>CAMAPF010000958.1:0-610000 GCA_945859915.1 Cuscuta epithymum
GGAGGAGGAGGAGGAGGAGGAGGAGGAGGAAGAAGAAGAAGAAGAAGAAGAAGAAGAAGAAGAAGCATGGACATGGTGCAGAAGAATAAAAAATCGGGAGAAAGTTGTGTGCGAACGTTGGTGCTTGAGTAAAAACGGCAGTAATGGGATCGGCACACCATGCACATGGTGTGTCGATCCCACGATATAATTTGCGCTTAAAACACATACGTATTAAACTTTGTTTAATCCCATGCCATATTCAACTAGGGTAATGGAAGCAGTAATTATTTTTAACCTTTGTGATACCAAATAAATCCTACTCTCTCCGTCCCTAATAACTTTACCAAGTTTGACCGGCACATGGATTAATAAAGTAAAAATTGTATGGTTGATATTTGTGCAGAGGAGAGAGAATTAACTGGAACCACAAATTCTTTACTTAAATGAAAAAGTGGCAAAGTTAATGAGACATACAAAAATGGAAAATTGACAAAGTTATAAGGGACGAAAGGAGTAATAATATATTGATACTCTGTGTGTAGTTCGAATTGAAGGACTTTAATTTAGTGCACTAGCCAACGTGATCCATGCGTATTATTGCTACCGTTAAGTCCATAACACTAACAGATAGGCTAGGTCTCATTAATAAAATAAATAATATGCTGGTGTTTGACAACACTGTTTTTCGGCTTATCGAGCTTATCAGCCAATTTTTTCATCAAACGCGTAACTTTTGATTTCACGCACTAAATTGTGCAATAAGCAGAAAAAGTAAGGTTGAAGTTACTTTTCTGGCTGTATTGGCTGAAGTTACTGTAGATGACCATTTTAGCATTTTTACATATAATTTTTTTCTTATTTCATTAATAAAATATATTTTAATAATAATTTTTTCTTAAATCAGCAGAATCAGCTAATACAGCAACTTCAGCCAGAAATTCATAAATTTCAGGCAGAATCAGTCAAAACAACCGATTGATTTTCGTGGCGACCAAGCGGAGTGATAGAATGCGATGAGGCTTTGTAACAGCAAACTTTTAAAAAGCGTAGACCTGTCACATAGCAAGCTAAGGCGCAGCTGTACTCTTATCATTGATGGACATGATTGTAAAGACGACGTGCTACTCTACGCTAGGCACGGCCAGTGGTTTGGGCCTTTTTAATTAATCAGTATAAATACAATATAAATGAAAGTGATAATGTGAAGAAATAGATGTGAATAGAATGGCCTACCCTTCCAAAAGCCGCCCTAACATCTTGTTATAATAAACTCAAAGCTGTACATTATATAAGGACCCTAGACCAGACTATTATAATCCCTATATGACTGATCAATCTGTGTAGGGAAACAACTGAAATTGAACTTTAATTAAAAGGACAAAATGTGTAGGTATTTTTAATTAAAAAGGGAGAGGGGGCAAATAAGCTCTCGAACTAACAAAAAAGTTCCAAATCACCCCTTATATACGGGGCTCTGTCCGGCCGTCGTTATTTGAGGAGATTTCCGGTGGAGTTTTTTGATGATTTTTTTTTTGAGAATCTTCTTCATTAAGTATAGTTTACCTATACCAAATTTCAAATAAAAATTCAACTGGGAAGACAGTCAAATGAATTTTTGAAGATAACTGCAAAGTTAAACAACGAAGTATATTTTAGAAAATCATTTGACTGTCTTCCCGGTTTTATTTTTAGCTGAAATTTGGTATGGATAAACTAGACTTAATGAAGATGCTCAAAATTTTTCAAAAAAAAAAACCACCGGGAATCACCCCAAATGACGACGTCCGGACAAAACCTTCTAAATAAGAGATGATTTGCACTTTTTTTTTGTTAGTTGGATGGCTTATTTGCACCCTTTCCCTATTAAAAATACTCATCAACACAAATGGAGTAGGTAGCAGTGAATGCTCCCGAATAAAATGGTAATCATGTTGATATGCTTGCATTGATATGTAGAGCAATTTTTGTTTTGAGTCGGATTTGCCAATTATATTCCGACGCGACAGGATTTATTTTTAAAAAGTTATGGACTGCCGAACTAGTTTAAAAAAAATAATTGAACAAATACATTTAGAGTAAAATCTAGTTATAATAATATTCGTGAAATAAATGAATTGCCACTTCCAACTAGAGTAAAATCTAGTTATAATAATATTCGTGAAACTATTGTAATCATGTTGGCACATGATTTGGTGAATTAGTATATCAGTTAGTTGGAGATAAAAAAAAACTAGATTAAAATCTAGTAATTATAAATTTATAATTAGATTAAAATCACATAAATCAGACCATTCATAATTTTTTTATGAATTCTATAAAATTTCTAATAATTTCGGTGAGGATTTCACCCATCTATATTTAAATTTAAACAGATAAATCACATAAAATTTAATCAGATAAATTAATCAAATAAAAATTTATGAGATGTAATTCATTGGATAAGATTTTCATCCAATGAACCTACCCACTTTAATTCTCCTCCGTGCAGTACACACTTTAATTTACATCCTCCCAGCTAACTGTCCGGCCGGTGCTTGGGGGCCTCTGGATGGGATGTCTTGGGATGTCATCCTTTTTTTTTTAAATTTCAACCCACCACTTTCGTTTCGGAGTCCGTGATACTGTACAGCCGGCTGTACAGTGACCACTGTACATCCGGTGGCAAAATTGTAATTTTTGTGAAAATCGCGGATTCTCTTAAATGAGCATTGATGCAATTTTGATGAGCATCAAACATATTCTTTTGAGTATTAGGAGTCTAACGATGAGCATCAGTGATCTCTGCTTCATACCTTATATATCACTTTCTGTTTATTATTTTTTCGTTTATTAAAAAGTCTTAAGTTATGTCTATAATCAATTTCAATTCATTTTAATATGTGAATCTAATGTAGTATGATATGTTTGAAATGTGCAACCTTTTAAAATGAGCATAAAGCATCATCAGATGAGCACACATAACTTACAAAATGAGCATCAAAAAAATCAAAAGCTTATTTGTGCGTGCTCATTCGTTTTGGACATTTGAGTTTAACATAAAACTCATTTCTAATGTGAATTTAATGTAGTATGATATGTTTGAAATGTGCAACTTTTTAAAATGAGCATAATACAGTGTCAAATGAGCATACAAAACATACAAAATGAGTATAAAAAAATTCAAAAACTCATTTGTGTGTGGTAATTCATTTTGGACGTCATACTCATTTGAATTTAACATAAAACTCATTTATATCGTACTCACTGCTCATTATCATTTATGTATTGATATAACATTTTAAAAATGAGCATAAAATCAATATAAATGAACATTCGTAACTTACAAAATGAGTTATAGAAAAACAAAACATTAATATCTAAAATATTTTATAATTGAATAAAGATTAAAATAAAAAATAAAGAAAAACAAAGAAGGAAACAAGTAAAAGCGAAGAAAAGCAAAGACAAAAGAAAAAATGGGAATCGGCCAAAAGGCAATAAGTTGTGCTTCAGATTCTCGCTCAGATCTGTTGTGCTTCACCAAAGACACCAATAAGTTGCAGAGCTCAGATTTAATTGCAAAAAATGGCCGGCTCTACAGTGCTCACCGTACAGCCGGCTGTACGGTATAATATACCCTAGTTTCAACTCCACCCATTCAACAATTCATTCAACCCCACCCATTCAACAATCCGATCCATTCCACGGACAATAATTATAACACTAATAATAATTTCGGAATGAAAAAAGTATCAACCCAATTGCATGACTTATTCAACCCATTCAACGAAATTCCACTCAATTCTCCATTCAATTCTCTTCACATCAAGATTCTCCATTTTTTGACACACCGCCATAATATATCACAACTCTTATCATTACTGTGCATTGTCAGATGCATTTATTTCCACATTTTCAGATTCGTCATTTCACCATGCATTTTCGTCATTTGAGTCTCATCCTTCTTATGCTCACACACCGGTTGATAGGAACACTAGTGGCAGGAGATAGCGGGTTCGAGCACGCAACCCTAAGTCCTGCACAACCATGTGGTTTGGACCTTTTTAATTAATCAGTATAATAAATACAACAAAAATGAAAGTGATAGCTAGAGTATATGGGCTTAGACCACATGGTTCAAATACTCAGAAGGTCAAATGACACTGAAGAGGGACACCCACGTGGCACCCTACGGCCAAGTGGGTCCCGCGACGGCCAGAACCAAAAATATTCAGGACACCGCCTAGAGACGAAGTGGGTCCCCATCAGCCGGGGACCGCTGTTAGAGATATTATCATTGTATTGTGATCAATGTTACTTATGCTTTGTAGTTAGTTGGAATAAATAAATAGACTAGCTAGAATAATGAATAGGCCTTTTAAGGCAATTTGTAATAAAGGCTTTCATGCCTTTTTAGGTATGGGCCTCCTAGAAAAAGGAGCCCAAATGATTGTAAAACCTACCTTTCCCGTCAGGCTATATATATGCCTTAAGGGAAAGGCTAGGTTAAGCTTTTCAACATTCTCTGTGCCGCAGTGCCTATTCTCGTGTAAGGTTTTTACGCTAAAACATTCATATCATTCTTTAAAACCTTCACATCAATGGAAAGCTTCAAATCATAGATCTATCTTCCATACATACACATTCTAGACTAGAAAACAGGGACCTAACATCTGGTATCAGAGCCGGAGCTGATCGATCGATTGAAGGCTGAAAATCACTCCTGCGCGATTCTTCATCGTTGAAGTTTCGCACTTGAGCGATCTTCTGTTCTATTTTTATTGTTGTTTTTGCAGGAAAATGGTTGAAGGAAAGTGTTTCTAGGCTTGCTGGGATCACTTCTGTGAAAAAACTCGATCTGAAATTTGGCGTACAGGTTAAGCCAGATTTGAGCGATCCTGCAGTTTAGCGCAACTCCTAGGGAAGAAGAACAGGTTTCGCGCAAAAGCAGCTCCTGCCCGATTTCCACTTTCGCGCAACTCAGCTTGCCCGATTTTGGAGTTGAGTGATTTCAACTTCGCGCAAGACACTCTGCGCGATTTTGATCTTGAGCTATTTCAGGACTTGAGCGATCTTTTGAGTTGCCCGATTTCACACCTGCGCGATTTCACACTTGCCCCATTTGGAGTTGCCCCATTTCAAAGTTGAGCAATCCTCACAGGTTGCGCGATTTGAAGTAGCAAAGTTGAGCGATCTTCAAAGTTGAGCGATCCTTAAACTTGAGCGATTTTTTTTTGCGATCTTTTATAAAGTTGAGCGATCTTTTGAGAGTTGAGCGATCTTTGTAAAAGTTGAGCAATCTTTTGAGAGTTGAGCAATCTTTGTAAAAGTTGAGCGATCTTTATAAAGTTGAGCGATCTTTGTAAAGTTGAGCGATCTTTGTAAAGTTGAGCGATCTTTTGTAAAGTTGAGCGATCTTTTGAGAGTTGAGCGATTTTTTAGAAGTTGAGCGATCCTTCTACAACTTGGAACAATCTTTCAACACTTGCGCGATCTTGACACTTTGCAACCAGAACAAAGACATCTGACTGAAGACCCAAACAACAGAACAGAATCTATTCAATCAACTGATCAGCCCGATCAATTCTAAAATGGATGCTTTGTCGATTGGAAACGACACGAGACCCCCGATTCTACGAAGAGGAGAGTACAATGTATGGAAGAACCGATTCCTGAACTTTCTGGAGAGCAAGGACCAATCCTCAGGTCTTCTTGACTCTATCACAAATGGACCTGCACAATTGATGATAGCAGTTGAGAGAGATAATGGAAACAATCCACCTGTTGAGATTGAATGGAGACCAAAGACTGTTGATGAATATGATGACGAGGACAGAGCAAGACTCCGTGCAGATCTCATTGCTAAGACTTATCTTCTGCAAGCCATCCCGAACGACATCTATATGCAGATTGACAGTATGTCAACTGCAAAAGAGATGTGGGATGAGATCTTTAAGATCATGCAAGGAACAGAGATAGGAGTGAAAGCTAAGAAAGCCAGCACTTTTACAGCATATGACTCGTTCAAAGCCAAGCTTGGACAATCACTTGAGGACACCTACCTCAGATTCCTGCAGTTGATAAATGAGATGAGAAAGATTGGCGTGCACAAGTCGAATATGGAGGTGAATATGAGATTTCTGTCTTCTCTTGGAGCTGACTGGAAGAAGCTAAGCTCACAGATAAGGCACACAAAGGATCTGGATGAGATGGATATCCATGCAGTGTACAACACACTTGATCAGTATGCTGAAGATTTCTCTGATTTTGTGGTTGCCACTGTGACAGCTGACAAAGGGAAGGGAGCTGTGGACAAGCTAGCTGACACCCTTGCCCTAATGCTTGACAAGCCATCAAAGTCTGGTTCCAAGAAAGATAAGATGATAGCTGATGAAAATGAGAGTGTTGATAGTGACATCGGTTTCTGGGATGATTCTGATGATGATGAGCTGCGTGATTTTCAGAAGCAGATAGCCCTTCTTACCCCCAGGTTCAACAATCAAATGCAGAAAAAGAAGAACTCCTCAATGAATCTGAACAAGAAGAAGATGTTGCTGGCAATGGAAGAAAGCAGTGAGAAGAGTGCTCTCATGGCTGAAAAAGATCACTGGATGGATGATTCCGATGAAGAAGAGAATATGGCCTTGATGGCAGTGGTTGAAGAGGAAGAGAAAGAGAAGGATGCTGAGAAAAAGGAGAAAGACAAAGCTGAGGAGAAGAAGAACCTGCCTACCCCAACCAATGCTGATGAAATGACTGCCCTGTCTGCTAAAAACAGGAATGCTGATAATGAAGTAAATACCTCTAATCCATCTGTTCCTAATTGCTCTAGAACTGATATGCATGATAAATTTAAGGAGCTAGAGGTGAAATACAATAGATTGTATGATGTATATAATCAACTGCGTGAAAAACAGACATGCTCAAACATTAAGATAATCAATTCAGAGAAAACAATCACTAAGCTCACGACTGAGAATAAAAGACTTAGTGCTAGCGAAAAGGAACTGACAGAGAAACTTAGAACTACTGAGAAAGAAAGAATTAGACTTTTTGGTGTCAATAACTTGCTAATGGAAAGAAGGGGTGCTCTTTATACTAAGATCAAAGAACTTGAGGATCTGTTAGCCAAAAGGGACCAAACAGATCAGACTATTTTCCTTAACCAGCCTAAGGACACTCGTTTCTATAACGCCAAAGAAGGCTTGGGTTTGACCAATCCTCAGAACCTGAAAATGGTCAACTGTAGACAACTCTATGACGTTAGATACATGAAAATAGGATTGACCAAACTCATGGCCTTCACTGGTGCTGAAGAAACGAATGCCCTTGAGGATGAAAAGAGAAAGACTAAGGCTGGTGTCGAGGTTCCTTTTGACTACACAGAGTTAAACAAGAGCTACAAAACCAAAGCACTCCCTTTGACCCCAGCTGAAGAAATCTTGACCTATCCTCTTGAAAAGGAAGCTGTGAAAGACGGAGAGGAGGCTTCCACATCTGAACCAATTGAGAAACCAGCTTACATTCCACCGTTGGTGAGAAAGTTTGCTGAGTTAAAAGATTCTTTTGAAAAGGAAAAGCAAGTTTTGGAAAAAGAAAGAGATGAACTTTTAAAAGAAATAACCTCTTTGAAAACCGCCTCTCAGTCTAACACAACTTCTCAATCCTCTTCCCCTTCCTGTTCTGAAAACACTTCTGAAAATTCAAGCGATAGTTTTAAGACTTCTTCTTCTCATCCCAAGTCTCATTCTCCGACAGGGAAACATGTGAAGAAGAGAGTCGAGAGGAA
The DNA here is from genome assembly GCA_945859915.1 of Cuscuta epithymum. Classification (NCBI taxonomy): domain Eukaryota; kingdom Viridiplantae; phylum Streptophyta; class Magnoliopsida; order Solanales; family Convolvulaceae; genus Cuscuta; species Cuscuta epithymum. The sequence goes on from CAMAPF010000958.1 coordinate 7,751, forward strand.
AGGAGAGTGGATTGAAGACAAGATAAGAAGGAAGAAGAGAGAAGAAGAGTCGAGATTAAGAAATAAGTGTCAGCGGTCGAGCGCCATATTTTATGTTAAGAATAAGTCTAGTTCTAGCATTAGTGAGCCTTCTACTAGTTATGCTAAAAGAGTGGCTCCTAAGTCTTCTAGTTCTAAGATTTCTGTCTCGAATCGCTGTACTAAATGTGTTTCTCTGAATTGCATTAAATCAATGAAATGTTGTTGTTTTGAGTCTGTTTCTTCTCGCAAACCAAATGATCCTGTGATTGTTGATAATGTTGTGAATAAGCCCAAGATTGATAGGGTGAATGTTGAGAGTGAAGTCAAATTGCCATTTTTAAGGTATCCTCTCAAGATTCACTCAGTCAAACATCTGAGAAGGCTATCACGTGAACCAATCTTGAAAGACCACTTATCTGAACAATCACTTAGGACGAATGAAAGTTCCCTCGCTCCAAAAATCAATCAAATAAAACAAAAATGGGTTCCTAAGGCTGAAGCAGAACAATTAAAAATGAAAAATTCTTCTCAACCAGCCAGCCTAGGATCCCAAATCAAAAAGAAGTTGAAACAATTGCTCACTGTTGATAAGGAAGGACCCATCTGGCGATGGGTACCTAAGCGAAACTAATCTGTTTTGCAGGTCAGTCATGTGTGGCATCTTGATTCGGGTTGCTCGTCACACATGACTGGACAGATTGAACTACTGAGCAACTATTCTGAAAGGTTTGGAGGAAATGTGAGGTTTGGGAACAATGCTTCATTGCCCATACTTGGAATAGGAGATGTCATCTGTGAGAGCGTCACAATCAGAAATGTGTCGTATGTGCAGGGACTGAAACACAACTTGCTTAGCATCGGCCAATTTTGTGACAATGGAATGGAAGTGAGATTCCATGCTAGGCAATGTTGTGTGATGGATATGGGTGGGACACCATTATTAAGGTGTCAGAGGAAAACCAATCTCTACACCATTGATCTGAAATCGGTACGATCCCCCATATCCATCTGTCTCCTGTCCAAAGCATCTGAAGAACAAAGTAATCTATGGCACAGACGGCTCTCACACTTGAATCTGCCAGCCATCAGTTCCCTCTCCTCGAAGAAGCTAGTGAAAGGACTGCCTGTTCTGAAGAACTCCCCCAACCATCATTGTTCTGCATGTCATTTGGGAAAGATGAGGAGAGCGTCACACAAGTCAAAACAATTTCCCTCCTCATCTCGTCCCCTGGAGCTACTACATATGGATCTGTGTGGTCCGATGCGCGTGCATAGCATCAGTGGACGCAAATATACTTTGGTAATTGTGGATGACTACTCACGCTACACATGGACCAAGTTTTTGCGCTCCAAGGACGAAACTGCAAACTTAATCATGACGTTCATCAGGACCATACAGAACTATCTACAGCAGAATGTGAAGATCATCAGAACTGACAACGGGACGGAGTTCAAGAACAAGGAACTGACCGAATTCTATGAAGCTCAGGGAATTACTCAACAGTTCTCTGCAGCCAAAACACCACAGCAGAACGGTGTTGTAGAAAGACGGAACAGAACCTTGGTGGAAGTAGCCAGAACCATGCTGATACAGTCCAAGCTTCCTCACTTCATGTGGGCGGAAGCTATCAACACGGCTTGCTTTACACAGAACAAGACAGTGATCCACAAAAGATTTGACAAGACGCCCTATGAGATTGTGTTCAAGCGGCTCCCTAACATTGCCTTCTTCCGCGTCTTCGGCTGTAAATGCTACATTATGAACGACAGGGATGCTAGGGGGAAGCTTGATCCAAAAGCAAACGAAGGGATATTCATTGGGTATTATTCTACCAATTCCAAAGCGTACAGAGTATACTTGAAAGACAGAAGAACCGTCATGGAGAGCATCAATGTGAGCTTCTATGAAATGGCGGACTTGGCTTCTGAACATTTTCATTCTGAACCATCAACCTCTGCAAACAATGAAACTCCATCATCTTCTGGAGTAGGAGGACAGGGAGGTGAGACAAGATCAGATGAACATGTGGTTCTGGATTCTCTTTTCGAGCACTTCTACAGCCAACCACGTGCACCACCCACTATAAATGCTACAACCACTCAGAACCCCCTGTTACCTGCTCCAAATGCTGAAGAAACCAACACTCCTACTCAGAATGATGATGAGCATACAGATAATGAAGCTGAACAAGAACCAAACACTCCTGTTAATGATCAAACTGAGGAAGCTGCAACGCAAGAAACCCCAGAACCACAACCAGAGCAAGAATATTCTGACCCTGATCATCCAATCATAACTCCACAGCCTCTACAGCACGAGAGAAAGTGGACTAGAGCACATCCGCCAGAGCTGATAATTGGAGATCCATCTCAAGGAGTCAGAACCAGAACGGCATCAGTCAATGAATGCTTATACTCATGTTTTCTGAGTCAGAAAGAACCAACAAAAATGACTGACGCATTGGCTGATCCGGACTGGGTGATTGCAATGCAAGAAGAAATGAACCAGTTTGAAAGATTGAAAGTGTGGACCCTGGTGCCAAGGCCTTACAAGAAAACCATTATCGGCACCAAATGGGTATTCAAAAATAAGAAGGATAAGGATGGTGTGATCGTGAGAAACAAGGCCCGCCTGGTTGCAAAAGGTTACAATCAACAAGAAGGAATCGACTACGATGAAACCTTTGCACCAGTGGCAAGGATTGAGGCCATCAGACTATTTCTAGCATATGCTGCACACAAGAGTTTCACGGTGTATCAAATGGATATAAAGACAGCATTTCTGAATGGAGATCTGAAAGAAGAAGTCTACGTTGCACAACCTGACGGCTTTGTTGATCCTGAACGTCCCAATCATGTATATAAGCTGAGGAAAGCCCTGTATGGTTTGAAACAGGCACCGAGAGCCTGGTACGAAGCACTGTCAGATTTTCTTGTAGAACCAGGCTTCTCGAAGGGAAAGATAGATCCAACTCTCTTCATCAAAAGACACAAGGGTGACATCATGCTGATACAAATTTATGTGGACGATATCATCTTTGCTTCGTCAAATCCAAATTTCTGCAAAAAGTTCAGCAATCTGATGCGCACCAAGTTCGAGATGAGTATGATGGGAGAGTTGAACTTCTTTCTAGGACTTCAGATCAAGCAATTGCCAGATGGAATCTTCATAACTCAGTCCAAGTACATCCACGATATGCTAAAGCGCTTCAAAATGGACAGCAAGTCAACGATGAAAACCCCTATGTCTCCCTCACAGAAGCTCGACTCTGACCCTTCCGGGAAATCAGTCGATGCTACCAATTATCGGGCTATCATCGGTTCCTTGCTGTACCTTACATCTAGCAGACCAGATATTTTCTTTGCAACCTGCTTATGCGCCCGCTTTCAAGCAAATCCGAAGGAATCACATCTGAATGCTGTTAGAAGAATACTGCGATATCTCAAAGGAACAGTCAATCTGGGCCTTTGGTATCCTAAGGAATCAGGTTTTGACCTTGTTGGATACTCAGATGCTGATTTCGCGGGTTGCAAATTGGACAGAAAGAGTACATCTGGCGGTGCTCAATTTCTTGGTGATAAGTTGGTGTGCTGGTCCTCTAAAAAGCAGAATTGTGTGTCTACTTCTACAGCTGAGGCAGAATATGTCGCGACTGCTAGTTGTTGCTCACAGATATTATGGATGAGGACCCAACTGAAAGACTATGGGTTCACATTCTCACACATCCCGATCTACAGTGACTCTCAAAGTGCAATAGCCATCACGTGTAATCCGGTCCATCATTCAAGGACGAAGCATATTGACCTCAGATATCATTTCATAAAGGATCACGTTGAGAAAGGCACTGTGGACATGTACGTACTTTGTGTCTACGGAATTGCAACTGGCTGATATTTTCACAAAGGCCCTGAATGAAAAGAGATTCAATTTACTGATCTCTAAGCTGGGAATGCTGAACCTGAACGAATGAGTAACTCTGAACTGTGTGTGTGCGTGTGCTTTCATGTTCTGCATTTTTATTTTCTTTGCATCACATTTTTCTCTCTCTCTCATGCATCATTTTTTTTATCACATGTTTTTCTTTTATTTTTCATGCATCATTTTTTTTTCAATGCATAAGTTGAGGGGGAGCTGTCCAAAACTGTTCATAAATTGAGGGGGAGCATTTCTAAATCGTATAAAATTTGAGGGGGAGTTTGCTGAAGTTTTAATTCTGAAAAGAAAGCAAGTGTTGAGGGGGAGCATTTTAATTTGAAATCTGACTGATTTGGGCCCGTTACACTTTTGAAAAATCTCCCGGGCCTATTTAATCTATGAAACGCGCAACTCCTTCCCCATTTCTTTCTCTTGCGCGAAACGTTAGACCTCCCTCAGAACAAATCTCGAGCTCCCCTCTCCCTCAAGATCTTGATCCTCTCCACTCGGTAAAAACATCCATCTTTGTATATACTTTACTGATTCACAGGTACTCCACGAAGAAGATGCACAGGGATGCGCGATGTGGTCCTTTAGCGCAATATAGGGTTGCGTGATTACTCCTCCTGCCCGATTTCATTAGTTGCGCGATTGCCATCTCCTGCGCGATCTTGGACCCTTGCGAGATTGGCCAAGCCTGCGCGACTTTCATCTCTGCGCGAAACTTTGGGGTTGCGCGATTCAACCCCTTGCGCGATCAATAGGGCTTGCGCTATGTACTGCCTTACGCGATCTACTGACCCCTGCGCGATCTGAGTACCTTGCGCGAACCGGAGTGGCTTGCGCGATCCGAATAGGGTGCGCGATTTCACCCTTGCGCAATCTACAGGGGCTGCGCGATGCCAGCCCTTGCGCGATCTCATGCATTGCGCGATTAGGGTTGCCTAATGACCCTTGCGTGTTTCTTTTGGGCTGCGCGAAATCAATCAAGCCCAGCCCGGACCATATGCTTAGTGAAAATTCTACTTTTGGGCTAAAATTCACTAAGTCAAGGCCCAAATCAGACCAAGTGCAATAATTTTTCAAATTGGGCCCCAATCAAAATATCAAAAAAATAAAGGGCCCAAGTGAGAAGTAAATTGTGGACTTAACCAATTTCTGATCAATTGCACTAATCTGTTTATCATTTTCAGACTGAAATGGCTGCCAACACTCCAATCAACATGATCTACTCTAGGGAACAATGGATTCCGATCAAGCAGAATAACTCACAACTGGACCCAGAAGTCTTCTCTTGTCAAGACGACGTAGTGGTCTCCATTTTGAAAGGCCATAAACTGTGGAAGGCCCTGAGCGAAAACGCTGAAGTCCCTCAGGTGTATCTCCAACAATTCTGGGGTACACTTGACAAGGACGTTGATGCAAATGGCAGACAACTCGATGATGTGCTAGCTGCCACGATCCATAACACCAGAGTTACAATCACAAAGGAGCTGGTTCAACAAGTGCTACAGATCCCGGAGGAGGAACATTATGATGCGTTGGCCTCAGAAGCGCAAATCTTTGAGGACATGATCAAGCTAGGCCACGCTGAACCCCTCTGACTGATGTCCACGATTAAGACAGCACGATTTCCACGACCATGGAGGACACTGATGGCCACACTGAACAAGTGCTGCACATCCAAGCACAGCGGCTTCGACAAATGCAGCGGTTACCTCGTCTACATCTTCCACGGCATCGCTATCATGAAGAACTACGACTTCACCTCACTAATCTGGGGTGACATTCTGGAGATGAGAAGAAGGAAATTTGACACTGATCAGATCAAACATCTACCATACATGAGATGGTTTTCACTGCTGGTGCGACACTTCTGCAGAACAATTCCAACTATTCAAAGACGCAAAACATCTGAGAATGTCAGCACTCCAGCCCTCCAATATCTGAAGAAAATGCCAGAGGTACGCACACTGGTACCTCTACCTATTCCTGTTCCACTCCTCCTGTTAGCCGGTCGCAATGATCCACACGTTATACGCTACAGCGAGGAGAACAACATCATACTCCCTATGGCTCAGATTAACCCCCCTGAGCCTACCCCGGGGAGTCAGCCGAGAGTAAGTGAGGGTCCTGAGAGTTCAACCCAGCCACAGAGACCAGTGGCAAGTCGGCCCCATGATGATCAGACTATGTCTGCTGAGGGCCACCCCCGTGCTGAAGAGTTTACCCATGATTCGCCAAGCGTAGCCACAACACAAGACGCTGACGATGAGGGCTCTAGGAGCAAGGCTGAGGACGATAACGATAATGATGATGAGGATGACAACAACGCCAATGCAAAGGGCAAGAAAGTCGAGAAAGCCCGCATTAAGAAAGGACGACTCGTTATCAGGCTTTCTCGGGCTACAACACAAGAGCAGTCTCACCAAATCAAGGACACTCGAGGAAATATCATCAGTGAGACTCGCTCCAAGGTGCGTCACGACCTTGCCTCATCATCTACTCCTATGCAAAGAGTGCAAACCGCGAGCAACCTGGCAGAAGAGTTAGCTTTGTATGACAGCTGCTCTGACCTAGACACCATAAACCGGGCTAACCCCATAGGTGCAGAAACTGATATTTTCAGTTTCCGAGTAGAAGACGCAGCATCTAGCCCAACTGCGCATGCACAAGCCTCACCAAACCACTCTGCTGCCTCCCAACAGGTAGTAGTTTCACAAATAGGGGACATTATACCCACCTCACTGCCTCCTTACGACGCAGTTGAGGACATTCTTTGTGGTCTTCCGCCCCAGACCACTACCCCTCCTTCTAGCACATTGAGTCTAGTTTCCACCATCCCAACATTTTCAACATTTTCTAGGACACATACACTGCTCACACCACTGCACACAACAGGTGCACTTTACCTGTCCTCAACGATCGGAGATACGTCAATGATGATCGGAAGTCCTGCTGCTCAACAGATATCTCCATCATTATCTGCAGGCCACACTTCAGTAATCTTTACTGATGCTGTGACAACGGTTACTACCCCTGTAACCGGTAACCCTAACCCTACCGACCTTTCAGTCATTTTGCAGCGTTTCATGGATTCCACCATTAAGCCATGGGTGCACGAAGCAATAACCGCTCGGGCACAGGAATTCAAGAACACCCCGGCGTTGCTTAATGACATCATCCAACCCCAACCATCATCCTCACATACCCAACAAACCCAAACACTTCTTAAAATACCTACCCAACAAACCTCTGAACCATCCACAACCCTACCTCACTCACCTACTGCTTCAAGGGGAACCCAGGATACAGAACTAGTGTCCTCCCCTACTTCGACCACACCTTTTCCTGACCCTAAAACTTTACCGTTCGAGGTACTCGAGAACCTTATGCTAGATCAACTACTAGCTACCGAAGAAGGCAACCTAACCCAGAAACAAAAAGACCTTCTTCGGATCCTTAAGCCTGATAGCTCATGCCGTGATAGTCTCCTTGGTCACAAACGTTCGCATGAGGACCCCGATGACTCGGATCCCCATGAGGGGGAGAACAAGAGGCAAAGGATACTTGAGCGTGATGCGTCAACAAGCCAACCCTCTACGCAATCCAACCAACCTGAATCCTCGAACAATCAGCCCCCACCATCTACTCAACACAAAAGCCAAACAGCCAATATACCCACATCTAGCCCGGTCGAGCTAGAAACAACACTCCTAGGCTCATCTTTCATAGATGTAGACCAAGGATGGAGTGGAAGTCCTGAGGTTACTACTTCGAGTACACCTTTCTATTCAGGCCATCAGAAAGAACCTAGTTCTAATCTGATGATAACGGGCAATCCTGAGGATCCCGGTGTTTCACATGACAGGTCGCCTTCGACACAACAACAAGCTCACTCTAAGCCCTCTGGTAATCAAATACAAGATGAACTGGAAGACCTTCTAGTTCATGATCAGTGGCCTCGCGAGTGGACAGAGTGGGATGATCTTAGAGTGGAAGCGGAGCAGTACGAAATGTGTCGAAGCTGGCAACTCAGAGAATTCCTCAACAAATATCATGCACAAATGATTGGACTCGATGAAGATGAACTCAAGGAAGGGGAGAATCATAAAGAAAATCCCAAGGCACCAGAAACAGCCAAAGAAAAATGGGAAATTGTTAGAATCAAAGCCCCTTTCCTAGAAGAAATCCGAGAGAAAATCTGGCGACAACCTGAAAAAATCAAGAAGTTCAGTGAATTAAAGATGCGAGGAATCAATCACTTGAAAGGAAAATACCGAGGAGGAAACCTGTATATGCTAGGACACAGATCCACAGGGGAACGAAGACAAGTTCTAAATCATAATCTTGCAACAAGTGGATGTCCTATATCGAAAATCCTGGATATCACAGAAGACTACTTGGAGACGATTAAGTTCCTGATCTTTTGTCTACGACGTACCGATGGCTCGGAGTTCACCTGTCAAGAGAATGACTTCTTCCTACTGCACATGGATGATATTTATCAAATGTTCATGAGATGCAGGGAGCTCCTAGTGCACAAAGACAGACTTGCTAGAGAAGGTTTTGAGGCCATAAAGAGATTCATGACAAGACAAGTTCGGTTCTACGCCTCCCATGATCTCCAGATGACTCTAGAGCACAATTATTCAAAGGCGAATCTTACACGACCGGACTTGGATAGACCTGGGCTTGAAACCTTTACAGCATATTATACATTTGACAAGCCCATCTCAGTCATCTATCTGAATTACAAAGAAGAGAAGCGTCTGATGATTGTTGAAGACATTCAAAAATACTGTGACGGGACCCTGCAAATCATCCGAGAACAGCTGCAGCCAAGGAAAGAAGAGCTAGATAAAAGACAGAATGAAGCCTCGAAGGAAGAAATCAAAGAATTGGAAAGAGTCGATAAAATCTTGAAAGCTATTGAGAAACAACTTGACAGAAGAAGGTCACTCAGAAACTACGAGCATGCACTCAATCTCAGAAAGCATTATTTTAAAGCTCAGAAGTAAAGAAAAGAAGAAGCAAGAACATCTGATCACAAAGGGGGAGATTGTTAGAGATATTATCATTGTATTGTGATCAATGTTACTTATGCTTTGTAGTTAGTTGGAATAAATAAATAGACTAGCTAGAATAATGAATAGGCCTTTTAAGGCAATTTGTAATAAAGGCTTTCATGCCTTTTTAGGTATGGGCCTCCTAGAAAAAGGAGCCCAAATGATTGTAAAACCTACCTTTCCCGTCAGGCTATATATATGCCTTAAGGGAAAGGCTAGGTTAAGCTTTTCAACATTCTCTGTGCCGCAGTGCCTATTCTCGTGTAAGGTTTTTACGCTAAAACATTCATATCATTCTTTAAAACCTTCACATCAATGGAAAGCTTCAAATCATAGATCTATCTTCCATACATACACATTCTAGACTAGAAAACAGGGACCTAACAACCGCATCGGCCAAAAGGCACCGGATCATCCAGAAGTGGCCCGGTAGAATGTATTTTTACACTAAATCTATTAAGTCTTGTATTCAACCCATTAATGGCCTTATTATGCCCAAAAGAGGCACAATTATTGTAATGGGATTCCTAAGCCCCCCATGGCTAAGAGCCCGAATCTACATATACTCCTATAAATAGCCCCCTAGGGGTAGTTATAGAGGGTTGAGAAATATTAATTACCCACTTTCTCTCTCTAACTCTCTCTTCTCTCTAGAATTAAATACTCTATCACAAAGTGTAATGTGAAAAAATAAATGTGAATAGAATGGCCTAACTTTCCAAAAGCCGCCCTAACATCTTATTATATGTTAGGGTCAAATAAGGCTAAAGGGTCAAATAGACCCTCGAACGAACTTAAAAAGTGCAATTCACCCCTTATATAGGAGGCTCTATCCGGCCGTCGCCAATTGGGGCGCTTTCCGATGGAATTTTTTATGAAATTTTTTGAGAATCTTCTTCATTAAGTCTAGTTTATCCATACCAAATTTTAGATAAAAATTCAACCGGGAAGACAGTCAAATGATTTTCTGAAATGTACTGCGCTGTTTAACTGCGCAGTTATCTTCAAAAGTTCATTTGACTGTCTTCCCGATTGAATATTTAGCTGAAATTTGGTATGAGTAAACTACACTTAATGAAGAAGATGCTAAAAAAATTTCATCATAACATTCCATCGGGAACCGACCCAATTGGCGACGGCCGGACAGAGCCTCCTATATAAAGGGTGAATTGCACTTTTTAAGGTAGTTCGAGGGTCTATTTGACCTTTTAGCCTATATATAAGGACCCCTTGATAGTATGACTGATGACCGATCAATCTGTGTAGGGAAACAAGTGCTGAACTTTAAGGTCAAAATGTGTACGTAAGCTACTAGAAATCTTAGATGTGGGACTTACAGATGAGAATTTTGGGATTATTTAGAGTTGTTTGGCTCCTTCATTTTGTACGCCAACAGGGCATTAGGCACTTCAAAAAAATAAATGGAAAGTGGGAGTGCTTATCCACTTGATCAAAATGTAAAAAATAGAATTTAGTCTGTAAAATTCTTTAAATCAGAGTAATAATTTATGATTGAACAAAAACACTCTTATAAAAGTTTAAGTTTGGTGGCCATCAAACTATCACAGCCGTCTGATGTTGTTGCCAGACAATCACTCTGAGACTGCCTTGATTATGCTGTGAGACATGGAACAATAATTATTTCTCACCCGTGCGTTGCACGAGATGCAATTTGCAGATATTGTAAACATAAACTTATAAAACATTTACGAATTTGTATATAAAAATAAATTATGAATCAGCGTAGAAATGAGTAAAATTATAACCAACAATAACAATCACTATCATAAATTTAATTAGTAGGCACATTACAAATCATTGACAATCTCCTTATACCATTTATCATAAATTTAATTAGTAGGCACATTACAAATAATTGACAATCTCCTTATACCATTTTTGCGATTTTCCAAAATTCGTCATTCCATATTCAAACTTCAAAGTTTTCATTTTGTAAAAATTTAGAAAGTCGAATAAATTAAGAAAATACAAATATAATAAATACAACCACTCCAAAGTAGCTACGGCCTACATACTCACTGTGTCACACAAAAAAGTTTTCACTTTTTTTGGATGTCTCGTATAAAAAGTATCATTTTCATGGAAACAATTAACAATCTTAAATGATAAATTAATCATTAAATATTCAAGATAATAAATATATAACATCAGAGTTATCAAGATTAATCATATTGTATTGTATAGCCATAAAAATTATTTTCTAAATATACTTCAACTACCTCATTTAATTATTGTCTATATAATCGTGTAATTTTGTCATGAGGACCTTTCAACGGGACAGTAGTAGTACAATTTTAGGATATTAGCTGACAATTCAAAAATGAAATGAGTCGAAAATTGAAATTGCACAAATCACTCAAAAAAATTGTCAATGCATGATCGATAATTGATAATTGAAAAACTGAAAAAAGCATTATAATGTAACGTTAGCCCAAAAGTGATAAACTTCATTAAACAAATAATTGAATATTAGGATGTTTTTACTTGGACCTTTTTCCGTCACAGATCAAATCAGACCATACTTGTACAGTTATAAAATACATAGAAACCAGACATTTATCAGACTAAGTAAAAACATCCTTAATTAGCTCTATCTGGACTCTGAGGTGTGAAAAAGCCATATTTTAGACCTATTTAGCATAATATCTCAAGAAAAATGTTAACTAAGAAGTAGGCATGTTCGAACGCGGGTCTGCCTGTGAGAATAATGAACAGGCTTAACCAGACTGATAGCATGACAATAAAATAAGTCTCCAAATACAATTAGGATACTACCTGAACATATTATCTGCCCACTAGGCCAGGCCCGAAGTGGCCTGCTAAAATATGGATGGGCTTCAAATATAGTGTAGGGCCGTTCGAGAAAAAGCTCAGCCCGATACATTATGTTATATAATTATACATATGTGTGTATATGTATTACTCTGAATAGTATTGTACTATATACTTGTATAAGAAGCAGTATACAATTATTTATATATATATATATATATATATTATTTGTATTTATTTATTTTTTATTTAATTAAGCATCAAAGACACTATATATTACTATATTCATCCCATTTTATATGTGTTACTTTGTTTGTCACAATTATTTAAAAAGTTGTTGAAAAAGTAATAATTTTGGTTGGGTTTGAGTACAATAATAAAGTGAAATACTATAGACAGCATATTTCTTTCTAAAAAGGGAAATATAACATTTATTTTAGGACAATCCAAAACAAAAAATATGACAAATAAAATGGGACGGAGGGAATAATAGGTACTAAATTTTAATTACATGAGTTGTTTTGGATGATATTTTTGTTTGAGTGTGTTTATTTCATGGCACATATTTATGACTATGTTAGTGAGTTCTTCAATAAATTGAATTTTAATTTCAAAATAGTGTGATGTTATTTTAGAAATGTTCTCAATTTTTTTAATGTATCTGAAAATGCATACCTTTTCTGGGTTGGGCAGTCCCGTGGACAGTTGGCCGTTCATATAGGCAGGTTTTGTCATGTGAGGTGGAATGGTTGTTCCCGCAATCCCGCCCACTTCATAGGTAGATTTTTTTTGGGAAGTTTTAAATGCAGCCTCCATTTCTTCTAAATATAGCCACATACAATTAAGTTTCCAAATTTACCCTTTTAAAATTATAATTGTTCTACTCCTTCCTTAGCCACCAAGGCCCACCATAGCCACTGTACAATTTCTATTTCACTTACGTTTTTTTTTCCTGTTGCACGGATAGGGAGACTGATAAAGGAAGATTGATAATAATTGTAACCAGGCCCGGTCCTGACATTTTTTGGGCCCGGGGCAATACAAACAGAGTAGGTCTTAGGGATACCGTGTAAATATTACTCCCTCCGTCCCTGAATGTTGTTCCGATTGCGGATTACGAAGGTTGACCGACGATAAAGTTAAATGATCCCTGTGAAAACTCGGATTATTTTTAGTAAATAAAATTTACATATTCAGAAACTACATTAAACCCGCTACAAAGCCTGCACAAAAAAAATCAATTTTCATAAAGTTTTGATACAAAAAGTAAGAGTTTAAGAGTGATTTAAGTTGACTCTCGAAAAGCGAAATGGAAGTAAATTTAGGGACAGAGGGAGTATTTACTACGTATAATAATTTTTTGTTATAAAAATATATAGTAAAGTCAAACAATTTTGTCATCCATATTTGAGTATAACACATTAAAAAAATCAATAAAGCAGTTAATTAGAAAGATTTTATTGAATTATTTTAGATGTGACATTTGAGGATACAATATACCTAAACCGACAAAATTAAACTAGTACAACTATCAATTGCAATAAAGAATTTTGAATTAGGTAAAGACGTGAAAGATATATTGTGCATATACGAAGTAACTTTTTCATAATTTAAAATAAATTGCAAGTTTCTAAATCATGAATACTATAGTGAATTAGAGAAAATTAGTGAAATATCATCAATGAATCATGAGTATAAATGAGAGAAGTAGAGCAAAATAACATTTATGCGCTATACCATAATGAAGCAAATGAAATGGTGAAGTATATACGTTCTCAATGAATTCTAATGTGGACGTTTTAAAAATGAATTGAAAGTATAAAAAAAATTACTACGTATAACTTTGATTTTATTTTTTATTTTTTTTTATAGATTTTTATGTATATATAGTTAATATTAATATATATTCATATACACATAATTATGAAATTATGGGCCCCAGTGGAGCAATGGGCCCTGAGCGCATGCCCCTTTGCCCATGCCCCAGGACCGGCTCTGATTGTAACATCCTCAACAATTGCACATTTTAAAACTCAAAAGAAAAAAACATAATGAATTGAAAAAAAATGGAAATTTATACTTCCTCCATTATTAAGTAAATGAAACAGTCAACATTTCACACTTGTCGAGACACAACTTTGACCATTAATATATATAAATTTATATTAGTACAAAAATTAAAAAAATTAGATATTGAAAATTTAGAATGAGACAATTTTAACAATATTTTTTTTCATATAAATATATTCATACATTACTAAATAAAACGTAGTCCAAACAGAACATGTGAATAGTGTAAAATTCCATATGTTGCATTTATTTAAGAACGGAGGTAGTATTTTTTTTAGAAGGTGTCCGAGCTATTTTAATTATACTCCGTAGTAAAATAATCTGCTATACGTTAAAAAGTGAATTGGATCGATCAACTTAACCATGAAATATTTTTAGAAAAACATCTAATAATTAAGTGGTTAAGAGGTCAAAGGTAGTAGCCTAATTCTTTTTATCTAATAAAATCAAAATAGTAAATGGAGTTAGAATGGTCTAGAAATTTATGTCTATAGTGAATAGGTCCAATAAAATCAATTAACACTCGGCATACTGAAAGACATTAATATCTATGACATGTTAATGCAGTATTGAACAAGTGGTCATTTTCATGCACTACAAATGTATAATAGCATGCATAAAGAAACAAATTTAATTAATAAACAACAACAAATTTCCTAAGCCACTCAGTATTCTGGAAGCATGCATGCAAAAGAGAACAAAAATAACAGGGACACTTTTGAGTAGCATTGGATACTTCATACTCGTACCACTAGTATTAGATAAGAACAAAAAGGAAAGTAGTATATATACTCCGTATACACTACGGTACATTTAATTTGTATGAGAAGCGGCAAATATTGCTAATCGGGTCTTCTGGGAAGGTACAAACGAGAAAATAGAGACAAATAGGTTGTGGGGGAGAAAGAGAGGAGAGGAAGGAAATAGGGAGGGAAACTTGTCAAACTTTAAGGTCTGTGTTCATTCTTTCTCCTAAATATATTTAAGATTATATTGTTATTATTATACACTTCAGTGTAAATATAGTGTTTAGCTAAATTGTTATGTTTTAATTTGCATGTTGATCTATTATTTGTTTGAAGAATAACATTGTTTTACTTACAAATTAAAGATACGTTACATGCTATAAATTATTTTAAAGAAATGGTGTATAATAGCATGCATAAAGAAACAAATTTAATTAATAAACAATAACAAATTTCCTAAGCCACTCGGTACTCTAGAAGCATGAATGCAAAAGAGAACAAAAATAATAGGGACACTTTTGAGTAGCATTGGATACTTCATACTCGTACCACTGGTATTAGATAAGAACAAAAAGGAAAGTATTATATACACACACTACGGTACATTTAATTTGTATGAGAAGAGGCAAATATTGCTAATCGGGTCTTCTGGGAAGGTACAAACGAGAAAATAGAGACGAATAGGTAGTGAGGGAGAAATAGAGGAGAGGAAGGAAAAGGAAGGAAATAGGGAGGAAAACTTGTCAAGCTTTAAGCTCTGTGTGCATTCTTTCTGCTAAATATATTTAAGATTATATTGTTATTATTATACACTTCAGTGTAAATATAGTGTTTACCTAAACTGTTATGTTTTAATTTGCATATTGATCTATTATTTGTTTGAAGAATAGCATTGTTTTACTTACAAATTAAAGACACGTTACATGCACTACAAAAAAAATGCACCTAGACTGCACATGGACTACAATTTTTTTGTGATGGCAGCATAACTAACTGTCGTTAAAAACACCATTAACCACACATTTTTTTATTTACCACACATAAAAATGTGGTAAAAGCTTAGAGACGACAGTTTTTAACCGTGACCAATGTTTTTACCACATCTGTTGTGCCGACGCATGTAAAACTGTCGCGAAACTGTCGTAAAAACGTAAGGAGGAACATTTACGACAGTTTTGTGTCAATTTACGTGCGTTGCCACAACAGCCGTGGTAAAAACATTGGTCACGGTTAAAAACTGTCGTCTCTGACCTTTTACCACAGTTTTGTATGTGGTAAATAAAAAAATGTGTGGTTAATGGTGTTTTTAACAACAGTTATGCGGCCATCGCAAAAAAAATTGGTCTATGTGCGGTCTATGTGCACTTTTCTTGTAGTGATGCTATTTTTTTTTAAGGAAATGGTATATAATAGCATGCATAAAGAAACAAATTTAATTAATAAACAACAACTGATAGCCATTATATTTACTTGTGTTTAACATAAGTATTTATAAGTATTTGTTGAAGAAAAGAAGAGAAATCGGGCAAATACCTCCAGAATGAGAGCTAGAGCATAAAATATTGCGATAAACGGCTTTTTGGACCAAGAGAATGACGTTCTACCCATAATTAGGGCTGAGCATACCCGACCCAACCCGAACGACCCGATCGGATTTATCCGATCCGTGGGCTTTGGGTCGGATTACCCGACCCGAAAGTGACCAACCGAACCGGCCCGACTGTTAGTGGGCTGCCTATAGGGTTTGGTTAGGGTTTGGGCTTTTCCTACCCGACCCGCCCGACCACCCGATTTTATAGGCCCAATATATATTAATATATATACTAATCTTAACCCAATAACCCATAACCCATTAACCCAACCGCCCAACCCTACACCCTTTAACCTAATTATCGGGCACCACTTCTCACAATCTCACTTCACTGCTTCACACTTCACTCACTTCAGCGCCTCTTTCCTTCGAAACCCTAATTCTCACTTCTCGATTCTCTACTTTTCTGACTCTCACTCTCTCAGACTTGGCCCGTTGGCCGTCGTTGGCTCGTTGCTGGGTAGCCGAGATTGTTGTCTGAGCCGATTGAGTAAAGCACTTCTCTACTTCTACACTTGTTTGTTTGTATGATTATCTCTGACTTCTCAGTTCGTAATTCGTATTATGAATTTATGACTTATGTCTGTCTTTGATACTTGATATGTTGGTTTATCTTCATCTGTTGCAGTCCATCTGTGTTCTGAGAATTGAGAAAGTTATAGACGAGTGCGTGGTTCTGTGGTGGTGGACTGTTGTTCCGGTGGAACTGTGGAAGCCCTCAAGCCCATAGTCCGAACTCCGAAATCCTTAAACTCTGTCCTTTTGCAGTTGTGTGACCCAATATATTATATTTTCCTTAAGCTTTGAGAATCACTGAGTCACTGAGGTATAAAATAATAAATACTTTTGCATGTTGGAACGTGGAAGCATTGTTTAATGATGAAATTGAAGTTTGACCCAATGTATTCTGTGTAAATGTGTAATTGTATATGTATATGTGATATACTGATATGTGGAAGCTTGAATAAGGTATTGTTGTTTGACATGTTTGTGGACTTTGTACATCAGAGTGATGATGAAATGGGTGTTTCTGAATTCTGAGTGTCACTGTGTGAACACCTTAGAATGATGATGAATTACTTATTAAGTGATTTGGTTGAGACTTGAGAGTTTTCTGAATTCTGAATGTACAATGTCAATAATCTGTTTTGGTTATGATGTATTATTGTTTTAATCTGCAATGTTTTGCCCATAATACTAATATACTATGATGAATTGATGATGAGTCATGAGTGGAAGCCACCCTGGTATGATATTATTATTTGTCTTATACCTAGACATGTCAACATGAATTGGTTATTTGGTTACTTGTTTTCTGAATGTACAATGACATCTGATCACTTATCATGTGGAAGCTTATGATGTGAATGACTGAATGGATTGCCTATTTCTCATTTCTGAATGTCTATTGTGTTGCCTATTTGTAGATAACTGCACTTATCAACTTATGTACTGATTGTTGATGAAGAAGCCTTTTTTTACTCTTGTACTCAAAGGAGTAATGAGAGTTGACTGGTTTCTTCCAAGTTTGTAGAGAAGTGATTATGCACAATGCATATTATCCTTCTGTAGATCAGCTTGTTGATTGTTCCAGACTTAGTGTATGATGTATGGTGTTACTTGAGGTGTAATCTTAACTATATGACATAAACTGATAAACATCACTTATCATGTGGAAGCTTATGATGTCAATGGGTTGCCTATTTCTCGTTTCTGAATGTCTATTGTGTTGCCTATTTGTAGATACCTGCACTTATGTACTGATTGTTGATGAAGAAGCCTTTTTTTACTCTTGTACTCAAAGGAGTAATGAGAGTTGACTGGTTTCTTCCAAGTCTGTAGAGAAGTGATTATGCACAATGCATATTATCCTTCTGTAGATCAGCTTGCTGATTGTTCCAGGCTTAGTGTATGATGTATGGTGTTACTTGAGGTGTAATCTTAACTATATGACATAAACTGATAAACATCACTTATCATGTGGAAGCTTATGATGTCAATGGGTTGCCTATTTCTCATTTCTGAATGTCTATTGTGTTTCCTATTTGTAGATACCTGCACTTATGTACTGATTGTTGATGAAGAAGCCTTTTTTTACTCTTGTACTCAAAGGAGTAATGAGAGTTGACTGGTTTCTTCCAAGTCTGTAGAGAAGTGATTATGCACAATGCATATTATCCTTCTGTAGATCAGCTTGCTGATTGTTCCAGACTTAGTGTATCATGTATGGTGTTACTTGAGGTGTAATCTTAACTATATGACATAAAATGTTGCTTGTTTATGAATGTGTGATATGTTGCCTATCATGTATGATGAATTCATGATGAGTGGAAGCTACCCTGATATTATGTGCATAGATGGAAGGTCAAACTCCTGAAAGTGTGAACATATCTTTATCTGGAAGTCAACCTCTTTTGAGTCAAGAAACAGTGGTGGAAGCTGAAATTGGTGATCCTAACACTACCAATGACCCATCTGCAGTCACAGAACCACCTCCTGTTTCTGGACAAAAAAGGAAAAAGGTTGAAGTCAATACAGTCAGATCTAAGATTTGGGAGCACTTTTCCAAGATTAAGGATAACAACGGTGTGGTAATTAAGGGCAAGTGTGATTATTGTGCCAAAATTTATTGTTGTCACTCAAAAAAGCATGGTACTTCCTCCATCAGGAATCACATGCTTAGCTGCTTAAAAAGCCCTCATGCTAAAGACACTAGACAGGCCCTTTTAACCTTTCAATCAGTCCCTCCACAGCATGGTCAACCTTCTGAAAATGTTGGGGTCATAGGAACCTGGGTCTTTGATCAAGATGCTACTAGGAGAGCTCTAGGAGAAATGCTAATCATTGATGAGCTTTCTTTTAGATTTGTAGACAGACAAGGTTTTAGGAAGTTTATGTCAGTAGCATGTCCTAGATTTGTAATACCTTTTAGGTGGACAATTGCTAGAGACATCTATCAAATATACCTTGATGAAAGACTTATCCAAAAAAAGATGTTTAGGGAACACAGTCAAAGAGTCAGTATTACCACTGATACATGGACCTCTGTACAGAGGATAAATTACATGTGTATAACTGCTCATTTCATTGATGATCAGTGGAAGCTTCAGAAAAGAGTCATTTCCTTTGTCCCTGTCACTTCTCACAAAGGGGAGTACCTAGCTAAAGCCCTAGAGACTTGTTTGCTTGAGTGGGGTCTGAGAAACATTTTCACTGTCACAGTAGATAATGCTAGTAGTAATGATACTGTTGTTGGGTTTTTAAGAAAAAATTGATGTCTTGGGGTGCTTCTTCTGTGAAAGTCAAGTATGTTCATATGCGTTGCATTGCACACATTTTGAACTTAGCTGTCCAAGATGGGCTTAAAGATGCTGATAGTTCTGTTAAGAGAATTAGGGAAGTTGTTAAGTATGTTAGGAACTCACCTGCTAGACTGCAGAAGTTCAAAGATATATCTAACTTGATAGGAGTGGAAGCTAAGTGTGGTTTGCACCTGGATGTTCCAACTAGGTGGAATTCCACTTACCTGATGCTTAAATCTGCTATTTCTAATGAGAAAGTGTTTGAAGCGTATGAGGAGAATGAGAGTGCATTTGGTACTGATTTGGGTAGTGACATTCCTGATGTTTTAGACTGGATTGCAGTTGAAACTTTTGTGACCATTTTACAAAATTTTTATGAATTGACTCTTAGAGTTTCTGGCGCACTCTATGTTACTTCCAATACCTTCTTTTCTGAAATATCTGATTTGTTCCTTGTCCTAAAAAACATGGTTGCCTCTCCATCTGCTTCTGTCAGTGCAATGGGGACTACTATGAAAGCAAAGTTGGACAAGTACTGGGGAGATCCTGAAAAAATGAACTCCTTGATCTTCTTTGCTAATGTGTTATACCCTAGGGACAAGTATGAGTATATGCCATTTCAGCTCAATGCTTTATATGGTGAAAAAAACGGTGCCTTGTTTTTTGCCAAAGTGAAGTCTAGCCTCATTGAGTTATATGCTGATTATGTTGTTACATACTCTGATTGTGTTGGTGGAAGTTCTAATTCTAGTTCACATAGTGCTGCATCTGTGGAAGTCAATAATGCTGAGCACAGGCCAGTGTCAAGATTTAAGGCTGAGTTAAAAAAAAAAGAAACTAGAGAATGGTCAGTTAGGAGTTAAAAAAACTGAACTTGATATATATCTTGAAGAGTCAATAATTGAGGAAGATATGGACTTTGATATACTGAGATGGTGGAAGTTAAATAGTGAAAGATTTCCTATTCTATCTAAGATGGCTAGAGATGTACTTGGTATTCCAATCTCCACAGTAGCTTCTGAGTCCACATTCAGTACCAGTGATAGGGTTTTGGACTGTTTTAGAAGTTCTTTAAGTCCCAAAATTGTGGAAGCCCTTATATGTGCACAAGATTGGTTGAGAATGGCTAACCAGCCTATTTCAGTTGAAGAAAACATGGATGATGCGGACAGATTAGAAAAAGGTAATACTGTTATGCCTTTTTTGTTTATTTAAACATAA
The DNA here is from genome assembly GCA_945859915.1 of Cuscuta epithymum. Classification (NCBI taxonomy): domain Eukaryota; kingdom Viridiplantae; phylum Streptophyta; class Magnoliopsida; order Solanales; family Convolvulaceae; genus Cuscuta; species Cuscuta epithymum. The sequence goes on from CAMAPF010000958.1 coordinate 28,480, forward strand.
TTTGTAATAGAATGTTTTCTTTTTTTCATTTCTAACACTGCTATTTCTTTGTTTTACAGAATTAATAGATGTAAATCTTGGTAGTGCTGCTACTGGGGCTACTGGATCCTCTAATGGCCCATTGAGTGTACACTTTTTGTTTGCATGCATTGCTATTTTTTGGAATTAATTTGTGAAGCATTTCATAATGAATTTGAATATTTGATTATCTGACTATGATGCCTCATTGTGGAACTGGAAAGAACTCGTGAACTACTATGATGGAATTAAGATTCCACTCATTCCAGTACCCACTTGGTACAATGTTATTGGCCCCTTATCCGTTTGTCCCTTGGTCCCTTGGAAAGCTTGCATGGTAAACCACTTTTATGTTACAGTTCATACCTATGATGATATGAACACACATTTGGCTGTGATGAATGTTTCCAGGGTTTAGAGTTTTCACTTTAAACTTTTGACTAATTATCCCATGACTCATGGATGATTGTGTTGGTGTTAATCCTGTTTGGATAGTATGCCCATATCCTTTGTGAGATCATATGTGAGATAACTTGGAATCAATCTGAGCCTAACTTTGCATACCTGACACTGTTTATGAGTATTTACTTCTAAAGTTTATGAGTATTTACTTTTACAGTGTAACGCCCCAAAATCTGGTCTAGTAGGTAAGATACATATGAGTAGATTTTTAGGTATTATTTTCCTAGCAAATTAAACATCCTCGTAAAATTATAAAGTAAATATTTTATAAAAAAAAATTATGATAATATACTAATAGTGAAATAATAGATCTAAAATAAACTGAAAAAAAAAGATGATCGTTTAGTACTTTTCACGTAATCCTATTTGACACAAACTTCTTAGCCATTTAAATCAAATTTGGAAATAAGAATATGTGTACCAAAAACTAAATAAAGTTTTGTACTAATATGATAAGGCCTTGCGGACAACTTTAATATAAACTATAATAGTAAAATGTACTCCGTATTAAATTCATTAGAAATGGGCGGCCAAATATGAGCTTCATCATTTTGAAAGAATAGTTAAATGGAATAGTAAACTTTAGGAGACAAATTTGACAACTAAATTAATTGAGATGAAGCATTCAAACAAAGGAATAGTAAAGCCAACTCATGGTATGAGCAAATGGATGATCATCATACGTATGTATGTATGTAGTACTATTGAGATGGAGGATAAAGACAATTCAATTATTTGCTTCATGAAAATCATAGCCATACACATGGGATTTATTTGGCTTTAAATAGGCCAAAGCTCAGCACTTGCGGAGTATTTCTTTCACACGGCTGGAAACAATCAAAAGAAACATACCTGCGAGAAAAGAATACTAGCGGAAGTTTTTATTTTTTTTCATATCAATAAAATTTTAGAAGAATTTGTCTATAAGGTCCGTACGTTTCCTATCCCCATTTTTGCTAGTATTATTCTGTCCCTGTTCCTGAAATGTTATGGGGATGATGAACGTTATATAAGTTTAGAAATATTATACATGGTCTGAATATGTGTATTTTAATTTATATGTAATACTACGTATTAATTTTAGAATCATATCTGACTGTTATTCACTGATGTATATATAAAGTATAATTTTATTAAAAAGAAGTATCAATAATAAACTAAGTACGTACTAACACTGTAATATTCTAAAGACATTTAAATTATATTATAAATAAACAATACGTATTACTACAGTAGTGATAAACAATAGGTGTCCCAAATATTAAATGAGCTTTTGGACTAATCTAAGTAACAATTCGGACACTTCTAAAATAAATCATAAAAATCAAATATCATTAATTAATTAGAGATGGGCAGCCCAATTGAGTGTCTATTCATTAAAAATATTTTACACCTAAAACAAGACATCTAGCATCATCATCTAGATCTTGGAGGAATAGTTTCCTAAATAATTCAGTCGGCTAATAATCTCATCTACTATGCATGGATTATCAAGACATCTCACACTATAAATAGATGTCCTCAAATGTCTCAAAACATTATACATAAACGGCCAGCTACTACTAGTTCTAAATATACATACATACTCCGTATCAATTAAGAAAGAATTAAGGGATTGGAAAAGGTAGAAACAAATTGAAGAAAATAGCTTTGGGTTCAATATCATACAAGGTCCGTACGTTTAATTTTCTGTTTCCATTTTTTTTAGTATCAATCCGTCCCCGTTACGTTATGGGGATGTTGAATATTCATATGATCTTAATAATTTGTATGCTTTAGTATGTGTTCATTAATTTTTGAGAACTAGTATTTTGTACGTCAAGGTTTAATTTGATACTCACTATATCGTGTATGAATCTAAATGTAAAATTTAAGAGTGGAATACAACTTAACGGTGATAAAATAAATAAATATGACTAACATAATTAGAAGACAGTGGTGTATGAATAGTTAGAATTATTATGATAGTGGCGATTGAAATAATTAGAAGTTTTTAATGATATATAACTACAATTATATTTTGCATATGTATATATTCATAAGTATATAAAAGAGATTCTACATATATGGATTTATGTGAATACGTATTTAAGTAAAAATATTAGGATCCTTAATTGATGGCAGTATATTATAAGTGTATATATAATATGTGATTTTAAATGATAGGATCCTTAATACGTATAATATATATTTATATATACATATATTCTAGATCATGTATGAGTAATCATATATATGCATACGTGTGTTGTTTATTAACAAGTGTGATGTTTTTGTATTCACACACACAAACAAATTTAGCTAAGGTCCTACCTAGGTACATAAACATGTGTGCCCATATGATTGTGATCTAAAATTTTATAATATTCAATTATATATAATTTATTTATTTATTACTACCTACGTAAGAATATTATTTGGACATGCTTATTTAGTCACACGGAGTATTTTATTTAAATAAATGTAGGAGTAAATTATTTATCAGAATCTTAAAGTATTTTACATATATGTACAGATAAGGGTTAGCCTTTTATATAATATACACACACATACATATACGTAAGCAAATTTATGTATAGACGTGACATGCATGTGATAATGTTTCTGACTAGGTAGCATTTACATGATTAAGCAGATAAATTATGTATGAGATAGTGATACTTTTGAATGAATTATAGAATGAAATAAAATATTACCGGTATGAACTTACGGAAATTGGATAAAATTATATGATGTATTTTATTTGCTCATACTCCGTAATTTGTTAAGAATACTTTTTGGCTCTTAAATGAATGAACCTTTTTTTTAATAAAAGAAAAATACGTTGGTGTTAAATAAATATTTAATGAAGAGTTTCTATGTAAAATTGATACGGAGTATGACATATTTCTATTCTGCACATGACAAATGGTTTAAAATAATCTAAGATAAATATTTACTACGCCTTGCTCTTGATCCGGTACTCTGACGCGAATACTTCTGATCTGTCTGTTTAGTGTACTATGTACACTCCTGAAATTCTGTTTTAGAGGAATTAGTGTTCTCCTGTTTAGTGTACTATGTACACTCCTGAAATCTTTTTAGAGCACTATTACTCTTCTGTTAAGGTTCGAGTCTCTTCGGTGATCTCGTCCTTTCTGTTCAGCTAGCTTCTGTTAGGGATTGGTACGTGTAGCCCCGGCGATTACGTTTCCACATCCTTTCTGGGTAATGTGGGTACAGACTTCGTGACTGTATTCCTTACCGTTAGTATTCCGCTGTCTAGGTCCAGTTTCTTGAGTTTAAGGCTAAATGAATATGTTTTTATTAATGATCAGTTTCAGAACAAGTATTATGTGATAAATATGATATCTTGATATGATTCTGTTCGGTACACACAATCAAAAATATTCCCACAATAAAGATTATCTGATACTTAGGATATCTGAATATGCTTCTGATCTGTATATGAATATTTTGATTCTCATAACAGTTATTCGGCTCACTCAGGTATGCCATATGTTTGCTTGACTAGATGCTAAATATGTTATGTTGCTATTTGATTTAATATGTGATTATCATGATTATCATCATTGTCATGATTATTGTTATTGTTATTTGTACCGTACCACTCAGCACATTGCTGAGCGGGTAGTTGTTTGTTTTTCCTACCCGTAGGTTGAAGAGAATAAGCTAAGATAAGGATGCTGGGATGGAAGGAGGCATAAGATTCATGTGCATATCATGTGTGTATTGTTTATAAATAAACAAATAAGAAGCAAGTTTGACTTTAAACTTATCTGATCATTTTCGTTTTGTAAACGCTTCCGCATATCTTAAAATATTTGTGTTGTATAATATTAAGTAACTTATGGTGACTTAATATTTTCAGGTATTAAATAATAAATTGACCTTTTAATGTATAACTTTTATTTAATACTTAATTTTGTTTAAATAATTAAAACTCTTTTGTGCAAATGTGTTTTGATTTCTGCCACGTGACACACTGCTTGGATCGGCGGGGCCGGTTCGGGTAGGGTGTTACATACAGTTTACTTATACAGGATGAAATATCCGATATGTTAATTTGATGGTCTGGGGTCTGGAATTTGGATTGTTCACTGTGGAGCATGGAGTATGTGTGAAGTAATGAAGTAATCATCCTCTACTGGTATAAATTTCAGTCTATGTTGTGACCCTATTATAACATATCAGTCTGATATATATGATAAATTAAGTAATATATATGGCAATGATGAAGCTTCCACTCATTACTGAATGTAAGGGATTTAGGGTAGGTATTGCTCTTTCAGTTCTTAAGTGATAACTGAAATGGTAGCGGATGCCCCCTATCCTCTATGAATGATAATAAGCATTCTGAGCCATCTCATTGTCTTCTATAGTCATTTGGGAATTTTGAAGTTCTGATTTTGTAAAAATAGCTTATTCTGTATCTTCTATGTATTATTTTCATAGTATACTCCAATTCTTTGTGAAGTTGATACTTGTTTATGTCTTCTACTGGTTATCTGGTATAGTGGTATGCTGCTATTAAGCTTGTATATAGTTTGACTGTCTGAGTTTGAAATGAAATAGAATTGGATTGTCATTTTATTTTTCAGTCTATGTTGTGACCCTATTATAACATATCAGTATGATATATATGAATTGTATGTATAGTCATTTGGGAGCTTCTGAAGTTCTGAATTCTGATTTTGTAAAAAGACTTAATCTGTTTCTTCTAAGTATTTTTTTCATTGTATACTTCAATGCTTTGTGAATTTGATACTTGTTTATGTATTGTATGTTGTATCTAGGTAAATAGGTCATCAACTTGTGATGTTTTGGCATGTTAAAGCTGGGAAGTGGACAATTGGTCAAGTTATCAAGTACTGAAGTACTCTACTACTCAACTACTCAAGTGTGAACTGTGAAGTGGGAACTTATGATTTTGCTGTTTGGGAATTTTGAATGGCAGCTTGTAAAGTTGTAACATTTATAAGTTTGTACTTTAAAGTTTAAGACATTGTAATGTGTAAACTTAGTCCCATTTAATTTTGTTATATTTTTTGGACTTAAACTCAGTATGGTTTGATTGTAAACATCAAAGTTCAAATTGTATTTAAACTCTGATTTTTTTGGCTAATTTTGTAACCCGATTTAACCCGAAACCCGACCCGCACCCGACATAAACCCGAAAATTAAAAACCCGATTTTTTTTTATTTTAAATGCATAGGATCGGGTATCCATTCAGGTCACCCGATACCCGATAGGGTCTTGGGTTTTTCAAACCGCCCGACCCGAACCCGACCCGTGCTCTCCCCTACCCATAATCCGAGTATAACTTATTGTAGAGAACTCGAAATCACTCGATTCGAATTTCATGTGAATGGTAACTCAATAAGGTACAAATGTTATGAAGACGTCATCGCCAGAATAGGAAAGGAACAAGACTCAATCAACCAATAAAGTCAGATGTTGCTGGTGGGATTTCAATATGCATACCTCTCAGTGTTTTATTCATAACTTTTGATTGGATGATTAAAATCACTTCGTTCAAGTTTTGGTGGATAGAAGACTTCATTAGCTACAACTTTGGTGAAGGATTCATGTCCAAATTAGTAGCGGAACATCCCCAAAATCCCAGGACAAAACCGGCGCCGGAATTTCACCAAACCGGCGCCGGTTGCATTTAATCTGCCATTTTCCCGGTCGGCCGAAGTAAAAACCGGCGCCGGTTAAGCCCGAATCTGCATAAAACACAAAGACGTGCAGCCATATTTTGATGGGAAAACTCCACTTTCCTTACGATCTGATGAAATATATCTTCCATCCTTAGACTAAAAGATGCCAATCTTTAGCCTATATAAAGCCCCCAATTCATCAAACAAGAAAATCATTCTATTCTTGAAGATTAAATTTCAGTTTTTATATTTCCTTTTTGCATTTTCTTGAAGTGTTCGAGAAGAAGCCGTTTCTCTCCTCTACAATTGGTTCTAGGTATTATTTCTTGTGTGTTATTGTAATTCATTGTTCTTAGTCACACTTTTGTAATTAATATGAGCATTAGAGGCTAAGTTCTTAGCTAAGGCTAGGGATGAACTTCTATGCCCACTAGGTGTTTGATAAAAGTTCTAAACCAATAAATTGTGATTTATCCTTTACATTTTGATTGTTTATTACTATGGTGTACAACATAGAAGTATGTTAAATTTAGTTTATACTTGCAATTAACGTTGAAGTCTAAACTATGAACATTAAAGGATAAACATATATATTACCGAGAATAGAAATATATCCGGTATTATATGATACGAGTGTGATGTCTTGATATTCAACGGGGTTTTCGGTAGATGAATGTAAGCCGTAACAGGACTTACACGTAACGAAAATCACGCTCTCGCTGCCTTAACCGGAGTTGAGAATATATTAGCGACATCGTATTCATAATTATTGGTAAAGAACTAATATTTAACCCTAATAAAGCATTTACGTGATTCACGAAGCCTTAGCCGTTGTTATCATTCATTTTACACCCGAATTAATTAAAGTTGTTTTCTTGAATTAAAAGTGAAAAACCAAAAATACTAAAACACATATCAAAATCCCTGCACCTTACTCATTTATTTACTTAAAAGTCATCTATTCTCGGACTAAATTAAACAACATTTCCCTGTGAATTCGACCCGGTATTTTACCGGAATTTATTACTATATCGGCACTTGTGCACTTGCAAGTTTAGACCGGTCAACAACAAATTTCCTAAGCCACTCGGTACTCTAGAAGCATGAATGCAAAAGAGAACAAAAATAATAGGGACACTTTGAGTAGCATTGGATACTTCATACTCGTACCACTAGTGTTAGATAAGAACAAAAGGGAAAGTAGTATATATACACACTACGGTACATTTAATTTGTATGAGAAGAGGCAAATATTGCTAATCGGGTCTTCTGGAAGGTACAAACGAGAAAATAGAGACAAATAGGTAGTGAGGGAGAAAGAGAGGAGAGGAAGGAAAAGTAAGCTAGGAAACAGGGAGTAAAACTTGTCAAGCTTTAAGGTCTGTGTGCATATAGTATTTAGCTAAACTGTTATGTTTTAATTTGCATGTTGATCTATTATTTGTTTGAAGAATAACATTGTTTTACTTACAAATAAAAGACACGTTACAGGCTATAAATTATTTTAAGGAAATGGGTGGTAAAATGTTAGAAACAAAATATAACGGTTTTAAATTATAATGGACGTTTACTTGGTTCAGCTTATAGATCGAATTACATTTACTTGGTTCAAATTATAATGATTGTCTAATATTGAAAATGATATGTGATATGAGATTACATTTTCGTAAAATCTCTCTCTCACACACACACGATACAGTGAATCGTTAGATTATACATATCGAAGTGGATTGTGTTTATTTACATAAACACAATCTGAAATATCATTATGATATAAGTTGGTTATAATGAGATATTATTTTCAAACTGAAAACAATAGTTTTAACACTATTAATGATAAAAACTTAATGAATAAAATAAATGGAGTTCGAAACCTTGTTTCTGGATTCGGATAGGTTCGCATGTCAATAGGGATAGTTAATACGGCCGTAGAATTCGATCGTTTAGGATCCGCAGCCACAGAGTGGACAGTACCAAAACGAAAGGCCTGACTCACACAATGGTCAGTGTTGTTGCTATACCCGAAATCTTGAACTTTGATCGTTTAGGGTCCGCAGCCCCAGAGTGGACAATACCCAAACGAAAGGCCTGACCCACACAACGGTTAGGCTGATACTACTCAGATGGTCCGCAGCCACAGAGTGGACAGTACCAGATGAGGAATGTCCCGTTTATCCAGTCCATTAAACTAAGCAGTAGAAGTCTAGAAAATTTATAAAATAAATAAAGTGTGAAAACGGGCGAATATAATGGAGAATGGAAATGGGCAAAAGATGAGATTGGAGCAAATCAAAATTTAAATGAGACAAGAAGAATGTTGAATGGAATATGGTAATTACAGCGAGCTATGATAGTGCTCATGTAAGCTGACTATGTATGATATGAAGTTGTGAAATTGGAGACAGAAAGAATGAAAGGGAAACTACGAAAATAGAATTATGAAAATGAAAGAATGATATGAATTTAACAATGAAAGACGATAGGAGAACATAATATTATACGTAGTATTCGATTGAAGGATTAGATTTTGTTCATGAATTAGTTATTCTGAAATAAGTTACGGTTGACTACCAGAGACAAGGAGAACATAATTATTTATTCTGAATAATTAAGGAAGAATAAAGTTGTGATTTTATACATTAAATCTAATAGAAAGGATATATTAAAATAATTAGTTTGAACAAAGTGGAGTTCTATGTTTCGGAACAACAATTCGATCAATTTGAATTGTATAATTTGTGATGTATAAAGGTTGAAAAGGGAATTGTACTATTTAATTATAAAACCTGGGTTATAAGTTGTTAAAGTGTTGAATTAGTTGTGAATTTGTGATTCATCTTATTTGTGTTTTGATCAAATTAAAGAGTTACTATTTAAATTAGATGTTGTTAAATGTATCGAATAGCTACTTGAAATAAAATATATTCATTTGATTGTTTTTAAGTTAGCGGGTAAAATCGTTCTGGAGATGAACTACTTGATGAGGAACATACACAAAAAATTTGACCAAAAAATACCACCGGGAAGGCCCCCAAAAGGAGAAGGCCAGACGGGGCTCCGGTCAGGAAATTCCTGACCGGAATATTCCTGTATAAATAAATAAATATATAATACATATATATATATATAGGAATATATACAGGAATAATCCGGAATATTCTTGTATATAACCCTAAACCCTATACAGGATTATTCCTGTCCAGAATTTCTGGACAGGAGCCCCATCCGGCCTCCTCCATTTGGGGGCCTTCCCGGTGGTATTTTTTTCTCAAATTGTTTTTGTATGTTCCTCATCAAGTCTAGTTCATCCATACCAAATTTGAGCAAAAAATTCAATCGGGAAGGTCGTCAAATGATTTTTGCAAGTTAACTGGTCCGGAATATGTATTTTCCGGACCAGTTAACTTGAAAAAATGATTTGACGAAATCAGACAAATACCTTCAGAATGAGAGCTAAATCATAAAATATTACGGTGAATAGCTTTTTGGACCACGAGGATGACGTTCTTCCATAATTCGAGTATAAGTTATTATAGAGAACTCGAAATCACTCGATTCGAACTTCATGTGAATATTAACTCAATAAGGTACAAATGTTATGAAGACGTCATGACCAAAATATGAAAGGAACAAGACTCAATCAACCAATAAAGTCAGATGTTGCTGGTGGGATTTCAGGATGCACACCTCTCTGTGTTTTATCCATATCTTTAGATTGGATGAATGAAATCACGTCATTCAAGTTTTTGTGGATAGAAGACTTCATTATCTACAACTTTGGTGAAGAAATCATGTTCAAATTCATCCCCAAAATCCCAAGACGAAAACGGCGCCGGAATTTCACGAAACCTACGCCGGTCTTATGTTTTTTGCAAAAAGGACCTAAACCAATAGCTTAACCGGAGCCGGGTTTCCCTTATAACCGGCGCCGGGTATGTCGTTTTTCCAGAAATATCAGTTCGTAAAGAACCGGCGCCAGTCAAGTCTTAAACCGGCGCCTGTTAGATCGGATTCTGCACAAAACATAGAGACGTGCAAGCCTATTCTTGATGGGAAAACTTCATCTTCCTCATTGTTGATCAAATATTGCTTCCATACCTGATTGTTGGGCTCGAATAGACTAAAACATGCCATTTTTAGCCTATATAAATCCCTCAATTCATCAAACATCAACATTCCATGCCATACTTTAATTCATAGTTCTTATAATTTGTTCTTGCTATTTTTCTTCAAGTTCTTGAGGAGGAAACTTCAACTTCCGAAATCATTGGTGTTTAGGTATTATTGACATGCACTTTGTCGTGTGTGCACTCAAAATAAATTCAATACTAACACTTATACGTAGTATAGCGTAGTAGAGTTCGTATCCACAGGGAAAGGGAATAATTCTCTTTTTATAAAACTAGTAAATAAAAGGGGGGTTTTAGGATTGAGTGATTTAATTTGATTAAACACAAAGATGAACAACTTACATTTGATTTAATTCAAAGATAAAAAGGACTTGGCATTGCTACTTTCCACTTGTTGATATATTTTAGTCGATCATTGTTATATCTATAACTTATTCCCTCTCGAATACTCAATCGAGGAGTATATCCAATTCATCGAGGGTAATTATTAACAACGACCGTTCATTAATAACCCTTACTATTAGTCAAGTATAGAACACCGTCATATACCGACTTAATACAAGGATTTAATCTCTTAACTCCTTGATGAAATCAATTGAGATTGATGACCTCAGCACAACGGTTTCGGTTTAACCAACAAAATTAATCCCTCTTAAGTTTATTAACCACGACCGTGCATTAATAAACCGAAGTTACTTACTTGTGAAGCTATCAACGATTAACCATCGGTTCGTTGATCGTTTCTAGTAGTAATTAATGTCGAGATGTTAACTAATTGTCATCTTAGCAACACTCCCCAACATTAATATAGAGATAGATTAAGGGAAGAATTAATATTCAAGGAAGAAGATTAAATATGAATAATCCTACTATAACTAATGTCAAGATGTTATCTAATTGTCATCTTAGCAACACTCCCCAACATTAATATATAGAGGAAGAAAATAAATACTACCATAATTAATGTCGAGATGTTAACTAATTGTCATCTTAGCAACACTCCCCAACATTAATATATAGATAGATTAAGAGAATAATTAATATTCAAGGGAAGAAGATAAGAAAATAACTCACAACTTTAATAATCAACAAGCTTCAAGAGCAACACCAAGAAATGGAAGTTTAGCTCCTCATTTGGAGACTAAACATGCTATAAACATATAAAAGAAATACTATTCTAAACTGAGCTTGAGAGTATGGAAGGAGTGATGAAAAGTGAAGGAAAATGAGGCTATTTATAGGTGTTTTCAACACCCTGGGGCAGTTACCCGACCGGGTCAAGTGCCCACCCGACCGGGTAAATGTCAAAATCAAATATTTCCCACGTTCTGGCGATCTTCGGCATGTTCTGGTGTTCCGGGTCACATCTGACCCGACCGGGTCAAGTAGGGGACCCGACCGGGTCTGGCAATTTCCTTGCTTCTTCGGTTGTTAAATCTTACCCGACCGGGTGGGGATTTCTACCCGGTCGGGTTTTGCTCCTGGGCAGTCAAATTTCTTGTTTTATTCTCTTCAAAGTCCTCTTTTCCAACACCATAAATCCTAAATCTATTTTACAACTTATAAATGAAGATTAAAATACAATTACAACTAAAATCACACAAATGTGTACAAACTAAATAAAACGATAAATAATACACACAAATCAAAAATAAAAACATACACTTATGCCGCACTACTAATTAGTGCATATCAAACACCCCCACACTTGCACCTTTACTCGTCTCGAGTAAAACAAATCTAGCCCAAGAAGTCCTTAAAATGACAAGAGTATCCACACAAACATCCAAGAGTGTTTTTAGGACAACACAAAAATTATCCCCAAAAATATAAGAGTAAAGAGGGGTCTTCAACTACATATTTCTCATCAACCTCTTTTTTTTTTAATGTTACCCTTAGGATCCTGCAGAAATAAAAGAAAATACTTTCTCTCATTCTCTCATTTTGCCTAGGTGCCCTTTCGGGTTTTCATCCCAGCTTCCCACATTTTTCTGTTTTAATCCTCACAACTCACTCTTATTTTTGCTTTATTTTTGCTTAAGTTGCCTTTTCAGGTTTTCAACTTAGCAAGCTTTTTATTCTTTTTGTTTTTTGAACATTTTTTTAACAAGAATAAAGAGTATGAATGCGAGTAGTCCATAAAACTCTTCCCCCAAGCTAGCCAAAGCACTGTCCCTAGTGCTCATCTTCAAGACGTCATAGAAGATGAACCCTTTTTGTGGTGCCATTTCTTTCTTTGTTGGTTGAGCAAAATTCTGACTTGGTGTAGGTGGAGTTAGGGAATTCGGATTTTTGGGTAATTTGGTGGGTTTTGTTGGTAAAGAAATGAAAAAAAAATGGAGAGAATAAGAAGAGTATGTGTTTAGTTTGTGGATTTGGTGGATGGTTGAGGTGTGAAATTGTAACTATGGAAATTTTTGGGTTCGAATTTTGGGAAGAAGAATGGGGTGATTCATTTTTTTTTAATAATGGTCTCGTTTCCAAAAACTCGAGATACCCGGCCGGGTGGGGTAGTGTACCCGGTCGGGCGTTTCACCCAGGGGTGGCAGTAGTTTTTTTTTGTGGTCACGCCCGGTCGGGTGTAATGAGGTACCCGGTCGGGTGGGATTTATTTTTTTGTTTTCGTGGCCTGCCTCTCCCGGGTGATGGGGCGGGTATCACATTTTTACCTTATACCCGACCGGATTAAATGAGATGCCCGGCCGGGTATATGCCCCAGACCTTCATTTTTCATTTTTTGCATTTTTTTTCCGAAAAGTGCAAAAATAAAATGAAACAAGTAAACGCACCTTGCATGGGTTGCCTCCCAAGAAGCGCCTCGTTTAACGTCGCGGCACGACGCCATCATTGTGTTCAATCGTTCAAGCTTGGATGGTGATAATTCATCTTCTTCACATTTTCACTCCTAGTACTTACATAGGAATGCTCAATTTTCCGACTCTTCACTTTGAAAATCTTTTCAGGATCCAATGTCCAGATTTTCATTGATTCATGTGGGAGGGAGGGGAAGAAACTATCGTTTAGCATGGTCAATGAAAAGTTTTTCGACCCCTCAATTTTGAAGAAGATTTCAGAAATGTCATTGTCCTTTTCAAGTTTATGAGTTTCTCTTAAAGCTTCCAGAAATGATGGAGATACCTCAAAGGATGACAATGACAAAAATTTGAATTTGAAGCTCGGCTTATCCTCTTCTTTGACCAGTTGGAGCTCCGTATCTTTTACTTCTTCTACTTTTTCTGGATTCTGGATCTCCTTTTGCATTTCCTTTTCATTTGTCAATGTGATTGCAAAAGTTTGCTATTTAGGATCACATTCTATTTGAGAAGGAAGTTTTTCCGAATCCCTTGCTTCAAGCCTACTCACGGCTCCGACTATTTGACTCATTTGAGTTTCCAAGTTTAAAATGCTAGACTTGGTCTCATTTTGGAATTGCACCATGTTGTTTTGTATGGTGGTCATGTTGGTAGCAATAGCCCGGACCATATCCTCCGTAGACATGTTAGAGTTGGAGAACGGATCATACCTCATGTGAGGTACATCCCTTTCGTAACCAACATCATCAATTTGTTCAAGGTATTCATCTTGGAGCTTTGGGCAAAAATCCGTAAAATGCGTGTGAGACATGCAAATGTTGCATGTCTTGGCATCTTGAGCTTCCGAGCTTAAGATAAATTCCTTTATTAGAGAAGTCAAGAGGGAAATTTGACTCTCTAAGGATGATATGTTGGTATCCATATACTCATAACTCATGTAAGCTCAGAAAATAGAAGAGTAAGATTTTTTTTATATTTTTATTTTTATTTTTTTATTTTTTATTTTTATGAGATAAAATAAAAAGAAAAATAATTGCCTTTCCCCGGCAACGGCGCCAAATTTGACGTGCACTTTGTCGTGTGTGCACTCAAAATAAATTCAATACTAACACTTGTAGTAGAGTTCGTATCCACAGGGAAAGGGAATAATTCTCTTTTTATAAAACTAGTAAATAAAAGGGGGTTTTTAGGATTGAGTGGTTTAATTTGATTAAACACAAAGATGAACAACTTATATTTGATTTAATTCAAAGATAAAAAGGACTTGGCATTGCTACTTTCCACTTGTTGATATATTTTAGTCGATCATTGTTATATCTATAACTTATTCCCTCTCGAATACTCAATCGAGGAGTATATCCAATTCATCGAGGGTAGTTATTAACAACGACCGTTCATTAATAACCCTTACTATTAGTCAAGTATAGAACACCGTCATATACCGACTTAATAGTAGCATTTAATCTCTTAACTCCTTGATGAAATCAATTGAGATTGATAACCTCAGCACAACGGTTTCGGTTTAACCAACAAAATTAATCCCTCTTAAGTTTATTAACCACGACCGTGCATTAATAAACCGAAGTTACTTACTTGTGAAGCTATCAACGATTAACCATCGGTTCGTTGATCGTTTCTAGTAGTAATTAATGTCGAGATGTTAACTAATTGTCATCTTAGCAACACTCCCCAACATTAATATAGAGATAGATTAAGGGAAGAATTAATATTCAAGGAAGAAGATTAAATATGAATAATCCTACTATAACTAATGTCAAGATGTTATCTAATTGTCATCTTAGCAACACTCCCCAACATTAATATATAGAGGAAGAAAATAAATACTACCATAATTAATGTCGAGATGTTAACTAATTGTCATCTTAGCAACACTCCCCAACATTAATATATAGATAGATTAAGAGAATAATTAATATTCAAGGGAAGAAGATAAGAAAATAACTCACAACTTTAATAATCAACAAGCTTCAAGAGCAACACCAAGAAATGGAAGTTTAGCTCCTCATTTGGAGACTAAACATGCTATAAACATATAAAAGAAATACTATTCTAAACTGAGCTTGAGAGTATGGAAGAAGGAGTGATGAAAAATGAAGGAAAATGAGGCTATTTATAGGTGTTTTCAACACCCTGGGGCACTTACCCGACCGGGTCAAGTGCCCACCCGACCGGGTAAATGTCAAAATCAAATATTTCCCACGTTCGGGCGATCTTCGGCATGTTCTGGTGTTCCGGGTCACATCTGACCCGACCGGGTCAAGTAGGGGACCCGACCGGGTCTGGCAATTTCCTTGCTTCTTCGGTTGTTAAATCTTACCCGACCGGGTGGGGATTTCTACCCGGTCGGGTTTTGCTCCTGGGCAGTCAAATTTCTTGTTTTATTCTCTTCAAAGTCCTCTTTTCCAACACCATAAATCCTAAATCTATTTTACAACTTATAAATGAAGATTAAAATACAATTACAACTAAAATCACACAGATGTGTACAAACTAAATAAAACGATAAATAATACACACAAATCAAAAATAAAAACATACACTTATGCCGCACTACTAATTAGTGCATATCAAACACCCCCACACTTGAACCTTTACTCGTCTCGAGTAAAACAAATCTAGCCCAAGAAGTCCTTAAAATGACAAGAGTATCCACACAAACATCCAAGAGTGTTTTTAGGACAACACAAAAATTATCCCCAAAAATATAAGAGTAAAGAGGGGTCTTCAACTACATATTTCTCATCAACCTCTTTTTTTTTAATGTTACCCTTAGGATCCTGCAGAAATAAAAGAAAATACTTTCTCTCATTCTCTCATTTTGCCTAGGTGCCCTTTCGGGTTTTCATCCCAGCTTCCCACATTTTTCTGTTTTAATCCTCACAACTCACACTTATTTTTGCTTTATTTTTGCTTAAGTTGCCTTTTCAGGTTTTCAACTTAGCAAGTTTTTTATTCTTTTTGTTTTTTGAACATTTTTTTTAACAAGAATAAAGAGTATGAATGCGAGTAGTCCATAAAACTCTTCCCCCAAGCTAGCCAAAGCACTGTCCCTAGTGCTCATCTTCAAGACGTCATAGAAGATGAACCCTTTTTGTGGTGCCATTTCTTTCTTTGTTGGTTGAGCAAAATTCTGACTTGGTGTAGGTGGAGTTAGGGAATTCGGATTTTTGGGTAATTTGGTGGGTTTTGTTGGTAAAGAAATGAAAAAAAAAATGGAGAGAATAAGAAGAGTATGTGTTTAGTTTGTGGATTTGGTGGATGGTTGAGGTGTGAAATTGTAACTATGGAAATTTTTGGGTTCGAATTTTGGGAAGAAGAATGGGGTGATTCATTTTTTTTAATAATGGTCTCGTTTCCAAAAACTCGAGATACCCGGCCGGGTGGGGTAGTGTACCCGGTCGGGCGTTTCACCCAGGGGTGGCAGTAGATTTTTTTTGTGGTCACGCCCGGTCGGGTGTAATGAGGTACCCGGTCGGGTGGGATTTATTTTTTTGTTTTCGTGGCCTGCCTCTCCCGGGTGATGGGGCGGGTATCACATTTTTACCTTATACCCGACCGGATTAAATGAGATGCCCGGCCGGGTATATGCCCCAGACCTTCATTTTTCATTTTTTGCATTTTTTTTCCGAAAAGTGCAAAAATAAAATGAAACAAGTAAACGCACCTTGCATGGGTTGCCTCCCAAGAAGCGCCTCGTTTAACGTCGCGGCACGACGCCATCATTGTGTTCAATCGTTCAAGCTTGGATGGTGATAATTCATCTTCTTCACATTTTCACTCCTAGTACTTACATAGGAATGCTCAATTTTCCGACTCTTCACTTTGAAAATCTTTTCAGGATCCAATGTCCAGATTTTCATTGATTCATGTGGGAGGGAGGGGAAGAAACTATCGTTTAGCATGGTCAATGAAAAGTTTTTCGACCCCTCAATTTTGAAGAAGATTTCAGAAATGTCATTGTCCTTTTCAAGTTTATGAGTTTCTCTTAAAGCTTCCAGAAATGATGGAGATACCTCAAAGGATGACAATGACAAAAATTTGAATTTGAAGCTCGGCTTATCCTCTTCTTTGACCAGTTGGAGCTCCGTATCTTTTACTTCTTCTACTTTTTCTGGATTCTGGATCTCCTTTTGCATTTCCTTTTCATTTGTCAATGTGATTGCAAAAGTTTGCTATTTAGGATCACATTCTATTTGAGAAGGAAGTTTTTCCGAATCCCTTGCTTCAAGCCTACTCACGGCTCCGACTATTTGACTCATTTGAGTTTCCAAGTTTAAAATGCTAGACTTGGTCTCATTTTGGAATTGCACCATGTTGTTTTGTATGGTGGTCATGTTGGTAGCAATAGCCCGGACCATATCCTCCGTAGACATGTTAGAGTTGGAGAACGGATCATACCTCATGTGAGGTACATCCCTTTCGTAACCAACATCATCAATTTGTTCAAGGTATTCATCTTGGAGCTTTGGGCAAAAATCCGTAAAATGCGTGTGAGACATGCAAATGTTGCATGTCTTGGCATCTTGAGCTTCCGAGCTTAAGATAAATTCCTTTATTAGAGAAGTCAAGAGGGAAATTTGACTCTCTAAGGATGATATGTTGGTATCCATATACTCATAACTCATGTAAGCTCAGAAAATAGAAGAGTAAGATTTTTTTTATATTTTTATTTTTATTTTTTTATTTTTTATTTTTATGAGATAAAATAAAAAGAAAAATAATTGCCTTTCCCCGGCAACGGCGCCAAATTTGACGTGCACTTTGTCGTGTGTGCACTCAAAATAAATTCAATACTAACACTTGTAGTAGAGTTCGTATCCACAGGGAAAGGGAATAATTCTCTTTTTATAAAACTAGTAAATAAAAGGGGGTTTTTAGGATTGAGTGGTTTAATTTGATTAAACACAAAGATGAACAACTTATATTTGATTTAATTCAAAGATAAAAAGGACTTGGCATTGCTACTTTCCACTTGTTGATATATTTTAGTCGATCATTGTTATATCTATAACTTATTCCCTCTCGAATACTCAATCGAGGAGTATATCCAATTCATCGAGGGTAGTTATTAACAACGACCGTTCATTAATAACCCTTACTATTAGTCAAGTATAGAACACCGTCATATACCGACTTAATAGTAGCATTTAATCTCTTAACTCCTTGATGAAATCAATTGAGATTGATAACCTCAGCACAACGGTTTCGGTTTAACCAACAAAATTAATCCCTCTTAAGTTTATTAACCACGACCGTGCATTAATAAACCGAAGTTACTTACTTGTGAAGCTATCAACGATTAACCATCGGTTCGTTGATCGTTTCTAGTAGTAATTAATGTCGAGATGTTAACTAATTGTCATCTTAGCAACACTCCCCAACATTAATATAGAGATAGATTAAGGGAAGAATTAATATTCAAGGAAGAAGATTAAATATGAATAATCCTACTATAACTAATGTCAAGATGTTATCTAATTGTCATCTTAGCAACACTCCCCAACATTAATATATAGAGGAAGAAAATAAATACTACCATAATTAATGTCGAGATGTTAACTAATTGTCATCTTAGCAACACTCCCCAACATTAATATATAGATAGATTAAGAGAATAATTAATATTCAGGGAAGAAGATAAGAAAATAACTCACAACTTTAATAATCAACAAGCTTCAAGAGCAACACCAAGAAATGGAAGTTTAGCTCCTCATTTGGAGACTAAACATGCTATAAACATATAAAAGAAATACTATTCTAAACTGAGCTTGAGAGTTGACGTGCACTTTGTCGTGGTGTGCACTCAAAATAATAATACAATACAACAATTATACGTAGTATAATGAAGTAAGGTTCGTATCCACAGGGAAAGGAATACTTCTCTTTTTATAGAAATAAATAAGTAATAACAGGGGGGTTTTATATTTGGTTGATGAACTTAAATTATATTTAAGCACGAAGATGAACGAGTTATGTGGTTTAATTAATGAGAAGAAGACTTGGCTTTGCTTTTATCCACTTAATGAAATGTTCGTCGATCCCGGTTATATCTTTAACTATCTTCCTCTCGAATACTCAATCGAGGAGTATATCCAGTTCATCGAGGGTAGTTATTAATAACGAGAAGCGTTCATTAATAAAACTTACTATCGAGTCAATATAGAACAAGCGCCGTATATTAACTTGATAGTAGCAATAAACTTAAGATGAAAACGATTGAGATTGATAACCTCAACACAAGCGGTTTATTGGTTTAATCAATATAATTAATTCCTCTTAGATTATTAACCATGAGATGCATGCATTAATAATCCAAGTTTACTACCATGAAAGGACCGAATTAATAACAAGCGTATTAATCGACCGATTCTAATATTAATTAATATATGAAACAAAACTAGTTGATCCTTTAAGTAATGTTCAAAATATTAATATGAAATATGAATAGGAATTAATTAATACTCAAGAAAGAATATTAAAGAAGATGAATCCTACTATAGTTAATATCAAGATGTTAACTAATTGTCATCTTAGTAACACTCCCCAATATTAACGTAGAGGAAGAAATAATTATTACTATAACTAATGTCAAGATGTTAACTAATTGTCATCTTAGTAACACTCCCCAACATTGATATAGAAATAGTATTTAAAGGAAGAATTAATATTCAAGGAAGAAGATTAAAGAGAATAACTCACAACTTACAAATTCATTAAGCTTCAAAGTAGCAAAACCAAGATGGAAGAGTTTAGTTCCTCATTTGGAGACTAAACATACTATAAAAATATAAAAGAAATACTATTCTAAACTGAGCTTAAGAGTATGGAAGAAGGGATGATTAAAAGTGAAGGAAAATGGGGCTATTTATAGGTGTTTTGAAGGTGCTGCACCGGATACCCGGCCGGGTATTTGAGATACCCGACCGGGTATTTGTCAAAATCAAATATTTTGCCCACGATTTTGTGTTTTCTGCACGTCTTTTTGTCCGGGTCACTTCATACCCGACCGGGTAAAGGCTATACCCGACCGGGTAAGTCACCAAATCACATTTCTTGCATGATTTCTTGTTCCCTTGCACTTTCCTTTGATCTTGTAAGATCCCTTCCATGATCCTTTGTTGATTCTTGATTGATTCTTGCTCAAGATGATTCTAAATTTACTAAATTACAACAAACTAGAAAAATAAAATGATTGCACCGTAAATGTGCAATTACCACAACAACACACCATAAAAAGTTATTAAAAGTAAAAATATAAACACTCAAAAATCAATGCAATCAACTCCCCCACACTTAGTCTTTTACTTGTCCTCGAGTAAAATCCATAAAGTTCTTCACCATCCAAAGAGTGTCAACGAGATAAAAAAAAACAGAAGTGTTTTCTTTTTCAGTTTAAATTCATCCGCACTATAGAAAGTTATTGCTTCTCGCTCCAGCCGCTTGCTTTGGTGAAAATGAACTCCTGCAAAACTAATTTCTTCTCTCATTTCTCTCCTTTTGCCTAGGAGCCTTTTCAGGTTTTCATCCTAGCCTCTCATTTTTTTTACTCACTCTTTTTTTTTTTGCTAATGTTGCTTAGGTTGCCCGTTTGGGTTTTCAACCTAACTAGCATTTCTTCTATTTTTTTATTTAATTTTTTTTTTTGTGAAGAAAATAATGCAAGTTACAAGGTAGAAAAAAATAATTGTGTACCAATGAGTGACTCCCCCTCACTTAGCTCGGAGCACTGTCCCTAGTGCTCGTTATCGCCATCACTTTTTTTGAAGATATAAAGTTGTGGATTGGGAGAGGGGTGGTTGCTTCCAAGAGTTTGTGGATTAGAGGGTATGTGGAGCAAGAGGATAGTGATGAGAACAAGATTATGATTTTTTTTTGTGGGGTTTGGTGGAGGATTTGGATAGATTTTGAAGAAAGAGGGATATGGTTAGGAGGTTTGGGGTAATTGAATTGGGTTCGAATTTGGAAAAGACGAATGGGGTGATTTTTTTTAAAATGCAAAAATAAAATGCAATAAGTAAATGTACCTTGCATGAGTTGCCTCCCAAGAAGCGCTTTATTTAACGTCGTGGCACGACGCTATCATTGTGTTCAGTCATTCAAACTTGGATCATGATAGTTTATATTCTTCACACTTTCACTCCTAGGACTTCCATAGGAATGCTTAATTTCTTGACTCTTCACTTTGAAAATCTTTCCAGGATCAAATATCCAGATTTTCATTGATTCATGTGGTGGGAGTGAGGGAAAGAAATTATCGTTAAACATGGTTAACGGAAAATGTTTTGATCCCTCAATCTTGCTGAAGATTTCAAAAATGTCATTATCCTTGTCAATTTTATGAGTTTCCCTCAAAGTTTTTAGAATTGTTGGGGGTACCTCAAAGGATGACAAGGATAGATATTTGACCTTGAAACTCGGTTCATCCTTTTCTTTGACTAGCTGGAGCTCCGCGTCTCTTTCTTCTTCTACTTCTTCTGGATTTTGGATCTCCTTTTGCATTTCCTTCTCATTTGTCAGTGTGATTGCAAAAGTTTGCTGTTTAGGATCACATTCTATTTGAGAGGGAAGTTTTTCTGAATCCCTTGCTTCAAGCCTACTTACGGCTCCGGCTATTTGAATCATTTGAGTTTCCAAGTTTGAAATGCTAGACTTGGTCTCATTTTGGAATTGCACCATGTTGTTTTGCATGGTGGTCATGTTGGTAGCAATAGCCCGGACCATATCCTCTGTAGACATGTTAGAGTTGGAGAACGGATCATACCTCATCTGAGGTGCATCCCTTTCGTAACCAACATCATCAATTTGTTCAAGGTATTCATCTTGGAGCTTTGGGCAGAAATCCGTAAAATGTCTGTGAGACATGCAAATGTTGCATGTCTTAGCATCTTGAGCTTCCGAGTTTAAGATAAATCCCTTTATTAGAGAAGTCAAGAAGGAAATTTGACTCTCTAAGGATGATATGTTGGCATCCATATACTCATAACTCATGTAAGCTCAGAAAATAGAAGAGTAAGTTTTTTTTTTTTTGATTTTTTTTTTGTTTTTGATTTTTATGAGATAAAATAAAAAGAAAAATAATTGCCTTTCCCCGGCAACGGCGCCAAATTTGACGTGCACTTTGTCGTGGTGTGCACTCAAAATAATAATACAATACAACAATTATACGTAGTATAATGAAGTAAGGTTCGTATCCACAGGGAAAGGAATACTTCTCTTTTTATAGAAATAAATAAGTAATAACAGGGGGGTTTTATATTTGGTTGATGAACTTAAATTATATTTAAGCACGAAGATGAACGAGTTATGTGGTTTAATTAATGAGAAGAAGACTTGGCTTTGCTTTTATCCACTTAATGAAATGTTCGTCGATCCCGGTTATATCTTTAACTATCTTCCTCTCGAATACTCAATCGAGGAGTATATCCAGTTCATCGAGGGTAGTTATTAATAACGAGAAGCGTTCATTAATAAAACTTACTATCGAGTCAATATAGAACAAGCGCCGTATATTAACTTGATAGTAGCAATAAACTTAAGATGAAAACGATTGAGATTGATAACCTCAACACAAGCGGTTTATTGGTTTAATCAATATAATTAATTCCTCTTAGATTATTAACCATGAGATGCATGCATTAATAATCCAAGTTTACTACCATGAAAGGACCGAATTAATAACAAGCGTATTAATCGACCGATTCTAATATTAATTAATATATGAAACAAAACTAGTTGATCCTTTAAGTAATGTTCAAAATATTAATATGAAATATGAATAGGAATTAATTAATACTCAAGAAAGAATATTAAAGAAGATGAATCCTACTATAGTTAATATCAAGATGTTAACTAATTGTCATCTTAGTAACACTCCCCAATATTAACGTAGAGGAAGAAATAATTATTACTATAACTAATGTCAAGATGTTAACTAATTGTCATCTTAGTAACACTCCCCAACATTGATATAGAAATAGTATTTAAAGGAAGAATTAATATTCAAGGAAGAAGATTAAAGAGAATAACTCACAACTTACAAATTCATTAAGCTTCAAAGTAGCAAAACCAAGATGGAAGAGTTTAGTTCCTCATTTGGAGACTAAACATACTATAAAAATATAAAAGAAATACTATTCTAAACTGAGCTTAAGAGTATGGAAGAAGGGATGATTAAAAGTGAAGGAAAATGGGGCTATTTATAGGTGTTTTGAAGGTGCTGCACCGGATACCCGGCCGGGTATTTGAGATACCCGACCGGGTATTTGTCAAAATCAAATATTTTGCCCACGATTTTGTGTTTTCTGCACGTCTTTTTGTCCGGGTCACTTCATACCCGACCGGGTAAAGGCTATACCCGACCGGGTAAGTCACCAAATCACATTTCTTGCATGATTTCTTGTTCCCTTGCACTTTCCTTTGATCTTGTAAGATCCCTTCCATGATCCTTTGTTGATTCTTGATTGATTCTTGCTCAAGATGATTCTAAATTTACTAAATTACAACAAACTAGAAAAATAAAATGATTGCACCGTAAATGTGCAATTACCACAACAACACACCATAAAAAGTTATTAAAAGTAAAAATATAAACACTCAAAAATCAATGCAATCAAGAGTATGGAAGAAGGAGTGATGAAAAGTGAAGGAAAATGAGGCTATTTATAGGTGTTTTCAACACCCTGGGGCACTTACCCGACCGGGTCAAGTGCCCACCCGACCGGGTAAATGTCAAAATCAAATATTTCCCACGTTCTGGCGATCTTCGGCATGTTCTGGTGTTCCGGGTCACATCTGACCCGACCGGGTCAAGTAGGGGACCCGACCGGGTCTGGCAATTTCCTTGCTTCTTCGGTTGTTAAATCTTACCCGACCGGGTGGGGATTTCTACCCGGTCGGGTTTTGCTCCTGGGCAGTCAAATTTCTTGTTTTATTCTCTTCAAAGTCCTCTTTTCCAACACCATAAATCCTAAATCTATTTTACAACTTATAAATGAAGATTAAAATACAATTACAACTAAAATCACACAAATGTGTACAAACTAAATAAAACGATAAATAATACACACAAATCAAAAATAAAAACATACACTTATGCACTACTAATTAGTGCATATCAATTATTTCTTTTGTAATTTCATGTCCCATTACATTTCAATATTGAATTGTGATTAATATGGGCATTAGAGGCTAATTTCTTAGCCAAGGGTAGAGATGAACTTCTATGTCCACTAAGTGTTTGATAAAAGTTCTAAACCAATAAATTGTGATTTATCCTTTATATTTTGATTGTTTATTACTATGGTGTACAACATAGAAGTATGTTAAATTTAGTTTATACTTGCAATTAACATTGAAGTCTAAACTATGAACATTAAAGGATAAACATATATATTACCGAGAATAGAAATATATCCGGTATTATATGATACAGGTGTGATGTCTTGATATTCAACGGGGTTTTCGGTAGATGAATGTAAGCCGTAACGGGACTTACACGTAACGAAAACCACGCTCTCGCTGCCTTAACCGGAGTTGAGAATATATTAGCGACATTGTATTCATAGTTATTGGTAAAGAACTAATATTAAACCCTATTAAAGCATTTAAGTGATTCCCGAAGCCTTAGCCGTTGTTATCATTCATCTTAAATCCGAATTAATTAATGTTATTTCCTTGAATTAAAAGTGAAAAGCCAAAAATATAAAACACAAATCAAAATCCTTGCATTTTACTCATTTATTTATTTAAAGTCATCTACTCTCGGACTAAATTAAACAACGTTTCCCTGTGGATTTGACCCGGTATTTTACCGGAATTTATTACTTTATCGGCACTTGTACACTTGCAAGTTTAGCACGGTCAAGGACTCAGTTGATGATAGTTCTGTATAGGGGAAGGAAGATGATTTAGATGAGGTGGAGAAGAAAATTTTTCAGACTGATTCTTCTTTTATTACTCTTTCTCCATTGAATTCAAAGCAGGCCTCTTCCCTCCCACCTTGAGTATGCTTTTCTAGATGATAGTCCTTACCTCCCTGTTATTCTTGCATCCGGGCTTGAGCCATCCCAAATTTCAGCATGTCTTAATTTACTTAGTGAGCAAAGGGAAGTTCTAGCCCGGAAACTTTCTGACATGAAAGTAATCAATCCCTCTTTGATGGAAGAGAAAGCTAAACCGGTAGTGCAGCCCCAAAGAAGTCTGAATCCTAATATGCAGGAAGTGGTTAGGGAGGAAGTCATCCGTCTGTTTGATGTAGGCATTATTTATCAGATTTCAGACTCTCCCCGAGTCAGCCCGACCTAGGTGGTTCTCTAGAAAGGGGTGACGTGCACTTTGTCACGGTGCGTCAAAATAATATTCAATACTAACACTTATACGTAGTATAGGTAAAGTAGAGTTCGTATCCACAGGGAAAGGAATAATTATCTTTTTATGTAACTAGTGAATAAAGTGGGGTTTTGATTGAGTGATTTAATTAAATTAAACACGAAGATGAACGACTTATATGAGATTTAATTCAAGAATAAAAGGGACTTGGCATTGCTACTTTCCACTTGTTGATATATTTTAGTTGATCATTGTTATATCTATAACTTATCCCCTCTCGAATACTCAATCGAGGAGTATATCCAATTCATCGAGGGTATTTATTAACAACGACCGTTCATTAATAACCCTTACTATTAGTCAAGTGTAGAACACCGCCATATACCGACTTGATAGTAGCATTTAATCTCTTAACTCCTTGATGAAATCAATTGAGATTGATGACCTCAACACAACGGTTTTGGTTTAACCAACAAAATTAATCCCTCTTAAGTTTATTAACCACGACCGTGCATTAATAAACCAAAATTACTTACTTGTGAAACTGCCAACGATTAACCATTGGTTCGTTGATCGTTTCTAGTAATAATTTATACATGAAACAAAACTAGTTGATCCTTTAAGTAATGTTCAAAATATTAATATGAAATATGAATACGAATTAATTAATACTCAAGGAAGAATATTGAAGAACATGAATCCTACTATGGTATCTCAAATTTGAATGGTTGATGATTTGGTAAAGATTGGTGTAATATACTTCATCCATTGGTTCCAAAATGATCTGCAAAATAAATTTTTAAATAATTCACTAATGCAGTCACTTCAGCCAGAATTTCATAATTTTAGCAAATTTTTCCGATTCAATCAATTTCAGTGTTACAACTATTTTACAATCATAACTATTACACCAAAAGTGTGTAATTTCCGAAATATCAAACAACCAAAACTTACTAAAAACATAAACATACACACGGAAATTACAAGCGTATCAAGGGGGGATGACTGTGGTTAAGAACGAGAAAGATGAGTTGATTCCTACGCGGACGGTCACCGGATGACAGGTTTGCATTGATTATCGGAAATTAAATGCTGCCACCCGGAAGGACCACTTCCCCCTCCCCTTTATTGATCAGATTTTAGAGAAGCTAGCAGGGCATAAGTTTTATTGTTTCCTTGACAGGATGTCGGGATACTTCCAGATCGATCCCCATAGCACCCGAGGACTGGGATAAGACCATGTTTACATGTCCATTCGGTACCTTTGCTTATTGAAGGATGGCGTTTGGATTATATAATGCCCCTGCTACCTTTATGAGATGCATGCTTGTTATTTTTGGGGATTTTATTGGGATGTTTATGCATGTTTTTATGGATGATTTTTCTGTGTTTGGTGATTCTTTTGATAAGTGCTTAGGGTATTTGAAGAAAGTCTTGGTTAGGTGTCGAAAGGTGAATTTGGTGCTTAACTGGGAGAAGTGCCACTTTATGGTTAATGAGGGAGTGGTCCTAGGGCATAAGATATCGAGTAGGGGGTTGAGGTTGATCCGGCTAAGGTAGATGTGATTTCCAAATCGCCTCCCCTACCTCGGTCCGTGCTATTATTATTAAGTAATAAATGATCGGTAGTTAATTAATACTAATCTGTATTCCTCACAATAGCACACCAGATATGTATTACAAAGCTAAGAATGCTTACAATTTCATATTTTCCACATATTCATATTTTCCTCATGTAATTTCATTTGCAAATAATTTTATTATGGTTTAACCGTACTACTTAATACGGAGTAGTAGCTTTCTGAGTCTTATAATAAATTTAAATATACTAACACTATTACCTCATTCAAAAACCGATTAGGCTGGTCTCAGGACAAATATTATTGGAACTTCATTGCTTCAAAGTGAAGATGGTATCTCAAATTTGAATGGTTGATGATTTGGTAAAGATTGCTGTAATATACTCCATCCATTGGTTCCAAAATGATCTGCAAAATAAATTTTTAAATAATTCACTAATGCACTCACTTCAGCCAGAATTTCATAATTTTAGCAAATGTATCCGATTCAATCAATTTCAGTGTTACAAAATGGGCCATATGTATCCAAGTAGGAAATTTCTTTATGCGCCCCCTAGAATTACTAAACATAACGTAACCCATGTAAGACAAACTTACTCTTTTTTTAATTTTCTTTTGCAAAAAGTGCTTCTCATCACATTATAGCAACCTCAAACATTTTTTAATTCACTAACATACGGATGAAAAGCTGTACATATTTTTTAATTTCATAATGTTCCATAAGTTTCGGTCATTTCAAAAGTTCTTTGATTTAAAAAATAAAGTTATTTCTATCAAATGAATTTTAAATATTGCGTTCTTACTTAATTTCGTTTACACCATTTTGACAAAGATCTAATATTATTTTATTTTGAAGTTAAAATGAAATATTAAAAATAATATTCTAAAAAGTGCAATACTTGTTTTACATTTGTAATACATATTCCTTAAGTTAATTTATAATATCACACCAGCTATGTATCACAAAGTGTCAAAGAGTGCTCAAAATATTCTCACACTTTCTAAACGATAAAAAATAATAGTATTAAGTAACTGTAAAAAGCATCTAGATATGTTTAAGCCAAAAAAATCAATCGAATTAAAAATATCTTTATTACTCTTTATTACTCTTATTAGAATGTGATATTTATTCTAATCTGATATGGAGTTCTAAATTTTAGAGAGGATTCCTTTAAAGATGTTTTAAATTAAATTAAATTTTCTGTTCTGATCTGATTTGATATGATCTCACCTAGTCTGGTATAATAAATGTCTATATGATCTATAGACAATATCTTTTTTTTTTAATTTAATGTAACCTAGAACGAACTTGTAGGATGTTTTAGGAATTTTTTAAATGACATAGTATCAATGTTCTAAAAGGCGCTAGGCGCTAGGCGCTAGTCGGGCGTCAGCCCAGCGCCTAGCGCCTAGGCGGCTAGGCGGACGCCTAGTCGGGGACTAGTCGGAGACACAAAAATTGCATTTTTATCTATATTTTTGCATAAATATGATAAGTAATATTGTATTTTTGTGTGTATAAAATACATATATACATATACATTAACAAACATGAAAGATAGAATTATCACATTTAATCATACGTAGTATATGATAACTTATCACTCAACTTCATTATGGTATATATATAAATAATGATAAAATTTAGGTATATATACCAACATATATAGTTTTATCTTAATTTACAACTTCATTTATTTATATCCATGGCTACAGTTAAAGTACATATATCGCTTAAAAAATTAAAATTAAAAAGTAAAGTAATGTTTGGCAAATCTAGTGGCCTAGGCGACCGATTAGGCGCTCTAGGTGGGCAACTAGGCGCCATAGGCGGCCGATTAATTCAACTAGACGGCAAACCAATTAGTCGGAGCGCCTAGACGAAAATCGGGGCGCCCGACCCCTGCCTAGCGCCTAGGCGGGGACTAGTCGAGCGCCTAGAACGATTTTTAGAACAGAGCATAGTATAATTCTATTCTAACTTTAGGAAGTTTTTGTACAAAAGAAACTTTAGGAACATGAATTGAAGATTTGAAGATATCGTAGAATTGCTGGAAATCTAATCTTACTTGGTCCTAAAGTAACGTAACATGAATTGAAGAAGTCTAATCTAACGTTTTTTTTGAAAGAACGTTATTTTCGTCCAATTCCCTTATTTTCGTCCATGAGTTTAATTCCTGTATTTTTGCATGTTAGGCAAAAAAGTCCTCTTATGAGAACTTCCTAAAAAATATCTTAGTCGAATTTGCAATTATTAGGGCGTAAAGAATAGATAGGAGCGTCAAGACAGACAAATATATAATTCAGCCATACGATCGAAATAGGTAGCTATCATCATTCAAGGAAAGAAAGATGGGAAGAGCGGAAGGATGGACTAGATTACGCGCAGCCGCCCTTTTGTTCAACGCCATATTGTTAGGCGTCGGAAACTGCGGCAACCCTCTTCTCACGCGCCTCTACTTCATCGGCGGCGGCGCCCGGATTTGGTTTTCCGCCTGGCAGCAAACCGCCGCTTGGCCAGTCACTTTCATCCCTCTTTTCGTCTCCTACATCCACCACCGCCGCAGCCGGAGCCGGACAAGTGACTCCGGTGAGTTCCAACACATCACGCCGTTTCTTTTCATCTCCGCAGCCCTCATCGGCCTTCTGATGGGCCTGAACAACTACTTCTTCACGTACGGCTACGCCAAGCTCCCGGTCTCCACGGCGCTTCTGATCGGGAGCGCTCAGCTCGCGTTCACGTCGGTGTTCGCTTTCTTCCTCGTGAAGCAGAAGTTTACGGCGTTCACAATAAACGCGATCGTTTTGCTGACGTTATCAGCAATTGTTTTAGGCGTCCGGGCGGGGAATGACCGCCCGGACGGGGAGCCGAACAAGGATTATATTTTGGGGTTTGTATTGACAATTGGGTCGGCGGCTTTGATAGGGTTGCTTTTTCCGTTAATTGAGTTGAGTTATAGTAAGGCGAAGAAGGCCAAAATTGAGTATAGTATGGTGCTGGAATTTCAGATGGTTCTATGTTTTGCTGCCACTCTTTTCTGCACGGTTGGAATGTTCATAAACCACGACTTCCAGGTATGTTGCAGTTATACTACTTCATCCTAGTTCCAATGTTTTTATTTCAAATCATTACACATTGATAATGATAAAATATTTTAGAACAAATATTTGTCATACAAAACATGTTTATTGTTGTACATTTCCAAACACTTTATACGGAATATATACTAAATTTGAACTGGTGTGAGAATTCTAGTCTAACATGGACAAATTAAAACTGCTCCTCATCCTTCAAGGAGCAGAATCAGATATTGAAGTGTCTGGGTGAAAGTGCAAAAACACTTCTGGATGCTCTGAATTACTCATAGAAGCACTTTTTAAGGGCAGTGCGAGATCAGATTCTGAAAAACTAATTCTGATTCTGTTTCTGAACACCCCTAATCTAGTCAACCAACAACCCTTAAAATGTTTTAATCGAATTCAAATTTTCTGACAGTGTATTACAAAGTACGATCGATAGTATGATTTGTATTAGGTACTAATTATATGTATATTACAAAGTACGATCGATAGTATTAGGTAAATCTGCTAGAAGAGAAAAAGATCTCAGGATATCAGCTACATACAATTTGAAAA
This sequence comes from Cuscuta epithymum, assembly GCA_945859915.1. NCBI lineage: Eukaryota > Viridiplantae > Streptophyta > Magnoliopsida > Solanales > Convolvulaceae > Cuscuta > Cuscuta epithymum. The sequence continues at coordinate 59,131 of CAMAPF010000958.1, forward strand.
TTGAAATAAGAGAGGATATGTGTTTCAATTCACTTCCGCTCTGGCCTGGAATCAAATTCTTAATTCCCAATTTCTCAAATATGATGTATTTTAATGTGGGGCGACTTGAGCTTTTTGGAGGTCCCAGACATAATAAAACTTGTCTCTTTTCATCCCACTAACCATATCACAAAAGGAGTGAGTGAGTCTCACACACCAAATTGATTGATATTAAATTGATAAAATAAGAATAAAGTAATACTCCCTCCGTCCCTTTTTATTTAGCCAAACACCTTTTTTCAAGTCAAAGTTGTTCAACTTTGACCGATTATATATTTATACACGATAATATTGATAATATGAAAATTATATGAAAATGTTCTTTGATGAATGTTGGTAGAAAATAACCCGGGTAGAGAATTTGGCAGCATTTCAGTATAGTGAGAATAGCTTTTTCAGAATACAAGGGGTTGGTGGCCTATTTATAGGCATACACAATAGCCCACCAATTAAGTGTTACATGGGCTTGGCCCGATTTATCAACTAACATTGACGCTAACGGGCCAGCCAGCCCGATATGTAAATAAATAATCTCGGACCAATATCCGCTAGCCGGGCTGTGCTCTGAGCTTGGTCGGGCCAAAGCATGGGCGTAACGGGCCAATAGTCTTGGACCTGGCCCATTATCCCAACACGAGTCCCCCACTCCCTTAGTCGAGTAGTAGACTCGGCTAAAAGGGAGTAGTTAAGCTTATTTGGAATTGGTCCGGTTTTTTGTCCGGCCGGCCGGTCATTATCGAGCCTTGAATTTGATCCCATTGCTTGTGAAAGGATGGACTCTTCTTTGCTCCGACCGGGAGACCTCTTCCTTTGTTCATGATAAGGGGGTGCCTCGTTAAAACCTTACTAGGAAAAACCCAATGGGAAAAAATCCTGGTGAAGGAAAAAGAGTGCACCAGAACCTTAAAATAAAGAAAGGGAAGGTCAATCCCCTCGGTTCTTGGTTGAGTGCCTGCTTTACTGGTAAGCCGAGATATGTTCCAGAAAGACTAGTCACACGGTTGTTTGTCAGTGGTGTCGGTCGAGCCAAGGTATGCTCGGGAGAGACCACCTAGCAACTTTGTTTGTTGATGGTGTCGAGCTGAGATATGCTTGGAGAAGGCGGGTCGCAATTGTACACTTGTACGTTGAGGATGGCGATCCGGGGTATCCGATCCGAATAATGATGACGGGGAAGAAATGAGCCGGTTGTCATGTAAAGGCGACGGTCACCATCCAAGAAGGGATGGCGAGCCCGGTCGCTAGATCAAGACTTCGGCGCTGAGGAGCCGGTCTTTGATATAGAGCATCACATCGAGGCTGAGGGGGCCGATCATGATGCATGTGCAAAGGTACTGGAGGGCCGATCTAAAGATCCAAGCAACGGTCGCCATCCGGGAAGGGATGACTGAGACCGGCCTTGAGAGTATGACGACCACGTTGAGACCAAGGGGACTGCCGTGTCGATATATAAAAGATCACGTTGAGAGTTGAGATCGAGGGGTCTGCCGTGATGCAAGGACGTCGGCACTGAGGGGCCGGTCCAGAAATCCACGCAACGGTCCTCATCCATGAAGTGAGAGGATGAGACCGGTCTTCAAATAAATGATCACGTTGAGACCGAGGGGCTGCCGTGAGGCAAGGACATCGGCACTGAGGGGTCAGTCCGGAAATCCACACAACGGTCCTCATCCATGAAGTGAGGGGATGAGTCCGGTCTTCAGATAAATGATCACGTTGAGACCGAGGGGTCTGCCGTGATGCAGCGATGTCTCGCTTGGAATACGAGAGGCACGAGGATGTGGGAGATGAGGCAGTTGCTTTGTTCAAATCCCCTTACAGTTTTCGGAGCTCATCACTTCCAGGATTGAAGACCGGTGCCCGGAGTATATCCGAGCTTAGCTGCGGAACAAGGAGGGTTGCAATTGGCTGGCATTATATGCAGACTACCTGTGATGAGGCGAAGAAAATCGGGCAATGATGATCTTGGAGTTGGTCTTTGTAATTGATTTTTCGCTTGAGCTTGTATGTGTGCATCATTTGTTCTTTCAATTTACTTAGCCGTTTTCATTCAAGAATACTTGGAGAACTAATCGGGGATCTGGCTCCCCACCTAGGCCGTGAGGGGCGGAAGGTTGGCAGGGCCGACCTTGACCGCACCCTGCTTGGTAAGGCGGGGCTGACCCACACACTATCGATCTAGGACCGATGAGTGTGCAAGATGTTCGGCCAACGGTCAGACAACGGATGTACGAGAGGGGCTCGGGGCACGACCTCTCGCATACCTTCGACCCGGAGGCCGGTCTTACACCTTGACTTGTACAGCTAGTTTCATACTTAGGAAAAATCTGGTTATCCCTTTCTGAAAGTCAAACTGAAGTCGGCCAAATGTAAGGGCGAGGCCCTGCATGATCAGACCAGAACGGACCCGCACCGCTGACCCTATCAAACGAGTGTGCGGACTGTTAAGCCTAGCAACGTCAGACAATGGATGTACGAGAGGGGCTCGGAGCATGACCTCTCGCATACCTTCGGACTAAAGACCGGTCATATAGTCGCCGCACCATTGATTGGATCAAACGAGTATGCGAGCTGTTTAGTCAGCAACGTCAGACAACGGATGTACGAGAGGGGTTCGGGGCACGACCTCTCGCATACCTTTTCGACCCGGGGGGCGGTCTTACGGTCGCCCTGACCGAGCAGCTAATCCTAGACTTAGAAAGAAGTAGTTTGATCATTTCCTTGTCCGAGGATCGAGCCGTGGTCGACTAAACACCGAGAGCGGGGCGTTATAGTTTTTTTTTTTTTTTTTTTTTTTTTTTTTTTTTGGCCGCCGCCCGTTCATTTCCAAGTGAGGTCGGACCTCATTAAATTCTAGACTGGAAAACGATTTTTTTTATATTCAAGGAGAGTTCCACACTTGATCTACTAGCTCGTGGTGCTCCGCTCTTAGGCTTTGACAAAGTGCTCAATGCCAGTACTTTGTCGTTTTGATATTGATGGTATGGACCTATCTGTGCAAGCTTGGGCGCACGAGCGCAGAGCATACAGGCGTACACGGTGACAACTACAATGTGCACAACGCTCACTCAAAGCTACGTGATTGTGACTTGTCGGCGCCAGGGAGTATCTTCAGTCTAAATGCAATGCTTGGTCAGAATGGATTGAATCGGAGCTCAGCTATCTTTGACTTGGTTCTCTAGTGATGTGCAGGGCGTACGGCGGTACGGGCGTACGGGAGTCCGGGCGTACGGGAGTCCAGGCATACGGGAGTCCGGGCGTACCGGAGTCCGGGCATACGGGAGTCCGGGCGTACGGGAGTCCGGGCGTACGGGAGTCCGGGCGTACGGGAGTCCGGGCATACGGGAGTCCTGGCGTACGGGAGTCCGGGCGTACGGGAGTCCGGGCGTACGGGTGTCCGGGCGTACGGGAGTCCGGGCGTACGGGAGTCCGGGCGTACGGGAGTCCTCGCGTACGGGAGTCCGGGCGTACGGGAGTCCGGGCGTACGGGAGTCCGGGCGTACGGGAGTCCGGGCGTACGGGAGTCCGGGCGTACGGGAGTCCGGGCATACGGGAGTCCTGGCGTACGGGAGTCCGGGCGTACGGGAGTCCGGGCGTACGGGAGTCCGGGCGTACGGGAGTCCGGGCGTACGGGAGTCCGAGCGTACGGGAGTCCGGGCATACGGGAGTCCTGGCGTACGGGAGTCCGGGCATACGAGAGTCCGGGCGTACAGGAGTCCGGGCGTACGAGCGCATAGGCGTGCAGGCATACAGGCGTACCGACCCCGGACTTGCGCTCCAAGACAAGGTTGTGCATCTAGACCTCCCGGCAGAGACGGGCCTCTCGATGTAGATCGGAGGTTCACGTCGCCGGGTTGAGCCCGTGCCACTAAGCTTCGACGTACGGGCGTACCGACCCCGGGCGTACCGACCCCGGGCTTGCACTCCAAGACAAGGTTGTGCATCCGGACCTCCCGGCAGAGACGGGCCTCCTAATGGAGATCGGAGGTTCACGCCGCCGGGTTGAGCTCGTGCCACCAAGATTCGACGTACGGGCGTACCGACACCCCGGCCTTGCGCTCCAAGACAAGGTTGTGCATCCGGACCTCCCAGCAAAGACGGACCTCCTGATGGAGATCGGAGGTTCACGCCGCTGGGTTGAGCCCGTGCCACCAAGCTTCGGCGTACGGGCGTACCGACCCTGGCCTGGGCTTGCGCCCCAAGACAAGGTTGTGCATCCGGACCTCCCGGTAAAGACGGGCCTCCTGATGGAGATCGGAGGTTCACGTCGCCGGGTTAAGCCCATGCCACCAAGCTTCCGGGTTGTCTCGAGACCGAGGAGGTTGCATTAGCGTCCTAGGGTTCTGTTAGTCAACCTCTCCATCTGGTGATAATCAGTCCACGTATAAGCTTTTGTGGTATCTTCCTTTGTTATTGAGTCGTTGTTGCACCTGTCTAGATCTGGCATGTTCCACCTCCTCTCTGCAGTACGTATTAGATAGAGTTCAGAATTCGTCCATCCTTGGCTGAAGCTTTGTCGGTGGATCTGACGCCATTCGTGGCGTCCTGGTTAGAATGTAGTTCCAGGTCAGGCGAGACTGAACTGGAACGCAGCTACCCTGAACTTGGTGAGTTGGAGGACTGGGCGAAGCTAATTTTGCCGTTGGCCGCACACCTGTTCAATTAATTCTAATTTAAATTATTGATTTGATTCACTGATTCAGCCTTTGGTGGACTTTTGAGTCGACCAGGTCAAAATCAGGAGGGTTGCTTGGGAAAAAGAGGTTGGCTCTTCTCTGGACGGTCATCTCCTCCCATCTACGTTTCTGGTAGAGAAAAGACTCAGTTGACAGGAGCCTACTCATATGCTGAGCCACAGATCGGAGGTCACAACAGTCGAGACGACCTTCTCTGTAGTTTGTGTTGGCAGGAGATGAGTTCTTAGTCGCCGAACTCGGCTATCGTCGCCACGGAAGACCCGCTTCCCACGAACTTGAAGCCTTCATTAATGGCGTCGCACCCTGGTCCGCGAAATCAGGCTGAGAGACCTGCTACTTCGATCCGTTGCAACTCACACTTGCACCTAAAGCTTCACGGTTTATAGGGGTGAGACCGAGGCGGAGATTGACGACATGGCGACGGGGCAGAGGAGAGAGCCGCTGGTGGCGACTTATGACCAATCGTCGTAGCGACCGCCGTGGTGACGGCCGACGGAGGCGAGGGCTCCTGCTTTGCTAGAGACGATGATGACTACAACCTTGAGTGGAGGTTCCGGCGGCTCCAACTTTCCAGGCCTAGGAGTCCAGATTCTAGCCGTCTTTGCGTAGCAGGGGAGTGGGGCGATACACCCGGCTGTATTTTCTTTTTGTGAATGTCATCAATTTGTGATTTTCTGGAGCGATTTTTACTCCATTGCTGTTCGGATCTTCCCAAGTTTCTACCAAAAAATACGAGAGACTAGCTCTCAATGAAAGCACCAATGTTGGTAGAAAATAACCCGGGTAGAGAATTTGGCAGCATTTCAGTATAGTGAGAATAGCTTTTTCAGAATACAAGGGGTTGGTGGCCTATTTATAGGCATACACAATAGCCCACCAATTAAGTGTTACATGGGCTTGGCCCGATTTATCAACTAACATTGACGCTAACGGGCCAGCCAGCCCGATATGTAAATAAATAATCTCGGACCAATATCCGCTAGCCGGGCTGTGCTCTGAGCTTGGTCGGGCCAAAGCATGGGCGTAACGGGCCAATAGTCTTGGACCTGGCCCATTATCCCAACAATGAAAATACTATCATAAAAGTATAAATATATTATGTTTTACATAAATATGTTGATTAAAATAATGGATCAAACTTAATCACCTTTGACTGGAAAAGTCAAAGATGGCTAAATAAAAAGGGACGAAGGTAGTAATATTTATAACTACACACACTTTACTAAATTTGGCACTACACCCGTTCTCTTTTAATTGCAACATTAGACTTTTTTTCACTATTCATATATTCTACTTTGATTATATTTTATTATTTAATGTATAATAAATTAAAATTTAAAAAATATGTTTAAAATTTTCTCATTCTCAATTTTCAAAATATGATTTTTTTTTAAATTTTTTACTAATAAGGAATGAAAGATATTAATTGTCACACTTGGTTGACAAACGTGAAATGTTGATTGTTGCAATTAATAGAGAATGGATAAAGTATGAAAGGATCTTAATAGCACCTACCGAAAAGAAAAATTGAGACAATTTTAATGGGACGGAGGGAGTACTTTATATTAAGATATCATATTAATTTGATTTGTAAAACATAACAAACAACAAATGAGAAAATTGAATTGAATGAAAACACCATATGTAAAACAAAACATATTCAAATTGCATCATATAATGTGATTGTGCCATATAATTTTATCGTCAAAAGAATAAACCGATAATAAAAATTCTGAAACACAATCAACAAAAGATAAAATTGGCAAATACTTCGTACAATATAAGTGAAAATAAAAACATAAGAAGTGACACTACTACAATCAAATAAAGTAAAAATTATTTTAAAATTCCCGAATACTCCGTAGCACAAAGGGATAATTATTTATACCACTATTGACCAAATAATTTATAAATTATAATCATTTCATCATAAGTTTAACTTTAGACTTTTAATTAATGGTACTACACATTTAATATTTAGGAAGTTACTTAATTATAAACCTACAAAAATAAAAATCCTAAATCTAGAAAATACAGACTTCCAGGTATAAAATATTTTTCGTAGAGGTGGTTTAGTGCTTTAGTAAAACGAGAAGAGAAAAACAAACTCAACACTCAGTCAGTTTTCTTGATTATTTTTCTAAATTTATTATAAAATCATAGTTAAGGCGATCAAGTATAAACTTCAATTCTGCCTTCTAGACAGTTCCACTATATATATACTATCGTCCATTTTTTTTAATCGCTACATGTTCTACTTTGACTTCATTTTATGATAGAATTTTGCACTATTCACATGTTCTACTTTTACTTCATTTTATGGTACTCCCTCTGGTTTTATTTAATCTTCAAACTTTTACTTCACACAAAATAAGGAAAGAAATTTGACTTTACTGTAGAGTACACTGTTGAGGCACTATTTGACACTGTTTGGCACTGTTGAGACACTGTTTGTCACTGTTGAGACACTGTTTGTCACTGTTGAGACACTGTTTGCCACTGTTTTGATGTAGATTTCTTTGTCAAAAAAGGAAATAAGGAAGTGTGAAGTTTATTTTAGATCGTCCTAAAAAGGAAAGTGTGAAGTTTATTAAAAATCGGAAGGAGTATTATTTTACGAAAAATATTTTTTGAAAAAAATATTGTTAAATTTATCTCATTATAAATTTTCAAAATCTGTTTTTTAATTATTTTTTACTATTAGAGATTAAAATATAACTACGGTCAAAGACGTGCTTTGGCAAGTGTGAAATGTTGACCGTTGCAACTAAAAAAGAACGGAAGAAGTATCTATCGAGATTAAACACTACCAAATAAGTGCCAGAATAACAAAGATTATTGGATCTCCCAAAATCCCAATGCCCACTCATTTATATTTGCAATCTTCTAGCGACGCTGTGACGAATGCTGAATACAATTTGTTTTTGTTTTCTAGTTTTTGAATTCCTATCTAGAAACATACGGAGTAATAGCGTAATTTCAAATATTTTAACTCTAAATACTAAACATAATTGAGAATGACAAAGATAATTGTTGGACAGAACTCCATCCCATTTAAACATTACTAAATTTGTACCAGGAGTTAAATAACAAAAGTTAAAAGAAAGTAATAAATTTACAAGACAAATTAAAAAAATGATAAAGTTTATTAGTATGAATGTAGGGGTGTTTGGATCTGATTCTTAAAACTGTTTCTGCTCCTTCAAGTAGGAGAAGCATAAGTTGGAGTGTTTCGGTGAAAGTGCATATATAAGTGATTTTGATGCTCTAATTTACTTCTAGAATCAGTTTTTTAAGAAGTTGGGGGAGACCAGGTTCTGAAAACTGATTCTGATTCTGCTTCATATTTAAGAAAGAAGCACAAGTAGAATCAGTTCCAAACACCCCATAGTATTGTTTAGAAACTACTACGTCCATGCACCTCAAAATTGGGATAGGGACAGTTGATACACAACTCCTATTAAGAAAAGTAAAGTTGTACAATTGATATTAAATTTGGTAACTGTAAATAAAGGCTGATCTATATTATGGTTATGGTGGTCTAAAAGCACAAGCATACTTATTTTTAGTTAAATGCTTAGGCGTATATTTTTCATTATCCCAATTTAACCCACTATTAGTTAAAGCTCAAAACAATTTTCAGCTCAACCTATTTAATCCAACCAACCCAAAAAAATGGGTTGAGTTGGACTAATCACACAAACTTAATGTTACTACTTACTAGTACAAAATATTATGCGCACTACAAAAACATACTGAGTACGAGATTTCCAAGGATTTATAGAGGATTTGACACAAGTTACTTTGCCGCGTGTTATGTAGCACGAAATCATCGGGTCAATTTGTGTAAATCTGTGTCAATTTTATATATATTTTTTGTAGTAACGGGACAAACTTAATTAATCAGCGGGATAGATGCCAAAAAAATGGAGAAAAAGTTGTGGGATGGAATTTAGAGTTATAAATTGCGCCAATTTGTGCTTATTACAAATTTTGTTACATTTGTGCAGGCAATATCAAGAGAAGCAAGAGAGTTTAAATTAGGAAAAACAAAGTACTATTTGATTATAGTGGGGAATGCAATATTTTCACAGTTCTTTTTCGTGGGAGCCCTCGGAGTGACGTCGTATGGCTCATCTCTGATGTCTATTGTCATCATCGCCGTCCTCCTCCCCATCACGGAGCTGATGGCCGTCATCTTTTACCACGAAAAGTTCCAGGCCGAGAAGGGCATCTCTCTCTTCCTCTCCCTCTGGGGATTTGTTTCTTACTTCTACGGAGATATAAAAAACAACATCAAGAAAAAGAACCAGCCGGCGGCGGCGCTGCAAGTTACAGAGATGCCCTCTTCCGTCATTTCACCGTCAATAATTGTGACCGCTCCTTAAAGTCGTAGCGCAACAAAAGTTACAAAACTCGCAATCCATTCCATAGGACCGGCCGGCCGGCTTCATCGTCTGATTTTTAGGCCTGTCGTCAAATACTTTAGTGGCATGACAATGTGTACTATTTGTCGTTGAAATTCAATCTATTGGATCGTCACATTTTTAGTGTAAAAAACGCGTGATGATATTCTTCACTATATATTGAGTATGTGAAAATAAGAAGTAATTAATAATCTATATGTGATTTAAATAAAATGGTTGATAAAAATGTGATTTAGATAGAGACGATAGATAACATGTTACTCCGTACTTCCTAATTTCCTATTCACAAATTAAACCGCATGACAATAATTTTTAGTTTCTAGGTTATGGATATTTTTCTTGCATTGAAATCTTCTTGCTTGAACTTGATGAAAATTCAGTTCCAATTATGATCTAATCTCACTAAACATGATAAATTGTATAGAATCAATCAATAAGAATACTAACTGGTTGAGGAGAAACCGAATGTTGATGGTGCCGTAGAAGATGATGAAGTCATGACATTTCGATTCTCTAAGAATACAAACTACAAATTCGATGGATTGTTAAGTCTCTCTTTGGCCTCTTATTATAGGTGTTCTTGGGACCTTTGGGAAGAGACACGCCCCTTCTCGTTAGTCGTAAGGAGCGAGCAGTAATTTATGTTTTGTATCAAAGAGAAACTCTTTTGGCCCCTTATATATTTTAATGTTAAATATACACATCATATGTTAACTATACATAAATAGAGAGACAAAATGTCATATGGCAAACTTAATGGTAAGACATAAATGTCCTCAATATTTATTAAATTATATTAATGGTCCAAGGGCATTTAAATTGAATATTTTCCAACAGAACTCATTTGGTTAAAGATCAGATGTATGTAATTTGATTGTTTTTAATCTAGTCAGGTATGTTCTGAAATGGTCAAATTTGAACCAATCTGGTATGGAGATACCTGTTGTATGTGTATTTTACAACAATCAATGTTTTGTCTGATCTAGTTTGATCGATATGTTCAAGTCCGGTTTGATTATAGCTAGTCTGGGATTGAAATAAACCAGTTTAATTAAAAACAACCTAAGTCTAATATGTTATGTCAAGTCTGAACTACTCTCGTCTACCATATATATACTAGACGAAATACCCGTGCGATGCACGGGTACATCTAGAGCAAAACAACAATTTGCTTGAAATTATATTTATTCTAATGTACATAATACTTCCTCTATCGCGCAATTAGCTTCACACTTTGACTTCACACAGGTTAAGGAAATAAATTTGACTTTACTATGGAGTGCACTGTTTTGCACTATTTCAACACTATTTGGACACTGTTTGGCACTGTTTTGATGTAGATAATTTGCTAAATAAGGAAAGTATGGAAGTGTGAAGTTAATTTCGGGACTGCCCAAAAAGGAAAGTGGGAAGTTGTTTACGGAACGGAGGGAGTAAGTAGTTATTTTATGAATATAAAAGGATAGTATAGTCCGGTAATAGTTTACTGGTAACCGCTAGTGATATAATAGAGAGAATGGAGAGTTAAAATTCAAAGAGAGAAAGAACTCGTGTTAAATGCACTACACATGTCGCCTAATCTATTGGCGAGAGTCATGTAACATAGCATAAATTAACGTGTGCCATTTCCTGACTGACTTCTGCCAAAGTGTTCTTTAATTTGTGGGCCGAGGTGATGATGGTTGAGGTGTAGGGGTGCACCTCGGGTCTAGTGTTGTCCTAGTTTGTGAGTGACTATCTGGGTTCTATGGTCAAGGTGTCATCACCAAGGTGATGCCCCCTGAGGTGACTATATGGAAAGAGAGTCGTTTTTTTTTTATTTTGGACCGGACTTGTTTGAGAGGCCTTTAGTAGTGTGACGGGCTTGAGCCCGTTATGTATCTAAGGGTGCATGGGTCGTGGATCCAAGTCCCATATAATCTATCATATGTTTTTTGTTATGCTTTCAAACCTATCATAGAATCTCTTCTATATTAAATATCAACATCCATGAACTGGGTTGTGATTTGAAAAGATCGGTGATCGCCTTAACCAAACATTATTCAAATATAATAAATTCTTATATATATTGGTGATCTGCTTGTTAAAATGTTACTCAGATTGAAGCTTGTTTTACTAAAAATTGCTCATTGGACAATGAATGTATTGTAGTGTACATATACAATACATTGGTAGATACCCATATTAAATTGATATAGTTGAAATGGAGAAAATTACATTTACTGCACAGGAGAAAGTAATTTATGCTTTAGTATGTATTGGTAATTGGAAGATTAAGATTTATACATACGTGTTCCATATCCGTCTGTAGCCATCGTAACCCATTACCTTTGAAGTGGGCACCAGTACAGTTAATCATTATACTGGCACTCTTTTGATGCAGTCTAAACCGCACAATTTTTATTAGGAAAAGTTCCTGAAATAGGATTAAAACAGTTTGAAAATACCGTCATGTTTGAAGTCTGGTACTGCCAAAACGTGACAATAATTAGTCCTATTTTGGGAATAAAAACATGACAGTCCTATTTTGAAAATTTCAAACCTTTTAGTCCTATTTCGGGTAATATTCTCTTTTTATTCTTAAGTGTATAAAACAAATTAATTTGTTCTACATCAAATCTTTAATTTTCCATTAACGTTATTTATTTCTATTTGTATTGACTTCTATTTCAGTTTTATTTTATAATTCCATTTCCATCGGTCACTTATAATAGACAAAATTAAAATAAGAGATAGAAATAAAATATACACTCTTCTCTGTTTCATGTTGTAAGATACATTTCATTTTTTAATTAATTGTCTAAAAAAATATGAATACTTTTTAAATTGAACTTCACTAACTTTTTGTTTTTTCACTTTATCCATTTATCTTTCATTACTACCTCCGTTCTTTATTATTAGTCCTTCTTTTAATTTTGAGACGTTTTTTTTAATTGTCCTCCTTTCCATTTAAGGAAAGTTTTTGAGAAAACACCCCCACTTTTATTACTTTTACCCCACTTACTTTTTACAAGCTACTTTCTCTTTCCTACTTTACCATCACTTTACTCTTCTTAATGCACTCTCTTTCTTACTTTATCATTACTTTACTCTTTTTAATATACTCTCTTTCCTACTTTAACATTTACCTTACACACTACTTACCCTACTATTTTTCTCTTAAAACCCGTGCCAAACCCTAGAGGGACTAATAATAAAGAATAGAGGTAGTATATTTTTTACTCTTTCTGGACACATCGTGCTCTTTCTTACTTTTGAGTGTTACAATTTTAAATTAATCATTTTATCATTTATTTTCTTAATACACACACCAAACCCACATATACCTTACATTTGGGACAAATGTTGTACTATATCTACAACCCGTTTGGTAAACCCAATTTTAGCTTGTTAACCTTATCAACCAATCTTTTTTACTAAAAGCATAACTTTTGGTTTCACGCGCTAAATTGTATAGTAATCAAAATAAGTAAAGTTGCATTTACTAATTTGGCTGAATTGGTTAGTGTGGATCGTTGCGCTTACCGCTACACTAAAAGCAATCTCTGATAGTGTAGCACGCCCTTCCCCCTTTTATAGAACAGGCAAAGCGCCACGCGGTTCGATTGCACCGGCAGGCTGGCAGATTGCTGACCGCAGACCCGCGGCAGGCCCAACAATCTCCCCCCCAGCACCTGCCAGCCTACAACTGAGCAGCATGCTGTTGCCGGGGGTCGAACCCGTGACCTTTGGCTCTGATACCAATTGTGGATCGTTGTGCTTACCGCTACACTAAAAGCAATCGCTGATAGTGTAGCACGCCCTTCCCCCTTTTATAGAACAGGCAAAGCGCCACGCGGTTCGATTGCACCGGCAGGCTGGCAGATTGCTGACCGCAGACCCGCGGCAGGCCCAACAGTTAGACATACTGTAAAAGACCATTTTAATCATTTTCATATATTCTTTCTTTATTTTATTAATAAAATGTATTTAAATATAGTTTTTTCATAATTCAACAGATTTAGTCAATATAGCACTCTAAGAGAGGGTTAGAAAATTTAATAAAACTAAACATTCATACCAATTTAGTAGTTTGATTATTATAAAATTTAGAAAATTAGAAAAGTTATTTAATCATTTGGAAATATATTTTAGGGAAAACTATCAAATAAGCCCCCGTACTATGCCGAAAAAGTCGATTAGGCCCTCATACTTTACAAACACTCAATTAAGTCCTCGAACTATTAAAAAACGTTCAATTAAGCCCTTTCGATCGGTAAGTAACCGGTTTCCCGGTTAAACGGCGGCGACGGCAACGATGTGCTCGAACCCTAACAACGGCGGCTGACGGGAAACATGTTACATTTAACCGGGAAACCGGTTACTTACCGACCGAAGGGCTTAATTGAACGTTTTTTAATAGTTCGAGGACTTAATTGAGTGTTTGTAAAGTACGAGGGCTTAATCGACTTTTTCGGTATAGTACGGGGGCTTATTTGATAGTTTTCCCTATATTTTAAGATAAATTGAAAATTATTTTATTATGAAGATGTATTGAAATAATGACAGGACTAATACCTATGACTTTCTAATTGACAAACATAAGACCTATTCTCAATATGGACAACAAAGAGACTCAATTTTAACGGGTGACTAATTTACCCTGCGCTGCTTTGCTTCTTGTTCGCTGCCTGCTTATCTCTTCTGGCGCTGCTTCAATTCCTCTCTGTCCTCTGTATCGGATCGCACATCAGATCCTTCACGCACAACAAATCTTTCGCCCCAGGAGCACAACATCACCTCCGCCTTCAACCTCCACCACAAGAAATCTTCTCCCCTGAGTTTCTACACAACGGTGGTGGCCGTTTGACCTCCGTCATCCGCCGACATGCCAAGTCCGCCCGTGTCACACTTTCTTTTCTGTTCTTGCGCCGCCTCATCTCCAGGATAGGGATTCACGTCGATGTGAGGTTTCAGATCCCAATGATTCGGTTGATTTGGGCGGCGATGCAGTCGATTTGGGTGGCGGTGCAGTTGATTAGGGCAGTGGTGCAGTTGATTTGGGCGGCGGCGTGGTTGATTTAGGCGACGACTATGGCTGTGAGGTTGGAAGGGGTTGGGGAAGGGGATGCTGGAGGCTTACGTAGGGTGCTTGAGGGGGGTTGGGGGCCACTGGTTTCTTGGATAGGGGTGCTGGATGGGGGCTCTTGGGTGCAGGGGTTGAAGGTTGAAGGGAGCCTGGGGGAAGATGCTGGAGGGCTACAGGGGTTTGGGTGAGGGTGGTGGAAGGGGGATGTGGGTTGCTGGAGGCTGGGGAGGGTGTTGGAGGGGGCTGGGGAGGGAGCTGGTTGGTGATGGGTGGCGGCTGTCACCGCCAGGTGGTGGCTGTCACCGCCGGGGGTGGCGGCAGAGATCCCCGTCGAACAGCAACGGTGGTCAATGCGGTAGTCGGGGGAGGAGGTGGTGGTCGGGGCAACGGTGGTCGGGGCGGCCGTGTCGTTGTTGGTGTTGAATTGATCGTGGTCATTAACTGGGCTGGGCACGGGTCGAATTGGTTACCTGGATTGGTCATGATCGAATTTGTCACAGTCGGATTGGTCATTGTTGAATTTGTCAAGGTTGGATTTGTCACGATCTGATTGGTCAAGGTTGGATTTGTCACGATCTGATTGGTCACGGTTGGATTGGTCACGATCAGATTGGTCACAGTCGGATTGGTCACGATCGGATTGGTCACGGTCAGTTTGGTCACGATCAGATTGGTGACGGTCAGTTTGGTCACGATCGGATTGGTCACGGTCAGTTTGGTCACGATCGGATTTGTCACGGTCAGTTTGGTTACGGTCGGATATATCTTGATCGAATTGGTCACGGTTGAATTGGTCATTAGTCAGGTTGGTCACTAGCCGAATTAGTCACTGTTCAGGTTTGTTATGGTCAATTGTAGTAACTTTAACTGATCAAGAATGATTATCAAGAATGATTAATAAATATTAAATTGATAGATATAATTATGTAAATATACAGCCTTGCATCTTCTCTATGCTAATAATGGAGCCGTTGGGGGATGTTACGTGCGTACGTATCTAGGAGACTAGGAGTATTGACCACGAGGGCTACAGGGGTATAGGTGACATTTCCATCTCATTTTTTTAAATGATGCAACTCGGTGGTCTCTTTTTTGGGAAGGAGTAAAAGAAGTTTTATTTTTGTCCAAATCCTTTTAATTAGTAATATTGATGAACTAACCCCATATGTATTTACATAGACTTTGAAACACTTGAAATTACTTGGTAGTTGCTAGTCGATTAAAAATCATTTCATACCATATATATGTGACACGCATGATATCAAATACATTTCTTACCATATACATATATGTGACATGTGTATAACTTTAGGAGTACGTGTTTAATCAACATAGGGTGTATTACATGTAGTAGTAAATTATTATACGTATATCTTACCATACTTTCTTAAGATTGGCCAATAAATGCTCCAATCTTACCATAATTTCATTTTCATACGATGCTTTTCATGGACGGGCAAGATTTCAGTTATACATTTTACATAAATTTCCCATTACGTTCTTAATTACACCCTTAATTTGGGCGAGAATTTTCCCTCCAATAATAGTAGCAACTTTGCTACTTTATATTATATAAAGATTTTATATTATTTAAGTTTGATGTGATTTGCTTTGGTGTAATGTAGCGTGATCTAGATATAGTATTGTCTGATATGAAATTGAAACAATCCTAAAGTAACCGTTTACAATCAACATTATAATAATAAATGTATTAAAATGATAATACATTTTAATAGATGTATTAAAATAATAATTTGTTAAAATCTTAAAATTAAGGATGAATTCGAATTAATAATAATTATTTTAATGGGATGATGTTTTTAAGGCAAAAGAAAAATACTCCGTATCTTTAACCAAATTGTGACGTACGTAATACTTATATTTTCCAAAAACCCATTATCCAGCCGCAAATTATACCGTGCAACCAGTATACCATGTGCATGGTATACCGGTCCACTAATACGTACAGTACCATTTTCTCTTCTCAATCTCCCAACGTAACAATCCAATACTATAGAAGCTTTCTTTCTTTTTCCAGGTTAGTACTTTCTTTCTCTTTAATTTTCTTTTCTATTTTCTTCAATTCTTTTTTCTTCTACATCAAAATACTAAAACTTTATTTGTGATTTTACTTATATTTATATTTAACTAATTAAAATACAATTGAATTTACTTTTTTTTCTCTACCAAATTATTACAAAATTTTATTAGTTTACATAAAATAAGTATATTGTATTTCATAATATAATCATACATTTTCTTTATTTTTTTTAGCTTCAACTGATATTACAATAGAATATATATTTTTTTTAATATTTTTTTAGATTTCATATTCATATTCATATTCTATAATATATTTCTTATCTCTTTGAAAAAAAAATATTTATTATCTCTTTGATATGCTTTTAGTGTACGTTTTTAAGACATTAAATTTGTTTATTTCGATTTAAATTTCATAAAACATGAAATTATATAACATTTTTTATATGTGTGAGTTATGTTTATAAACAATTTCTGGAATTACATTTAATAGCATATAAAGTTACATCTTACTATGTGTGAATTACATCTTAATATACGTGATTTACATCTAAATGTATGCGAGTTACACTACAGAATAAAACATATAGCCCTAATATTAAAAATAAAACATATTCACTATTTTAAAAAAGTAATTGGGCTATTAGGATCAATTTTTCATTGTTTACATTGAAATCAATGTTTATAATACACACACATATAATTCTCAAAGACAAAAAAAAGCATTGTTCAATTTTCCAACAAGTGACATTCTGTATAAACCTGAGTTACATTTGCTATCAACGCAAGTTAAATTTGTAATAACATAAGTTATATTACAAAATCAACCCCTGTTATTGAAACAAAAATGATCTTTTCTAAAAAAATATTTTTTATGGCCTTGATATTACAAACAAACATATTCACCTTTTACCTAAAGCAATTGTGCAATTAATTAGAGTATTAGACTCTCTCTTTTCATTGAAATCAATATTTTATTTCATACACTATGTATTTGACAAGTTACATTTCAAACGGACTTGAGTTACATTGGTCAATAACGCGAGTTACATCATTCATGCTACTGGGACAAAAAGAAAAAAATTGTTATTGTACACGCATGTACTGTTCACACGTGTACAAATCACGTGATTTTTTTTTAAATTGTGCAAAACTACATCGTTTTTGGGAGTAGAGCATGATGCTCATGATGGGCCGGTTGCACCGTATACGAACTGTTATCCAACACATATCTTTGCTAGTGATACATGTACTGCAAACCTTGTGTTTATGTTTTCACGTTTGTCTGATAGTTGTTTGTACGCGCAATACGCGAAGGTGTAAATACCCAATGTGTTACTTGTTTAAATATAAGTATATTGTATATTTATCTGATAAGATTACTTTAGTATTTGACATATTAACATTAATATGAAGGGGAAATCGTTGAATTTTCATGGAAGTAGAGTAAAACATTACAATTAACCTAATGCCATAATAAAGTCTCATATCTATAACCTTATCCCCAATCTAAAACGTAGTAGTAGGGAACCCAAATAACACATTAATAAATTCCATTTATAAATGGAATTCCACAAAATGTATAGGAATTCATCAAAAAGATAGAAATAGTTAAATAGAGACTTCACTCTAAGAATAACTGTCAGTTTCCTGTTGACTTCTATTCTCACTGGAATAGAGGATTAGAAATCTATAAGAATTGAATGAGTATAACAAGACCTTTTACCTTTCACAAAACCACATATACAGCATTTATCTTTTAGAGTTGAAAATGCACTAAAATGAACACACTATAAATCACTTAAGAATACAAACCGCTAATAAGACGATCTATTTAGTCGGTACAGACTACATACAAATAGACTCCCTTATAAGAATACACAAAGATTAGTTTCAATCGCTTAAATCGAACAATATTGTACTGGAAAACGGAGTGGTGAAGAGAATTGAAGTACGAGTATCTAAAATGACAAGCATGGTTTTTTTAAATAAAAACAGTCCATCTATCATAAAAAAGGATGACATATTGACACGCAAGCCTAAGGCCCTATTTGGTTGAAGGGTTTCGGAGGGGAGGGGAGGGAAGTGGGGGATTTGTGTGTGTTTGGTTGAAGGAAATAGGAGGGAAGGGAAGGAAAGTGGAAGGCTTCCAAAATCCTCCACTTCCCCCCATTCCAAACCCCCCAAATCGGGGTATTTTGGAGGAAACATGTTGATAATCACAAACTATTCATCTCCTACGTGAAAGGACAAAACGATATAATATAAAAAAGGTAAAAAATAAAAAGTTTTGAAAAATTAAAATTTTAAAAATTTAAAGATCAAAAAATTATAAAAAAATTATAAAAAAAAAAAATTTAAAAATTAAAAATTTAAAAAATAAAAAAGGTTATAAATTTAAAAAAAAATTATAAAATTTAAAAAGTAAAAAATCAAAAAATCCAAAAAAAAGTAGTATGACTCATGACCATAGGAGTAAGCTATCAAATAAAGGTAAATTAGGAAAATATTTTCATTAAACCTTTCCTCCTATTTCCTCGATCCAACCAAACACAAATTTTTATCAAAATCCTTCCTTCCCCTTACCTTCTCATCCTTCCTTGACTCTCCCCTTCCCTCCCCTCCTTTGAACCAAACAAGGCCTAATTGTGGAGACGATATAGAAACGAGAGACAATAAAGTTATTGTCCATAAAGAAAATAATAGGCCACATATGTAATTGGAAAATAATATATTGAATGAGTGAAGGCATAGATAGTAAAGATTCACACAGATGGAAGTTCTTGCTTACAGAGGCAATGAATATTTTGACAAATCTTTCTCCCCTTGGAATTCAGATCAATCATCTGCCCACACGCAGTTTGAAATTCCACCTGTTAAGAAGGATGTATAAAGAAAGAAGATTTGCACAATTGTTATTAGCATCATACAAAAAATATTAAAATAACACCCTGTAGCCTGTAGGAATTACTAAACCAATAGAAGGCATGCATCACCTCATTAAGGCTATGTTTGGCTGACATAAGTCTATAGCTTTTGGCTTTTGTACTATTTAAAAAGTCTCTAAAAGTTGTTAGTTGTTTGTTTGGAAAGCCAATTTTTAAGAGCTTTTCAAAAAATAAAAGCTCTTTTTTTGAGATGCTACAGGTAGTAGCATCTGAGAAAAGTCTGTGACTTTTAGCTTTAATAAATCCTAACAGCTTGTATGCCAAACAGAACTAAATCAAACAGTCAGCTTTTTACCAAACAGCTACCACCTTTTACTTTTAAGATCTTTTCAGTCATTAAAAGCTAACAGTTACTAAAAAGCTCACAAAAAGATCTTTTCAGCTAATTGTACCAAACATAGCCTAAATATATCCAGCAGATCGACATAATAAGCTAGGCTTTCCTTTGAAGTGCTTCTTGAGAATTCTTGGAATGCAATCAAGCCAACCTATGAATATACCCATCCAATCCATAAATTAAACAAAATGTGTCACTAAATCCAAATTGTACAACATAAATTATCCTTTTGGAGGGACCACACCTTAGGCAACCTGAACCAACATGGTTGACCTCTCCGCGTATGAGAGTCGCCCATAATATCATTAAGAACAATGAAGTAAGCTTGAAGCTGCAACATTGTGATTTCATTCAGAAAATCACAATTGTGATAGCAAAAGGCTAATATGTTTAGGCTGAAAAGACTAATAAGCTAAACACCCAATTGTTGGGGAGTGTTATTTTTTCAATCTTTCAAGGCGTAAAAACCCGTTCAGGCATACTAAATGACTTCATCTATACTGCTTAAAACAGATCTTGATAAGCTGAAGGGCTTTTCACAGTTGCTAAGCAATCATTTGGGATGCTTAATGGATCATAGTTTGTCAGGTGATTCAACCAAGTAAGATTTTTGAGTACTTGAAAGAAAAGACTATGTAAGTAACCGTTATGTATATGTAAAAGGAATCAATAGAGGATGATTATGTAGTCTATGTAATTAGCAGCCACATTGTATTTACAATAAAACCAATTACTATACGAGCCTTAGAACAGTTTTTTATTTCCTAAAGAGATACATAATTGAAATAAAAAAAAATGCATTAAAAGATAGGGAAAAATGCACTCATTTGTAATAGTATAGGGAAAACCCCATAAAATTAGCAATAAAATTACTTGCAGTTTCCAAAAGGTAGCATCGCTATGATAGAGTGAAGTGCTGCTGAAGTGCAGATAATCTTGATGGGAACTTCATCGGATTTGGGAGGAACCACAATCACCTCCTCTATCACCAGCGGCTCCCCAGCTTTCCTTACCACCACAACTACACTATATTTAATGAAACCATCGGATTGCGTCGATCTAAGCGAACAACAAGTTATCGCAGTGAAGATGGGAGACGGGCTCTATAATCGCCTGGTTAGGCTGGAACATCACGAAATCGAGCTATACTTGCTTCGGATTTGCCTTGTACGCGAAATACGAATACGTGTTGATTAGAATAGGTGAGCCAGTTTTGACATGGAATTCCAGGAACCGCTAGCTTAACGGTAGTGACAGCAGGGAATAAGAGACCTATTGATTAGCAGAAGAGACATACGTTTAGAGATAACAGACTGTAAAAGATGGAGACAAAAGATATCAGCTAAGCGTACAACTCTTGGATCGCAGGGTACCAGTCAAATAAGCAACCTGATTACACCAACATTTTTTTCATACCTGAAATTCCCCTAACCTTCATTGGCTATTACTCCCTCCGTCCCAGTTTTCCTGTCCTATTTTCCTTTTTGGGTTGTCCCAAGATAAGTGTCTTTTTTCCTTTTTTGGAAAGAAGTATGTTGCCTACACCATTTCACTTTATTATACTCAAACATGAACCACAAATTTTACTTTTTCAATAAGTTCATTAATAATCGTGTCAAGTCAAACTAAGTCACATAAAATGGGGCAGAGGTAGTATAAGATTGTAGATTATTGATATATATATATATATATATATATATATATATATATATATATATAGGTTTTGGTTCAAATAAGAACAAGATCTTATGAGAAAAATGAGAACGAATCTAGACCGTTAGATTTGCCTCAAGTGAAATTCAGTGTGCATTAGATGAAACTGTAATGTGCATTAGGTGAAATTGAAATGTGCATCACAAAGGGTATGATAGAGTGGCATTATGTGCAGTTGAATTGTGCATTACGTGAAATTGAAATGTGCACTAGGTGAAGCTGAAATGTGCAGAATAAACAGTACGATGTGATGTTATTTTTGTACTTTTTTTTCGCACATATCAGTTTCATCTAATGCACACTTGAGTTTAAATTTTTATCTTGCACATTTCAATATCATTTAATGCACATTTCAGTTTCACCAAATGCATAATTTGGTTCCACATGATACAATCCAACGGTCCAGATTCATTCTCATTTTTCTCCTAAGATCTGTTCTTACCGGAACCGCTCCCTATGTATATATATATATATATAGAGAGAGAGAGAGAGAGAGAGAGAGCTCTTCTCATCAGGCCGGCCTGACGGGCTGCCCCGTCCGGCCGAGCCCGTTTGGGTACCTTCCCGGTGGAATTTTTTGATGAAATTGTTTGAGCATGTTCCTCATCAAGTCTAGTTTGTTCATACCAAATTTCAGCTCAAAATTCGATCGGGAAGGTCGTCAAATGATTTTTGCAAGTTAACTGGTCCGGAATATGTATTTTCCGGACCAGTTTAATATGTATACCAAACTTAAATGTGTCATAATTTAGTTTTCAACAAAATATTTTCAAACAAGAGTGAGAAAAATTTGTAGATGAAAATTTAATCTTAATGAATAATGACATTGTGATCTCATATTATTTGTTATTTTATTTACAATGAAAGAATTAAAATTGAATTTATAAATCAAAACAGTGAAAATTTATCATTAAAGCTGGCTTTTCATGCAAAATGTTTCTAATAAGTCATAATCTAACATTTTAATAAATACGTAGTATAATGTAACAAAATTTTATGCAAAATTGCATTATTATTATAATTACTATCACTATTATTGTTCTTGCTTTGTTTTTTTTGTAAAGATAGTATAGTTGTGCGAGATCATAATAATAATGATGTACCTCATTAGAGTAACATTTTTATGGTTTAGTATGGTCTGATCTGATATGATCTTGTCTTTATAAGTCTAGTATGATCTGAACTGGTCTATAGACATTTGGTCTATATGGTCTGGTCTGATCTGTTCTGGTTTGATATGAACTAGTCTGGTTTTGTATGTTGCAGTCTGATTCGGGACTGAAATATGTTTGAGTAGAAATATCGTAATTTTTTCAAACTCTTTCTACTACGTGATCACTAGTACAAAATTGCATTCTATAAGTAAGATTTTATACGATTTAACACAAAATGTTCGTTTTTTACTAAAAAAAAATGCATTCTATAATTATAAGATTTAACATGAGTTAATGTTTAATTGTTATAATGTACTCCGTATACTGTTAGAATATAATTATTCTATAACAAATAATTAGAATAAAAAAGTAAAAATAGGTGAAACTTCGTATCCATTCAGACCCTACATTAGGGGTGGGCATAACGGTTTGGTTTAACCGAACCGAACCGTACCAAACCGAACTAAACCGAACCGAACCCGAACCGTATGCAATTTGGTTTTAGTTTGGTACTATTTCTTTCAAACCGTATTAAACCGAACCGAACCGAAACCGATAAAAACCGAACAAAACCGAACAACACACACACACACACTTTGTATTTATCTTCACTCTTCATTTTAAGATATAAATAAAAAATTTAGACATGAAAATGCATATTTAGGCATATACTCGTATTATTTTAACTTTTACACATTTCAAACATTCATTATGACAAAGTTAGCTAATACGACATATTTGTATTTATTATGGTTGGCGATATCAATAGCAAATTGTATTTCTATTTCTATTTCTATTTCTGTGTGAGTCTTTGGTTTAGTTTGTTTCAATTGGTTTAGTTTGTTTCAATTGGTTTAGTAGGTGAAGGCAGGTTGTTTAAGCTAGGTTCTAGTATTTCATTTAGTTGGAATTTCAATTGGCAGGTTGTTTAAGCATGTGAAGGCAGGTTGTTCAATTGGTTTGGTGAAGGCTGGTTCTAGTATTTCATTTAGTTGGAATTTCAATGAAAACAAAACATTCAAAATTACTCATTTACTCAAAGTGGATTGTAACATATGAAACAAGACATAATCATTTTCAAGTTTATAAACCGAACATCAAACCGAACACCAAACCGAACCGAACCGAATTTTTCCCAAACCGAACCGAAACCAAACCGAAATTCTTTTGGTTTGAGTTTGGTACTATTTTCCTCAAACCGAATAAACCGAAACCGAACCGAAATCGATAAAAACCGAACCTTAAACCGATTCGCCCACCCCTAGGCATACAGCCTCTCTGTTTCTCCAGTTCTCACTTCTCATGACCTAATCCCCTACCCACCGCGCCTAGCCAATTGACTCCAGCAGACCAAGCACCACTTCCGCCACCAACCAGGACGGCCGCACGACTGTATAACCCGCAGCAGCCGGAAACCGCACCACCTGGACCAGTCGGACGACGCCTCCAAGAAGCGCACACCTCTCTTTAGGTATTATGAATTCCTACTTTCGAATTCCAACCAATTTATGCTGTGTTGCTGTTTAATTTTATGAATGTTGGGTTAAAGAAGCATTATCTTGGGTTAAGCAAGCATAATTCAGGTCTGTCCACCATGCCTCAAGCACTACGGATTCTATCATCTTGTTCTTTTATTTCTTGCTAATTACTCCGTATTTGGTATGTAATAGAGTTTGAGGTGCCTTGGTATTTTGTTGACTATGATTCAGGACATCTGCTGCTATGAGGGGAATTGCAAAAAGACTAAGGCTCCATTTGTTTATGAAAAGACAAATATATAGAAATCCTCTGAATTTCTTGTGTTTAGTATCTGAAAATACTTTTCATTGATTCTTTGTCTCTTTGATAGTTTCTAAAAACTGCTTGAGGTCATTCCTTAGCTTACACGTGCTTAAAAGAATTGAAAAGTTAGTGCTTGAAACTTGGATGAATTGAACTTAAGCTTGATTATTCTGAATTCCTTGTTTTACAATGTATTTGATTTTATATTTATTTGTGTTTATTACACCCAGGGTTCGAAAATTGTATATACTTTTGTCTAGGTATTGTTTAATTGATTTAATTGGTTTCAAATTGAGATAGAGCACGAGTAAATATTTCTCAAGGTTCAACAAGTTCTGCAGTGTGAAGAACCTGAGAAAACGTTCTTTGCATGGGGATAACTTTGTAGAGAAGATTACTTTGAAGGATATTTCGTAATCTTTCTCAATGCTTATTCATAGAATTGTCTCATTTCTTCTGTCATAATTGCTAAAATCTTTGGTCCCAATTTTGTTAACTCTAACAACTTGTTACTGTTTTTAACATTTTTTACATCGTGTTGTCTTATTCAGGATGTTTTTTCTGCTCATAATGACAAAAAAATGAGTATAGAAGGAGGTGATAATGCCAAGAGGGCAAGAAATTATCTTTTCATATCTGTCATACTTTTTGCTTAACTGGCTAAGTGCTATGCAGAGTGTTAACTTAGCCCATTAGTATAATAATTTCATTGATACTCTTTGCTCAAAGACTATGTAAAGGAGGAGAAGTACTTGACAGGATTCTTTCCAGGTGCATAAATATATCATCTCATTTCGCCACTCTCTTGCAGTCACTATACTTATTAACATCATTTTAATCTTGTGCTTTTGGAATGAAGGGTTGGGAAATACTCATAAGAAGATGCTAGAGCAGTTTTGGTTCAAACTTTAAGCATGGTTTCTTACTGGCATCTTTAAGGATTCTTAGCAGTTTTGATCTAAAGCCATATTCAGTAAAATGAACATTATGGATTACCAGAGCAGCATGAAAAACTAGAGAAAGAGGTAGAAGTGTGCACTAGTCGATGGATTTAAGATTCAAGTCGAAGATAATGGAAAAGAGGCGTTAAAGCGAAGAAAGTCGAGGTAGAAGTCAATTACCTCATCAAGCTTCAAAGTGGAGAAAGTCAGCATTTTTTAGTACGGAGTACTAAATAAGTGAAAGGATTTATATATAATCTCTACTTTTAGCTCAATGTTCTAGTATAATTATAAGTTATTTAGCTAGTCATTTGTTTTAGTCATCTATTATTTTATATATCCGCACAAGTATGTTAAAAATTTAATTGAGTAGTTTAGTTTTGGCATAAAGTACAATCTTTAGCCTTGAATGTACTGCTTTGTTGATATTTACATTTCAGTACCATATCAAATTACCTTACATAATTTGAATGGTGAAAAATATAATATAATTATATGTTTATCATAAAATGTTGAAAAGTGACGAAAAACTTGTAACTAAAGTAATTCCAATTAACGATGAATGTGTATAAATATGACAAAAATAAGTAACTTAATTTTGTTATCGTCACAATTTAAAACCTAGAAAATCTATCAAGGTTTGTCACTAAATCCTATGTTTTGTTGACAATTTATGATTTTGTCATTTATTATTCGAATTATTAGTGACAAAATACATATTTAGATGACAAAAAAATCGATATAAATGTGACACATTTGGCGTCACGAAAAGTGATTAATAATGATGACGAAGTGCTGAATCGTCATTAAATGTTATTTATTTGGCGACGAATCATAAATTTGTCACATATACCTAATACCACGGAGCTACGGTGACGATCACTGTGACGATCAAAATTCGTCATATAAAAGTTTTAGTGACAAAAAATGAATATTACATGACGAAAAAAATTGTCACATTAGATCAAAATTCTTGTAGTGGAAGGTTTAAATGGACACAAATATGACCATTTTTTAACTTCACAAAAATATGACCAGTCAAATTTCCGCTGCTTTCATCTTCCTTGCAGAACCTGCCCCAACTTACTTCCTCGTCGCTGAACCACCACCGCCCAAATCCACCACCTTCGTCGTCACCCTCCACTCCCCTGCGGATTTCTGTTTCTTCTCTTTCCGCCATCTTCGTCCATGGAGGATTGGTCTCGGATCGTGTGGTCGTAGATGGGTACCGGTGCTTGGTTTTCGTCTACGGCTTCAACTTAGCAGTGGCGATGGTTTCAATTTCGAGATCTGCATTCCCTTCGGTGATGGCGATGGCGGGGGAGCGGCGGCAAAGCTAAATCTGGCCGGCTAGGGATGCGGGTGGTGGTGCGGTGGTTAGAGAGGGGTCTAGGGTTGGCCGCTGTTAAGGATGTTGGGTATGGG
This sequence comes from Cuscuta epithymum, assembly GCA_945859915.1. Lineage (NCBI taxonomy): Eukaryota > Viridiplantae > Streptophyta > Magnoliopsida > Solanales > Convolvulaceae > Cuscuta > Cuscuta epithymum. The sequence continues at coordinate 85,702 of CAMAPF010000958.1, forward strand.
GGCTGTGGCATGTTAGGGGAGGGTGTTGGAGCAGTGGCAGTTTAGGGGTGGAGGTTGGGGCTGTGGCAGGTTAGGGGAGGGGGCTGAGGGTGGGGAGTGCCGACTCCGCAGGGCGGCGGCGGCGCCACCGCCTGGGCTGGATGGTGGTCACTGAGTTTGCAGTGCTGGGGTGGCTGGTGGCTACATTGGATTGTTGCGGGAAAAAGTCGTCGGAAATTCTCCGGCGATCACAGCGACACATTTGACCACGATAGTGACATGAGCGGTAACGACAGTGACATGAATAGTGGCTATAATGACACGAACAGTGGCTACAATGACATAGACGATGGCTACAGTGGCGATAGTGACACGAGCGATAGCGACAGTGACACACGCGTTGACGATAGTGACATTTGATAGTGACATTAAAATTGAGCAGTGACATTAAAATCTGATAATAACATGATGAATATGACCTTCTTAGTTAGGGCTGAGCATCGGTCAGGTCCCGATCGGGTGGGTGGGTAAACCCAAGACCCTTCCGGGTTTCGGATGTGTTTTATGGATACCCCACCCTATATTTTTTTTACTTGTATATTTTTAGGTTATTTTCCAATTCGGATAGGGCATGTTCTAATCGGGTATCAGGTTAAGCCGGTTTTATTTTCAAACTATAATTCTGTAAACCAAAGTGGAAATCAACTGAAATTGCAATCCAGATTACCTAATTTACTTAATTACAAGTCATTAAGTAACATCGAGTAGGGAGGGGATCAAAATTGTAACATAGATTTTTAGCATATACTACCTCCGTCCTCCTAAGTTTGGGACAAAGGGGTGTGGTGTGATTTTTAAGAAAAAATAGAATTGTGTGGTTGGTGTTAAATTGATGAAGTGTGAATAAAGTAAGAATGAATTGTAGCCACTCCAATATTACCAAATATGGTATGGGACAAACTTAATGGGACAGACGAAAAAGGTAAAACGGGACACAGTTAGGGGGACGGAGGGAGTATTACTTAATTACAAGTCATTAACATCCAAAGTGGCAAAGTTCCAACTAAGCAAAATTAATACATCCAAATGTTCAATTCCATTTCTCAATCCTCAGCCAATCCAGTCAGGCAGTCAGGCTCCTTTCTTGAACATTTGAAGTTGCACACTTTCATAGCTATTTTCCACACTTTCAAGACTCCACCTGCATATAGGGACATCCATATTGTGATTTTCTTAATTACTAATGCTTATTTTACTTGAATAATACAATGCGCTAAGCAAAAAGGAGACACATAATGCGGGAATTTTGTGATAAAGTACATGACACGGGTCACTTCTGGTGTTAATTTGCTGAAGAAGAATGTGAGTTATCTAACTTTTTCTCTCTTGCTATTGTAATACTACCTCTGTCGCACTATGTTTGGGACAATTTGGTTTACGAGACTTGACCGACGATAAAGCAAATAGATCCCTGCCTGAACCCAAATTATTTTTAGAAAAAATAAATTACATATTCAGAAACTACATTAAAAGATTTACAAAGTCGCAAAAAAGAGAATCAAGTTTGATAAAAAAATTGATATATAAAGTAAGAGATTAAGATTGATTTGTGTTGACCAAGTGAATAGTGTCTGAGACAATCTTAGCGGGACGGAGGGAGTATATAAATAATTAAAATCAGATTCTTTTGTCATTAAAGTTTTGTGTACTGAAGGAGTATTTAGAAGAAGACATTTTACAAGTCTCTGAACAATAGGTTACATATGTTCACTTTACTAGATCAACTGTGAGTTTATATTAAGTGTGTTGTTTATAAGTATGTGTGTAGAATTATAGGTCATGTTGTCTATAGTGGTTCAATGCCTTTGTTGATTTATGTTCTTAATTTTGTTTATAATGTTTGTTTGAACAGAACAAGATGATTTGGTTGGAGTTTCACTTTGGAGTACTGGATTGCTAGAAGTTTGAAGCAAAGCATAAATTTTGCTACTTAGGAATTTATAGCAGCTACAAGTGCTTGATTGTATTATCACGACTTTGTATTTTGGTCAAACATGTAGGCATTATGTAGTGAATTTGCAAGTAAATAGTAAGGATTTATACCGCTACTGGTGGATGAGTTTTTGGTGTGAATGAATATTATGAGATTTTCATATTTTTTGTCTTTATAGTTTTAGGTGTGTGTCTTCAATGATTTGTATATGTTATTCAAACATGCTTAGATTTAATTATATTTATGTTTTATAAAACATACTGATACCATGGTGTTACAAATTATATTGATATCTTGACATCATTTTTGTCTATGATACTAATGTATCATGATTTTTTGTTTCGTTACAGTATCACAAGTAATTGTACTAAACTTAGTGTCACCATTTCCTACCTTCTGCGATGAAAGATATGTGTCACGGAAATTTTCTGCGGCACAAAAATAGTGTCACTATAAGACCCTTTTCTACTTGTGTGGTGTTCACCGTTGAGATGTTTAGAATGTTGGGGAAGAATTAAAAAAAAAACAGATGATGTGTATTCCATCTGATTTCCCCTTGACCTCATTAACTTCATATACTCCGTAGGTAGTATGTTGTTAAAATTGAAATCTATGGTTTTGTGTATCACACATTGGGCACTTAATGTATCACGTAACGTACGAGTAAACAACTAGTACTCCCTCCGTCCCACTAACAATGGAACAAGAGGGAGTGACATACAAATTAATAAAAAGTGATATATATGGTTGATATTGAATTAATAAAGTAAGAATAAAGTAAGAATGATTTTGACTCACACAAACTTTACCAAATAAGGTATGATACAATTAAATAGGAACATGATAAAACGGAACATTTAAAAGGGGACCGAGAGAGTAGGAGCGTCATTCCAAAAAAAATATACTATCCTCCGTTCTCTTTTAATCGCAACATTGGACTTTTTGCACTATTCACATATTCTACTTTGACTATATTTTATTCATTAATGTATTATAAATTAATTTTTTAAAAATATTATTAAATTCTTCTCATTCTAAATTTTCAAAATATGAATTTTCTGAATTTTTTACTAATAAGAAATGAAAAATATTAATGGTCAAACTTGTGCGTTGGCAAACGTGAAATGTTGACTGTTGCAATTAAAAGGGAACGGAGGAAGTACTCCGTAGTAGATACTTCGTATATAGGAGCGTAGTAAGCTGAGGAAATTATATACAGTACGATCGAAATAGGTAGCTATCATCATTCAAGAAAGAAAGATGGGAAGAGCGGAAGGATGGACTAGATTACGCGCAGCCGCCCTATTGTTCAACGCCATATTGTTAGGCGTCGGAAACTGCGGCAACCCTCTTCTCACGCGCCTCTACTTCATCGGCGGCGGCGCCCGGATTTGGTTTTCCACCTGGCAGCAAACCGCCGCTTGGCCAGTCACTTTCATACCTCTTTTCGTCTCCTACATCCACCACCGCCAGCGCCGGAACCGGACAGGTGACTCAGGTGAGTTCCAACACATCACGCCGTTTCTTTTCATCTCCGCCGCCCTCATCGGCCTTCTGATGGGCCTGAACAACTACCTCTTCACGTACGGCGTCGCCAAGCTCCCGGTATCCACGGCGCTTCTGATCGGGAGCGCTCAGCTCGCGTTCACGTCGGTGTTCGCTTTCTTTCTCGTGAAGCAGAAGTTTACGGCATTCACCATAAACGCGATCGTTTTGCTGACGTTATCAGCGGTCGTTTTGGGCGTCCGGGCGGGGAACGACCGCCCGGACGGGGAGCCGAACAAGGAATATATTTTGGGGTTTGTATTGACAGTTGGGTCGGCGGCTTTGATAGGGTTGCTTTTTCCGTTGATTGAGTTGAGTTATAGTAAGGCGAAGAAGGCCAAAATTGAGTATAGTATGGTGCTGGAATTTCAGATGGTTCTATGTTTTGCTGCCACTCTTTTCTGCACGGTTGGAATGTTCATAAACCACGACTTCCAGGTATGTTGCGTTATACTACTTCATCCTAGTTCCAATGTTTTTATTTCGAGCCATTCCGCTCAAGCATATCAAATCATTAAACATAGTGTCCTTTTTTATTGTAATATTTTAAATTTTACACTATTCACATACTCTATTTTAACTACATTCTGTAATATTGTTTTATGAAAAATTATTCTTTTAAAAAAATATTGTTCAATTCATTTCATTACAAATTTTCATAATATGTTTTTATAAATTTTTTTACTAATAAAAAAAATAAATATTTACAGTTAAAGATGTGCATTGACAAGTGTGAAATTTTAAACGTTGTAATTAAAGAAAAAAGAGGAAGTATATAGATAATGATAAAATATTCCAAAACAAATATTTCCAAGTATTATTCTAAAACTAATTAATTAATTATGAACATCTAAACATGTTTATTGTTGTGCAAATGTTCATTTCCAAGTACTTTATACGGAATATATACCAAATTTGAATTGTTATGAGAAATCTAGTCTAACGTGGACTAAAGAGATTAAGAGATTTTAATCAAATTCAAATTTTCTGACGGGTGTTTTAGTGTATTGTGATTTGTTCTGGTAGATACTTATTTTATGTATATTAGATTATTAGGGAGGTAGTATTGGCTATATTTGGTCCACAGTCCACTCTATCTATTTTAATTTAATTTGATGATCTGAAACTTAAATTATGATCTGAAACTTAAATTAGTCGAACTAAAATATGACGGCCGACATCAAATTTCATCGAGACTCAGATTTGCAACTCCATTTATAGTGGAGTAACTTAAACTAAAAAGTTACTCAATAGTGTCATCTTGATATTTTCAAACGCAAAATATGACATTTTTATAAAAACCAAAGAAGAAGAAGAAAGAAGAGAGAGTATAATTTAAGAGGGATCATCAGCATGAAATAAGGAAGAGAATGTGGTCTATATGATGCATTTTAGGGCTTTATAAATATAATGTGAAGCATTTAATTTAGGCGGGTCAAATGACACCTTAACTATTGACAATGTTACATTTTGGTACCTTATAAGTTAACATACTAAAGTGCAACATTATCAATAGTTAAGGTATCATTTATACATTTGACCCCATTTAAGCATTAGTATTGATACTTTAATTTGATTGATTTAAATTCATTAAACTACAACCCATTTATCATTATTAATTCCTTTGTACTTCTTCATGGAAATAAATGGTGTGGTTGGATGTAATTTTCTCAGTTTTATTGTATATCTAAATTTGTTATAAATTCATAGTTAAGGCGATCAAGTACAGACTTCTGCCTTCTAGTATAGATCTATCAACATCAAACACTACTATACCAATACCAATAAGTGCTAGAATAACAACAAAGATTATTGGATCTCCCCAAATCCCAATGCCCACTCATTTTGCAATTTTCTATCGACGCTGTGACGAATGCTGAATACAATTTGTTTTTGTTTTCTAGTTTTGAATTCCTATGTAGAAACATATAAGCGTAATTTGAAATATTTAAATTCTAAACATCTATAGATAATACATTTCAAAGATACAATTATGGAAAGTTTTGCCATGTGTCATCTTCTAAGCAAACAATCATTATAATATTTTTTATTCTCTTTCTATTTTAGAATATTAGTTACTCCGTATTAATTATACGTAAATAGAACTTAGAAGTTTAGTTAGATTAAAACTCAATCATACTGTACACGTTAGTTTAATTTAGGACTAAGTTGGAAGTTAAGTTAGACTAAAATTTATCAATTCATGTTACGTACATTAGTTTAGGAATAATTCATCAATCAATGAATTATATGTCATCTTTTTATGAATTCATGTTCCTATTTGTTTTTTTGTAGAAAAAATTAACTTCATAAAGTTAGAATAATGGAACTATATTACGTAATTCAAAAAATAAAAATAAAAATACAATTATGAATTATGAGAATTTTGTTATATTCGATTATAATTCATCAACGTTCTATACATTATTCATGTAAAATTTTCTCGATATCTATGTATCATATCAAATATTTATCATACCAGACCAGATCAGATCATATTATATATAATCAAACTTGAAAATTCCAGTTCTGTTAAAAACATCTTTAAAGGAGTCCTTTCTAAAATTTAGAACTTCATATTAGATTAGAATTTATCTATCGAAACATTCTACTCATTCTAATGTCATGATATAATACTAATAAGAGTAATAAATATGTTTTTAATTGGATTGAATTTTTTTAGGTTAAACATATTTCAATGCTTTTTAGGTTAAACATATCTATGTATCGTAACAAACATTTATCGTACCAGACCAGATCAAATCATATCAAATAAAATCAGACTAGAAATTTCCAGTTTAGTTAAAAACATCTTTAAAGGAGTCCTCCCTAAATTTAGAACTTCATATTAGATTAGAATTTATCTCCCAAAACATACTACTCATTCTAGAGTTATTTAAAACTGTTATTTTTTATCATTTATAAAGTGAGAAATAATATTTTGAGCATTCTTTGTAATACACCACTTATGAGATATTATGAGTAATAAAAAGTACTACGTAGTACGATAGTATAAATTAACTTAAGGTATATGTACTCCAAATGTAAAACAAGTACTACATTTTTAAAATCTTATTTTTAATATTTTTTTCAATTTCAAAATATAATACTACATCTGTCCCATTTTATGTGTCTCACTTTGACTTGACACGATTATTAATGAAGTGGTTGAAAACGTAAAAATTGTAGTTGGGGTTTGAGAATAATAAAGTGAAATGGTGTAAGCTACATATTTCTTTCCAAAAGAAGAAATGAGACACTTACTTTGGGACAACCCATAAATGAAAGTAGAACAGATAAAATGGGATGTAAGGAGTACTAATTTTATCTACAAAGTCAATATGGTGTAAACAGAATTAAGTAAGAACACGATATTAAAAAAAATGATAAAGATAACTTTTTCTGAAAGCGCAAAGAAAACTTTTAAAAAGACTTTTAAACCTTTTAAAACCTTTAGAGATCAAACAAATATTCTAGGGTGCTAGAATGTGGTGAGGAGCACTTTTAGGAAAAAACTAAAAAGGGTGAATTTATCTTACATGGTTAGGTTTAGTGATTCTATAGCGTGCATAAAGCAATTTCTTATTTGGATACATAAGGCCCGTTCGATAACACTAAAATTGGTTGAATCGGATAAATTTGCTGAAATTATGAAATTATGTTTGAAGTGACTGCATAGGCTGAATTTTTGAAAAATTATATTATATTTCAAATACAATTCGTTAATTAATTTAAGAAAAAATACATTAAACAACTAGCTAAAATGGTGTTCTATAGTAACGGGCATAAAACAATTGTCCGATAAGCTGAAAACAAGGGTTGTCAAATGGGCTCATAGATTAGGGCTATGTTTGGTATTTAAAGCAGTAGATGGAAGCTAATGTCTGAATTAATGTCTATTATTTGAACTCGATCTATTGTGTGGAGTTGAATTTTGAAATGTTGCATCTAAACTGTTTGTTGAATGAGACAACATTGTTTGGCAAAAATAGCTGAAAATGCCCAGATAAAATTAAATCAAGTAAGATCAAATTAAATGACATCATACCAGAAAATTTCAGTTAAAAAAAACGAGTCCTCTAAGATCTTTAGAACTCTATATGAGATTAGAATAAATCTGTCTAAACATTATACACATTCTAATGTTCTAATATAATACCAGTACTAACAAGAGTAATAAAGATATTTATAATTAGACTATTGTTTTAGTTTAAACATATACGAATGCTTTTAAGAGTTATTTAAAAGTATTATTTTTTTATCGTTTGATAAGTGAAAATTAATATTTTGAGAATTCTTTGTAATACATATATGGTGTGATATTATGAGTAATAAAATGCTATTATAAGTTATTTTAAAGTACATATAATCCAAATGTAAAACGAGTATTGCAATTTTAAAAACTTAATTTTGATATTTTTTTTTCAATTTCAAAGTACATATTTCTAAATGCAAAACAAGTATTGCAATTTTAAAATCTTATTTTTTATTTTTGTTTTCAATTTCAAAATATATTAATATTAATATTAATAATTTGATTGTAAAAGTCAAAACGGTATAAACAGAATTAAGTAAAAATACATATTTAACAAAAAGAACTTTTAAAAAAACAGAATTTTAATGAACTAAGAAATTAAAAAAAATTGTACACCTTCCCATATGTACGTTAGAGTATTAAAAAAATGTTTAAGGTTGTTAGAATGTGATGAGAAGCACTTTTAATAAAGGAAAATTAAAATGGATAAAATTATCTTACATGGGTTATGTTTAGTAATTTTAGGGGACACATAAAGCAATTATTTATTTGATACATAGGACCTGTTTGGTAACACTGAACTTAAAAGTGCTAAATTGGAACAATTTGTTGAAATTATGAAATTCTGGCCGAAATGACTTCATTGGCTGAATCAATGAATATTATGTTTAAAATTTACGATATTTTAATTTTCTATGTCTATCTCATTGGCCGAAATGACTTCATTGGCCGAAATGAATATTATATTTAAATACACCCATTTTTAAATAAATAAATTGCAAAAAATGTGTAGTTAATTTTGAAAAAAAAATCACTAAGCCACGAATGAAATTAATGGATAAAATTAAGCATTTATGATTTTCTTTTTCTTTGTTTAGGTAAAGATGGTTGAAAAGATTAATTACATTTAAATGCAATTGGAATTGAGAGTTACGAAGTATAAAAGATGTTTTCCTCAGAAAATGAAGATTGCAAACATGTTTAGATTATTAATTCAAAAATAAGACATAATCAATAAATTAGAATATGCATTATAAACAAATGTTATAATCAATTAAATAAGTGATTTTGCATTAATAAAACTAACAAAAATCATTTTAACCCGTGCACGGCACGGGTAAAGATACTAGTTAAACATAATTTAAATAGTGTGAAGGAAGAATCATCATCCGCAAAACATAGCATCGTAAATTGAAAATGACAAAGATAATTGTTGTTGTCGTGGTAGCATTTCAGCCCAGTTGGCCTGGTCGCCCACTCACTCTCTCTTATGGGAGGTTTTGGGTTTGAAACTCAATAAGTTGAGTTTCAACCCTGATTACTCTAGACCCGCCCCCAGAACTCCATCCCATTTAAACATTACTAAATTTGTACTAGGTGTTAAATAACAAAAGCAAAACTGGTTGAGGGTAATGCAAGAGAGAGAAAATAAAACTAAACACAAATTATTTAGAAGTACTTTAAAAGAAAGTGATAAATTTACAAGACAAATTTAAAAAATGATAAAGTTTATTAGGATAGATTTAGTATTGTTTAGAATATTGTTTATAGGAAAATTTTGGTTATTTGTTTGGAAACTACTACGTCCACCTACTGAAATTGGGATAGGGACAGTTGATACACAACTCCTATTGAGAAAAGTAAAGTTGTACAATTGGGATCGGGATTCTCTGCCATTGGATTGCCGCAAGGCACCTCTGCCGCGCGGCAGAGGATCCAAATCCGTACAATTGGTATTAAATTTGGTAACTGTAAATAAAGGCTGATCTATATTATGATTATGGTGGTCTAAAAGCACAAGCATATTTAGTTAAATGCTTAGGCGTATATTTTTTCATTATCCCAATTTAACCCACTATAAGTTAAAGTTCAAAATAATATTCAGCTCAACCCATTCAATCCAACCAACCCCAAACAATGGGTTGAGTTGGACTAATCACACACAAACTTAATATTACTAGTACAAAATATTGTGCGCACTACAAAAACATACGGAGTACGATATTCAAAAGGATTTATAAGGGATTTGCCACAAGTTATTTTGCCACAAGTTATGTAGCACGAAATCATCGGGTCAATCTGTGTTTATTTTTTTTGTGTTTATTTCTTCGTGATTTCTTTTGTAGTAGCGGGACAAACTTTATTAATCAGCAGGAGAGAAAATTGTGGGAGGGAAATTAGAGTTAGAAATTGCGCCAAATTGTGCTTATTACAAATTTTGTTAAATTTGTGCAGGCAATATCAAGGGAAGCAAGAGAGTTTAAATTAGGTAAAACAAAGTACTACTTGGTAATAGTGGGGAATGCAATATTTTCACAGTTCTTTTTCGTGGGAGCCCTCGGAGTGACGTCGTACGGCTCATCTCTGCTGTCTATGGTCATCATCACCGTCCTCCTCCCCATCACGGAGCTCATGGCCGTCGTCTTCTTCCACGAGAAGTTCCAGGCCGAGAAGGGCATTTCTCTCTTTCTCTCCATCTGGGGATTTGTTTCTTACTTCTACGGAGATGTAAAGAATAACTTCAACAAAAAGAACCAGCCACCGGCGGCCCTGCAAATTACCGAAATGCCCTCTTCCATCATTTCACCGTCAAGTATTGTGACCGTTCCTTAATGTCGTAGCGCAACATAACTCGCAATCCATTCCATTGGACCGGCCGGTCGGCTTCATGGTCTGATTTATAGGCCTGTCGTCTAATACTTTAGTGGCATGACAATGGCCCTTTCCAGATGCAATGTGTACTACTTGTCACTCGAAATTCAATCTCTTGGATAGTGACATTTTGTTAGTGTAAAAAACGTGTGATGATATTCTTGACTATTGAGTATGTGAAAATAAGAAGTACGTAAGTAATGATCTATATGTGATTTAAATAAAATGGTTGATAAAAATGCGATTTAGACAAGGACCATAGATAACATGTTACTTCAATTCCTAATCTCCTATTCACAAATCGCATGACTACATTTGTAATTTTTAGTGTCTACGGTTAATTATGGATATTTCTCTTGCATTGAAATCTTCTTGCCCGAACTGATTTGGTTAAAGATATTTGTAAATTGTAATTTGATTGAAATTTTTTAATCTGGACTCGTCTGTCTTAAATCATCTAACTTGGATCGATTTGATAGATGTTTGTTATATTTGTATATTATAACTGTCAAAGTTTTGTTTGGTCTACAATAAAAAAAAAGTTTTGTCTGGTTTAGAAGCGGTTCTCTTCACCTGATCTGAATGTTTCTGATCTGAATTTTTAAAGTTCTGATCTGATCTGATCTGAATTTTTCTGATCTGATCTGATCTGATCTGAATATTTCTGATCTGATCTAAATGTTCCTGATCTGATCTGAATGTTCTTGATCTGATCTGAATGTTCCTGATCTGATCTGAATGTTTCTGATCTGATCTGAATTCTTCTGATCTGATCTGAATCTTTCTGATCTGATCTGATTTGAATATTTCTAAAATTATAATTACAATTATAATTACTATAATTATAAATGTAATTACACATATATAATTTAAATATAATTATAATTATAATCATAATTATAAAAATTATAATTACAATTACAAACATATTTATAATAGGTATAATTATTATTATACGTATTACACGAGTTATAAATATAGTTATAATTACAATTGTAATTATATTTATAGTTATATTTATTTCTATAATTATAATTTTAATTATAATTATAATATTTATTTCTATAATTTTTAATTGTAATTACTCCGTATAATATGATAATAACGAAAACAAAACTAATAACAATAACAACAACAACCATATTAGTAGTAAGAATAATAATAATCATGATAATAATAAATATCATCATCATAATAATAATAATAGTAATGATGATGATGATGATTATAATAATAATAATAATAATAATAATAATAATAATAATGATAATAATAATGATAATAATAATGATAATAATAATAATAATAATAATAATAATAATAATAATAATAATAATAATAATAATAATAATAATAATAATAATAATAATAATAATAATAATAATAATAATAATAATAATAATAATAATAATAATAATAATAATAATAATAATAATAATAATAATAATAATAATAATAATAATAATAATAATAATAATAATAATAATAATAATAATAATAATAATAATAATAATAATAATAATAATAATAATAATAATAATAATAATAATAATAATGATAATAATAATGATAATAATAATGATAATAATAATAATAATAATAATAATAATAATAATAATAATAATAATAATAATAATAATAATAATAATAATAATAATAATAATAATAATAATAATAATAATAATAATAATAATAATAATAATAATAATAATAATAATAATAATAATAATAATAATAATAATAATAATAATAATAATAATAATAATAATAATAATAATAATAATAATAATAATAATAATAATAATAATAATAATAATAATAATAATAATAATAATAATAATAATAATAATAATAATAATAATAATAATAATAATAATAATAATAATAATAATAATAATAATAATAATAATAATAATAATAATAATAATAATAATAATAATAATAATAATAATAATAATAATAATAATAATAATAATAATAATAATAATAATAATAATAATAATAATAATAATAATAATAATAATAATAATAATAATAATAATAATAATAATAATAATAATAATAATAATAATAATAATAATAATAATAATAATAATAATAATAATAATAATAATAATAATAATAATAATAATAATAATAATAATAATAATAATAATAATAATAATAATAATAACAATAATAATAAGAATAAGAATGATAATAATACTAATAATAATATCAATAATAATATTAATTATAATAATTACAATAACAACAACAAGAATAATAATTATAATTATTATAATTATTATAAATATTATTATAATTATTATTATAATAAAAAGGATAAATCATGTCTGAACTTTTCTGATCTGATCTGAATGTTCCTGATCTGATCTGAATGTTCCTGATCTGATCTGAATGTTCCTGATCTGATCTGAATGTTTCTGATCTGATCTGAATAATTCTGATCTGATCTGAATCTTTCTGATCTCATCTGATCTGATCTGATCTGAATTTTTCTGATCTAATCTGATCTGATCTGAATAAAATAAGAATAAGCAATAAGTAATAAGATTAAGACGAACTGAACAACTTCTTAGTGTGATATGTTCGAGTTTGATTTGATTTGGACTAGTCTAAGACTAAAACACGAATAGTTAAAAACAACCTAAGTCTAATCTACAATGTCGAGTTTGAACTGGTTTGGTCTAGCATATGTGTATTTTGTGTTATATAAGCCTATCTGATTTGATTCGGTGTAATCTAGTCTAATCTTACCAGTATAGTCTGATTTGATATAAAATTGAAACAATCTAAAGTAACCGTTTATAATCACCATTAGTCGCATATTTTAATAAATGTATTAAAATAATAATTGGATGATGTTTTTAATTATGAATTCGAATTAATAATCATGACCAAATATTTTAATGGGATGATGTTTTAGGGCAAAAAATTACTCTACATGTTTAACCAAATTGTGACGTATTGACGTAATACTTGTTTTTCCAATAACCCACTACCCATCATATATCTTCGATAGTTAGGGTTTTTTACAAGAATATTACTAAAATAAAACATATTTACATAAATATGACTATTCATTACTACAATGTGATATTGTAGTAACTTAAACTCAAAACTTGAACATGAATTACTATTATTTCATTACTACTCTAGTCAATAATCATATTTTTGTAAATCATCCTTATTTTGGTCATATTTATGTAATTTTAGTTATACATGTACTGCAAATCTTATGTTTATGTTTTTCACGTTTGTATGATAGTATTATTGATAATATCTACTCATATATAAGTGCAATAAAACAGATGCATTTATATGGCTGGGTAGTACTATTCCCAATGTGCATTCTTTCCTATTTCGTGACTTCATACAGAAAATATCCTAGTATATGTACGAGAATATATCAACTAAAATAATGATGATCGACTAAAATATATCAACAAGTGGAAAGTAGCAAGGTCAAGTCCTTTTTATTCTTAAATTTAATCCCATAAAACTCGTTCATCTTCGTGTTTAAATTTAATTAAATCACTCAACAATCAAAACCCACATTTATTTACTCCTTTCGTTAAAAAAATAAATTATTCCTTTCCCTGTGGATACGAACTCTACTTCACCTATACTACGTATAAGTGTTAGTATCGATTTATTTTGAGTGCACACACGACAAAGTGCACGTCAAATTTGGCGCCGTTGCCAGGGAGAGGCAATTAATTTTTCTTTTTATTTCATTTAAAAGAATAAGAAAAAAAATAGATCGAATATAAAGATTTCTATTTCTTCTGAGCTTTGTAGTACATGGTAAAATATCGTTCACTGAACGAAATCACCTACCACTCAAACCCCGAAATAGAACGAACTCTCGAGCGGTTGAAAAACAAATTCTCAAACTCCGACTCAGGAGAATCATCAAGTGCTAGTTCTCAATCTAGCGAGACCGAAGAGCCAATCACCATGACTCATGAAACGAGGACATTAAGGGAGCTCACGGCTCCGAATCTAAATCAATATTACCTCGTTTGACAATCACTATTACTTTTCCAACTCTTGATACGGGGGTCACATTTGAGCTAAAATCTGGGCTCATTCATCTACTTCCCTCTTTCCATGGTCTACGGGGGGAAGACCCAAACAAACACCTTTCGGAGTTCCATATTGTGTGCACAAGCATGTGCCCCAATGGCGTGTCCGAGGAGCAAATAAAGCTGAGAGCTTTTCCGTTTTCTCTTAAAGACACCGCGAAGGACTGGCTATTCTATCTTCCTTCGGGGAGTATCACTACATGGGCTCAAATGAAAAAAGCTTTCCTCGAAAGGTATTATCCCGCATCTATCTCTTCAAGTCTCAAGAAGAAAATTAGCAACATTGAGCAAGCAGATGATGAGACCTTGTACGAATATTGGGAGCGCTTCAAAAAATTATGCGCTAGTTGCCCATATCATGGATATTCGGAACAAGATCTCATCCTCTACTTCTATGATGGGCTGGTTGATCAAGATAGACGCATGGTGAATGCGACATGCGGAGGGGGTATTGTTAACAAAACCCCTTCCCAAGCAAGAGACCTCATTTCGGAGTTAGCCGAAAACTCGAGGCACTACAATGGGAGGTCATCATCAAAAAGAGTTGTGGTAGCGGAATCCAACAACTCGTTGGAAAGTCAAGTGGCCAGCTTGACTTCTTTGGTTAAAGATTTTCTTTTGAATCCAAAAACCCAAGAAGTCAAGGTCTGCGGCATATGCTCGACACAAGGGCATCCCACCGACTCTTGCCCAACACTTCAAGAGGAGAACCCCGAGCAAGTCAATGCTTTGGGTTTCCAAGGCCAAAGGAGGTATGATCCTCATGGCAACACCTACAATCCGGGATGGAGAGATCATCCCAACTTAAGGTACGAAAACTCTCAACCTCCTCAACAATCAAACCCTCCCCCTCAACAATATAAACAACAAGGTCAAACATCGAACTCGAGCATGTCCACCGAAGACATGATTCGATCACTTGCCATGAACATGGCTACGATGCAACAAAGTGTGACCCAATTCCAAGAAACGACCAAATCAAGCATCCACAATTTGGAAAGCCAAATGAGCCAAATCTCAAATGCCATGAGTAGGCTTGAAGCTAAGGATTCGGCAAAACTCCCATCTCAAACGGAGCCGAATCCAAGGCAACAAGCTCACGTGGTCACTTTGAGAAGCGGCAAGGAATTGGTTATGGTGACGTGCACTTTGTCGTGAGTGCACTCAAAATAAATTCAATACTAACACTTATACGTAGTATAGGTGAAGTAGAGTTCGTATCCACAGGGAAAGGAATAATTTATCTTTTTAACGAAAGGAGTAAATAAAGGGGGGGTTTTGGGTTGAATGATTTAATTAAATTAAACACGAAGATGAACGAGTTATATGTGATTTAATTCAAAGATAAAAAGGACTTGGCATTGCTACTTTCCACTTGTTGATATATTTCAGTCGATCATTGTTATATCTATAACTTATCTCCTCTCGAATACTCAATCGAGGAGTATATCCAATTCATCGAGGAAAGTTATTAACAACGACCGTTCATTAATAACCCTTACTATTAGTCAAGTATAGAACAACGCCATATACCTACTTGATAGTAGCATTTAATCTCTTAACTCCTTGATGAAATCAATTGAGATTGATAACCTCAACACAACGGTTTCGGTTTAACCAACAAAATTAATCCCTCTTAAGTTTACTAACCACGACCGTGCATTAATAAACCGAAGTTACTTACTTGTGAAACCATCAACGATTAACCATCGGTTCGTTGATCGTTTCTAGTAATAATTAATATTTGAAACAAAACTAGTTGATCCTTTAAGTAATGTTCAAAAATATTAATATGAAATATGAATAGGAATTAATTAATACTCAAGGAAGAATATTAAGGAAAATGAATCCTACTATAGTTAATATCAAGATGTTAACTAATTGTCATCTTAGTAACACTCCCCAATATTAACATAGAGGAAGGAATAGCTATTACTAAGACCAATGTCAAGATGTTAACTAATTGTCATCTTAGCAACACTCCCCAACATTGATATAGAAATAGTATTTAAGAGAAGCATTAATATTCAAGGAAAGAAGTTAAGAAAATAACTCACAACTTTAATAATCAACAAGCTTCAAGAGCAACACCAAGAAATGGAAGTTTAGCTCCTCATTTGGAGACTAAACATGCTAAAAAAATATAAAAGAAATACTATTCTAAGTTGAGCTTAAGAGTATGGAAGAAGGAGTGATTAAAAGTGAAGGAAAATGGGGCTATTTATAGGTGTTTTGAAGGTGCTGCACCGGATACCCGGCCGGGTATTTGAGATACCCGACCGGGTATTTGTCAAAATCAAATATTTTGCCCACGATTTTGTGTTTTCTGCACGTCTTTTTGTTCGGGTCACTTCATACCCGACCGGGTAAGTCACCAAATCACATTTCTTGCATGATTTCTTGTTCCCTTGCACTTTCCTTTGATCTTGTAAGATCCCTTCCATGATCCTTTGTTGATTCTTGATTGTTTCTTGCTCAAGATGATTCTAAATTTACTAAATTACAACAAACTAGAAAAATAAAATGATTGCACCTTAAATGTGCAATTACCACAACAACACACCATAAAAAGTAATTAAAAGTAAAAATATAAACACTCAAAAATAAATGCAATCATATGGCTAAAGCAAAAGCAAAAAGCCATGTTGGGGAAGAAGAGGAGGACATCTTGGTGCCAAGCACAAATCCTTCAAATGAAGAAGAGAAAGAGGAGGAGGTCAAACCTCAAAGGAAGTTCCCACCACTCGATTCATATGAGCCGGTGCCACCTTTCCCGGAGGCTCTCAAGGAGAACCGCAAATACAACAATGACAAGGACATCTATGAGACCTTCAGCAAATGTGAGGTAAATATCCCTCTTCTCAATTTAATTAAAGGTGTTCCTAGATTTGCAAAGTTTTTAAAAGAGCTTTGCACAATTAAACGGAAACACAAATTAAATGGAAAGCATAAAATCGAAGTGAGTGAAAGAGTATCGGCCGTTTTTCAAAAGAAATTGCCTAAAAAGTATAGTGACCCGAGAATGTTCAATATACCATGTAAACTTGGAAATTCTAGTTCTTCTAGGGCTATGTTAGATTTGGATGCATCAATCAATGTCATTCCATATTCTCTATATAAGTCCCTAGAGCTAGGCCCTTTACATGAAACGGGGGTTGTTATCCAACTTGCCGATAGATCCAATGCTTACCCGAAAGGTTTAGTAGAGGATGTACTCGTCATGGTGGATAATTTAATTTTTCCCGTTGATTTTTACGTTCTCGAAATGGAGAACGATAAAAATGCAGTCCCTATTTTATTAGGAAGACACTTTTTAAAGACGGCCAAAGCAAAAATTGATGTCTTTAGTGGAATATTAACCATGGAGTTCGATGGTGAGAATGTTGAATTTAATATCTACGACTCCATGAAATATCCCACCGATAGTCACTCTCTTTTTGCCATTGACACTTGTGACACCTGGGTCCAAGATGTATTTGAAGTTGAGGGAAAAGATGAAATAATAAGCTCAATCGAGAACGACATAGAGAGTTTCACTTTAGAATACTCCATGTCAAATAACATGAAGATGATGGTGGCGGAGTTAAATCAACTCCCGCTTTTGCCACCGGGCTCTAAATCCCTCCCGCTAACCATTCCGAGCGAGAAGCCGCTACCATCTGTTTTGCAGGCACCGGAGGTGGAATTAAAACCACTCCCTGAAAATTTGAAACATGTGTTCTTGGGCGAAAATCACACTCTACCGGTGATTATCTCAAAGGCCTTGGCCCAAGAACAAGAAGAACGATTGATTGCGGTCCTTAAGGAGTACAAGTTGGCCATTGGATGGTCTATTGCCGACATCAAAGGCATTAATCCATCCACATGCATGCACAGGATCCTACTTGAAGACGAGGCCAAAGCGGTGAGGCAACCGCAACGAAGACTGAATCCACCCATGATGGAGGTGGTAAAAAAGGAGGTGATCAAGTTGCTTCAAATGGGAATCATCTTTCCCATTTCCGATAGCAAATGGGTGAGTCCAACCCAAGTGGTGCCAAAGAAGACCGGAGTGACGGTCATTGAAAACAAAGATGGTGAAATGGTGCCCACCCGAGTACAAAACGGGTGGCGAGTTTGCATTGACTACCGAAGGCTCAATTCGGTAACTAGAAAAGATTTCTTCCCATTGCCCTTCATCGATCAAATGCTAGAGAGGCTATGTCACGCCCCGGACCTCCCCGGACACGTCAACAACCCGCCGTACAATACGAATAGTCAACCGCAGTCCAACACATTCATATTATACAAGGCGTCTTGAATATCATTCACACATATAACATCCATAAACAAACATAATAAGTAATTCATAACGCAGCGGAAAACATTGTTTAAAACAAAAGGGCCACACAGGGCTATTCATGAGCACGCAGGCTCTAAAGTAAAATATCCATGAGCATGTTTAATATTGTTCAAACAGAATGGAGAAAGCACGAACCACGTCTTCTCTCCAAAGGATCACCCGAGCAACGGGCACAGGTAGCAAGCTCGAGCCTCAACCTGAAAAATGGTAGTGGGACGCCCCCGAAGGGGTCAGCACTCTATAGGGCTATAAAGTGCTGGTGTGGATGGCATCTAATAGATATACAACAAGTATTTCAAACACAAGACCCTCAAATAGGGTGGTAATACAATATAGTGGTAACCCTAAGTTACCCCGTTTTAAAAATATACTTACTTTAATAAAAGTCAAGTAGTCCGCCCGTGGGCCCATGTTCATTTAGAAAATCACCATTCTCATTCCCCGTGATTATAAGCCACGACAATTCATAAGTTCATCACGTTACCATTGCATAGCAAGGGCTCGGCCCAACTACATTTCTATGCAATCCTTTATGTCAAGTACATCCTATCACATTTGCATAGCAAGGTCTCGGACCAACTACATTTCTATGCAAATCACAATTTACATGGCAAGGTCTCGGACCAACTACATTTCCATGCAAATCACAATTTCATCCTATCACATTTGCATAGCAAGGTCTCGGACCAACTACGTTTCTATGCAAATCACAATTTCATCCTATCACATTTGCATAGCAAGGTCTCGGACCAACTACGTTTCTATGCAAATCACAATTTACATGGCAAGGTCTCGGACCAACTACATTTCCATGCAAATCATAGAGTCCGGCTCTAATTCCTCATTATAGTCCAATTCCTAAGCAAACCTATGCCTAGAATTGGCATCTCAAATACTTCGTATCTACCTTGGTCATTCTTAATGACTGCCCATAACTTACCCTTAGCTTCATACTAAGTCATTTTATACACTTGAAGTACATTCAAGTGCATTTCATACAATCCAATACTTAGGATCAATTCTATCAACAACTTCAAATAATCACTAACTAGTATTTCAATACTATTAAGATTATTGTCATCATACAAATATCCTCATTTTGTAATTCTCCACATATTTATAAGTGTGTAGGCGTGTAGCCGCAACTTAAGTACTCAATTTCAATACATAAATATTCATTTATGTATCCACATAATTCATACATGAGTAAAATCCCCATTTCACAAAATAGTTCATTTATAACTCATTTAATCTCATATTATTCATACATCCTCAAATCATTTCCGATTTCATTCTTTGGGAACTATATCAATATTTAATCATAATAATCCATGAAAATTATGATTTAGGCATTTAGGTAATCTCATGCTTAACCTACAAGTTGTAAGCAATTAGATGTCGATCCTCACCTCAAATGAGCTTTAAAACTTTCCTTCTCGATCCAATGACCCAAGCTTCGGCCAAGGAAGATTGAGGACTGATTCCTTGCTTGGAATTGAGTGTTAAACAGCCTCTTCAAAGTGCTAGTTCAACTCCTAACCGAAGGCACAAAAACAGTCCCTAGAACGGGTGTTTCCCGACGAAATCGTTCCCTAACCTTTCAAGGTTTTGTCTAGATTAGTATCTAACTTTTACAACAATTAAAGTCACTTTATAATAACATTTTATACACTTCAATCAGTGTATAATAGTTCTTCAATCACTTATATGGTTTAGACAATAGAGAGGAAGGTTTTGGATTCAAACTTACTTTGAATACAAAAACGTATTCTGCGAGGTCGTGTTTTGCTCGGTCGATTTGGAAGTCTTCCACTACTCCGATTGATGCAAACCAGACCTTCACGGATTCCTCGTCTTGAGAGCTTTCTGTTGGTATCTCGCACGCCTTATTTGGATGAGTAAATCTCAAGTTATGGCTCAAACAGTCAGAGCTACGCACTGAAGAACGAACCTGCGGACTGCTCTCCTCCTTCTTTCTCTCTTGGGTTGTGTGGACTCCCTTGCTCTCTTATCTCTTTGGGGGTTCGAATGGGGTGTAGGGGGAGTGTATTAGGAGACCCTAAACATGCTAAAAGAGTATGTGGCTCACAAAAGAACATGGGAGGTATTTGGTTTGCAATCAAATATGGGGTGGACCTCCCTCTTTTGTTTTCTCTTGGAATTTTTTGTGCATGTGAGCCAAGAGCCCGCCCCATATAGTCTTCTCACCTCTTTTCATTTGTTTTGCAGGTACTAAGTCCATGTGGAATGGTTCACAATTGATCACATTCAACTTGGAGTCCAAAATATCTACCAATACTTCCAAAAATGGGAAGATGGGTCCTATTGTTTTATCTTTTGTCAAAGATGCCTTTTTGTACTCATCCTAATTTATTTAGAACAAGTCAACTTCCTTCATCACATTATTGATCTCCTAATATGTGTAGGTTCATCTCAATAATTTACTTGGTGGGTATCATAGAAGAAAATCTTACTCCCATTATTTAGCTCAATAATGTCAAAGATGGTATCATAGGCATTTGTATTCATCTCAAATCATCCTATCACTTATTTTGACATTTGTCATCCATATTATTGGGCTACAAGCCGTGTGGGTCGCCCCCGAGTGGGCCTACGACGCCATTCTCGAATACTTGCTATTTTAGCGGGTTGAGCCCAAAATAATATCTGGGCCGCCCGCCCCTCCTCAACTTGTCTCGAAACGTTATGTATCACTATTTAGATAACGCTAGGCTCTTTTATTTATTAAAAAGGCCCGATACTAATATACGAGTTCGAACAGTATAATAATCAATCGTTAATTACTTAAAACCACAATCGTTTCACAATTGTTTGGGAATCAGAAATTCAATACATAAACTTTGATTTTTTTTTTTAAATTTGAATTTTCAAGGACGTTCGGGTGCGGTGTCACAAGTTCACCCCCCCTTAACAGGAATTTCGTCCCCGAAATTCACAGCTCTACTCGAATAGGAAAGCATACTGCTTCCTCATCAAAGCCTCTGTTTCCCATGTCTCTTCTTCAACCCGATCACTCTTCCAAAGGACCTTAACCATTGGAACTTCTTTACTCCTCAGTTTCTTCACCTTTCTATCGGTGACCTTGATCGGTTTCACAGCGTAGTTCAAACCCTCACGTACCTCCACAGGCGGCTTCTCCAATGCGTGAGAGGGATCATGCACATACTTCTTAAGCATGGATACATGGAACACATTATGTATCTTCTCTAATTCAGGAGTGTATGTCGGTGAATGAGCCTCCTCCAGTATGGACTCTCGAAGCTCATCATTCGATGGTACACCCACTCGGCCACGGAGTGACAAGAGACCCTCGTCTCTCTCACGGAAATCCTCCACGGGTCACGCTAGCATGCGTTCTCGGACCCTTTCGAGTGAGCTTCGTCAATGGCGATGTCAAAACTGGAAACTTCTCCACGAATTTTCTGTAGTAATTAGATTAATCAAAGTTTCAATTTCCAAGATCCTCCATCTAGGGTGTTATTATTTTATAGCTAACTCATGTTCCTTCATGCTAGAGCTCGGCTCATAGTCATACTAATTTGTGCTAGAGCTCGGCTCATAGTCACACTACATTTTGCTAGAGCTCGGCTCATAGTCATACTACCACGTGCTAGAGCTCGGCTCGTAGTCACGTCATCTAATCCCTGAACAACTCCTTAGTCTAGGTTCCATCCATTTTGAGTAATCCTTAAGGCCTACTCCTAATGTAACTTGAGTTCGTAGGGTATCATCTTTCTTTTTCATAAAGGGACTGGTGCTTCCCGCGGTGAATAGTTCGGTCTAATGGACCCATTATCCAATAGCTCGTGCAATTGGCTCTTCAATTCATTAAAATCAGCAGGTGCCCTTCGGTATGGCGGTATAGAGATTGGTTCGGTACCGGGCTCGACCTCGATCACGAATTCAATCTCCCTATCAGGTGAAAGCCCCGACAGGTCTTTAGGGAAAACATCCGGGTACTTACAACTACCCTCACATCAGCGATGTTCATTTCCTCTTTGGTTTTGTCAACCATGTATGCCGGACACGCGTGACATCCCTTTCACATCATACTCCTTGCTCCCACGGCGGATATGATACAACTGTTTGATTTGCCTCAATTCCCCTCGAAGCGTAGGTTGTTTCCATTATTGCCTTCGAGTTCTACAGCCTTTGTGTAGCAATTTACCCTAGCATGATGCTTTTATAGCCAATCCATTCCTAGTATTGCATCGAATCCCATCATACTCAGCGGTACGAAATCACGCGTCAAGGTTTGGCCATCAATTCCCACCTCACAAGGTGGATAGTAACTAGTTCTTTCAACGTCATCCCCTAGTGATGTTGATACCACTAAAGTTTGTGTCATTGGTATTGATTGTAACTCTAAGTCCTCGGCGAACGTCCACTCACGAACGAACGTTGCGCGCAGGTATCGATAAGGATCCTTGCATCCTTTCCATTAATCTTTATCGTTCTAACATTTATAAACCATGTAAGATGCCCCCCTAATATACCAACCATTCTTATGAAGAACATGATTCGAAATTATGTCCTTAGAGTGGACATATTGCTCAATTATGGATGACGTTCGTAGTTGAGATATAAATCGGCACTGTCTCACCGTTTTGATCATATCTCCTCACATACTTAACCAAATGATTCGATTCAAATTCCATCATTTAGATAATGAAAAGATCTACAACTTTCATGAAGACAACTTTTTCATTTGACGAACACATCGAGGTGTACCCGGTCGGGTAACATAACCATACCCGGTCGGGTATGGGTTCCAGTGGGTATTTTCCCACTCTACCCGGTCGGGTTTATCACCATACCCGGTCGGGTATGGGTTCCAGTGGGTATTTTCCCACTTTACCCGGTCGGGTTTATCACCATACCCGGTCGGGTATGGGTTCCAGTGGGTATTTTCCCACTCTACCCGGTCGGGTTTATCGCCATACCCGGTCGGGTGGTAGCATGGTTTTGCCCTCTTTTCCCGAATTCGACCCTACGCCTGATCCCACTTGGATCCTAGGATTTATAACTTCAATTTATGGATGGGTAATGGGTAAATCACGGGAAGTTAAGCGGTCGTACCTGCAACCGAATCCGGGTTAGCTCGGGCATCCGCCTCCATCATTGCATAGACTCTTGCTTGAGTCCTTCCTTGATTCACCGATGGTGCGTTGCTCGCGCTTGCTCCCCCATGTTCCCTAGATGATAGGGAACCCCCGGCTTGGTTTCTTGTTTCTGTAGCCCCACTATTTGGTCCCGATGACCTTGCCTCACCCAACTGTGGGCAGTTCATCTTTAAGTGCCCGGTGTTCCCGCATTGGAAGCATCTAGGAGGGTCACGACATTTGCCAAAGTGGCTCCTTTTGCAATTATTGCATCGAGCTACCCCTGAGGTCCGTGATCCTTGCCCGTTCGGGCCTTGACTTCCCCTAGATGGCAGTGGGGGTGTCCGAAAAGATCCCCCTCCCTCATGGTTCCCCTTTTTGCTAGGACCTTGAGGTCCATGGTTCTCCCACCTTCTCTTCTTCGCCTCTTCGGCGTTTTTCAACTTTCTCTCTTCCCATTCTTTCTCTCCTTTCAACCCTTGCTCGACCACTTGGCTAAAGGTCATGTTAGGCAACTGTGTTGCCCTCTCACGCACCTCCAGGTCTAAGGCATCCCAGAAGTGATTTACCATCCGGTTCTCGTCACACACATACTCCGGTATGAACTCCGCGAGCTCCCTGAATTTGTGTTCAAGTTGCCTCACCGTCATTTTGCCCCCTTGGGTCAGGAGGGTATACTCTCTCCTCTTGGCGTTCACCTCAAAATCAGAATAATATTGGGCAAAGAACTCCTGTCGGAAATTCTCCCAAGTCACCGTGTTGCCATACTTTCCCTTGGCTCCGTCCCACCATGTGGATGCCATCCCTTCGAGCAACCTCACCGCCACCCTTAGCTTAAACTCGGGGGTGAGTTGCATATCAAGGGCTGCTTCGTTCAGCCTCTTGATCCATTCCGCGGCGACCGAGATGTCACCCGCTCCGTTGAAGGGTTTGCACCCCAAGTCTCGTGCCTCCTTGAGGTATTTGGAGATCCTTATGATCGGACCTCCATCACCCCGGCCCCCATGTGGTTCAATGTGGGCCCTAGAGTCGCCATGGCTTCTTCTTCTTGAAGCCCCACCCGAAGTTCGCCCTCCTCGGCGCCTTCGGCGTTCCCTCCTTCCCTCGCGCTCCAGCTGGTATTGCTGGAGCAGCGCCTCAATTCTGGCTAGGGAGTCATTCTCCCCTTCTTCATCACTTATATCATCGTCATCCCCTTCGTAAGGGGTCTCAACCGGCTCGGTCTCCGGTTGGTAAGTCGAGTCCTCATAGGACCAGTAGGTTTCACTTTCTGTGTCAACATGACCGTCACTCACGGTCTGTGATCGGCCTCCACGGCCAGCTCCTCTAGATGCCCTAGAGGTCCTTCGACTGCCCTGTCCAGTCTCCACTGGTACACGGCCCGTCGGGTTTCTCCTAGTAACCCTGCCACCACGGTCCATTTCTGAAAGAAATTTGGAAGGAGTCGTTAGACTCGTATCAATGTCGATTGACGGATAGGTACTTAAGACACATTTTGGCTCGAGTCACCGCCATACCAATTGCTAAGGGTACCATCTTAACAATTAGAGACCTTGCAACCCAAGTACCAAAAGTTCTATAAGTACAAAACTTTATGCTCATGGTTTTCAAAATCATTTTCAAAAAGGAATTTTGAAGCTTCATTATGAAGTTTACGGACTAAGGCTCTGATACCAACTTAATTGTCACGCCCCGGACCTCCCCGGACACGTCAACAACCCGCCGTACAATACGAATAGTCAACCGCAGTCCAACACATTCATATTATACAAGGCGTCTTGAATATCATTCACACATATAACATCCATAAACAAACATAATAAGTAATTCATAACGCAGCGGAAAACATTGTTTAAAACAAAAGGGCCACACAGGGCTATTCATGAGCACGCAGGCTCTAAAGTAAAATATCCATGAGCATGTTTAATATTGTTCAAACAGAATGGAGAAAGCACGAACCACGTCTTCTCTCCAAAGGATCACCCGAGCAACGGGCACAGGTAGCAAGCTCGAGCCTCAACCTGAAAAATGGTAGTGGGACGCCCCCGAAGGGGTCAGCACTCTATAGGGCTATAAAGTGCTGGTGTGGATGGCATCTAATAGATATACAACAAGTATTTCAAACACAAGACCCTCAAATAGGGTGGTAATACAATATAGTGGTAACCCTAAGTTACCCCGTTTTAAAAATATACTTACTTTAATAAAAGTCAAGTAGTCCGCCCGTGGGCCCATGTTCATTTAGAAAATCACCATTCTCATTCCCCGTGATTATAAGCCACGACAATTCATAAGTTCATCACGTTACCATTGCATAGCAAGGGCTCGGCCCAACTACATTTCTATGCAATCCTTTATGTCAAGTACATCCTATCACATTTGCATAGCAAGGTCTCGGACCAACTACATTTCTATGCAAATCACAATTTACATGGCAAGGTCTCGGACCAACTACATTTCCATGCAAATCACAATTTCATCCTATCACATTTGCATAGCAAGGTCTCGGACCAACTACGTTTCTATGCAAATCACAATTTCATCCTATCACATTTGCATAGCAAGGTCTCGGACCAACTACGTTTCTATGCAAATCACAATTTACATGGCAAGGTCTCGGACCAACTACATTTCCATGCAAATCATAGAGTCCGGCTCTAATTCCTCATTATAGTCCAATTCCTAAGCAAACCTATGCCTAGAATTGGCATCTCAAATACTTCGTATCTACCTTGGTCATTCTTAATGACTGCCCATAACTTACCCTTAGCTTCATACTAAGTCATTTTATACACTTGAAGTACATTCAAGTGCATTTCATACAATCCAATACTTAGGATCAATTCTATCAACAACTTCAAATAATCACTAACTAGTATTTCAATACTATTAAGATTATTGTCATCATACAAATATCCTCATTTTGTAATTCTCCACATATTTATAAGTGTGTAGGCGTGTAGCCGCAACTTAAGTACTCAATTTCAATACATAAATATTCATTTATGTATCCACATAATTCATACATGAGTAAAATCCCCATTTCACAAAATAGTTCATTTATAACTCATTTAATCTCATATTATTCATACATCCTCAAATCATTTCCGATTTCATTCTTTGGGAACTATATCAATATTTAATCATAATAATCCATGAAAATTATGATTTAGGCATTTAGGTAATCTCATGCTTAACCTACAAGTTGTAAGCAATTAGATGTCGATCCTCACCTCAAATGAGCTTTAAAACTTTCCTTCTCGATCCAATGACCCAAGCTTCGGCCAAGGAAGATTGAGGACTGATTCCTTGCTTGGAATTGAGTGTTAAACAGCCTCTTCAAAGTGCTAGTTCAACTCCTAACCGAAGGCACAAAAACAGTCCCTAGAACGGGTGTTTCCCGACGAAATCGTTCCCTAACCTTTCAAGGTTTTGTCTAGATTAGTATCTAACTTTTACAACAATTAAAGTCACTTTATAATAACATTTTATACACTTCAATCAGTGTATAATAGTTCTTCAATCACTTATATGGTTTAGACAATAGAGAGGAAGGTTTTGGATTCAAACTTACTTTGAATACAAAAACGTATTCTGCGAGGTCGTGTTTTGCTCGGTCGATTTGGAAGTCTTCCACTACTCCGATTGATGCAAACCAGACCTTCACGGATTCCTCGTCTTGAGAGCTTTCTGTTGGTATCTCGCACGCCTTATTTGGATGAGTAAATCTCAAGTTATGGCTCAAACAGTCAGAGCTACGCACTGAAGAACGAACCTGCGGACTGCTCTCCTCCTTCTTTCTCTCTTGGGTTGTGTGGACTCCCTTGCTCTCTTATCTCTTTGGGGGTTCGAATGGGGTGTAGGGGGAGTGTATTAGGAGACCCTAAACATGCTAAAAGAGTATGTGGCTCACAAAAGAACATGGGAGGTATTTGGTTTGCAATCAAATATGGGGTGGACCTCCCTCTTTTGTTTTCTCTTGGAATTTTTTGTGCATGTGAGCCAAGAGCCCGCCCCATATAGTCTTCTCACCTCTTTTCATTTGTTTTGCAGGTACTAAGTCCATGTGGAATGGTTCACAATTGATCACATTCAACTTGGAGTCCAAAATATCTACCAATACTTCCAAAAATGGGAAGATGGGTCCTATTGTTTTATCTTTTGTCAAAGATGCCTTTTTGTACTCATCCTAATTTATTTAGAACAAGTCAAATTCCTTCATCACATTATTGATCTCCTAATATGTGTAGGTTCATCTCAATAATTTACTTGGTGGGTATCATAGAAGAAAATCTTACTCCCATTATTTAGCTCAATAATGTCAAAGATGGTATCATAGGCATTTGTATTCATCTCAAATCATCCTATCACTTATTTTGACATTTGTCATCCATATTATTGGGCTACAAGCCGTGTGGGTCGCCCCCGAGTGGGCCTACGACGCCATTCTCGAATACTTGCTATTTTAGCGGGTTGAGCCCAAAATAATATCTGGGCCGCCCGCCCCTCCTCAACTTGTCTCGAAACGTTATGTATCACTATTTAGATAACGCTAGGCTCTTTTATTTATTAAAAAGGCCCGATACTAATATACGAGTTCGAACAGTATAATAATCAATCGTTAATTACTTAAAACCACAATCGTTTCACAATTGTTTGGGAATCAGAAATTCAATACATAAACTTTGATTTTTTTTTTTAAATTTGAATTTTCAAGGACGTTCGGGTGCGGTGTCACAGGCTAGCCGGGCACAAGTTCTATTGTTTTCTTGATGGTTACTCCGGGTATTTCCAAATACCAATAGCCCCGGAGGACCAAGAGAAAACAACCTTCACATGTCCATTTGGCACTTTTGCCTACCGACGGATGCCCTTTGGATTATGCAACGCACCGGGCACCTTTCAAAGGTGTATGATGATCATCTTCTCCGAATTTGTGGAGGTATTCATGGAGGTCTTCATGGATGATTTCACAATCCATGGAGACTCCGATCCTTTGACACTTGCCTCTATCACCTCACTCTTGTGCTAAAAAGTTGTATTGAATCCAATCTCGTGCTAAATTCTGAAAAATGCCACTTCATGGTAGAACACGGGATTGTTCTTGGGCATGTGATCTCCTCAAAGGGAATTGAAGTGGACAAGGCAAAAATTGACATCATCCAAACACTCCCATACCCAACAAATGTACGGGATATCCGCTCTTTCCTTGGTCACGCTAGATTTTATAGAAGATTCATCAAAGACTTCTCAAAAATTTCATCTCCCCTATGCAAACTTTTGCAAAAGGAGGTGGATTTTGATCTCAATGATGAATGCAAGGAGTCTTTTGACACTTTGAAAGCAAGGTTAGTAACTGCACCAATTATTCAAGCTCCCGATTGGTCTCTTCCTTTTGAGATCATGTGTGATGCAAGCGATTATGCGGTGGGGGCTGTTTTAGGCCAAAAATTCGGGAGGGCTTCTCATGTAATCTACTATGCCTCCTCGACTTTAAATGAAGCTCAAAAGAATTACTCCACCACCGAGAAGGAAATGCTAGCGGTGGTCTTTGCTTTGGAGAAGTTTCGTTCCTACCTTCTTGGAACGAAAGTTATTGTTTACACCGACCATGCCGCTCTCCGGTTCCTCATGACAAAGAAGGAGGCCAAACCAAGACTTATTCGATGGGTCCTTTTATTGAGTGAGTTTGACATGGAGATTAAAGACAAGAAGGGTGCAGAAAACTTGGTGGCCGATCATTTAAGCCGCCTCATTCCTCACAAGGACATCGAAGATCTCCACACAAATCGCATCAAAGGCGAATTTCCAGACGAAACTCTATTCTCCATCAAAGCCATACAACCATGGTACGCAAACATTGTAAACTTTCTCGTTTCCGGCAAATTTCCTCCACAACTCTGAAAATCTCAAAAAGAAAAATTAAAAATGGACTCGAGACTCTATGTGTGGGATGACCCATATTTGTGGAAGCATTGCAACGATCAAATTATCCGACGATGCATCCCCGAATATGAGATAGCCCACATCATAGAGTTTTGCCATTCGTACGCTTGTGAAGGACATTTTGGCCCGAAATGGACGACAATGAAGATTCTTGAAAGTGGCTTTTGGTGGCCAAGCCTTTTTCGTGATGCACACGGCTTTTGTCAATCTTGTGACAATTGCCAAAGAGCGGGCAACATTTCAAGGAGAAACGAGATGCCACAAAACCCCATGCTTTTCTGTGAGATTTTCGATGCATGGGGAATTGACTTCATGGGACCTTTCCCAAACTCTCAAGGCAACATCTACATCCTCCTTGCGGTGGATTACGTTTCTAAATGGGTGGAAGCAAAAGCCACCAAGACTGACGATGCCAAGGTAGTGGCTACCTTTCGTAAATCACACATATTTTCAAGGTTCGGGGTCCCTCGAATTTTAATAAGCGATCGAGGCACACATTTTTGTAATAAAATTGTGGGATCCCTACTAAAGAAATATGGTGTGACTCACAAGATCTCCACCGCTTACCACCCTCAAACCAATGGCCAAGCGGAAACCTCAAATAGGGAGTTGAAGTCTATACTCCAGAAAACAGCAAACCCAAATCGGAAAGATTGGAGTATACGCATTGATGACGCACTATGGGCATACCGAACTGCCTACAAAACCCCAATCGGTATGTCCCCTTATAGACTTGTGTTTGGAAAAACTTGTCACCTTCCCGTAGAGCTTGAACACAAGTCATATTGGGCGGTAAAAGAATTCAACCTCAATCATGACGAGGCCGGTATACATAGGAAGCTCCAATTACAAGAATTGGAAGAACTTCGCCTGGATTCTTATGACAATGCGGAGATTTACAAAAGGAAGACGAAGGAGTGGCATGATAAAATGATCATAAGGAAGGATTTTAAACTTGATGACAAAGTCCTCCTATTTCAATCATGCCTTCGTCTATTCCCGGGAAAGTTAAGATCCCGTTGGACCGGACCATACAAAGTGGTCAAAATCTATCCACACGGAGCGGTGGAAATTGAAGACCCGGAGACGGGAGAAGTGCTCAAAGTGAACGGACAGAGACTAAAACCCTTCTTTGAGGGTTTTTAACCCAAGAACGTGAAGATCATAGACCTTTCTGAACCGGTCTATGAATAAAGGAGCAATGAAGATATGGTCGAGTCACGACGTTAAACAAAGCGCATCTTGGGAGGCAACCCAAGCAAGGTATGTTTTCTGTATCATTTTTATCAAGTAGAGTGTGTGAGATTTAAAAAAAAATGATACCTGGGGATATACCCGCTCGAGTATTGGTACATACTCGGGCGGGTATTAAGGAAAAGGAGAACCCGAGTTCAGTACTCGATCGAAATAGCCAGAATTTTTCGAAAATAGAGGCATACTCGATCGGGTATATTCCTTTACCCGGTCGAGTATGAACTGAAATAAGAAACCAAAAAAACTGTCTCCAGCACTCGGTCGAGTACGTAGCTCGAAATGAACACAAATAAGAATACCCGATCGGGTATTGACACATATTCGGTCGAGTATTGCTGGAAAATCAACAACACTTAACCCCTGTCTCCAGTACTCGATCGAGTATAGGTTGATACTCGATCGAGTATAACCGGAAAAAACCACTTTCCTTAACCCCTGTCCCCAGTACCCGATCGAGTATAGGGGGATACTCGATCGGGTACCCCTGCGAATTTCTCAAAATAAACACCCACCAGCACTTCATCTTCCCAAAACACATCCCAACTTCGAACCCCTCTCCCCCAATCCCCAAAACTCCATTTTCACACCTTCTCTCTACCATATCTCCCTCATTTCTTCCCCAAATTCCCCCATTCTACCACCAAAATACTCCCCTCACTCTCCTCTCCATATCTATACCCATAAATCCCATTTTCCCCAAACTTCCACAAAATCCAAAAAACCCTACCCCCATTCGAATTTTTGATTTTTTGAGCTCAAAAGCTTCAAAAATGGCTCCAATGAAGAATAGGAGAGAGAGTTCAAACACCATGACACCTATTCCGGGCTTCGAGGACCTCATTCCCGCCGACAACGATCACCGAGCTAGACTCCTCTCAACGATTAAAAGGCAAGTAAAACCTTCTCGTTTTCTATGCCACAATGCTCTCCATGAATTGGGTGTGTATAAGAGTATGAAAAAATTCTTTCATGAGTTGAACGGACCGTATTTTCAAAATGAAATACAACTCGAATGAAAGAATTATCTATGAATTCATGAGTTCGGTGCAATTTGAAAGTGATGAGGCCGATTTTAGGGACGATAGACTCAAGTTTCATTTGTTTAACCAAAACTATTCGACAACAAAACTTGAGTTTGCCGAGCATTTTGGCATCCCCGTTCCCTACGAAAGAGCCATCTCTGATACCACTATTTTTGGGCACTCCCTATGGACAGAGATGACCGGGGAGGTGAAATTTAGCTCCTCCCAAATGTATATTAGTCATGTCCAACACCCCGTCCTCCGGTTATTCTTGAAATTTTTAGCAAATTGTTTGCTTGGACGTCCCAACAACCACCACACTAGGATCGGGGACGTGTGTTTGATGTCTGTGGCTTTATTCCGTCGTCACGTGGATTTCAATCTGTGCAATCTTATGTGGGCACATTTAAAAAAGGAAAGCTTAGCAAAAGGAGCCATTGTTGTGTGTGTGGGGGGGGGGGGGGGGGGGTTATGCACTTAGCGAGTAAGTTCGGGTATACGGATAACTCTCCTATACCCGACTATTGCTTGATGGATATGGGTTGGTTAGGCCGCTCGGGATGCACAGCTTTCTCCCATACGGTTTATATTGGGGACCAACCGAAACACATGTACAACTGGATCATACACCTCCAACCTGTCCAATACTTCCTAATGCCAAGCCCAGACACCCCCAAAATACGCTACAAACCGGAGTTCGAGGTGCCTCACTACCTATTCCCTCACGCCCTCCCACCACATTTCCAAGAGCCTCAAGCCCAAGACCTCCCCGAAAACCAACCCGACCAAGAACCTCAACCCGAGCAACAAGAACCCGAGGATGCACTTCACCACATGCCCGAACAGAACCAAGCTTCCCCACCCCGCGATTACTTCCAACAACTCCTTGAAGGTTTCAACAAAGTTACCAATGAAGTTGGAAGATATCGGGAGGAATAAAGGGCGGGATTTCAAAGACTCGAGTAGCAACGGGCCGAAGACAACCGAAGGTATAAAGAAGATCAACGTAGGTTCTATGGACCTATGTATTCTTACATGGCTCACCAAGGCCAATTCCACACCATGGCTCAACCACCATCACCCTCCTCTTGGTATGACCCCACTCAATGGGGTAGCTCCGGGGGTGGAGGTTATAACGGCGGGGACGGCGGGGATGCTCACATGGGCGACAGGAGCTTTGGAGGCGGATTTGGAGGCGGTTTCTACGGCGGAGAAGGTGGACACTAGGGACAGTGCTTCATATAAGTGTGGGGGAGGAGACTAATCATGGGTATGTCACTTTATTCTTACCCTATACTATGCATGAATTTCTTTTACTCTTTGTAAACAAAAAAAAATTAGAATAAATAAAAGAATAGAAATGCTAGTTAGGTTGAAAACCCAACAAAATGGGCAATCTAAGCAAAAAGGGCTTATAAAAAAAATGAGTGAGTGGGGAGGATGGAAAATGTAAAGAGATGCTAGGATGAAAACCTGAAAAGGCTACTAGGCAAAATGAGAGATATGAGAGAAATATTTTTCTGTGTGCAGGAACTCATTTGATCTCTTGAAAGAAGAAGAAGAAGAAAAGAAGAAAAGGAGGCAAGAAGATGGAGCATAGAAGATCATAAAACCCAAGAAATTATGTTGTTTGTAAACTCATTTTTATTTCTTGGTGATCTTAGTTCTTTCTTTATTAAACTCATGGGAAGATCTTAAACTACTTGGAACATTTTACTTTACTCGAGGTCGAGTAAAGAACTATGTGTGGGGGAGTTTGATACACGTGTAATTTCCGTAATTATGTTTGCATTTTTAGTTACTTTTTGTTGTTTAGCATTTCGGAAATTACACACTTTTGGTGTAATAGTTTAGTTTGTTAAATTCTTGTAAAATGTTTAGATTAGGTTTATTCTGAGCTTAAACAGGTCCAAGATCAATCAAATGATCATTGGTGAAGGAAAGTGCAAGAGTACAAGACAAAAAGAAGAAAGGTTCTTGATTTTGACCTGTACTCGGTCGAGTATACCTTATACTCGATCGAGTACCAAACTGATTTTCAAGGATCCGGTCCGGGAACAAAGGAACATACAAGGAAAGATTTGGGCACGTTCTATTGTCATACCCGATCGAGTACTCCGACATACTCGATCGGGTATACCTATAAATTTCGACCTGACTTCGGTCGAATATGACTCAAAACTCACCATTCTACACATACCCGATCGAGTACACTTCCATACTCGATCTAGTACCCGAGCTGCATGTCCCAAAAGCCTATAAATGCACCCCCTTTCCTTCAAAATGAGACACCAATTCCTTTATACTCTTAAGCTCAGTTTAGAATATGATTTCTCTACATTTCTTTTAGCATGTTTAGTCTCCAAATGAGGAGCTAAACTTCCATTTCTTGGTTTTGCTCTTGAAGCTTGTTGATTATTAAAGTTGTGAGTTATTTTCTTACTTTCTCCTCTTGATTATTAATTCTTCCCTTAATCTCATTCTATATTAATGTTGGAGGGTGGCTAAGTGACGATTAGTTAACGTTCCGACATTGATTATTACTAGAAACGATCAACGAACCGATGTTTAGTCTCCTTGAGTATTAATTAATTCCTATGCATATCTCATATTAATATTTTGAACATTACTTAAAGGATCAACTAGTTTTGTTTCATATATTAATTATTACTAGAAACTATCTACGAACCGATGGTTAATCGTTGATAGTTTCACAAGTAACTTCGGTTTATTAATGCACGGTCGTGGTTAATAAACTTAAGAGGGATTAATTTTGTTGGTTAAACCGAAACCGATGTGTTGAGGTTATCAATCTCAATTGATTTCATCAAGGAGTTAAAGAGGTTAAATGCTACTATTATATCGGTATACGGCGTTGTTCTATATTTGATAAATAGTAAGGGTTATTAATGAACGGTCGTTGTTAATAACTACCCTCGATGAATTGGATATACTTCTCGATTGAGTATTCGAGAGGGGATAAGTTATAGATATAACAATGATCGACTAAAATATATCAACAAATGGAAAGTAGCAAGACCAAGTCCTTTTTATTCTTGAATTTAATCCCATATAACTCGTTCATCTTCGTGTTTAAATTTAATTAAATCACTCAACAATCAAAACCCCCCTTTATTTACTCCTTTCGTTAAAAAGATAAATTATTCCTTTCCCTGTGGATACGAACTCTACTTCACCTATACTACGTATAAGTGTTAGTATCGATTTATTTTGAGTGCACACACGACAAAGTGCACGTCAGTATCAAATCGTATATTTCCCAGGTCTTCTTGATCTTCACCATGTTCTATTGTCCATATCAACACAACCCGACCGGGTTAAGTACTAACCCGACCGAGTTTCGATTAGTAGTTCCTAGTTGCTTCGTATGTCAACTCCAACGCGGCCGGGTTATTGATCAGGCTAAACTTGCAAGTATACAAGTGCCGATATAGTAATAAAATACCGCTAAATACCAAGTCAATCCACAGGGAAATAGTTGATATTATAAAGTCGAGTATTGAATGCAAGGAATATATATGATGTAATTTTTCAAGAACTTTGTTCTTTGAAGTTGATTTAAACAAGAATGAGAATTACTAAGGCAATCAGGATTCACCTAAATGTTTTACTAGTTATTTAATAATAGTTCTTTCCCAATAATCATGAATACGATGTCGCTAATATATTTTCAACTCTGGTTAAGGCAGCGAGAGTGTGGTTTTCGTTACGTGTAAGTCCCGTCATGGCTTACATATCTACCGAAAACCCCGTTGAATATCAAGACATCACACTCGTATCATATAAGACCGGATATATTTCTATTCTCGGTACTATATATGTTTATCCTTTAATGTTCATAGTTTAGACTTCAACGTTAATTGCAAGCATAAACTAAATTTAACATACTTCTATGTTGTACACCATAGTCATAAACAATCTAAATACTCCGTATAAAGGATAAATCACAATTTATTGGTTTGGAAATCAGTCTCTAATGCTCATATTAATCATAATACAATATTGAAATGTAATGGAACATGAAATTACAAAGGAAATAAAAGTTAAACACCAATGATTTCGGAGGTTGAAGTTTCCTCCTCAGATACGTAAAAGGCAGATTCTCAAGAAATGAAAAGGAATGGCCAAGAAGAGAACTGGATTTCTACAGCTATCCCAAATCACCCGCCTGCCACTGCAACAACAGGAACCCTTATCACAGGCACCGGCTAGAAGGCCCTCAACCAAGGTACAACAAACATCTCAAAAACGTTGCTCCCTTTCACAACTCCAGTTATAACGAAAACTCAAAATTGATAAAAGCAAAACATGATTCTGAGGCAACCTGTCTCTATCTGGATCAGTTGAAATTCTTGAAAGAGACCATGAGTTTTTTTATTGTAACTCATTTGAATTGTTCTCAACAAGCATTTATTGAAAGTCATTTTGATCATCCCAATTTATTTGATGAGATAAGGCGGTGGCTTGTTTTCCAAAATGGTTCTTAAATATTTGAGAAGTACTTAAACCATTTTTGGAAATGGAAGAAGAAGATAATTTCTAGTCACAAGGTTTATTTTGGGAATGGTTTTCAAGAGTAAAAGTAGTGTAATGAATCTAAAAAAATTGATAGTTTATGTGAATAATCAAAATTTTCTCAACTAAATACCCATTAAAAAGAGAATTATCACAACTTTTACCTTCCTTAAAAATTACTTTGCACAAAAAAATTGTTTAACTAATCATGAGATGCACCCCCCCCCCACACTTGAGATATATTGTCCTCAATGTACATTGGAGGATGCAATGGAGGATGAAATCTTAAATAGCTGTCTTGTGAGAGTATGAGATGCATGATACATGAATTTAGATGATGGTTTTTTTTCTTTTCTTTCTTTTTTGTTGTTGTTTTATTCTTTTGTTTTTTTGGGTTTCGATTATAAATAAATATGAATATGTATATAGCTAGACATATTTATTTATAATTGAATATGTTGGGTTGCCTCCCAATTAGCGCTCAGTTTAACGTCATAGGCCGAACGCAATGTACCTCTCACGTGTGATTGAGCCCCCGAAGACGTTTGACCAATGTTACCTTTGGGTTGAGCTCGTGAAAAGGCCATGGAGTTAGATGTCTATTCTTTTTGCTCCCGGGGTGTGCTGGAGGGTCCTCGGGCCCAACTATTTGTGACTTGTTGATGTCCATAATGTTTATGGCGTTGGGAGGAGTACAAGGATTTGTGATGACCTCCATGATTTGAGTTGGAATGGATTGTGTTTCCCATACATGAAATGTTTCATCATCTCCTCCCACTCTTAGCCTTACGGTCCCTTCTTTTACATCAATGATGGCTGCGGAGGTGGCCAAAAATGATCTCCCAAGGATGACGGGAACTTCCATCCCTGTCATGTCCAAAACAAGAAAATCTATCGGGAGGTAGAATTTTCCAACTTTGACAAGGACATCCTCCATGATGCCAATCGGATGGTGGCGTGCACTTTGTCACGGTGCGTCAAAATAATATTCAATACTAACACTTATACGTAGTATAGGTGAAGTAGAGTTCGTATCCACAGGGAAAGGAATAACTCTCTTTTTATGTAACTAGTAAATAAAGGGGGGTTTTGATTGAGTGATTTAATTAATTTAAACACGAAAATGAACGACTTATATGTGATTTAATTCAAGAATAAAAGGGATTTGGCATTGCTACTTTCTACCTGTTGATATATTTTAGTCGATCATTGTTATATCTATAACTTATCTCCTCTCGAATACTCAATCGAGGAGTATATCCAATTCATCGAGGGTAGTTGTTAACAACGACCATTCATTAATAACCCTTACTATTAGTCAAGTATAGAACAACGCCATATACCGACTTGATAGTAGCATTTAATCTCTTAACTCCTTGATGAAATCAATTGAGATTGATAACCTCAACACAACGGTTTCGGTTTAACCAACAAAATTAATTCCTCTTAAGTTTATTAACCACGACCGTGCATTAATAAACCGAAGTTACTTGTGAAACTATCAACGATTAACCATCGGTTCGTAGATAGTTTCTAGTAATAATTAATATATGAAACAAAACTAGTTGATCCTTTAAGTAATGTTCAAAATATTAATATGAGATATGCATAGTAATTAATTAATACTCAAGGAATAATATTAAAGAAGATGAATCCTACTATAGTTAATATCAAGATGTTAACTAATTTTCATCTTAGTAACACTCTCCAATATTAACATAGAGGAAGAAATAGCTATTACTAAGACCAATGTCAAGATGTTAACTAATTGTCATCTTAGTAACACTCCCCAACATTGATATAGAAAATAACTCACAACTTTAATAATCAACAAGCTTCAAGAGCAATACTGACGTGCACTTTGTCGTGGTGTGCACTCAAAATAAATATCAATACAACACTTATACGTAGTATAGCGTAGTAAGGTTCGTATCCGCAGGGAAAGGAATACTTCTCTTTTTATAAACTAATAAATAAAGGGGGGGGGGGGGGGTTTGATTGAATGATTTAATTAAAATTGAACACGAAGATGAAGGGAAAGTTCCCGAAATGGGACTAAAAAAGTTTGAAAATTCCAAAATAGGACTGTCAAGTTTTTATTCCCAAAATAGGACTAATTACTGCCAAATTTGGAAAATACTGCCATGTTTGAAGTCTGGTACTGTCAAAACATGACAGTAATTAGTCCTATTTTGGGAATAAAAACATGGAAGTCCCATTTTGGAATTTCCAAACTCTTTTAGTCCCATTTTGGGTAATATCTCGAAGATGAACGAGTTATGTGGTTTAATTAATGAGAAGAAGACTTGGTTTTGCTTTTATCCACTTAATGAAATGTTCGTCGATCCCGGTTATATCTTTAACTATCTTCCTCTCGAATACTCAATCGAGGAGTATATTCAGTTCATCGAGGGTAGTTATTAATGACGAGAAGCGTTCATTAACAAAACTTACTATCCAGTCAATATAGGACAAGCGCCGTATATTAACTTGATAGTAGCAATAAACTTAAGATGAAAACGATTGAGGTTGATAACCTCAACACAAGCGGTTTATTGGTTTAATCAATATAATTAATTCCCCTTGGTTTATTAACCATGAGATGCATGCATTAATAATCCAAGTTTACTAGCATGAAAGGACCGAATTAATAACAAGCGTATTAATCGACCGATTCTAGTATTAATTAATATATGAAACAAAACTAGTTGATCCTTTAAGTAATGTTCAAAATATTAATATGAAATATGAATAGGAATTAATTAATACTCAAGAAAGAATATTAAAGAAGATGAATCCTACTATAGTTAATATCAAGATGTTAACTAATTGTCATCTTAGTAACACTCCCCAATATTAACGTAGAGGAAGAAATAATTATTACTATAGCTAATGTCAAGATGTTAACTAATTGTCATCTTAGTAACACTCCCCAACATTGATATAGAAATAGTATTTAAAGGAAGAATTAATATTCAAGGAAGAAGATTAAAGAGAATAACTCACAACTTACAAATTCATTAAGCTTCAAAGTAGCAAAACCAAGATGGAAGAGTTTAGCTCCTCATTTGGAGACTAAACATGATAGAAAATATAAACACTAATCTAAACTGAGCTAAAGAGTATATGTGAATTGGTGATTTTATTGTGAAGGAAAGGGGTGTATTTATAGGCTTTTGGGAGCTGCAGGGTCTGATACCCGACCGGGTATATGGGATACCCGACCGGGTATCTCAGGAAATTGCCCAAAAAGTCACTTTTCTTGGCATACCCGATCGGGTAATGGTATATACCCGATCGGGTATGTGACAAATCTTTATGAAAATTTGCTCCCACGATCATTTGTCTTCGGATTTGATTTGGACAGTCGAATCAAGCAATTACCCGATCGGGTATAGGCAATACCCGACCGGGTACATGAGTATTTTTTCCAAATCGAAATCTTTCTTGTCTCCTTGCACTTTCCTTGATCTTTTAAGGTCCAATCTTGATCCCTTAGATGATCTTTGACCTGTTTAGCTCAGAAAAATCCTAATCTAACTAAATTACAAATAAAAAATGAAAATAAAGTATTACACCAAAAGTGTGTAATTTCCACAACTAGAACTAAAAAAAACTAGTTAAAAATAAAAACATACAATCGGAAATTTCATGAATATCAACTCCCCCACACTTAGCTTCTTTACTCGTCCTCGAGTAAAGTCAAATGTTTAACACTTCCAAATCCTCAAAAGTTCAACAATCAACAAGAAAAAGCAAAAGACCACCAAGGATAAAACATTATTTTTTTTTACATTGAGTTTTTAGCTCAATAAAAAAAACATCTTCTTGGGTTTCATGGCCTTCTATGCTCATTTTTTTTCTTCACCTCTTTTATTCTTCTTTTCTGTCAAGAGATTAAATGATGTTCTGCAAAAACAAATATATCTCTCATATCTCTCATTTTGCCTAGGAGCTTTTTCAGGTTTTCATCCTAGCATCTCTTTTTGTTTTTCCATCCTTTCCAACTCACTCATTTTTTTATAAGCCCTTTTTGCTTAGATTGCCCATTTTTGGGTTTTCAACCTAACTAGCATTTCTCTTTTTTTTTTTGTGAAAAAAATAATGCAAGTTACAAGGTAGAAAAATTAATTGCGTACCAATGAGTGACTCCCCCTCACTTAGCTTGGAGCACTGTCCCCAATGCTCGTTATCGCCATCACTTTTTTTTTGGGTTTTTTTGAAGATATAAGATTGTGGTTTGGGAGAGGGGTGAGTGTAAGAGTTTATGGATTAGAGGGTATGTGGAGTAAGAGGAAAGTGATGAGAACAAGATTATGAATGTTTTGTGTGTGGGGTTTGGTGGAGGATTTGGATAGATTTTTAAAGAAAGAAGGATATGGTTATGAGGGTTGGGGTGATTGGGGTGGAATTGGATGGTGTTTTGAAAGATTAAAGAAGAAAAGAGGTGAAAATGAGGTTTTGTAGGGGAAAGAAAAAGAAAAAAATAAAATAAACACACAATGATGTACCTCACTTGGGTTGCCTCCCAAAAAGCGCCTTATTTAACGTCGTGGCACGACACCATCTTTTTTAATTTCAGTCGTTTAGGCTTGGATCGTGATGATCCCTCTTCTTCACATTTTCACCCGAGTGACTCTTATAGAAAGGCTCAATTTGTCGACCCTTTATTTTGACAATCTTTCCAGGATCAAATATCCGGATTTCTATCACTTCATATTGTAAGAGTGAGGGTCCATGATTTTCACTTAGCATGGTCAATCGAAGGGGTTTTGATCTGGGTGGTATAAGAGGGAGTATGAAATGTTTGCGTAACTCCGCCGTTATTCCCTGCATATTTGTGAACGAAGAGAAATCTAAATGATACTCACAATTGCTGAAGATTTCGTAGATGTCTTTGTCGTTCTCCACCCTTTGTGTTTCCCTTAGAGTCTCAGGAAATGGTGGCATGATTTCAGGAATGACCGGTGGTGGAGTTGAGTTTTGAGGTTCCTCCTCCGGTTGAGCTTTCTCTGTAAGCTCCTCTTCTTCCTCCTCCTCGCCCATGTGGTTCACAATGCTTGGCATTTGTTTCAACTGATTGTCCAAGTTCTGTTCGTTGGACACTGTTTCTTGCGGGCATTGTGACATATTTTGTTGCATATTCGTCACATTGATAGTGAGAGCTCAGATCATGTCTTCAGTGGACATGCTGGAATAAGAACTTCAGTATGGGTTATATGTGTTGGAGAATGAATCATACCTCTCTTGGAAACCAACATCATTCCTTTGTTCAAAGTATTCTTTTTGAAGCTCTGGGCAAAAATCCGTAAGATTCCTGTGTGACATGCAAATGTTGCATGTATGGACATCTTGAGATTTTGAACATGAAATAAACTCCTTTATTAGAGAAGTCAAGTCGGAAATTTGACTCTCTAGGGATGATGTGTTGGTATCCATATACTCATGAAAGCTCAGAAAATAGAAAACTAAGATTTTTACTTTTTTTTTATTTTTATGAGATAAATAAAAAGAAAAATAATTGCCTTTCCCCGGCAACGGCGCCAAATTTGACGTGCACTTTGTCGTGGTATGCACTCAAAATAAATATCAATACAACACTTATACGTAGTATAGCGTAGTAAGGTTCGTATCCGCAGGGAAAGGAATACTTCTCTTTTTATAAACTAATAAATAAAGGGGGGGTTTTGATTGAATGATTTAATTAAAATTGAACACGAAGATGAACGAGTTATGTGGTTTAATTAATGAGAAGAAGACTTGGTTTTGCTTTTATCCACTAAATGAAATGTTCGTCGATCCCGGTTATATCTTTAACTATCTTCCTCTCGAATACTCAATCGAGGAGTATATTCAGTTCATCGAGGGTAGTTATTAATGACGAGAAGCGTTCATTAACAAAACTTACTATCCAGTCAATATAGGACAAGCGCCGTATATTAACTTGATAGTAGCAATAAACTTAAGATGAAAACGATTGAGGTTGATAACCTCAACACAAGCGGTTTATTGGTTTAATCAATATAATTAATTCCCCTTGGTTTATTAACCATGAGATGCATGCATTAATAATCCAAGTTTACTAGCATGAAAGGACCGAATTAATAACAAGCGTATTAATCGACCGATTCTAGTATTAATTAATATATGAAACAAAACTAGTTGATCCTTTAAGTAATGTTCAAAATATTAATATGAAATATGAATAGGAATTAATTAATACTCAAGAAAGAATATTAAAGAAGATGAATCCTACTATAGTTAATATCAAGATGTTAACTAATTGTCATCTTAGTAACACTCCCCAATATTAACGTAGAGGAAGAAATAATTATTACTATAGCTAATGTCAAGATGTTAACTAATTGTCATCTTAGTAACACTCCCCAACATTGATATAGAAATAGTATTTAAAGGAAGAATTAATATTCAAGGAAGAAGATTAAAGAGAATAACTCACAACTTACAAATTCATTAAGCTTCAAAGTAGCAAAACCAAGATGGAAGAGTTTAGCTCCTCATTTGGAGACTAAACATGATAGAAAATATAAACACTAATCTAAACTGAGCTAAAGAGTATATGTGAATTGGTGATTTTATTGTGAAGGAAAGGGGTGTATTTATAGGCTTTTGGGAGCTGCAGGGTCTGATACCCGACCGGGTATATGGGATACCCGACCGGGTATCTCAGGAAATTGCCCAAAAAGTCACTTTTCTTGGCATACCCGATCGGGTAATGGTATATACCCGATCGGGTATGTGACAAATCTTTATGAAAATTTGCTCCCACGATCATTTGTCTTCGGATTTGATTTGGACAGTCGAATCAAGCAATTACCCGATCGGGTATAGGCAATACCCGACCGGGTACATGAGTATTTTTTCCAAATCGAAATCTTTCTTGTCTCCTTGCACTTTCCTTGATCTTTTAAGGTCCAATCTTGATCCCTTAGATGATCTTTGACCTGTTTAGCTCAGAAAAATCCTAATCTAACTAAATTACAAATAAAAAATGAAAATAAAGTATTACACCAAAAGTGTGTATTTTCCACAACTAGAACTAAAAAAACTAGTTAAAAATAAAAACATACAATCGGAAATTTCATGAATATCAAATACCAAGAAATGGGAGTTTAGCTCCTCATTTGGAGACTAAACATGCTAGAAAAATATAAAGAAATGCTATTCTAAACTGAGCTTAAGAGTATAAAGGAATTGGTGTCCAATTGTGAAGGGAAGGGGGTGTATTTATAAGCTTTTTTGGGAGTGCAGTTCGGGTACCCGATCGAGTATATATAGGGTACCTGATCGGGTATGTGTAAAAAGTGTAGTTTTGAGACATACTCGATCGATTTCAGAGTGCAAATGCAAGGCATACCCGATCGGGTGTGTCGGTGTACCCGATCGGGTATGACAATTGATCGTGGCCAAATCTTCCCC
Organism: Cuscuta epithymum; assembly: GCA_945859915.1. Classification (NCBI taxonomy): domain Eukaryota; kingdom Viridiplantae; phylum Streptophyta; class Magnoliopsida; order Solanales; family Convolvulaceae; genus Cuscuta; species Cuscuta epithymum. Next base: position 129,880 of record CAMAPF010000958.1, read on the forward strand.
TGCACACCCTTTTGTCTCCTGATTGATCTGATTGAAAGTCTAGTTGGTACCCGATCGGGTATATGGTATACTCGACCGGGTACAGGTCAAAAATCAGGATTTTGCCTCCTTTTTGTCTTGTACTCTTGCACCTTCCTTCACCAATGATCATTTGATTGATCTTGGACCTGTTTAAGCTCAGAATAAACCTAATCTAAACATATTACAGCTATTTTACAAACATAACTATTACACCAAAAGTGTGTAATTTCCGAAATATTAAACAACCAAAACTAACTAAAAACGTAAACATACACACGAAAATTACACGCGTATCAGATAACGGATTGTTCTATCTGCTAATTGCAAAGAAACCGTTGTTGGTTGGAGTTCCTCCACACCTAGCTTTTTAAATAGGGAGTAGGGCATGAGATTTATGCTAGCTCCAAGGTCACAAAGAGACCTTACCTCCCCGGCTTTTCCGATAGAGCATGGAATAGTGAAGCTTCCGGGGTCTTTTAGTTTTGGAGGAAGTTTGTTTTGAATAATGGCACTACTTTCCTCCGTTAGTGCCATACTTGCAAATTCCTCTAACTTCTTTTTGTTGGAGATGATACCTTTGAGAAATTTTGATTATGATGGAATCTCCGCAATGGCCTCTGCAAAAGGTATGTTGATGCTCAATTTCTTGAAAATATCAAGAATTTTCTTGTATTTCTTCTCATCTCCTTTCTTCTTCAAGTTTTGTGGGTAAGGGATGGGGGGGAACATATTGGACCATGATAGGTGGGAGCGGTGATGTGTAACATCGTCTTGTTCCTCCAGTGTCTTTCTCCTTTCCGGCATCTTGGGGCTGGGTCTTCCGTTTGTCTCCCACTTCTTGTGGTAATGGCCATCACGCTCTCCCGAGTAGGCCTCGGACTTAGAACCGGAAAACCGGGAAAACCGAGTTGAACCGAACTGAATTTACCGGTTCGGTTCCTATTTTCTGACTTAAATAGTGTTCGGTTCGGTTCCTGAAATATTAATACGGTTCGGTTCCGGTTCTAACCATTACTAACATGTAGGAACCATATTATTACTGCACATACATATCCCTGATGGCCTTATGGGCTGGCCTTATTTCATACTCCCTCTTATACCACCCGGATCAAAACCTCTTCCTTTGACCATACTAAGTGAAAATCATGGACACTCACTCTCACAATATGAAGCGATAGAAATTCGGAGATTTGATCCTGGAAAGATTGTCAAAATAAAGGGTCGACAAATTGAGCCTTTCTATAAGAGTCACCCGAGTGAAAATGTGAAAGATGGATTATCACGATCCAAATTTTAAAGATTGAACTAGAGAAGATGGCATCGTGCCACGACGTCAAATAAGGCACTTTTTGGGAGGCAACCCAAGCGAGTTACGTCATTGTGTGTTTATTTTTTTTCTTTTCTTTGATCTTCCAAACCACCATCCAACTCCACCCAATCACCCAAACCTCATAACCATATCCTTCTTTCTTCAAAATGTATCCAAATCATCCACCAAATCCCACAAAAAAAAATCATAATCTTGTTCTCATCACTTTCCTCTTGGTCCACATACCCCCTAATCCTTAAACTCTTGGAAGCACTCACCCCTCTCCCAATTCACAACTTTATAACTTCAAAAAACAAAAAAAAAAAAAAAAACGATGGTGATGGCGGGCACTAGGGACAGTGCTTTGAGCTAAGTGAGGGGGAGTCACTCATTAGTACGTACTTCATTTTTCTACCTTGTAACTTGCATTATTTTCTTCAAAAAAAAGTAAATAAAGAAACATAAATGCTAGTTAGGTTGAAAACCCAAAAACAGGCAATCTAAGCAACAAAAGCTTACAAAAAAATGATGAGTGAGTTGGAAAGGATGGAAAAATTAAAAGAGGTGCTAGGATGAAAACTTGAAAAGGCTCCTAGGCAAAATGAGAGATATGAGAGATATATTTGTTTTTTGCAGGACATGAGAGATATATTTGTTTTTTGAAGGAAAAGAAGAAAAGAACAGAAGAAAAGAGATGAACATAGAAGGCCATAAAACCCAAGAAAATGTTATTCTTTGAGCTAAAACTCAATGTAAAACTCATGTGTTATTCTTGGTGGTCTTTTGCTCTTTCTTGTTAATTGTTGAACTATGGAGGACTTGGAAAGCTTGTAAACATTTGGCTTTACTCGAAGACGAGTAAAGAAACTAAGTGTGGGGGAGTTTGATGGTATGAATTTCCTATTATGTATGTTTGTATTTTTAACTAGCAGTTTTATTAGTTCTAGTTGTGGAAATTACACACTTTTAAGGTAATACTTTAGTTTGTGAAATTATTTGTAATTTATTTAGATTATAATTATTCTGAGCTTAGGACAGGTCAAAATCATCCCAAGAATAAAAGGATGGATCCTAAACACCAAAGAATGTGCGAAAGGGAGAAGATCAAATGGAGATCTTGAAATTTGTTCAGTACTCAGTCGAGTAATGACCAGATTCGCTGGTCAAAATCATATATGGGAGCAAAAGAATGTGGCTGAATATTTGATGAAAATCTTGTCTCATACTCGGTCGAGTATTGACAATACTCGACCTAGTATGCCTATACTTCGCAATTTCCTGGAAACTACCGCCAATACTCGGTCCAGTATCCCCAATACTGGATCGAGTACAGAACCCTGCCACCTCCATTTTGCTATAAATACATCCCTTTTTCTTCACATTAAAACCACCAATTGTCATATACTTCTAAGATCAGTTTAGACAAGTATTTCTTTTATATTTTTCTAGTATGTTTAGTCTCCAAATGACGAGCTAAACTCTTCCATCTTGTGATGGTCCCGGATAGAGGTAAAAGTCTAGAGGGGGGGTGAATAGACTTTTATAGCTTTTTCGTCTTTAAGAATATTTCCCTTCTAGATGAGTTGATCTATAATCTTTTGGGAGATTAATAGATGCACAGCGGAAGTCTTTAACCTCTAGAAACTCAGTTTAAGACAACTTTCTAGTCTGGGTGAAGTTTAGACTAATTATGGAAGGGCAGTAGGCTTGGCAGTTGGATGATGAGTAGGCGACTGCTGAGGCAACTGCTGAGTTGGCAGTTAGCTGAAATGCAGGAGACTGCTGAGGCAACTGCTGAAAAAAAATATTGAGTGTTTGAAGGAGGTGATGATGAAATGTTGCTAAGAATAGTGAGGGCTTATGAAAATGTGCTTTAGTATATGTAATCAGAAGTTTAGCTGGAGCAGTGGTCTTAGCAGTTGATTGGTGATGAGGGCACTGCTGAGGTGCCTGCTTGGTTTAGAAGATAAATTTCACAGAGCAGTTTGGTCAGCTTCCTCTTTCGTAATGTTATGAAGGTCCAGTGATATTGGAATGCTTAAGAAAAACAAGTGTTTGTGAGCAGAGGGCTTAGCAGTTGGATGGACACTAGGGGACTGCTGAGGCACCTGCTACACTTGAGAATGAATTTCTGTAAAATGACCTGATAGGCTTTTTAGTGTTATTTGTACACGTTTCTTGGAAAAAAGAATTCTCAGAGAAAGTAAGTAATTAAGCAGTAGGATAAGCAGTTAAGTCTGTTAAGGCAACTGCTTAGGATGCTGCTGGCAAACTCCAATCTTTTTGTGAGAAGTGTTGGTTGTGTGCTTTGTTGACTAAAATAGAATCAACACACGATGTATCCTGGTTCAGAGGTGGTGTAATCCTCCTACGTCCAGTCCCACCCTCTTTCAGATGGATTTCACTAAAGTATTAATCCCAATACACTTAGTGTCAATCCAGCCTTTACAACACTTAGGCCTAGATTGAAGGTTTTTCACAATGAGTATAGCACCACTCAAGGTTACTCAGTCCTTAGACTTTTCTCTATTGAACCAGTGGGGTTCAAAAGGTACTCTTTTCTATCTAACTGCACTTTAGGATCTGAACAACCGTTCTCCTAAGTGTTTACAACAACTTGTTATTACAAGAAAGTTCTAACCTCCAACTATGAACTAAGCTCTTCAAATATGGCAGTTGTTAATCTAATTTTAGAGCTTAGTGAAGCATGAGTCTAAGCAGAGAGCAAAGTTGAATTGGCACTTTCTCTTTTGCTTGATAGCTCGTGAATACTTAGAGTGAATACTCTACTTAGAAGACTCAAAAACTTGGTTTTAGAACTCATGCCTATGCCTTCTTTTATAGGCTTCTCCAGTAGGTTGATCTCCTCCGTTGGTTGAGAGGATTCAATCTTATTCGCAGAATGAGGTGTACTTTTGTTCTCTTGTGCTGGAGCTGATAATGGAAATTTCCTTTGTCTTCACTGATTAGTAGCTAGAAGATCAAGTCAAGGATCAATCTTCACGATTTGGTGTGTGCGACCCATCTTCTTTGGTCTTCGTACTGTTGAGCATTTAATGCTCTTCTTGTCTTTGTCTTCAATCATACACATGCAGTGTATGTGTGTGTGTTTGTGCCGTGTTTTATTATATTATGTACCAAGTGAATTTGTACTGGTAGGATCAAAGTCTCTTTCAAAGGTAAACAAATTTTACCTTAGTGTAATTTTTAGTTTCCAGTACAATTTATTTGGTACAGAATTTTATTGTCGTTCCTTGATGAGCTGATTATGTGACTTGATAATTTTATGTACTAAATAAATTTATACTGGTGGGATCTGAATATCCTTTTAAGGTAAAAATTTACCTTATTGCATTTTAATTTTCCAGTAAAAATTTATTTAGTACAAAAATTGTACATTTTAATTACTCACAGTTTGAGAACCTGATCAATTCTTAATTTAGTAAGAACACAGGGCATAATGACTTTTAGTATAGTGGCATCATCAAAATCTTATCAAAATTGGGTACTAACAATTTCCCCCTTTTTGATGATGCCAAAACTATACTAAGCAGGGAAGAATTTTTCTTTATTAAAATTAGAATAGTTACAAGTGTTTTGCTATTACAGTAGTTTATAGTCATTCTCGGACTTATGATTAAGTTTTACTGAGGTGGCCTGTCTTCTTCTTTCTTCTTGGCTTCTTCTTTGGCTTTAGCCTCTTCTGCTTTCCTCTTTCTGATTTCAGCTTCTTCTTGTAGCATTTTGTTCTTCCTTCTTGTCTCAGCTGCCTTCTTTGCTGCTAATTGTCTTTTGGAGGGGGGTCCTGCTGATGTACCTTCCCCCTTTTTGGCATCATCAACATCTTGAAATAGGGCTTCAATTTCTTCATCTGATATTGGATCTTCATCTCTTCTTGTAGGCTGGATACCATAGACCTTGATAGACATGGCATTGAGAGTGTTGTTGATGTCCATGAGGTCTGTTTTCACGTCTATTCGAACTTCTTCTTCTACTTTCTGCAGAATTCTTTTTGTTGTTTCCACTTCTCGACTCAGTTGTTGGATATCAGCCCCCTGCTTCCAGAATGTTTCTTGAGTGGACTTATGAAGCTTTTTGAAGTTCTCTGCTATGTCATTTGTGAGTTGCTCAAATGATTGAGCATGAGCTTCCTGTCCTTTGAGAAGGTTGTAGGAGAATTTGTACATCGCTGGGAATTCCTCATTCCGAAACTTGTTGAGATATGCCTCATGCTCTAGTATCTTTTGAAGTGCCTGCTCAATATTAGGAGGAAGACAAGGAATGGAAGATACCTGAGCAGAGGTCTCTGCTGCAGTATGAAAGACATCTTCTCGTGCTTGTGGTTGAAGTGTCAGAATCTGATTTTCTAGCTCCTCATAATTAGCTCGAATTTCTGCGAGGGCTTTGTGGATTGCCTCTAGCTGAGCAGGTTGATTTGCAAGCTGAATCTGAAGTTGAGCCTTTTGCTCAGAGTTGAACACTTGTTGTATCATTAGGTTGCTTCTGATGTGCCTGTGAACCTCTGTGAATCTTAAGTCAAGGAGATCATCAAATTGCTTCTTCATTTTGATCAACCGCTTGTGTAGTCTCACCTCAGCATTACTGATGAATTTGATGGTTGCCCTTCTTTCGTTGATGAAGACCTCTGCCAGTGTGGGAGTGTCCTCTTCTCCATCATGGAGAATTTGATCTTTGAGATGATCCGAGGTTGGAGGTTCCTGCTCTGGGATATCCTCTTGATAGGAGTTCATGTTGAGGTTCATTGGTTGAGGCTCTTGAGTAGCAGTCATCTGTGCCTGGGGAGCTTTAGAAGATTCTCCTCCTCCATGAGTTTCCAATCTTGATTTCTCCAAGATTGTTCTGAATTCTTTGTCACTAGAAGAGGAGGAGGAAATAATTTGTTTACCTCTTTGTTTGCTGGGAGGTCCTTTGTGGGCATCACCATCATCATCATCATCCAGATCATCTGAGTCATCATCTTGAATGGATGTTTTGCCTAGCATTTGTCTCCTTTTGGTGGTGTAGACTAGGTTGATGTGGTGAAGTTTTGTTGCAGTTGCAATGTCTTCAGTGCCTAGCCATCCCAGAGCAAAGTCTTCTTCCTCAATGAAGTTTGATAGGGTTTCAGCTTGCATAAGAATGCGAGAATGCTTCCAATGTCTCCAAGCTTTAACCCTTGCCAATTCTATATTCAGCTGTTCGAGGGGAGTTAGGTTGGGGGAGTCAATGGGTAGTGAGTGAGTTACCTGTTTGTCTAGAGGACCCATCTGCTCATTTTGTTGAGTTGCCTGCTCATCTGTTGGAGCCATCTGCTCATATACGAAGACCGTTTGTTCTTCTATAGGATTTGGTTGATCTACCAGATGCTGTATTCTTGGACTGAGAGTGGAGAGGGGTATGGCAGAGCTGTTGCTTGCATTAGATGAGTTGGAAGAGGGCTCAGCTTCTTCTTGAATGATAGTGAGAGGGGAGGCTGCTGCTGCTTCTTCATGATTGATTGGTATAGAGGAGGCTGCTTCTTCAAGTTCTTCCTGTAGATTTCTTGTTGTTCTTCTAGATTTCTTTGCTTTGTCCTCTTGACATCCGGATCTGATCCTTTTTGCGGTTTTGGTGTCAATTTTGAAAGAGATCATGAGTGGATCGTTGGAAAGAAAGGAGTCATCTTCTTTTGGAATAGTTGGAGTTCCTTGCATTGATTTGAGGAAGAGAAATTTTCTCCAGTCTGTTGCTACTTTAACTGAGCAGTTTACTCCTTTCTTCCTTAGTAGTTCTCCAATTAGAAATCCATATCCCAGATGAGGGATTGCTGTAGCATTCTTTCTGTTATGAAAGTCGTTGACATAAGAGATCATCTGGTTGAATACATATCTGGACCAGTTTTGAGGAGACCCTGACATTATGGCTGCTAATGGAGTAGCTCTCTTCTTGTTGAGTTCATCAAGTGCTGTGTTTTTGGAGTCAATGCACTTGTAGAGTATGGTGAGCAGAAGAGCATACTCATGAACCATTTTGTTGGTTTTGAGCTTGAGAGTTTGAGTACTCTGCGCAGATGGTATCAATGCTGTTTCCTTGAAGGTTTGCTCATCAAGCTCATATTCTTCAACCAGTGAGAACTCATCTCCAGGAAGTGAGAGCAAGTCTTTGATATCTTCTTCTTTGATTTCCACAGGCTTGCCTTCGATGCTTGAATTGAGTGTGTCTTTGGAGGAGTTAAGAAAGAACTCTGCTACTATTCTGGGATAGTAGTTTGGATAGATGTAGGTTGCCATTTTGAGAAGGCCAGTGCTCTCTAGTTTCCTTAGAAGATCTTTCATTAGATTGGAATGATTTGCCCTTTTTAGGATGATTGCAGTGTCAAGAATTGATCCGGTGAAGATCTTTTTGGACTCCAAGATGATATCAATGGATGCCATTTGGTGAGAAGAAGGGAATTTGGAGTTTTGATAGCTTTTAAGAAGAGAGCTTTTGAGAGCTTGTAGAAGTGAAGAAGAGTTGCACGTATGAGGTATTTAGTTTGGTGACTTGAGAGTGTATAGAGCAATAGTGAGAATTTTGAGAGTTTAGAGAGCGAGAGAGTGAAACTGGTGTACGGAGGAAGTATTTATTCTCTATCGGAAACTAGCCGTTGAGTTATAGCCGTTGGAGAAGGCGGCTCATTAACTCATGGCCTTAATTGTATTTACACTTGGAGAAGCAGGCTGCTGCTTTGAGTGTACTTCGTGAGGATAGCAGTGCACTGCTTTTGAAAATGCCTTCAAGGTTTTTGAAGTGTTGATATGTAATCTTTAATATGGTGAATACCTCAGTTTAGAGGTACCAAGTGTGAGCCTGCTGCTGTATTTTCTAGCCTCCTGCTGCAGTTGTATTCTTTAGCAGAGTACTCTGCTGAGACCTCTGCGGAGACTTTTGCTCAGCCATCCTCTTAGTTATTCTTTTGTTTGGACCTTATTGCTTCATTCCCTCTGTGTGAGAGTGTATTTCCTTGAGCTAGCAGCTGAAGGAACTGCAGGCTGCTGTTTCAAATTCCCCCTTAGCAGGTGGCTAAGATTTTCTCTTAGTTTAAGAGTCAGGTTCCCCCTAAATGGGTGAGGGTTCAATCCTTTGTTTGATCAAGATCATCTAACATCCCTAGTTCTTGTCTTAATGCATTGAACCTTGCCTCATTCAATGGTTTGGTGAATATGTCAGCCAACTGCTTCTCTGTGGGAATGTATTCGAGTTTAATGGTCTTCTTCTCAACATGTTCTCTGATGAAGTGATGCTTGATCTCAATATGCTTGGTTCTAGAGTGGAATACTGGATTATGAGTGATTGCAATAGCACTAGTGTTGTCACAAAGTATGCTGATCTCCTTTGTTTCTTCCCCATAGTCCTTCAATTGTTGTTTTATCCAGAGTATTTGAGCACAGCAGCTGCCTGCTGCTATGTATTCTGCTTCAGCTGTGCTTGTAGCAATTGAGTTTTGCTTCTTGCTAAACCATGAGACTAGTCTTCCTCCAAGCAATTGACAAGTTCCAGAAGTACTCTTCCTATCAATTTTGCATCCAGCAAAGTCTGAGTCTGAGTAGCCATATAGATCAAAGCCTCCATTTGTTGGATACCATAATCCAGAGTTAGGATTGCCTTTGAGGTATCTTAGTATTTTCTTTGCTGCAAGAAGATGACTTTCTTTTGGTTTTGATTGGAATCTCGCACATACCCCAACTGAGTAGGATATGTCTGGCCTACTAGTGGTAAGGTATAACAAGGATCCAATCAATCCTCTGTAAAGTGTAGGGTCAATATCTTTACCTTCTTCATCAGGAGTTAGGCCTTGTGAGGTGTTCATAGGAATCTTCACAGTGGACTTGTTCTCAATCTTGAATTTCTTCATGAGATCTCTTGTGTATTTGGCTTGATTGATGAAGATGCCCTGAGGAGTCTGTTTTACTTGTAGTCCTAAGAAGTAGTTCAACTCCCCCATCATGCTCATTTCAAATTTGCTTTGCATGAGGGTTGAGAACTTCTTACATAGTGCTTGATTTGAGCTTCCAAATATTATGTCATCAACATAAATTTGGACCAATAGTATGTGTGGACCTTCTTCAATTTTGAAGAGAGTCTTATCTACTTTGCCTTTAGTGAATCCATTGTTCACTAAATATTGAGAGAGAGTATCATACCATGCTCTTGGGGCTTGTTTGAGTCCATAGAGAGCTTTCTTCAGTTTATAGACTTGATCTTTCTCTCTGTTGGTTTCAAACCCAGGTGGCTGCTCCACATAGACTTCTTCTTCTAGTAAACCATTTAGAAAGGCACTCTTCACGTCCATTTGATACACAGTGAACTTCTTGTGAGCAGCTTAAGCTAGGAATATTCTTATTGCTTCAAGTCTGGCAACAGGAGCAAAGGTTTCATCAAAATCTATTCCTTCTTCTTGGCAGTAACCTTTGGCTACTAGTCTTGCTTTGTTTTTGATAATGATACCCTCCTCATTCATCTTGTTTCTGAATACCCATTTGGTTCCTATCACATGTTGATGATTAGGTCTGGGTACTAGCTCCCATACATCATTTCTTTTAAACTGATTAAGTTCTTCTTGCATAGCCTGTATCCAATCAGAGTCTGATAGGGCTTCCTCAACTTTCTTTGGTTCAGTTTGTGAAATGAAGCATGAGAACATGGCATCTCTTTGGACTGATGATCTGGTACGAACCCCTTCATGGAGGTTTCCAATGATTTGGTGAGGAGGATGTTTGTTCAACCATCTAATGTCAGATGTGGTTGTGTTGGTATGAAGTTGTTGGTTATCTTCCTCTTCTTCTTCTTCATCATCCTCTGAAAGAATAGGGATGTCATGAGTGCATGGAAGGTTGTCATTTGGTGAGTCACCTGCTGGCAGAGGGCTGACAATTGATTCAACTGCTGGTAGTGGACTGTTGTTTGAGTCAACTGCCTTTCCATCTGTTTGAACATTGCTATTTGGAAGGCAGCTTGGAGCCTTTCCAGTGACCTTTGATTTGGATGATTCACCTTTATCTTTTAACTGAGCAGTGGGGTGATTTTCAAACACCACATGTATTGATTCTTCTACTGCCAGAGTTCTTTTGTTGAGGATCCGGAATGCCTTGCTTGTTGTTGAGTATCCCAGGAATATCCCTTCATCAGATTTGGGATCAAATGGCTTGAGATAGTCTTTTCCATTGTTTAGGATGTAACATTTACATCCAAACACATGAAAGTGACTAATGTTTGGCTTTCTTCCATTCCATAGCTCATAAGGAGTCTTCTTGTAAGTCTTGTGGATAAGACTTCTATTTTGGGTATAGCAAGCTGTGTTGATTGCCTCTGCCCAAAATCTTTTGGGCAAGCCTGCTGCTTCAATTATGGTTCTTCCAGCTTCTTTGAGAGTCCTGTTTCTTCTTTCAGCAACACCATTCTGTTGGGGTGTTCTTGCTGCTGAAGTTTGATGATGTATTCCGTTTTCTTCACAGTACTGAATTACTATTGCATTTAGAAATTCAGTACCTCTATCAGATCTGATCTTCTGGATTGAGATGCTCTTCTCATTCTGAATGAGTTTCATCAGGTCAGGAAGCTTTTTCTCAGTTTCATTTTTCTTCTTTAAGAATAAGGTCCATGTAAACCTTGAATAGTCATCTACAACCACTAGAGTGTACCTTTTGCCACTTAGGCTTGTTGGATCGACTGGTCCAAACAAGTCAAGGTGCAATAGGTTTAATGGTCTAGTAGATGACTCAACTTCTTTGGATCTGAATGATATCTTCGTTTGCTTTCCTTTTTGGCATGCATCACATAGGTGATCCTTTTTGAAATTGATTTCTGGAAGTCCTTTTACCAAGCCTTTTCTGGACAGTTTGTTGATGGTTTTGAAGTTGAGATGACTTAATTTGTTGTGCCATTCCCAACTTATATTTGAGTCTGCCTTTGTCATTAAACAGATTCCTTCCTTGGCTGAGCTCCAGTCAACAATATACATGTCTTTCTTTCTTCTCCCAGATAGCACAATTTTGTTATTTTTGACATCTTTGATCAAGCAGATGTCTTTGGAGAATGTCACACTATATCCATTATCACAAAGCTGGCTTGTGCTTATAAGATTGAACTTTAATCCTTTAACATAAGATATGTTTTGGATTGTAAGTCCATTCATTGATAGGTCACCAGCTCCTTTGGTTTCTCCTTGTTTTTCCACATTCCCAAATGTTACTTTGGGTCCTTCCTTTGCAATATAGTTAGACAGGAGCCTCCTGCTGCCTGTCATGTGCCTGGAGCAGCCTGAGTCTATGTACCATGTTTGTAAGTCCACTGCTCCAGCACCTTCCTGTATTCATCATGATTGGGCAGTAGCCCACAAGTTAGTGGGCAACTTCCCTTGTCCAAGTTTAGGCATCCATGCCCATCTAGAGCCACTTAACCCTAAGCATATGGGTCTATAGCCATTTGAGGTGTTGTAATCATATGGAATGGCTATGTATTTATTAATCCTTTTCCTTCTTGAAGTGGGAAATGGATCATTGGTTTGAGGGGTCTGCTTGGTATTTTGGCTGTGGTTGGTCTTATTTGTTGGTTGCCAACGGGTTCTTGTGTGTTGATGGTTAGGAGATGTTGATTTATACAAGGGTTTGAGCTTTGGTTTGGGAGCAGGTTGGTTCCTTCTTGTGGGAACATTTGAGGAGTGGTTTTTTTTGTAGGTTAGCTTTTTTGTATTTTGTTGATGGTTTTTGAAGGGTAAACTTTGGGTGAGTTTGGTGGGGGATACATAGCCGAGACCTCTTCTCTTCCTATTTGGAATAACTTTAGCAATAGGGTCACAACTCTTTCTTTCCATGCTAAAGTTATTCAACTCATTTTTCAGCTCCTTGTTCTCTTTCTCTAAGACATTATTTTTGTTTAAGGCATCTAGTAGTTTAGCATGAACAACCTTAATGTCTTGTTTTAGTCTATCGTTTTCTGATCTTAGGAGAACATGGTGATTCTGAACCTTTTGAAAATCTTGAAGTAAGGATTCCAATGTAAGGTTGACCGGTCCAGAATCATTAGAGCTATAGGAGGAGCAGGAAGTTACCTCTACATTATTGAGGTGGTCATCTGCCATGAAGCATTTGAATGAGCAGTCTTCTAAACTTGGCTTTTCTTTGACATAACTGCTTTTTTCTTCAGTATCCTGCCAAGTCCCAAGGCAGAGTAGTGCTTCTTCTGAACTTTCAGATGAAGTGCTTTCATCACTAGAGCTGCTTTCTTCATCACTTTGAGGATCTTCCTTCTTCTTTTCACTGACAAAGGCTTGACGTTTGCCTTTGTAATCCTTGTGTCCATTCTTTTGGGCAGTAGTCTGCTGCCCTTGATACTTGTGTGCCAGTGGGAGAGGACACTCGTTTTTGTAGTGTCCAGGCTGTCTACAATTGTAGCATAGAATATTGTTCTCACCTGATTGGAATCTCCCTTGCTTTCTTGGTAAGTTATTGAATGGTTTCTTTGTAGCAGGTCCTTCCTTCTTCATAAATCTTTTGAATTTTCTCACGAACATTGCAAATTGCTCATCAGTGAGAAGATTATTGAGTGATTTCTCAGAGGATTTTGATGTGCTGGGTTCAGACACTAAGGCTAGTGTCTTTATTTCATCTTCCTTCTCTTCTCTGATCTCTTTCATTTCGAATTCATAAGCTTTGAGATCGCTGAACAGTTTATCAGTTGACAAGGTTCTCAGATCTCTGCTATCTCTCATAGCAGTGACCTTCATATCCCACTTTGATGGCAGACCTCTCAAGATTTTGAGAGAGGTTTCCTTTTGGGAGAGAATTTTTCCCAGATCCGAGACCTCTGCTATGATTTTCAAGAATCTAGACTCCATCTCATGGATGGATTCATTTGGCAGCATTTTGAAGTCTTCAAACTTCTTGTGAGCAATGGTCAGCTTGTTGTCCTTCTCTTGCTCATCTCCTGCACCTATTTTGGTTAGTTCATTCCAGACATCTTTTGCAGTGTCACATTTCCTTATTCTAGGAAATATGGACTCATCTACTGCCTTGAAGAGAATATCTCTTGCAACATTATCAAGATTGTTCCTCTTCCTGTCTTCAGTTGTCCATTCCATTTTTGGTTTAGGAATGTATACATCTTCAGTTCCTTCTGTGGCTCTGGATGTGATGACTTTCATAATTTTGATAGGCCCATCAGTGATCACTTCCAGCATTTCATCATGCAAAGCACTGAGATGTGCTTTCATCCTGATTTTCCAATCATCAAACTTGTCCAGGTTGAACATGAGATTTTTGGAAAGTTGGTTATCCATTTTTAGAAAGTTTAGGGAAGCAGTTGGCTTTGGATCTTTGGTTCAAAAAATAGTCAGAAACTGACTCTAGGAACACACCGCTCTGATACCACTTGATGGTCCCGGATAGAGGTAAAAGTCTAGAGGGGGGGTGAATAGACTTTTATAGCTTTTTCGTCTTTAAGAATATTTCCCTTCTAGATGAGTTGATCTATAATCTTTTGGGAGATTAATAGATGCACAGCGGAAGTCTTTAACCTCTAGAAACTCAGTTTAAGACAACTTTCTAGTCTGGGTGAAGTTTAGACTAATTATGGAAGGGCAGTAGGCTTGGCAGTTGGATGATGAGTAGGCGACTGCTGAGGCAACTGCTGAGTTGGCAGTTAGCTGAAATGCAGGAGACTGCTGAGGCAACTGCTGAAAAAAAATATTGAGTGTTTGAAGGAGGTGATGATGAAATGTTGCTAAGAATAGTGAGGGCTTATGAAAATGTGCTTTAGTATATGTAATCAGAAGTTTAGCTGGAGCAGTGGTCTTAGCAGTTGATTGGTGATGAGGGCACTGCTGAGGTGCCTGCTTGGTTTAGAAGATAAATTTCACAGAGCAGTTTGGTCAGCTTCCTCTTTCGTAATGTTATGAAGGTCCAGTGATATTGGAATGCTTAAGAAAAACAAGTGTTTGTGAGCAGAGGGCTTAGCAGTTGGATGGACACTAGGGGACTGCTGAGGCACCTGCTACACTTGAGAATGAATTTCTGTAAAATGACCTGATAGGCTTTTTAGTGTTATTTGTACACGTTTCTTGGAAAAAAGAATTCTCAGAGAAAGTAAGTAATTAAGCAGTAGGATAAGCAGTTAAGTCTGTTAAGGCAACTGCTTAGGATGCTGCTGGCAAACTCCAATCTTTTTGTGAGAAGTGTTGGTTGTGTGCTTTGTTGACTAAAATAGAATCAACACACGATGTATCCTGGTTCAGAGGTGGTGTAATCCTCCTACGTCCAGTCCCACCCTCTTTCAGATGGATTTCACTAAAGTATTAATCCCAATACACTTAGTGTCAATCCAGCCTTTACAACACTTAGGCCTAGATTGAAGGTTTTTCACAATGAGTATAGCACCACTCAAGGTTACTCAGTCCTTAGACTTTTCTCTATTGAACCAGTGGGGTTCAAAAGGTACTCTTTTCTATCTAACTGCACTTTAGGATCTGAACAACCGTTCTCCTAAGTGTTTACAACAACTTGTTATTACAAGAAAGTTCTAACCTCCAACTATGAACTAAGCTCTTCAAATATGGCAGTTGTTAATCTAATTTTAGAGCTTAGTGAAGCATGAGTCTAAGCAGAGAGCAAAGTTGAATTGGCACTTTCTCTTTTGCTTGATAGCTCGTGAATACTTAGAGTGAATACTCTACTTAGAAGACTCAAAAACTTGGTTTTAGAACTCATGCCTATGCCTTCTTTTATAGGCTTCTCCAGTAGGTTGATCTCCTCCGTTGGTTGAGAGGATTCAATCTTATTCGCAGAATGAGGTGTACTTTTGTTCTCTTGTGCTGGAGCTGATAATGGAAATTTCCTTTGTCTTCACTGATTAGTAGCTAGAAGATCAAGTCAAGGATCAATCTTCACGATTTGGTGTGTGCGACCCATCTTCTTTGGTCTTCGTACTGTTGAGCATTTAATGCTCTTCTTGTCTTTGTCTTCAATCATACACATGCAGTGTATGTGTGTGTGTTTGTGCCGTGTTTTATTATATTATGTACCAAGTGAATTTGTACTGGTAGGATCAAAGTCTCTTTCAAAGGTAAACAAATTTTACCTTAGTGTAATTTTTAGTTTCCAGTACAATTTATTTGGTACAGAATTTTATTGTCGTTCCTTGATGAGCTGATTATGTGACTTGATAATTTTATGTACTAAATAAATTTATACTGGTGGGATCTGAATATCCTTTTAAGGTAAAAATTTACCTTATTGCATTTTAATTTTCCAGTAAAAATTTATTTAGTACAAAAATTGTACATTTTAATTACTCACAGTTTGAGAACCTGATCAATTCTTAATTTAGTAAGAACACAGGGCATAATGACTTTTAGTATAGTGGCATCATCAAAATCTTATCAAAATTGGGTACTAACATCTTGGTTTTGCTACTTTGAAGCTTAATGAGTTGTAAGTTGTGAGTTATTTTCTTTAATCTTCTTCCTTGAATATTAATTCTTCCTTTAATCTATCTATATATTAATGTTGGGGAGTGTTACTAAGATGACAATTAGTTAACATCTCGACATTAGTTATAGTAGTATTTATTTTCTTCCTCTATACATTAATGTTGGGGAGTGTTGCTAAGATGACAATTAGTTAGCATCTTGACATTAGTTATATATAGTAGGATTTATCATCTTTAATATTCTTCATTGAATATTAATTAATTCCTATTCATATTTTATATTAATATTTTGAACATTACTTAAAGGATCAACTAGTTTTGTTTCATATATTAATTATCACTAGAATCGATCGACGAGTACACTTGTTAATCGTTCGGTCTTTTCATGGTAGTAAACTTGGATTATTAATGCATGCGTCTCATGGTTAATAATCTAAGGGGAATTAATTATATTGATTAAACCAACAAACCGCTTGTGTTGAGGTTATCAATCTCAATCGTTTTCATCTTAAATTTATTGCTACTATCGGGTTAATATACGGCGCATGTTCTATATTAACTTGGTAGTAAGTTTTACTAATGAACGCGTCTCGTTATTAATAACCACCCTCAATGAACTGGATATACTCCTCGATTGAGTATTCGAGAGGAAGATAGTTAAAGATATAACCGGGATCGACGGACATTTCATTAAGTGGATAAATGCAAAACAAAGTCTTCATCTCCATTAATTAAACCACATAAGTCGTTCATCTTAGTGTTAATTAAATTAAATCAAATCAAACTAAAATCCCCCCTTTGTTATTAGTTATATAAAAGAAAAGTATTCCTTTCCCTGTGGATACGAACCTTACTTCGTTATACTACGTATAATTGTTGTATTGTACTATTATTTTGAGTGCACACCACAATAAAGTGTACGTCAGTACTGCTGGTCCATCCTCCTGTTGAACCACCGTCATGGATTGCACCAGTTGGTGTTCTGGCTGTCTGTGGAACTGTGGAAGGTCTCCGTTAAAAGAGATCAATAATAATGGAGCTTGGCAAGTAGTGATAGGCTCATTTAGTTTGCATTTTAATACTAGTATCTTTCAGTTTGTTTTTTATTTTGGAACCCTAGTGTCATCGGTGTGTTTTTCTTATGAGGCGGGTAGGTACTTTATTTTGTGATAAGGAGTAAGATGGCTTCGAAAGCCGTGATAATCTTCAAATCTCTCAGAGGGTTAGCAACTTGATCCGCTCTATTTAGGGTGGTCGTTTCTATGTCTAATCAGAGGATGAGGGGACCTTTGGGTCATGAAGAGTTTGGTAGTATAAGGCTGTCCAGTATGGAGAAGTAAGTAATATTATATTGTTGGTTCGTAATCTCTAATATAATCATTCAGTTTCCTTTCCAAAAAAATTATGCTAAGGAAGACTTATCTGACTTAACATTGTTGTCTTCCCACTTTCCTTTTTTAGTCATAACATTCATATCTTCCCATTTTTAAATCTTTCCATTATAACATCAAAAATTTTAAAAATAATACACTATTACAGCTACTTTTTTGGATTTATTCTTCATTCCAGCACATTATTTCATTACGTTCCCATCATACCCTCAATAATTTATACGAAGTATTATTTCTTTTAACTATTTTTAATCTTACCTACTTTCAAATGGGAAGATATATAGAAGTATATGTTACGGAGGTAGTAAAACACATCTCATTCCAATGATCAATATTGGAAGTAGTTTTCTCTCTCCACCAGCTTGGTGGATCTCATGACATTAGATAGATAAGAATAGTTTTTCTCTAAGTAGCGTGCGATTTTTTTATGTTACCCGCCATTTCCAATGATACACACGGCTGTTCCACTGGCACCAGGGGAGAGAAGTCAGAAACATATAGAAGGGTATCGTACATTTCTTCACATGTACTAATGAGAATGTTGTAGTTGAATTATTTAAATCTAAATTAAAAATATAAAGTAATGTGGTCCAATAAAATGAATAATAGGTACGGTAACTCATTATTTTAAAAGGTATCGGAGTTGTCACATTTTTTTAATTACCCCTTTTGAGTAGGGCCGGCTTGTGGGTTTGGTGTACACAAACAATGAAAACGTGCATTAACTTGCTTAGCTTTGCATAAATTAAACTCGTTCGGTGTTTCCTTAGTTTTACATTGGTTTTGATAGGATTTGATTGGACATAGCGTTATTTTGTATGAAATATATATGTGCATAATTTACTTGAAAAGTAGGCATATGTTTCTTAAATAATTAGGCATATATTTTTTGCACTTGTTTTTCATAGTTTTGCACATTGCAACGGGTAGATGTTTTTCATAGTTTAGCACGCTATGAATTATTGCCACATACGCATTTCATTCTTTTGGTATGGAACACGCTGGTGAATCAGAAAAGCAAACAAGATGTAGAATAAGATGGAAAAATAGTAATGTTGTGAAAACATTTCTTGAGACATGTATCCATGAGATTTTTGTAAACGGGCAGGAAGATAGTAGTCTGGAAGCACTTCCTTGAAAGAAAGGTGTTGACGTTTTGAATTTGACTCATAAGTTTTCTATTGAACGGAAGCAAATTCAAAATCATTACGATTATCTTAAAGAAAAATATAGAGCTTGGTTACTACTCAAAAATAAAACGGGTAATGTGTATGATCCGTCCACCAACACGGTTAATCTTAGGCACGAGGAATGGAAGATTGAAATTAAGGTAATTTTTGCCTAATGGAAACCTCTGTTTATTTCGTTGTTTATTTTGTTCTATATTTTACATTTTTTTAACACAGAAAATAAGTACATTGAAACTTTGAGGACTATATCCTTCTGATAATACTTCAAATTATAATATTGAAGATGACATGGCAAAGATGTGCAATTTAACTGAACTTGATCCACTTGCTCCAGAGTTTATATTTGCAAAGAGGACTGTTTTCTTCAATTTACCACATGATCATAGTAGAGTTGCATATATTAATTTTATGTATGCTGAACAAAAGAGAAGTGCGACTAGTACATATTGCATAGTCGCAGTGAAGTGTATTTTTACTTTTTCATTAGATCGACATGTTTGTCCATTCATGATTTTTTGTTATGTGATATGGACAAGTTCTTAAGCATTTATGTGACTTCAATGTTATTATTATTAGATCTATCTCTAATTTCAAATGTTCACATTTATGATCTAAATACTACGTATTTGATTGTAGGTCATTGTGGATTATTAAATAAGCAATGTAGAGTGTAGACAATTTCTTCTCATGTTTCAGCAACAATATCTCTTATGTCAAGAATATTTTGAAATAGATAGTGAAAATATGGATATGATGGCTTGTATGATGGCGTATATGTGTGAGTATTATTTCAAAAATATTTACAAGGAACCATACATGCATGACGTCTTATTTGATTGGAGAAAGATGGATGAATGAGTTATAAAATGGTCATGAAAAACGATTTATCAATGCATTTGGAATGACACGAAATACTTTTCATCATTTACGTGCGGATCTAGAGACTGAGTATGGTTTGAGGACTTCAAGTAGGGTGTCAGTTTGGAGAATTCTGCACTGGGTGATGATGAAATGAGAAATCATCAGATACGATTATATTGGTGATAACTTTGCTTCAAGTTTGATGTCATGGATCTTTTTTTTAAACTATTACGTAGTATTTCGTTCTTGGTATTGGTAGAGCTAGTGAACTCATGAATTTTAATTATCATGTTTTTATTTAGTTAAATTTTAGATTATTTATTAATTTATACATAGGAGTATATGGGTATAGTTATAACAAAATGCGTAGTAACAATAAAAAATATATGCTAAAATGTACTAATGTCTATTTTATTATCTTTTTACCTATTAATCGTTATAAACAAACAGCTAAGTTACCAAATTTCTTTTTGCAACCTGCAAAATTAATGCGCAGGTAAAACCCGCTGACTGAAATATGCTATCTTCAACCCGCTAACACTATCTGTCAACCGCTGATTGCGAAACATGGTCTAAAGTAAATCATTTTAGACCATACTAGATTCAGAAATTAAAAATATGTTAGTTGTATTTGCAATTATTAGAACCTAAACTATAAGAAAAGTACTATTTTGTGATCATTCTTATACCCACTAAATGTGAGAGAATATGTGTCAAAACATGACATATTGTGTTTGGCAGGGGATTCACGCACAAAACAATTAGAACTATAAGAGTGGGTAGAAATAGTAGGGGTGAAACTACAAATAGGAGTGTCAAGAGACTAATATATTCCATAAGCTAGCATCATACTTAGTACCAGAAAGAAAGATGGGAAGACTGGAAGGAAGGACTAGATTACAGTCAGCCGCCCTTTTGTTCAACGCTATGTTGATGGGCATCGGAAGCTGCGGTAGCCCTCTTGTCGCGCGCCTCTACTTCATCGGCGGCGGCACCCGGATATGGTTTTCCACCTGGCAGCAAACCGCCGCTTGGCCAGTCACTCTCATCCCTCTTTTCGTCTGCTACCTCCATCAAGTGACTCCGGTGAGTTCCACCACATCACGCCGTTTCTTTTCATCTCCGCCTCCCTCATCGGCCTTCTGATGGGCCTAGGCAACTACCTCTTCATGTGCGGTGTCTCCAAGCTTCCGGTCTCGACGGTGCTTCTGATCGGGAGCTCTCAGCTCGCGTTCACGTCGCTATTCGCTTTCATCCTCGTGAAGCAGAAGTTTACGGCGTTCATGATAAACGCTGTCGTTTTGCTGACCTTATCGGCGGGGAACGACCGCCCGGCCGGAGAGTCTAAGAAGGAGTACATTTTGGGGTTTGCCTTCACAATTGGGTGTGTGGCTTTGATAGGGTTGCTTTTGCCGTTGGTGGAGTTGAGTTATAGTAAGGTGAAGATGGCCAGAATTGAGTACAGTATGGTTCTGGAATTTCAGATGGTTCTGTGTTTTGCTGCCACTGTTTTCTGCACAGTTGGAATGCTCATAAACCATGACTTCCAGGTAATGTATGGTGCCTTATTCTCCATACTAATTGAATGCTTCTATTCATAGTGATTTCAGTGGGAGCATATCGAATATATATTTAAAGTTGGAGAACAATAAAGTACCTACTCATAAACCAACATTTACCATACATAAATGCACCAGTTCAAATGAATAAAATAGCTAGTCCTAAACCAAACAAATTGAATAAAATTTCAAATCAAATTATTACAAGCATCCTTATATAGTTATATTTGTCTCTTTGGACATCACCCATGTAGACATACATCCAAAAAAAATTGTACGGATGAAGAGTGAGATTTGTATGGATGAAGAGAAATAATCTCAGTCACATACGTAGTATAATTTACTTTAAAAGGAAAATGAAAAAGTTTTATTGACAAAAGAAAATAAGAAAATTGGTAAAGTCTTATATGACTAAAAGAGTAAAATATAAACTGGTATTAGAAATCTAGTCTAACATTGATAAAAAAGACTAAGCATGTTTTAACTTGGACTGTTTTCAGTTCCAGAATAACTGAACAAACATAACCAGACTTAAACAGCCAGACCAGACCAAACTTTATAATTATAAAATTCAACGGTCCAGATTTATTCTCATTTCTCTCCTGGGAGTCCTTTCTCACTGGAACCACACTCCCTAAATATATATATATATATATATATATATATATATATATATATATATATATATATATTATATATATATATATATATTTTATATATATATATATATATATATATATATATATACACACAAATGTTCCTGTCAGGTATACCTGACAGGAACCGCCGTCCGGCCTCCTCCTTTTGGGGGCCTTCCCGGTGGTATTTTTTGCTCAAATTTTTTGTGTATGTTCCTCATCAAGTCTAGTTCATCCATACCAAATTTCATTAAAAAATTCAATCGGTAAGGTCGTCAAATGATTTTTGCAAGTTAACTGGTCCGGAATATGTATTTTCCGGACCGGTTAACTTGCAAAAATCATTTGACGACCTTCCCGATTGAATTTTTTGCTGAAATTTGGTATAGATGAACTAGACTTGATGAGGAACATACACAAAAAATTTGAGCAAAAAATACCACCGGGAAGGCCCCCAAAAGGAGGAGGCCGGACGGCGGTTCCTGTCAGGTATACCTGACCGGAAGATTACTCTATATATATATATATATATATATATATATATATATGTATGTATGTATTCATTCTCACCTGACCATAACTCTGGAATAATCTCAGGACGGTCTGCTATTAAACAATTAAACCATAAATCTCACATTTACAAATCATTAAACTATAAATTTCACTTTTTACAGATCTTCTCAAAACAGTCTGACATGCATATGATTCTCTTTTTTTTTCTTTATCATTACAATGCTTTAATTCTTTTTTCTTCTTTTTTGTTTTCATTTATTCACCTTGTTTATGTATTCCTTTATTCATTTACCATAAGATTTTTTATAAAATTTTCTTTCGATAGTTTTTCTATTTTTTTCTTCTCCAGTCCTTCATTTTAATTATCTTTCCTTTTTATATATTCCTATTCGTTGTAGTCTCTTTTTATAATTTTTTCAGGCTACTTGTTTACTCCCTCCGTCCGTAAATGTTGTTCCAATTGCGGATTACGAAGGTTGCAACGATAAAGTTAAATGATCCATGTGAAAACTCGGATTATTTTTAGTAAATAAAATTTACATATTCAGAACTACACTAAACCCGCTACAAATTCTGCAAAAAATAATTCAACTTTTATAAAATTTTGATATAAAAAGTAAGAGTTTAAGAGTGATTTAAGTTGACCCTCGATAAGCGAAATGGAACTTCTTTTAGGGACGGAGGGAGTATATTTTTTTTTTACTTTTTTAGAAAACAAAAAATATGTTAGTTGTGGTATCAAGGCAAGAAAAGGAAAAATGAAATAAATAAGTGGAAGTAAAAAGAAAGTAAAGTAAAAAATTTGTAGGCTGAGAAAAAGATCTTTTATAGTAAGGGAACTAATCGGTAAAAATACATAAAATGGAAATGAAATAATGAACGAGGAGAAGAAAAAAAAGAAGGAAAAATTGATTACATAAACATGGAGAAGAAATAAATCTAAGAATAAGGAGATAAAAAATGGAATTAAAAAGTCAAGAGGATAAAAATAAAAAGAGAAAAATTTTAGGGAGGAAAAAGAAAAATCATATGTGGGATCACAAACCGGTCAAGGATCGATGAAAAAAGATTATATGCAAATGTGAGATTATTCCTGAATTACGCTAATGTGGAAGTGTGAGACTATTGTAAGAAAACTACTAAAAGATGAGATTATTATATTATTTTACATTTTCCCAATATTTAATATTTAATTAATTGGGTAATTCACTTTAAGCTTGGCCGCGCTTATCTTTCCCGGCCAAAGGGGTAATATATATCGTACAGCCGGTTGTACCTAAGTCATGGACTCATGGTACAACCGGGTTTTTTTTTGTAATTAAATTCAATTATAGGGTAAAAATTAGGTTAATGCCTCCTGCTACTTTTTTGGCTGATGACTGCTACAAGTCCATGACTTTACTCTTTCTTTTATTTTTTGGTTTTCACTTTTCTTTTCGTTGCTTTTCACTTTCGTTTCTTGCTTTTCACTTTTTAGTGGCTTTTCATTTTTCATTGTTTTTGTTGTTTTCATTTTCAGTCCTTTTTTTCTTTATTTTTTTCATTAACATGCTTTATTTTTTTATTCAATTATAATGCAAATGTATAATTTAAAATATTGTTAATGTTCGAGTTTATTTTTTCTTGTTTTTCCAATCAAACTTTTAATTTAAGAGGTCGTTTGGCAGCACTGTTTATTGGCTTATCAGGATTATCAGACAACTTTTTCACCCAACATGCAACTTTTGTTTTCGTGCGCTGAATTGTGTAATAAGCAGAAAAAGTAAGGTTGGAGTTACTTTTCTGGTTGTATTGGCTGAAGTTACAGTAGATAACCATTTTAGCTATTTTTACATATAATTTTTTCTTTATTTTATTAATAAAATATATTTTAAAAATAACTTTTTCTTAAATCAGCAAAATCAGCCAATGCAATAACTTCAGCCAGTACTTCATAAATTTTAGCAGAATCAGCCAAATCATCCGATTTTAGTTCTACCGGGCTCTAAGTTTCTGCATTAAACTAAATCACTTTTTATATCTCATTCCATCAACCTCTTAGTTCTCAACTTCTCATATGATATATTTAGCCATTTAGGGCTTCATGAATATAAATATATAATCCGATGCATTTAGGCAATAGGATAGATACTTCAATCTAATTGATCTAAAATCTTTAAATTACAACTCATTTATAATTATTATTAATTCCTTTGTACTTCTTGAGAATAAATCGGGTAGTTTTCTTAGTGTTCTAAAATAGTTATAAATTCATAATTAAGTATAGAGGTGTGGGTTTCTAGATCTACCGACATAAAACACTAGTTAAATTACCAATAAGTTCCAGATGGTGCCAAAATAACACACTTCAACAGTTTCAACCAATCTAGCAACTTCAGTTAAAATTTCATAAATTTCTACAGAACAGTCGATTCACCAATTTCAGTGTTTTTAAACGGACTCCAAATTATTATCAAAGCAGCTAATTGTAACAAGTATTGTAGGGGATAAACTTAATTAATTAGTGGGATGAACAACAAAATAGCCTGGGAAAAAAATGTGGGAGTGAAGGAGAGTTATACAATGCGTCAAATTTTGTTTATTACAAATCCCACCCATTATCCTTATTTATTGTTGATTACAAATTTTGTTTATATTGTGCAGGCAATATCAAGGGAAGCAAGAGAGTTTGGATTAGGAAAAACGAAGTACAACTTGGTAATAGTGGGGAATGCAATATTTTCACAGTTGTATTACGTGGGAGCCCTCGGAGTGACGTCGTACGGCTCATCTCTGCTGTCTATGGTCATCATCACCGTCCTCCTCCCCATCACGGAGCTCATGGCCGTCGTCTTCTTCCACGAGAAGTTCCAGGCCGAAAAGGGCATCTCTCTTTTCCTCTCCTTCTGGGGATTCGTTTCTTACTTCTACGGCGATATAAAAAACAATATTAAGAAAAAGAACCAGCAACCGGCGGCCCTGCAAATTACCGAGTTGCCCTCTTCCGTCATTTCACCGTCAAAAAGTGTGACCGGTCCTTGAAGTCGTAGCTCAACACAAATCTGCTCTATAACTCTGTCTAATACTTTAGTGGCATGATAAGGGCCCTTTCCAAATGCATTATGTAGTATCTTAGCTTGATAGTGAGTGACATTTTAACTTTAGAACATCTCTAATGCTAAAATGTTAACGGTGCATACGTCACATGAAGGATAGACAATCAAAAATGATAAATAAAATATATCTCTCCTTTTATGAAGAATTTTATATCTTTTTGGTAAGTTCTTCTTCACAATGTCCAGCACAATGTCTAGATGTAGAAATTGTGATTGACATTGCAGAGAAAAACTTACCAAAAACACATAAGACCGTGGAAAGATGGAAAGAGAAATGTCATAAAATTAATCTTTTGTTTCTATCTCTCTCATGTCACATGTGCACCGTGCACATTGTAGCATTGGAGATGCTTTTAAAAGTCTTGATCGACTTTTGAGTGTGTAAAAATAAGAAGTAAGTCATGATTTGTATATGATTTAAATAAAAATGATTGATCAAAATGTGATTTAAATAAAAGGCTAAAGGGTCAAATAGGTACATGAACTAACTTATAGTGTTCAATTAGCTCATTATATAGGAGGTTCTGCCCGGCCGTCGCCAATTGGGGCGGTTCCTGGTGGAATTTTTTGATGAAATATTTTGAGCATCTTCTACCGGGAACCTCCCCAATTGGCGATGGCCGGGCTCAACCTCCTATATAAGGGGCTAATTGAACACTTTAAGTTAGTTCATGTACCTATTTGACCCTTTAGCCTAAATAAAATGACCAAATGTTATAAAAAATTTTCAAATACTTAAAAGAAAAATTATATTTTGTGAAAGATGAAAGATGGTATTCCAGAGCGGAGAGCTCGGAAGGATATGATCTCCTAGCCTTCTTCTCTCTGATTGAGTCTTTGATGATGTCGACGTTCTCTGCGCAATAATTAATCGCTACTAGAATTTTCTATATTTCTTGCGATTTTTAATCATGCACAATAATAAGTTCCATATTTATAATCAAAGGTTTCCTATGCTTCCTTTTTTTTCCTACCTTTTAGGATTCTGATTTTTGTTTGCCTTCTTCTTTGGCCGAGAGTTATGTTTTCCTCCTAGCAATGTTTACAGGTATGTTCCTCGTCGGTGTAACCGATCGGGTGGTGAATTTTTATTGTTCATGGTTGGAAAGGCTTGTTCAACCTAGTTCTTGTGAGGCTTCAATTACTCACCCTCCACTTAAACTAATCCCTCACTTTGAGACAAAGTACTAAGCACTCAATTCAACCGGATCACCTTTTTGTGGCTGATCAAACGAATGATTCAACCAATTTTTGTTCAGTTTAGTTTTCTTTGTTGATTGCACGTCAAATCAATTCTCCCTTTTCGCTTTTTCCAGTGGCTGATGAAATGTGTGTTTTCTCGCATGAAATTTCTCGCATGAAAATTTCTCATCCAAACCTTCATCACTATAGCCAATGAAAATGAGTTTCTCACTTTTTCATCAAACTTTTTTCTCTTTTGTGAAGGAATGAGAGAATAAGCAATACAACCAAAAACTTTAAGATGACTGACAGTTGGCTTCCTTCCATGCCATGCTTCAAAAGGTGTTTTATTTTGCAACACCTTTTTTTGTGATCTATTTAGGATGTATGAAGCACTACTAACAGCTTCAGCCCAGAAATTGTTTGGAAGCTCCTTAGCTTTTAACATGCTTCTTGCCATTTCTACAATTGTGCGATTTTTCCTCTCCGACACACCGTTTTGATGTGGTGTGTATCTGATTGTTAGTTGCCTCTGAATGCCTTGTTCCTTAGCTTGCAATAGTTAAGAAATGGTCTTTTGATAAATTCACCTCCTCGGTCTGTTCTAAGAGTCTTTATCTCATAGCCACTTTTTTTCTCAACAAAAACTTTGCAGTGCAGGAACATCTTGAAAGCCTCAAATTTCTGCTCAAGAAAATATATCCAGATCATTCTGGTATAGTCATCAACAAAGAGCAAAAAATACCTTTTGTTACCAAGTGAAGTAGTTCTTGCAGGTCCACAAATATCTGCACATACTAACTCAAGAGGGGCATGTGCTCTCCAAGCTATTTTCGGAAAAGGAAGGCAATGCATTTTTTCAAAAACACAGCCTTAACAAACTTTGTCATTCTTCTGAATTTCTGTTGGTCCCAGATTTCTGTAGACTAACACACAGCTAGATGGATATCATCGATAAACAGAGAAGAAAGATTACCCAGAATGATTTATGCAATATCGAGAACTTGGAAATCGTCTTTCTATTATATCGAGAAGGATTTTGGCAGCGTAAGGCTAGAGTGTATTTTATCGATATCGGTACCTGTACACAAGGCGCATATTTATAGGCGCTGTACAGGTTACCGATTTAGGTAAACCTTGAGGTTTGGGCCAAGGCCTTTTTGGGCCTTATTCCCTTTCACCTATTTATTACAAAATCATTACTAATCTAATACCATAAATGGTATATCTAGTCTACTTTATTAAACAAGACATTACACACAAACTTGACTCACAATAAAAGTTCTAACAATCTCCCCCTTTGTGGTCAAGTGCCATCTTGCTGGTTATTTTCACTGCTGAGCTTTGAAATAATTCTTCTTGAGATTAAGCGCATGCTCATAATTTCTGAGTGATCTTCGTCTATCCAGTTGCTTCTCGATGGCCTGTAGGATTTTCTCTATTCGATTTGACTCTTGAAGTTCGGTATCTGATGCATCTGCATACTTCTGTTGTCTTTCTTCAAACACTTTTCTGATTGGTTGCAGCTTTTCTTTTACTATCTTCAGTGTTCCATCGCAGTACTTGTTTATCTCATCAAAAAATAACAAACGTTTCTCACCATTATGATTTAGGTAGATGAGCGTGGCAGGACTATCGAAGATGTAGTAGGCAGGAAAGTCTTCAAGTTCAGGTCCATACAACTTTGGTCTTGTGAGGTTTGTCTTTGGCATGTTTGTTTCAAGGGCCATCTGAAGATCATGGAAGGCAAAGAATTTGAGTTGTCTGATCATAAAGCGCTTGAGTGCCTCGAACCCTTCTTGGGTGATTTTGTCATGATTCTGGGGAATTTTTTGGAAAGCAAGATACATCTGATTGATATCATCCATCTTCAGCATATAGAGATCATTTTCTTTGCATGTGAATTCCGTCCCGTCAGAGCGTTGTGGATGATAGACAGAGAGTTTGATATCTTGAATGTTTGTCTCAACTACATTAA
The DNA here is from genome assembly GCA_945859915.1 of Cuscuta epithymum. Lineage (NCBI taxonomy): Eukaryota > Viridiplantae > Streptophyta > Magnoliopsida > Solanales > Convolvulaceae > Cuscuta > Cuscuta epithymum. Next base: position 158,059 of record CAMAPF010000958.1, read on the forward strand.
GTATGGCCCAGACCGGGTCCTTTGCAGTTTGAAGTTCATGTTGCCAGACTTCTCTCTGTTTTCCCATGTAATGATGACTTAGCAAAAATAGTTGTCCGCCCTTGTTCTTTCCACGCAGGTGATTTAGGCCACGAATTTTCAACTCGTCTAGTTCCTTGACTCTTTCTTCTCTGCGCCAGATATTCTTTCTGATTTCTTCTAGAAAGGGAGTCTTAATCCTGACACTGTCCAGAGGTTTTGAAATGGTATTTTGCTTAGTGATAGATTCTGGTTCCTTGTATTTCTCTCCTTTTATGTCGTCTTTGTCAAGCTCAATCATTTCTTCAGCACATCTTCTAAGGAGCTCCATAAGCATCCAATTCCGTTGCATGTCATTTTGTTCTGCTTCCATTCTTAGATCATCCCATTCTGTCCATTTACGAGGCCACCTGTCAGGAACCTGGATGGAGTTTGTTCCTGTTGCGGTAGTGGTGATTAGGGGTGTGCACGGGTCGGGTTCGGGCGGGTTGGGTTTGCGAACCCTAAACCCGTTCGGGTTTTTTAATTTAAATACTAGGTCCGACCCTTTGATATTTCAAATCGGGTATTTCAGATATTTTTAAGTCGGATATTATCGGATATCGGGTCGGGTTTCGGATATTTCGGTTATATTAAAAAAATTATAATTGGATAATTAAAGTGTTTAAATGCCACTTTGACAAAAATTGTACACACTAGTGCACTAAACTTTCAAATTACACAAATAATTTAACACAAATCGCACAAATAGTTACACAAATAATTGAACACAAGTATTAATTTAACATATTCAAAGTACACACTACATAATTTAATATATTTCGGATATTTTGGTTATATCAAAACACATTATAATTGGATAGTTAAAGTGTTGGAATGCCACTTTAACAATAGTTGTACACACTAGTTCACTACACATTCAATTTACACAAATAATTTAATACAAATTTCATAAATAATACACAAATAATTGAACACAAGTATTAATTTAAATATTCAAAGTACACACTAACATATATTTCGGATATTCGGGCGGGTCGGGTTGGGATTTCACAAACCCTACCCGCCACCCCGGTCTAGACCCAATACTAATCGGATTTTCGGTTTCGGGTTTTTCGGGTCGGATATCCATTTCGGTTCGGATAATATCCCAAACAAATATCGGGTTTTTCGGGTCGGATCAGGTTTTGCTCAGCCCTAGTGGTGATTCGTCAGGTGTAACACCGGGATCACTAGGATTGCCCGTTGTCATCAGTTTCGAAGTAGGTTCTAGCTGATGGCCTGAGTAGAAAGATGTACTCGTAGTAGCATCATCAGGTGTCACGCCCCAGACCGCAATCCAAGCGCGTGTACAACCGCTGTATAACTAAGTGACGTCACCCACGAGTCAACCTCACTTAATTACACAAGGTGTTCGAGAAAACAATCCATCCATACTCAGTAGTAAACATACATAACAACATCACATTTAAACCAATGAATAGCGGAAATATTCAACAGTAAGTCATAGGCCACAACCGACCAACAACATGGGCATGCAAGCCCCAAAAATAGTTTATAGTAGAACAAATATCCATGAGCAAGTGTTCGGTAGTTTGAAAGAAAATAAGGAAGCACGAACCACGTCTTCCTGATGTGATATCACCCGTGAGAAGGTGCAAGTAGCAAGCTCTAGCTTCAACCTGAAAATGATGGGGCCCCCCGAAGGGGTCAGTACAAGTACCGAGCGAGTAGCAGGCTAAATATAGAATAACTAGCGTTTCAAGTATAAGACCCAAACATAGGGTGATACTTAAATAAATAGTCTTTCCCCCAAGTTATGAAATACTTATTAGTATGTATATATACTTGGAAAATATCCGATCCGTAGATCACCCTTTTATTTGGGAAAAATAGTAATAGTCAATATTCTTGACTAAAAACCCCAATCCACCCATATACCTATGAGTGTATAGGACTCCTCCTTGTCCCTATTTCAATATCATAATCTATGAGTTTTGAGGATCATAATCCTTGGGTACTCCACCGGTTTGCGAGTGTTAAGAACTCATAAGTCCTAGGGTCCTCCACCAAGTTATGAGTGTTAAGTACTTTTAAGTACTAGGGTCCTCCACCAAGTTTTTAGTGTTAAGTACTTTTAAGTACTAGGGTCCTCCACCAATTTATAATCCGAGTGTTAAGGACTTTAAGTCCTAGGGTCCTCCACCAATTTATAATCCGAGTGTTAAGGACTTTAAGTCCTAGGGTCCTCCACCAAATTTTGAGTGTTAAGTACTTTTGAGTACTAGGGTCCTCCACCAAAATATTTTCCTATGATCAACCTTCTATCAACCTAGATAGAGTCTATATCATACTTAGTTACTCATAACTAATTCAATACATAAAGCTTATGTATCACAATCCATGCAAAACCATGCATTTATATAGGTTTATAATTAATTAATACCAACCGGTATTAATTAAATCCTTTGTCCATCGGTCAACGTTTTCGTTGACCGCCATTTCATGCCTTGTGTGTATCAACTTAATCATCATATAATTTAGTTAATAATATTCATTTGTGCTTCTAAAACACTTTAACAAATATGCATTTCATATAATTCTTCATATCATATTCCATGCATCAACAATGAATTTCTTTCATACAAACTTAACCCTATTGGCTAATCACATGTTTAAATATCTTTTAAACATCATTATGAACTCATATAACATTTATTTAGGTAATCTCATAATTAACCCAAAAGTTATAAGATATTAAGCCGTCCACTCACCTTGAACTAGCGTTATGAAGTTCTACCCTTCTTGGTTGAACTCCGGTGAAATTCCGGCAACTTTTGGTCAACTCCGGCGACAACTCCGGCGACTTTTCCAACTTTGTGAAATCACTTGAAATACCCTTTACAAGTGCCTAACAAGGTTTTATAATCATAAAACCCATATTAATACAAATAACCTCAAAACGGTTATTTTCCGGTGAACCGGTCGTTTTGGCTCCTAAGTCCGTTCTTGGACATAGAATCACTTCCCAACCCATTAATCCATACTTATAACATGTAGAACCCTCTTAAGGATTCTTCACATGATATATATCTCATATGGTAGAAGAAAAATAAAGAAGAAGTTATGATAAGGCCATTACCTTAATTATTCACACTTTTAGCACCTTAATTCCTTTTCTTGGGATACTTTCTTGTTGAGCTCCCTTCAACAATGGAGAGGGGAAGAATGGAGAGTTTTCCTTCTCCTTTTTGCTGCAGCTTGGCCGAAAAATGGGGGAGAGAGGGAAGGGGATGGACCTTTGTCTCATTAAACCAATGAGTGTAAAAATGGGGGTCCACCTAGGTACTTTTGATGCCATTTCCTTCATGTCAAAACCCTCTTCCCATGTTCCCTCCTTCTACCATCCGAACAACCCTCAAGTTTGAGTGGAAAAATCGTGGGTTGGCCCCCACTCATGTGGGAGGTCAACCCCTTTTGTCCCGAAGTGTACAATCGGCCCCGAAAGTTGTATTTTTCGGACCGTTTTAAATATATTTTATTTTATCGGATCAAATAAAATATATTAGGTGCTCTTACTCATTATGACATGTATAATGAATACACATTCCCCAACTTTAATTTATAAGCCTCCAAAATTCAGTTCGGGCTGTTGTCAGTTAAATTACCAGTACCGGTAATTTGGGCTTCTATTGACCAATCGGTCAACTCTGGACCTTTCCATGGCCCGAATGAAATATCCACCACCATATATTTATTATCTAGACCAAGATGAATAAAATATAAGGTCTCGGCAAATCGGGCGGCCCCCACTCCCGGTGTGGGTCCCACGTGCAATTTACTATTCACGCGAAAGAATAAATAAAAATTTACAACTTCGTAAATTCATAACTCATTCCATAAAGTTTATTACATCATTTACGTAAAAGTAAATACATTTGGGGACGGTGTTACAAGTTCACCCCCCCTTATTTGGGATTTCGTCCCCGAAATCCACGTGTCTAATCGAAAAGGAATGGGTATTGCTCCCTCATTAAGACCTCGGTCTCCCAAGTTTCCTCTTCGACTCGATCACTCCTCCAAAGAACCTTTACCATAGGAATCTCCTTATTCCTAAGCTTCTTCACTTGTTGACCAACAATCTTCACTGGTTCCACCGCATATTGCAAGTCCTCACGGATCTCTACCGGTGGTTTCTCAAGAATATGAGATGGGTCTCGTATGTACTTTTTGAGCATTGATACATGAAACACGTCATGTATCTTCTCAAGTTCAGGCGTTAACTTGAGTCGGTAAGCCACGGCCCCAATCCTTTCAAGGATCTCAAACGGACCTATGTATCGGGGGTTAAGCTTCCCCCTCAATACGAATCAGATGATGCCCTTCCAAGGAGAAATCCTTAGGAAGACCTCATCACCGACTTCGAACTCCAACGGTCTCCGCCGTTTATCAGCATAACTCTTCTGTCGGTCCTGAGCAGCCTTCAATCTATCCCGAATGATCCTTACCTTAGCCTTGGTGATCTCAACCAGCTCTATTCCTTCAAGTTTGGCCTCGCCAACCTCGTCCCAACACAACGGTGTTCTGCATTTCCTCCCATACAATGCCTCATATGGAGGCATGCCGATACTTGCTTGATAACTGTTGTTATAAGCAAACTCCACTAGGGCCAAATGTTTGTCCCAACTTCCTTGGAACTCCAGTGCACATGCCCTAAGCATGTCTTCCAAAATCTGTATCACCCGTTCGGACTGCCCATCCGTCTGTGGGTGAAAAGCTGTGCTAAACTTCAGTTTAGTTCCCAAAGATGCCTGAAACTTTGGCCAAAATCGGGATGTGAATCGTGGATCCCTATCCGAGACAATGGATATTGGGACTCCATGTAATCTCACAATCTCCTCCGTGTATAGCTTGGCCAATCTTTCAAGAGGATAAGTAATGTTGATAGGCAAAAAGTGTGCACTCTTGGTGAGCCTATCAACCACTACCCAAACTGCATCATAGTTGTTCACCGTTCGTGGTAGCCCCACCACGAAGTCCATGGTCACGTGCTCCCACTTCCACTCTGGGATGGTGAGTGGCTGCAAGAGCCCTGCCGGGTGTTGATGTTCTGCCTTAACTTGCTGGCAAGTAAGGCATCGACTCACATACTCGGCGATGTCTCTCTTCATACCTGACCACCAGTAACTTTCCTTCAAATCTCGGTACATCTTAGTACCTCCTGGATGCATAGCATAAGCCGAAGAATGAGCCTCCTCAAGTATAGATTTCTGGAGTTCCTCATTCCTTGGTATGCACACACGATCTTTAAACAATAAAAGACCGTCATCACGTACCCGAAAATTCTCAACGGGTCCTTCCAGGATCCTTTCACGGATCTTCTGACATTCCTCATTAATGGCCTGACTTCGACTAATCTCGCCCAATAGGGTGGGCCTAACCTCGAATCGAGCAATGAGAGCCCCACACGTGGACACCTCCACGCGTGCCCTCAATGCCTGTAGACATGTGAGTAGCGTCCCTGTCGTATTCTTCCCGCTCAGTGCGTCGGCCACGACATTGGCCTTTCCGGGATGATAGTCGATGATCAAGTCATAGTCCTTGATCAACTCCATCCATCTCCTCTGCCTCATATTCAACTCTTTCTGAGTGAATACGTACTTCAAGCTCTTATGGTCTGTAAAAATGTGACATGTCTCCCCGTAGAGATAATGCCTCCAGATTTTCAGTGCAAACACTACCGCCCCTAATTCTAGATCATGGGTAGGGTAGTTCACCTCGTGCTTTCTCAATTGCCTTGAAGCATATGCAATCACTTTACCGTTTTGCATCAGTACACATCCAAGCCCTTGGATGCTAGCATCACTGTAGATATCATACCCTATCCCCTGTATGGGTAGGGCTAGGACTGGTGCTTCGGTAAGTCGTTTCTTCAGTTCAAGGAACCCTTTCTCACACTTGTCGTCCCATACAAACTTGGCCCCTTTCTTTGTGAGCTTCGTTAATGGGGACGCCAATACGGAGAATTTCTCAACAAATTTACGATAGTATCCCGCTAGGCCAAGGAAACTACGTATCTCTTTCACATTCTTGGGTCTCTCCCAATCCATGATAGCTTTTATCTTGGCGTTATCCACACCAACGCCCGAAACGGATATGACATGACCGAGGAAACCAATCTCCTTGAGCCAAAATTCGCATTTAGAGAACTTGGCAAAGAGTTGCTTTTCCCTTAGCCGATCAAGTATAAGCCCCAAATGATGTTCGTGCTCCTCCTCGCTCTTGGAGTATATTAAGATATCATCAATGAATACTATCACAAATTGATCTAAGTATTCACTAAACACACGGTTCATCAAGTCCATGAATGCCGCCGGTGCATTGGTTAAACCAAATGACATCACAAGAAACTCGTAGTGACCATATCTAGTGCGAAATGCGCTCTTAGGTATGTCACTCTCCTTGATCTTCAACTGATGATATCCCGACCTCAAGTCAATCTTCGAGAATACTATGGCCCCTCGAAGTTGATCAAACAAGTCATCAATCCTAGGTAAAGGATACCTGTTCTTGACTGTGACCTTATTCAACTGTCGGTAGTCGATACACATTCTTAGCGTACCATCTTTCTTCTTTACGAAGAGTACGGGTGCTCCCCACGGTGAATGACTGGGTCTGATGAACCCGTTGTCCAGTAATTCTTGTAGTTGGGCCTTCAACTCTTGGAGTTCGGCCGGCGCCATTCGATAAGGAGGAATCGAAATGGGTTTGGTTCCCGGCTCCACTTCAATTACAAACTCTATCTCCCTATCGGGTGGAAGCCCCGGTAGGTCTTTGGGAAAGACATCTGGGTATTTGCATACGACCCGTACATCCCTGATGTCGACTTCCTTCTTGGTATCGTCCACCACGTAGGCAAGGTATGCGTGGCATCCCTTCCTCATCATCTTCCGTGCTCTCATCACGGATATGATACAAGCATTAGATTTCCCCCGATCTCCCTCGAAACATAGCGTGTTTCCTTGATCATCCTCGAGCTCCAACACCTTGGTGTAGCAATCTACTCGAGCATGGTGCTTCTCAAGCCAATCCATTCCTAGGATTGCATCGAACTCCAACATGCTTAGAGGTACGAAATCACAAGTCAAGGGTTGACCCGTCACTTCCACCTCACATGATGGATAGTAATGATTTCTCTCCACGTCGTCTCCTAACGGTGTGGAGACTAGCAATGTTTGTGTCATAGGCGTCAATGGCACGTCAAGCCCCTCAGCAAACGCCTCACTCACAAATGAGCGTTGTGCCCCGGTATCGATGAGGATCCTCGCACACCTACCATTGATCTTTAATGTTCCTACATTTATACACCATGTAAGATACATTTTCTAATGTTTTTACACACCTTTAGGAGGTTATAAGGTTCATACTAATGTTTGGAATCAAACGGGGGTCCAAACGTAGAAGAACGGGGCGAAAAAATCAAGTTTCAGGTGCCGGGGGTCCACGCACGGAGTGCGTAGGGGGTACGCACGGTCGTGCGTACCTTTCCTTCCCAATGGAGGCTACTGCCCCCAACGCACGGAGGGACGCACGGGCAACGCACGGCGTGCGTGAAGCGATTTCCTCCGGGGTGCTACTGCCACCAACGCACGAAGGTACGCACGGGCAACGCACGGCGTGAGTGAAGCGATTTCCTCCGGGGTGCTACTGCCACCAACGCACGGAGGTATGCACGGGCAACGCACGGCGTGCGTGAAGCGATTTCCTCCGGGGTGCTACTGCCACCAACGCACGGAGGTACGCACTGGGAACGCACGGCCGTGCGTGCAGCCCAGCCTGTAGTGCGTTGGCAGAAATCAGCCCGATTTCGCCCAATTTCGCCAAATTTCGCTCCGTTTGATCCCGGGGTGGCCCGAACTCAACCCCCAACGGTGTATATGATCAAAATAAGCCTAGAAATACATGGAAATAAGTGTATTACCTGCAACGGAGTCTGGGTTTGCTCGCGCATCCGCCTCGGTCATCGCGTACACTCGTGCTTGGGTCTCGCCTTGATTTACGGACGCGGCATGACTTGTGGATGCGCCGCCTCTTCAAGTACCTCCGTTTGACGGTCCCGCACGGTTTCTTCCTGTCATGGTTCCTCCTCCGGATCCCGGAGCTCCTCCTCCCCCTAGTTGTGGGCAGTTGGCCTTCATGTGGCCCGTGTTCCCACATTGATAACACCTCGGGGGTGCATTGCACTTCCCAAAATGATTTTTCGAACAGTTGGCACACTTTGGAGGCCCCGTCCTTTGGGAGGAGGATGCATGCCACCGAGCATCCCTGTTCTTCTTTGCCGGTGGTGCCGGTGATTTGAACGAACCACCACCTCCGCCGTGCTTATCCTTCCGTGCTTGCTCGGGCGGCCCCGAACCATGCCATTTCCTCTTTTTCGCCTCTTCGGCGTCTCTCTCTTTTCTTTCATTCCATTGGGCCTCCCCAAGAAGGCCCTGCTCCACCACCTCGCTAAAGGTCATGTGGCGCGAGTACGTGGCCCGATCACGGATGTCTAAGAGTAAGGCATCCCAAAAGTGCTCCGTCATGCGGTTCTCATCAACCGCGTACTCCGGCAAGAACCTAGCCAAGGTTCTAAAGTCTTGTTCCAATTGTTTCACTGTGCCGCCATCTTTCTGCTTGAGGTTAGTGTACTCCCTCCGCTTCACATTCACTTCGTACTCGGAGTAGTATTGAGCATAGAACTCTAGCTCAAAATCCGCCCATGATATCTCCCCATGGTACTTCCCTTCCACGCTCTCCCACCACGTAGAAGCTATCCCTTCAAGTAGCCGTGAAGCGACAGTCAACTTCACGTCCGGTGTGATTTGCATGTCTCTTGATGCATCCTTCACCTTCTTAATCCAATCGGCGGCAACGGTAATGTCACCGGTGCCGTCAAAGGACCTACACCCCAAGGCCCTAGCCTCCTTGAGGTACTTGGAGATTCTCACAACAAAACCTCCTTCACGCCCACCATGTGACGCCGCTGGGGTGGCCACGGAAGCTCCCCGGCTCCCTTGACCCGAACCACCACGAGAGCCACGCCTCGCTTGGCGCCTAAGGTCTCTCCTTAGTTTCTCCTTTTGATACCACTCAAGTAATTCACCCATTTGGGCGAATCGGGCATCACTCTCATCGTCATCATCGGTGTATGTGTCCCCCCCATCATACGGGGTCTCCTCATGCTCCGTCTCTGGAACGTAGGTTGAGTCATAGTCCTCGGTGTTGGTTTCATACACCGAGCTTACATGGCCATCACTCACAGTTTGAGCTTGATGACCTCCACGGCTTCCACGGCCTCCACGGCCTCCTCTTGAACCCCGAGATGCAGCTCGGCTTCCCCTTTGGGATGTTACCGGCGCTTGCCCCCTCGGATTGTTCCTGGTCCCCATTCGCCTGCCCTCCATTTCTGAAAGAAATATAGATGAGTCGTTAGACTCCTATAAATGTCAATTGACGGAAGAACGTTACAGACACGTATTGGCCCGAGTCACTACCATACCAATTGTTAAGGGTACCGTCTTAACAATTAGAGGCCTTGCAACTTAAGCTCCAATAGTCCCATAAACGTCAAAATACAGTGCTCATGGTTTTCGGTGAAAACTCTTTTGTAAAATCTCCTGTGAGAGGTTGATTATATAGTTTAGAACTGAGATGGCTCTGATACCACTTAATTGTCACGCCCCAGACCGCAATCCAAGCGCGTGTACAACCGCCGTATAACTAAGTGACGTCACCCACGAGTCAACCTCACTTAATTACACAAGGCGTTCGAGAAAACAATCCATCCATACTCAGTAGTAAACATACATAACAACATCACATTTAAACCAATGAGTAGCGGAAATATTCAACGGTAAGTCATAGGCCACAACCGGCCAACAACATGGGCATGCAAGCCCCAAAAATAGTTTATAGTAGAACAAATATCCATGAGCAAGTGTTCGGTAGTTTGAAAGAAAATAAGGAAGCACGAACCACGTCTTCCTGATGTGATATCACCCGTGAGAAGGTGCAAGTAGCAAGCTCTAGCTTCAACCTGAAAATGGTGGGGCCCCCCGAAGGGGTCAGTACAAGTACCGAGCGAGTAGCAGGCTAAATATAGAATAACTAGCGTTTCAAGTATAAGACCCAAACATAGGGTGATACTTAAATAAATAGTCTTTCCCCCAAGTTATGAAATACTTATTAGTATGTATATATACTTGGAAAATATCAGATCCGTAGATCACCCTTTTATTTGGGAAAAATAGTAATAGTCAATATTCTTGACTAAAAACCCCAACCCACCCATATACCTATGAGTGTATAGGACTCCTCCTTGTCCCTATTTCAATATCATAATCTATGAGTTTTGAGGATCATAATCCTTGGGTACTCCACCGGTTTGCGAGTGTTAAGGACTCATAAGTCCTAGGGTCCTCCACCAAGTTATGAGTGTTAAGTACTTTTAAGTACTAGGGTCCTCCACCAAGTTTTGAGTGTTAAGTACTTTTAAGTACTAGGGTCCTCCACCAATTTATAATCCGAGTGTTAAGGACTTTAAGTCCTAGGGTCCTCCACCAATTTATAATCCGAGTGTTAAGGACTTTAAGTCCTAGGGTCCTCCACCAAATTTTGAGTGTTAAGTACTTTTGAGTACTAGGGTCCTCCACCAAAATATTTTCATATGATCAACCTTCTATCAACCTAGATAGAGTCTATATCATACTTAGTTACTCATAACTAATTCAATACATAAAGCTTATGTATCACAATCCATGCAAAACCATGCATTTATATAGGTTTATAATTAATTAATACCAACCGGTATTAATTAAATCCTTTGTCCATCGGTCAACGTTTTCGTTGACCGCCATTTCATGCCTTGTGTGTATCAACTTAATCATCATATAATTTAGTTAATAATATTCATTTGTGCTTCTAAAACACTTTAACAAATATGCATTTCATATAATTCTTCATATCATATTCCATGCATCAACAATGAATTTCTTTCATACAAACTTAACCCTATTGGCTAATCACATGTTTAAATATCTTTTAAACATCATTATGAACTCATATAACATTTATTTAGGTAATCTCATAATTAACCCAAAAGTTATAAGATATTAAGCCGTCCACTCACCTTGAACTAGCGTTATGAAGTTCTACCCTTCTTGGTTGAACTCCGGTGAAATTCCGGCGACTTTTGGTCAACTCCAGCGACAACTCCGGCGACTTTTCCAACTTTGTGAAATCACTTGAAATACCCTTTACAAGTGCCTAACAAGGTTTTATAATCATAAAACCCATATTAATACAAATAACCTCAAAACGGATATTTTCCGGTGAACCGGTCGTTTTGGCTCCTAAGTCCGTTGACATTCGTGTAATTTCCGTATTTAAAGTTGTACTTTTAATTAGTTTCGAGTGATTGTTACTTTGGAAATTACACACTTTTGGTGTAAATAGTTTAGTTTGTAAAATATCTGTAATATGTTTAGATTAGGTTTATTCTGAGCTCAAACAGGTCCAAATACACTTTGGAGAACATCACCAGTGGAAGGAAGGTGCAAGAATGCAAGAAAAAGATTGAAGATCTCGTTTTTGGTCTGTACCCGATCGGGTATGACCTATACCCGGTCGGGTACCCTTCTGAAATTTCGAATCAAATCAAATCCGGGAACAAGGCATCATGCGGGAAGATTTTAACACGTTCGGGTGTCCATACCCGATCGGGTGACCGACAGACCCGATCGGGTATGACCCCATTTTTCAGCTTCGCCGAAGCCACATATGGTACCCGATCGAGTGGGCTGAAAACCCGATCGGGTACACGACCCTGCAAGCCTAAAAAGCCTATAAATACACCCCATTTCCTCCACAAGAAGATACCAATTCACATATACTTCTAAGCTCAGTGTAGACAAGTTCTTTCTTTATATTTTTATCATGTTTAGTCTCCAAATGAGGAGCTAAACTCTTCCATCTTGGTTTTGCTACTTTGAAGCTTAATGAATTGTAAGTTGTGAGTTATTTTCTTTGATCTTCTTCCTTGAATATTAATTAATTCTTATTCCTATTACATATTAATATTTTGAGCAATACTTAAAGGATCAACTAGTTTTGTTTCATATATTAATTAATACTAGAATCGGTCGATTAATACGCTTGTTATTAACTCGGCTCTTTCACGGTAGTAAACTTGGGTTGCTAATGCATGCGTCTCATGGTTAGTAAGCCAAGGGGAATTAATTATATTGATTAAACCGATAAACCGCTTGTGTTGAGGTTATCAATCTCAATCGTTTTCATCTTGATTTTATTGCTACTATCAAGTACATATACGGCGCGTGTTCTATATTGACTCGATAGTAAGTTTTATTAATGAACGCGTCTCGTTATTAATAACTACCCTCGATGAATTGGATATACTCCTCGATTGAGTATTCGAGAGGAAGATAGTTAAAGATATAACCGGGATCGACGAGCATTTCATTAAGTGGATAAAAGCAAAGCCAAGTCTTCTTCTCATTAATTAAACCACATAACTCGTTCATCTTCGTATTTAAATATAATTCAAAGTTCATCAACCAAATATAAACCCCCCTTATTGTTACTTATCTATCTCTGTAAGAAGAAAAGTATTCCTTTCCCTGTGGATACGAACCTTACTACACTATACTACGTATTAGTGTCGTATTGTATTATTACTTTGAGTGCACCTCACGACAAAGTGCACGTCAAATTTGGCGCCGTTGCCGGGGAAAGGCAATTATTTTTCTTTTTATTTTATTTCAAGAAAAATCAAAAAAAAAATAATTAACCAAAAATATAAAGAGTTCTTATTTTTCTATTTCTGAGCTTTGTGAAGTATATGGTCCGATATCGTTCTATAAACGAAATCACATACCAATCAAACCCCGAAATAGAGCAAACTTTCGAGCGGTTGAAAAATAAATTCTCAAATACCGACTCGGGAGATTCATCAAGTACTAGCTCTTATTCTAGCGAGCCTGAAGAACCAATAACTATGGCTCTTGAAACAAGAACGTTGAGGGAGCTCACAGCTCCAAACTTGAATCAACAACCACTATGTATTACCTTCCCTACACTCAACGAAGGTAATACATTTGAGCTCAAATCAGGGCTCATTCATCTTTTGCCATCCTTCCATGGCTTAAGAGGAGAAGACCCAAATAAACATCTCTCGGAGTTCCATGTTGTTTGCACGAGCATGTGCCCTAATGGAGTCACCGAGGAACAGATAAAGTTGAGGGCCTTTCCATTCTCCCTCAAAGATACCGCAAAAGATTGGCTATTCTATCTTCCCTCGGGAAGTATAGATACATGGGCGGCCATGAAGAAAGCTTTCCTCGAAAGGTACTATCCAGCCTCTGTCTCCTCATCTCTAAAAAAACAAATAAGCAATGTGGAGCAAAAAGATGATGAATCGTTCTATGAATATTGGGAACGATTCAAGAAACTTTGTGCAAGCTGTCCGTATCATGGCTATTCGGAGCAAGACCTCATCCTATACTTTTATGATGGTCTTTGCAATGATGATAGACGGATGATTAATGCCGCATGTGGAGGAGGGATCGTTAACAAGACTCCTTCTCAAGCTATGAATCTTATCTCGGAGTTGGCCGAGAATTGTAGATATCACAACGGGCGGTCATCAACAAAAAGAGTCATGGCGGCCGAATCAACATCATCTCTAGAAAGTCAAGTTGCCGGCTTGACTTCTTTGGTAAAGGATTTTCTTTTAAATTCCAAAACCCAAGAAGTCAAGGTCTGCGGCATCTGCACACAACAAGGCCATCCCACCGATGCATGCCCGAGCCTTCAAGAAGAAAACCCCGAGCAGGTCAACGCTTTGGGGTTCCCAAACCAAAAGAGGTATGATTCTTACGGCAACACTTATCATCCCGGGTTTAGAGATCATCCCAATTTGAGATATGGGAATCCGCAAGGAAACCCACCACAAAATAACCCTCTACAAAACCAATTTCCTCCAAAACAACCGTACTCTAAACCCCAAGGCCAAAGCTCAACTATGTCCACCGAAGACATGATCCGAGCACTCACCTCAAATGTCTCAACCATGCAACAAAACATGGTTCAATTCCAACATGAGACAAAATCAAGCATCCAAAACCTTGAGAATCAAATGAGCCAAATCTCAAGTGCGGTGAGTAGGCTTGAAGCCAAGGATTCAACAAAGCTTCCATCTCAAACGGAGCCGAATCCTAGGCAACAAGCCCATGCGGTGACATTAAGGAGTGGCAAAGAATTGGTGATTGCCAAGGAGAAAGCCAAAAGCCACATTGGCGAGGAAGAGGAAGAAGAGCTTGTGGAGAAAGCTCAACCGGAGGAAGGGGAAGCTCACATTTCAACTCCACCCCCGGTTATTCATGAAGTGGAAGCACCGTTTCCCGAAGCTCTAAGGGAAACGAAAAGGGTGGAGAAAGATAAGGACATCTATGAGACATTCTCCAAATGTGAGGTAAATATTCCTCTTCTCAACTTAATAAAAGGTGTTCCTAGATTCGCAAAATTTTTCAAGGAGTTATGCACAATAAAAAGGAAGCATAGACTCAATGGAAAACAGAAAGTTCAAGTTAGTGAACGTGTCTCCGCGGTTTTTCAAAAGAAACTTCCAAAAAAATACAATGACCCGGGCATGTTCACTATACCTTGTAAGTTGGGAGGTACTACATTTTCAAAGGCCATGTTAGATTTGGGGGCATCAATTAATGTCATCCCTTATTCTTTGTATAAATCACTTGAACTTGGCCCTCTCAATGAAACCGGAGTAGTTATTCAACTTGCGGATAGATCAAATGCCTACCCTAAAGGTATTGTCGAAGACGTACTAGTTATGGTAGACAATTTGATCTTTCCCGCCGACTTTTATGTTTTAGAAATGGAAAATGACAAGAATGCGGTTCCTATCCTTTTAGGAAGGCCATTTTTAAAGACCGCTAGAGCTAAAATTGATGTTTTTAGCGGATCTTTAACTCTGGAATTTGATGGAGATAAAGTTGAATTCAATATTTACGACTCCATGAAATACCCAAATGAAAATCATTCTCTATTCGCCATTGATGTTATAGATCCCATTGTGCAAAATACTTTTGAAATGAATGGGGAGGATGACCTACTAAGTATAATTGAGAATGGCCTCGGGGAAAATTCTTTAGAACTTGCTTTGACCCCCAATAGGCAAGCCATGATGGTGGAGTTGGATAACCATTTCCAACTTCCACTTATGCCACCAGGGTCAAGAGCATTCCCACTAACCATCCCCGAGGAAAAGCCTTTGCCTTCTATTTTGCAGGCCCCCGAAATTGAGATGAAACCACTCCCAACACATTTGAAATATGTGTACTTGGGAGAAAAAGAAACATTACCGGTCATAATCTCAAACAAACTGACCGGGGGAGCAAGAAAGTAAGCTAATTGCGGTGCTTAAAGAGCACAAACTTGCAATCGGGTGGACTATAGCCGACATTAAAGGCATTAGTCCATCTACTTGCATGCACCGCATCTTGATGGAGGATGAAGCTAAACCAGTGCGCCAACCACAACGGAGATTGAACCCACCTATGATGGAGGTGGTCAAAAAGGAGGTCATCAAGCTTCTCCAAATGGGGATAATTTTCCCCATATCCGATAGCAAATGGGTTAGTCCAACCCAAGTTGTTCCCAAGAAGACCGGAGTCACGGTGGTGGAGAACAAGCATGGAGAACTTATGCCCACCCGAATCCAAAATGGATGGAGGGTATGTATTGATTACCGTCGCCTCAACGCGGTAACTAGAAAGGATTTTTTTCCTTTACCTTTCATTGACCAAATGCTTGAGAGACTTGCGGGGCATAAGTTCTATTGCTTCCTTGATGGCTACTCCGGGTATTTTCAAGTACCCATAGCCCCTGAAGATCAAGAGAAGACAACATTCACTTGTCCATTTGGCACTTTTGCCTATCGACGTATGCCATTCGGACTTTGCAACGCACCCGCCACCTTCCAAAGATGCATGATGAGCATATTCTCCGAATATGTTGAGCTATTTATGGAAGTTTTCATGGATGACTTCACAATCCATGGGGACTCATTTGATTCATGCTTATATCATCTCTCCCTTGTACTCAAAAGTTGTTTAGAATCAAACCTTGTTTTGAATTCTGAAAAATGCCACTTCATGGTGGAAGAAGGAATTGTTCTAGGCCATGTAATCTCATCCAAAGGGATAGAGGTTGACAAGGCCAAAGTTGAAGTCATCCAATCACTCCCTTATCCTACCACCGTTAGGGAGATACGATCATTCCTTGGACATGCAGGTTTTTATCGGAGATTCATCAAAGACTTCTCAAAGATTGCATCTCCTCTATGCACACTTTTGCAAAAGGAGGCGGAATTCATCTTCTCCGAGGAATGCAAGAAGGCCTTCAATACGTTGAAGGAAAAGCTAGTAACCGCACCTATCATCCAAGCTCCCGATTGGTCTCTTCCATTTGAGATCATGTGTGATGCTAGCGACTATGCGGTCGGGGCCGTTTTGGGCCAAAAGGTGGGAAGGGCATCTCATGTGATCTACTATGCGTCCACCACTCTCAATGATGCTCAACGCAACTACGCCACCACCGAAAAAGAAATGCTGGCCGTCGTCTATGCACTTGAAAAATTCAGGTCATACTTACTTGGAACCAAAGTGATCATTTACACCGATCATGCGGCTCTTAGATTCTTAATGACAAAGAAGGAGGCCAAACCAAGGTTGATTCGGTGGATACTACTCTTGAGCGAGTTTGATGTTGAGATCAAGGATAAGAAGGGCATGGAGAACTTGGTGGCCGATCACTTGAGCCGTTTAGTCCTTGATGAAGGAAATGATCATGTCAAAGATGATATCCGAGGGGAATTTCCCGATGAGACTCTTTTCTCTCTTAAGGAAATTCGCCCTTGGTACGCTCACATTGTTAACTTCCTTGTTCTAAACAGGTTTCCACCAAGCTTCTCAAAAGCTCAAAGAGAGAAGCTCCAACACGATGCAAAACAATACGTATGGGATGAACCATACTTGTGGAAACATTGCAAAGATCAAGTCATTAGAAGATGCATTCCCGAGACAGAGATAGCATCCATTCTTGCCTTTTGCCACTCACATGCATGTGGTGGCCACTTTGGAGGAAAGCGAACGACCATGAAGGTACTTGAATGCGGTTTTTGGTGGCCAAGCTTATTTCGAGATGCCCATGTCTTTTGTCAATCTTGTGACAATTGCCAACGCATGGGCAACATCTCTCGAAAACATGAGATGCCGCAAGTTCCTATGCTCTATGTGGAGATATTTGATGTTTGGGGAATAGATTTCATGGGACCCTTCCCTAATTCCCACGGAAATCTATACATTCTCTTAGCGGTGGACTACGTTTCAAAATGGGTGGAAGCAAAAGCCACAAAGACCGATGATGCCAAAGTAGTTGCGGACTTTCTCAAAACCCGCATCTTCTCAAGGTTTGGAGTCCCACGCATCTTGATAAGCGATAGGGGCACCCACTTCTACAACAAAACTGTGAGTGCCTTGTTAAAAAAATATGGCGTCACCCACAAGCTCTCCACCGCCTACCACCCACAAACAAACGGCCAGGCCGAGGTCTCGAACAGGGAGTTGAAATCTATACTCCAAAAGACGGTAAATCCTAACCGTAAAGATTGGAGTCTTCGCATGGATGATGCCTTGTGGGCATATAGAACCGCTTTCAAAACACCAATTGGAATGTCTCCCTATAGGCTTGTGTTCGGGAAGGCTTGCCACCTCCCAGTCGAACTCGAACATAAGTCTTATTGGGCGGTAAAAACATTCAATCTTGACATGGAGCAAGCGGGGATGAAAAGGAAGCTACAACTCCAAGAGCTAGAGGAGCTTCGACTTGAGTCCTATGAGAATGCCGCCATCTACAAAGAAAAGACGAAGGTATGGCATGATAAAATGATAATAAGGAAGGACTTCCAAGTTGGAGATAAAGTCCTTCTATTCCGATCACGCCTCCGTCTTTTCCCCGGTAAACTGAGATCACGATGGGAAGGACCATTTGAGGTGGTCAAAGTCTACTCACATGGAGCGGTTGAGATCAAAAGCCTTGACACCGATAAAATCTTCAAGGTTAACGGACATCAACTCAAACCATTCCTTGAGGGTTTCCAAAAAGAGAGCGTTGAATGCATGGATCTATTCGATCCAATCTATGAAGGATGAACACGACTATGGCGTCGTGCCGCGACGTTAACTAAGGCGCTTCTTGGGAGGCAACCCAAGTCAAGGTACGCATTTTTCTTCTTTTCTTTTCAAATTCTTGCCTGTTAATGTCACTTTTGAGAAAATGGGGTAAAATTCTCAAGAAAAAATGAAGGAAAACCATGTTTTGGAAGCCTGGGGAAACCTCCGATCGGCCTTCATGACTTAACCGATCGGATCCGCGCTAAAAAGAGGTTAAAACTGGACAAAAGCACGTCCCAGGGTAGGGTACCCGATCGGGCACAATTCCCAGACCCGATCGGGTACGTATGAAATAATCGAATCTTGAGGAAACCCGATCGAGGGAAGAAAAAAAAATCTAAGAGGGTACCCGATCGGGTATCCGTAAGACCCGATCGGGTCTAATTCCCAGAATTTGGAAATTTAATTCGAATTAAATTACCCGATCGAGTACCCCCAAACTCGATCGGGTGAGAACCCCTGGAGCAAATTTAAAAAAAATCGACGTTATACCCGGTCGGGTATTTGACTCACCCGATCGGGTACGCTAAGCTGCAGAATCAAAGGCACCTTCGAATTAATTTACCCGATCGGGTATTCGAGTCACCCGATCGGGTACTATACTCTGAAAAGCAAAAGGTACTTTCGAATTAAAATACCCGATCGGGTATATCGGGCCACCCGATCGGGTACACGGGATTTTAATGAGATTTCACCCCATTTTCGGCCATTTCATCTTCCCCAAACTCCCAAATCTCGAACCCCTCTTCCCAAATCCTCCATTTTTCGGACCTTGAAGCTTCCATAACTCACCCAACACTCAACCAAATCCTCTCATACCACCACCAAAACACTCCTCTCACCACCCTCTCCAACTTCATACCCAAAAATCACCACACCTCCCTCTCTCTCCAAAAATCCGAAACCCTACCCCAAAATCCCCAAAATCCGAATTCAAGCTTGAAATTTGGACAAAATGGCACCAAAAAGAAGCCAACCGGAGAGCTCTAATGCTAGAGGACCAATTCCGGGGTATGAGACCATCCGCTTCGGGCCGGGAGATCACCGCAAACGATTTTTGGCCATCATCAAAAGGCAAGTAGTTCCTTCTAGATTCCTATGTCATAATGCTCTTACAGAACTAGGCTTGTTGAATGGAATGAGGGAACTATTTGATAGGTTGGAGATGAATTTGATTTTTAATATGAAGTATAATTGTGTTGACAAAGTGATTTATGAGGTGATGAGTTCGGCTAAAATTGTTCTACATGATGACCCGGCGGAGTTCCTCTACGACAAGCTCACGTTTCGTTGGTTAAACAACGAATACTCAATAACGAGACGTGAGTTTGCGGAACACTTCGGCATCCCCGCACCCCATGAAAGGGGAATACCGGAGAGCACACTTGACGCACACACTTTATGGGCCAAAATGACCGGAGAAAGGAAGGTGAACGCGTCTAAATTGTCCATTAGTCACGTTCAACATCCTCTTCTCCGGATGTTCCTAAAGTTCTTGTGCAATTCTTTGCTTGGTCGCCCCAACAATCACCATACTCGGATGGGGGACGTAGCCGTACTCACCCTAGCCCTTTTTCATAGACCCACGGAATATAATCTTTGCAACTTAATGTGGGATCATTTGGAGGAAGCTTGTAAGAAGACCGGGAACATTGTGGTTGGGGGGGTCATAATGCATTTGGTGAGCAAATTCGGCTATACGGAAAATGCTCCAATCCACCCCGATTCTTTGATGCACATTGGTTGGTTGTCCAATGCGGGTTTGATCTCTTTGGGCAACAAGGACCACAATGGAAACCAACGCTATCGGTGGCACATGAAATACCCCGAACCCACCAAATATTTCCCCCTCCCTTGTGATGAATTGCCTAAGCTTAGGTATAGGATGGCCACATTCGAGATTCCCCATTACCTCCTCCCAAACAACATTCCACCCCACCTCCAAGATCAAGCCAACCCACCCGAGGAACAACCCGAGCATCATCCCGATCAAGCCGACAATCAAGGACATGAAGATGTCCACAATGCTCTTCCCGACCCTCCTCAAAACCCGCCACCCCAAGACTTTTTCCAACAACTCTTGGCGGGTCAACAATCCCTCCTTGCCGGGTTCCAAACCATGAGCCTCGATTACACAAAAATGGGTAGCCAATTTACCCAACTTCAAGAAGAGCTAGGCCAATACCGGGCGGAGCAACAAGCAAGGGACCGCCAATTTGATGCTTTCCGGACCGAGCAACAATCGGCATTCCAAAGGATGGAGGAGCAAAGGGCGGCCGATATGCAAAGGTATGAGGATGACTACCGGAGGATGTATGGGCCCACATACTCATACATGTCCCACATCGGCGGCTTTGCATCTATGTCCTCACCACCACCGGCACCCTCTTGGTATAACCCCTCCGATTGGGGTAATTTCGGCGGCTCCACTTCCGGCGGTGGTGGCGATGATGGCGGGGATACGACCATGGGCGAGGGAGGTGGCGATTATATGCAGGGAAGCGGCTTTGGAGGCGGATATTATGGCGGAGAAGGTGGGCACTAAGGATAGTGCCACGTTTCAAGTGTGGGGGAGGAAGCATCATCTCTTGGTATGTCACAATCCCTTTATTTTTTTTACCTTGTACTAAGCATTAGTTTCTACAAATAAATTGTTCAAAAAAAAAAAAAAAAAAAAAAGAAATGAAATGCTAGTTAGGTTGAAAACCCAAAAAGGGCAATCTAAGCAACAAGGGCTTACAAATAAAAAAAAAAATAAAAAAATAAAAAAAATGATGAGTGAGTGGTAAGAAAGAAAAAGAAAAGAGATGCTAGGATGAAAACCTGAAAAGGCTCCTAGGCAAAATGAGAGATATGAGAGAAGCATTTGCGTTTTGCAGGGCACTATCTCTTGGGGAGGAAGAAGAAAGGAAGAAGAAGAAGTGAGGAGCATAGAAGACCATTAAACCCAAGGAAAAATTTGTTTTGTAACTTCATTTACAATACTTGGTGGTTTTAGTTCCTTATTTCTTCTTATCTATGAACTCATGGTTTGTTGATGGACATTATGTAAACATTTGGTTTTACTCGAGGACGAGTAAATAAACTAAGTGTGGGGGAGTTGACATTCGTGTAATTTCCGTATTTAAAGTTGTACTTTTAATTAGTTTCGAGTGATTGTTACTTTGGAAATTACACACTTTTGGTGTAAATAGTTTAGTTTGTAAAATATCTGTAATATGTTTAGATTAGGTTTATTCTGAGCTCAAACAGGTCCAAATACACTTTGGAGAACATCACCAGTGGAAGGAAGGTGCAAGAATGCAAGAAAAAGATTGAAGATCTCGTTTTTGGTCTGTACCCGATCGGGTATGACCTATACCCGGTCGGGTACCCTTCTGAAATTTCGAATCAAATCAAATCCGGGAACAAGGCATCATGCGGGAAGATTTTAACACGTTCGGGTGTCCATACCCGATCGGGTGACCGACAGACCCGATCGGGTATGACCCCATTTTTCAGCTTCGCCGAAGCCACATATGGTACCCGATCGAGTGGGCTGAAAACCCGATCGGGTACACGACCCTGCAAGCCTAAAAAGCCTATAAATACACCCCATTTCCTCCACAAGAAGATACCAATTCACATATACTTCTAAGCTCAGTGTAGACAAGTTCTTTCTTTATATTTTTATCATGTTTAGTCTCCAAATGAGGAGCTAAACTCTTCCATCTTGGTTTTGCTACTTTGAAGCTTAATGAATTGTAAGTTGTGAGTTATTTTCTTTGATCTTCTTCCTTGAATATTAATTAATTCTTATTCCTATTACATATTAATATTTTGAGCAATACTTAAAGGATCAACTAGTTTTGTTTCATATATTAATTAATACTAGAATCGGTCGATTAATACGCTTGTTATTAACTCGGCTCTTTCACGGTAGTAAACTTGGGTTGCTAATGCATGCGTCTCATGGTTAGTAAGCCAAGGGGAATTAATTATATTGATTAAACCGATAAACCGCTTGTGTTGAGGTTATCAATCTCAATCGTTTTCATCTTGATTTTATTGCTACTATCAAGTACATATACGGCGCGTGTTCTATATTGACTCGATAGTAAGTTTTATTAATGAACGCGTCTCGTTATTAATAACTACCCTCGATGAATTGGATATACTCCTCGATTGAGTATTCGAGAGGAAGATAGTTAAAGATATAACCGGGATCGACGAGCATTTCATTAAGTGGATAAAAGCAAAGCCAAGTCTTCTTCTCATTAATTAAACCACATAACTCGTTCATCTTCGTATTTAAATATAATTCAAAGTTCATCAACCAAATATAAACCCCCCTTATTGTTACTTATCTATCTCTGTAAGAAGAAAAGTATTCCTTTCCCTGTGGATACGAACCTTACTACACTATACTACGTATTAGTGTCGTATTGTATTATTACTTTGAGTGCACCTCACGACAAAGTGCACGTCATCCGTTCTTGGACATAGAATCACTTCCCAACCCATTAATCCATACTTATAACATGTAGAACCCTCTTAAGGATTCTTCACATGATATATATCTCATATGGTAGAAGAAAAATAAAGAAGAAGTTATGATAAGGCCATTACCTTAATTATTCACACTTTTAGCACCTTAATTCCTTTTCTTGGGATACGTTTGTAATTATTCACACTTTTATACATACTCGATCGAGTACTCGATCCTGCACCTCAAAAAGCCTATAAATACACCTCCTTTCCTTCACTTTTGGAGAACCAATTCCTTTATACTCTTAAGCTCAGTTTAGAATAGCATTTCTTTATATTTCTTTTAGCATGTTTAGTCTCCAAATGAGGAGCTAAACTTCCATTTCTTGGTATTGCTCTTGAAGCTTGTTGATTATTAAAGTTGTGAGTTATTTTCTTAACCTCTTTCCTTGAATATTAATTCTTTCTTCAAATACTATTTCTATATCAATGTTGGGGAGTGTTGCTAAGATGACAATTAGTTAACATCTTGATATTGGTCTTAGTAATAGCGATTCCTTCCTCTATGTTAATATTGGGGAGTGTTACTAAGATGACAATTAGTCAACATCTTGATATTAACTATAGTAGGATTCATCTTCTTTAATATTCTTCCTTGAGTATTAATTAATCCCTAATCATATTGCATATTAATATTTTGAACATTACTTAAAGGATCAACTAGTTTTGTTTCATATATTAATTATTACTAGAAACGATCAACGAACCGATGGTTAATCGTTGATAGTTTCACAAGTAAGTAACTTCGGTTTATTAATGCACGGTCGTGGTTAATAAACTTAAGAGGGATTAATTTTGTTGGTTAAACCGAGACCGTTGTGTTGAGGTTATCAATCTCAATTGATTTCATCAAGGAGTTAAAAGATTAAATGCTACTATCAAGTCGGTATATGGCGTTGTTCTATACTTGACTAATAGTAAGGGTTATTAATGAACGGTTGTTGTTAATAACTATCCTCGATGAATTGGATATACTCCTCGATTGAGTATTCGAGAGGAAATAAGTTATAGATATACCAATGATCGACTAAAATATATCAACGAGTGGAAAGTAGCAATGCCAAGTCACTTTTATCTTTGAATTAAATCCCATATAACTCGTTCATCTTCGTGTTTAGTTTAATTAAATCACTCCACAAACAAAACCCCCCCTTTATTTATTAGTTCATAAAAAGAGAATTATTCCTTTCCCTGTGGATACGAACTCTACTTCACCTATACTACGTATAAGTGTTAGTATTGAATATTATTTTGAGTGCACTCACGACAAAGTGCACGTCAAATTTTTCGTTAAAATGAAATAAAAAGAAAACTAAATTGCCTTTCCCCGGCAACGGCGCCAAATTTGACGTGCACTTTGTCGTGAGTGCACTCAAAATAATATTCAATACTAACACTTATATGTAGTATAGGTGAAGTAGAGTTCGTATCCACAGGGAAAGGAATAATTCTCTTTTATGAACTAATAAATAAAAGGGGGGGGTTTGTTTGTGGAGTGATTTAATTAAACTAAACACGAAGATGAACGAGTTATATGGGATTTAATTCAAAGATAAAAGTGACTTGGCATTGCTACTTTCCACTCGTTGATATATTTTAGTCGATCATTGTTATATCTATAACTTATTTCCTCTCGAATACTCAATCGAGGAGTATATCCAATTCATCGAGGATAGTTATTAACAACAACCGTTCATTAATAACCCTTACTATTAGTCAAGTATAGAACAACGCCATATACCGACTTGATAGTAGCATTTAATCTTTTAACTCCTTGATGAAATCAATTGAGATTGATAACCTCAACACAACGGTCTCGGTTTAACCAACAAAATTAATCCCTCTTAAGTTTATTAACCACGACCGTGCATTAATAAACCGAAGTTACTTACTTGTGAAACTATCAACGATTAACCATCGGTTCGTTGATCGTTTCTAGTAATAATTAATATATGAAACAAAACTAGTTGATCCTTTAAGTAATGTTCAAAATATTAATATGCAATATGATTAGGGATTAATTAATACTCAAGGAAGAATATTAAAGAAGATGAATCCTACTATAGTTAATATCAAGATGTTGACTAATTGTCATCTTAGTAACACTCCCCAATATTAACATAGAGGAAGGAATAGCTATTACTAAGACCAATATCAAGATGTTAACTAATTGTCGTCTTAGCAACACTCCCCAACATTGATATAGAAATAGTATTTGAAGAAAGAATTAATATTCAAGGAAAGAGGTTAAGAAAATAACTCACAACTTTAATAATCAACAAGCTTCAAGAGCAATACCAAGAAATGGAAGTTTAGCTCCTCATTTGGAGACTAAACATGCTAAAAGAAATATAAAGAAATGCTATTCTAAACTGAGCTTAAGAGTATAAAGGAATTGGTTCTCCAAAAGTGAAGGAAAGGAGGTGTATTTATAGGCTTTTTGAGGTGCAGGATCGAGTACTCGATCGAGTATGTATACATACTCGATCGAGTATGTATAGAAATCAGAATTTGGTCAATACTCGATCAATACTCGAGTAGATTTTATATGTATACCCGATCGAGTATATAAGTATACCCGATCGGGTATAGACACTCGAACGTGGGAAAATCTTCTCCTGCATGTTCCTTTGTTTTCGGATCCGATCCGATTTGAAATGTCAACCAGATACCCGATCGAGTATATGTATATACTCGACCGAGTATAGACCAAAATCAGGATTTTCCTTCTTTTTGTCTTGTACTCTTGCACCTTCCTTCACCATTGATCATTTGATTGATCTTGGACCTGTTTAAGCTCAGAATAAACCTAATCTAAACAAATTACAAGAATTTAACAAACTAAACTATTACACCGAAAGTGTGTAATTTCCGAAATATTAAACAATCAAAACTAACTAAAAACGTAAATAAACATACGGAAATTACAAACGTATCAAGCTCCCTTCAACAATGGAGAGGGGAAGAATGGAGAGTTTTCCTTCTCCTTTTTGCTGCAGCTTGGCCGAAAAATGGGGGAGAGAGGGAAGGGGATGGACCTTTGTCTCATTAAACCAATGAGTGTAAAAATGGGGGTCCACCTAGGTACTTTTGATGCCATTTCCTTCATGTCAAAACCCTCTTCCCATGTTCCCTCCTTCTACCATCCGACCAACCCTCAAGTTTGAGTGGAAAAATCGTGGGTTGGCCCCCACTCATGTGGGAGGTCAACCCCTTTTGTCCCGAAGTGTACAATCGGCCCCGAAAGTTGTATTTTTCGGACCGTTTTAAATATATTTTATTTTATCGAATCAAATAAAATATATTAGGTGCTCTTACTCATTATGACATGTATAATGAATACACATTCCCCAACTTTAATTTATAAGCCTCCGAAATTCAGTTCGGGCTGTTATCAGTTAAATTACCAGTACCGGTAATTTGGGCTTCTATTGACCAATCGGTCAACTCTGGACCTTTCCATGGCCCGAATGAAATATCCACCACCATATATTTATTATCTAGACCAAGATGAATAAAATATAAGGTCTCGGCAAATCGGGTGGCCCCCGCTCCCGGTGTGGGTCCCACGTGCAATTTACTATTCACGCGAAAGAATAAATAAAAATTTACAACTTCGTAAATTCATAACTCATTCCATAAAGTTTATTACATCATTTACGTAAAAGTAAATACATTTGGGGACGGTGTTACATCAGGACTTCCATTCTGTCCTTGGTCAACATCTATAGGAGATGCGCCTCGGAATGTTTTATCTAGCTCGACCATGCTAGAGAGAGAGGCTTGGGATTTGTTTTGGCTGGCTGAGGTAGTGGGTTGTTCATTGGTAGAGGTGGAGGGTTGGTTTGGCAACGGGGGCTAGCTCGTAGAAGCAACATGGAAGGTGTTCTGAGTATCTAGAGCATGGAGAAGGGCTTTTTGGAGAGGGGTAAGGTTGCCTTCATCCAAGTCTAGGATACGGTCGTAGATCTCAGCTACAAGATCCTCGAAGGGTACGGTTTTTAGGTCGGGTTTGGTCGTTGTAGGGGAGAATACTAGTTCTGTATCCTGGGTTCCCCTAGAGGTGGACGGTTGTTGGTTTTCTATGGCTAAGGGTTTGGAAATGGGTATAGAGACTGTTGGGGGTTGAGAGGTTTAGGGTTCGGTTGGTATATCCTGAGCAGCTGGGGTTTGTCTAGAGCCTTGTGCACTAGCGGTTATTGTTTGGTGCACCCATGGTTTAATGGCTGACTCCAGATAGCTGTTTAGATATATGAGAAGGTCTTCGGGGATAGTGGTTCCAGTTACAAGGGTTGTAACTGTTGTCACAGCATCAGTGAAGATAGCTGATGTGTGGCCTGCGTTCAATGGTCGAGGCATTGTTGGCGTAGCAGGACTTCTGACCATCATAGTTTGCACTCCGGTCGTTGCATTCAGGGTGAGTACACCTGTATGTGCAGTGAATAGTGTAGGTGTCCTAGAGAAATTTAAAAATGTGGGAATGGTGACACCTAGACTCGATGTGATAGAACGAATAGGGGTAGTGGTCTGGGGCTGTTGACCACTAAGTCTCTCGACTGATTCGGAGGGAACCAGTGAGGTCGGTATGAGTTCCCCTTGAGTTATTGAAACTCCAGTCTGTTGGGAGACTGGAGAGTGGATGGGAGATGGCCGTGCATGCGCAGTTGAATCGGATGCTGCGACTTCTACCCGGGAACTGACAGGGTCAGCTCCTGCTCCTAGGGGCGTGGTTCGGTCTATAGTAAGGAAGGTATCATAGTCATCATATAGTGCCAGCTCCTCCTCCACTGCACTTTTCTTTCTAAGCCTCTTCATAGGCTGTGATGATGCAGGCTTTTCATTGCGTTTCTTGGAGCGCTGCTCACTTATGACAATGCCTTTGAGTGGTCGGGGCGAGTGAGCAGCTGCTGCATCTTCCGATGATGAGTCGGAGTCGATCGGAATGGCCTGTTTGCCAGCTCTTCTTCTGTTACTAATCAGAACTCCCTCCATGTCATCATCATCATCTGCATCATCATCATCATCTCTACGCTCATTCCCTTTGGCCATGCTATCGGAGGCCTCACCACCAGCTTTATTTGAAGGGGCCCGGCTTGATGGTTCATTGGCAGTGTCCTCAGCATTGGTGGGATGGCCCTCAGCAGTCTGGGTCCTCTCGGAAGAGTTAGCAGATTGATCATCATTAGGCCGGACTGCCACTGGTTTCTGTGGCGGGGCTCTCTTCTTCTTACCCTCACTTACTCTCGGCTTAGTTCCCTGGGAAGGTCCAGCTGGGTTTTGCTGAACCATAGGAACAGTTCTCTTTAGCGACTCTTTGTAGTCGATGACTGCCTTGTCCCTCGGGTTTGCTAGATCAAGCAGGGAGTCCGGGATAGGCAGTGCTTCAGCCTTGTTGCTGTCTCTCTGGAAGTATTTGAGCTTGGGCGCAGTGAAGTGTTTGTCTTCCTTACGCTTAGGGATTGTAGGGGTGGCTTCCATCATATTGTGGATCATCAGCGCCAGCCACCGAGCATATGGGATGGTGCTTCCCTTGTTGTTCTCTTTTATCTTCACTTGATCCATCAGCTTTGTCCAGAAGAGCTGGACCATGTCATACTGCTTGTCAAACGCGATCCCATGGAAGATTTGCAGGATCTGCTTATTGCACTTATCATGTCCGGCGTGCTTAGGAGATAAGCACTTGTTGACCAGGCCGAACAGACTCTTCCATGGGTGGGGCAGGTTGGAGATAGTGAAATTTGACAGCAAGGGCAGTGGGCTGTCGTATCCAAGATCTTTCATCCCCTTTATCAGTTCTTCGTTTGAGGGGAGTGGTGCATAGTTCTTGAGCACCGGAAGCTTTAGTGTCTCCCTGATTGTGGAGGGTGTCAGCACCACTCTCACATCGTTCAATCTTGTCATGATCTTGGAGCGATCTTTCTCATTAGGTGTCCGCATTGAGCCCCAGAACTGTTGCAAGTATACCATTGGTACTGGTTTGGCTTCGCTGAATGCTAGCCAGAGGTAATGTTTCTGCAGTATGGAGAGAATGACTGGGTCCTGACACTTGAAAAGCTTCAGGTCCAATTAGAAGTTGTTGTCATAAAGTGGGACCCAGTTCTCTTTTGGGTACAGTTCATTGCTTGATTGTGTATTCTTGGCTGTTCCTGACATGATTAGCTGAAGAAATTGGGTCAGCACATTGTTCAAATGAAAAGTTTTATTTTTGTTCTGTTTTTGCAAATTTTCTGATCAGGTGTGAATAGGTGGAACCCAAACAAATATTCTAAGTACCACTGCGAGAACCATCTTCTCGAGGTTTGAGTATCGAGAAGTAGGTTCTCGATGTTTAAATACCGAGAAGCTCTTCTCGATACTCAAATACCGAGAACTTGGTTCTCGATATGGGAGTATCGAAAAGTCCTTTTCGAGATTTAAACATCGAGAACCCTTCTCTCGAGGTTTAGTATCGAGAACCTCTTCTCAGTATTTTAAACATCGAGAAGTAGGTTCTCGGTATTAAACATCGAAAAGTGTCTTTTCGAGGTTTAACATCAAGAACCGTCCCTCGAAAATCAAAATATCGAGAAGATGATCTCGAGTTCTAAACATCGAGAAATTGGATTTCTCGAGTTCGTACTCAGAAGATATGTCGAGAACCACCTGCAATTTCACACAACATAATGATAATCAAATTAAAACTTTTCGAATTCAAGTTTCCGGGTTCGAGAAAAAATAGTTCTCGAGGTCCAACTTTGAGAAACACTTTCTCGAGTGAGATTCGAGAACTCGTTTTGAAGTGCGAAAACCATTGTTGTTGAGTTCTTCATGATCGAACTCCATTATTTCTACCTTTGGAAAGATTTTGAGAGGGTCGAGCGAGAGAAAGATTTAGACTTCGAGAACCCTGGACTTCGAGAAAGCTTATGCGAGAAAGTGAGTTTATGCGAGAAGCCTTTCTCAAAGTTGCCTTATATATGCGAAAAATTGATTTTGGACCTTTCGAGAAGTAATCCGGGCCCAAATGTTTGAGCTGGGCCCGATTCAGTTTTAAAAATTATTTTGGGCCCCAAAGATTTATTTATGTACAGAAAAAAAAACTCCCCCTCCACTTGTGCATGAGAGAGAGAGAGAAAAATGTACACACACACTCTCTTTCTTCTTTTTCTCATTTTTCACACACACACTCTTTTTTTGATTTTCTGTTTTCTCGATTTTCTCCCCCTCGAAGCATGAATACTCTTCTTCTTATTCTCTTTTCTTCCTTTTTCTCCCCCTCAACACATGCAACGCACACCACACACACACTCTTTTTATTCAGACCAGTGAGATTTACATAATTACAAAGGATCGAGGTTCAACATGCCTAACTTAGATACTAGGAACTGGAATCTCTTGTCATCCAGTGCCTTAGTAAATATGTCAGCCAGTTGAAGCTCAGTGCTTACAAAGTACAGATCAACGTCTCCTTTCTCAACATGGTCCTTGATGAAATGATAGCGTAGGTCGATGTGCTTGGTGCGCGAGTGATGAATGGGGTTGCTGGTTATGGCGATTGCGCTCTGGGAGTCACTGTAGATCGGAATGTGATTGAACAAGAAGCCATAGTCTTTGAGTTGGGTCCTCATCCATAGGACTTGGGAACAACAACTAGCAGCCGCAACGTATTCTGCTTCGGCTGTAGAAGTTGACACACAGTTCTGCTTCTTGGAGGACCAAGAGACTAGCTTTTCTCCCAGAAATTGAGAACCACCGGATGTACTTTTTCGGTCTAACTTGCAACCTGCAAAATCAGCATCTGAGTATCCGACAAGGTCAAATCCTGTTTCCTTGGGATACCAAAGGCCTAAGTTGACGGTTCCTTTCAGGTATCGCAGGATTCTTTTTACTACATTCAGATGTGATTCCTTTGGATTTGCTTGAAAGCGAGCGCACAGGCAGGTTGCGAAGACAATATCCGATCTACTAGATGTCAGGTACAACAAGGAACCAATGATAGCCCGATAGTTGGTAGCATCGACTGATATCCTGGACGGGTCAGAGTCGAGCTTCTCTGAGGGAGACATAGGGGTTTTCATGGTTGACTTGTTGTCCATCTTGAAT
Source organism: Cuscuta epithymum (assembly GCA_945859915.1). Lineage (NCBI taxonomy): Eukaryota > Viridiplantae > Streptophyta > Magnoliopsida > Solanales > Convolvulaceae > Cuscuta > Cuscuta epithymum. The sequence goes on from CAMAPF010000958.1 coordinate 188,997, forward strand.
CTCTTGAGCATTTCATGGATGTACTTCGACTGGCTGATGAATATTCCGTCTGGCATTTGCTTGATCTGTAGCCCTAGAAAGAAGTTCAACTCTCCCATCATACTCATTTCAATCTCAGTGCGCATCAAGTTGTTGAATTCTTTGCAGAAGTTCGGATTTGATGATGCGAATATGATGTCATCCACATAGATTTGTATCAGCGTGATGTCACTGTTCTCTCGCTTGATGAAAAGAGTGGGATCTATCTTCCCCTTTGAGTAGCCTGATTGCACAAGAAAGTCAGATAGTGCATCATACCAGGCTCTCGCTGCCTGCTTCAGTCCGTACAGGGCTTTCTTCAGCTTATAGACATAATGTGGGCGTTCAGGATCAACAAAGCCTTCTGGTTGTACCACGTAAACTTGTAAGGAATAAATGTAATTAGATTTTGATGATGCTAGGTCATTTAGATTAGAAAGTTAGAATACCCCCAAATTAGATTTTATGTATTAGAATTTTCATTTGTAAGTATTAGTGTAGTCGACGATCAGAGTTGCTCTGCTTTGGATCAGATCAGAAGTGCATCAGAATTGCTCGACCAGACTTGCTCTGTGAGAACTGCTTTATCAGAGTTCTCTAATCAGAAGTCCATCAGAGTTGCACCATGAGTTCTGCTGATAAATTGGACATCTGATAACCGATGAGAGTTACAGATCAGAGGTACTCATCAGCGGACCTATCAGAGTCAGAGTTAGAGTTCAGTCAGAGATCAGAAAGCCTTCAGAACTCAAAGCCATCAGAATCCAACACATCAGAAGAGCCTGATCAGAGCCCGACTAACACTTAGAAGATTTCGAGCAACATCCAACAACCATGAATCCAACGGGTAAAATCATCCAACGGCTAGAAGACTGTGCATGAAAGGAAAGCATTTAATGCACAATAAATGAGCCTGATACGCTGAAGGATTGATTGCAAATGATTGACCAAGGAATCCGGGAAGATATATTATAAAAATAGAAACCTTCCAAAAACGGCGGTCAAGTCAACAGTACGCGCATTTAATGCAGTTGTCTCCTCCTCCAACGGGCAGACTACTCCAGTATATAAGCTACACACTGAAGATACAGGAATACGACTTTTGCAACTTTGCTACAACTTTTGCTCATCATATTTTCAAGCTCTCTTGAGACTCAAATTCTACAATCCTCAACAAGACAAGCTTACGTTGGGAAGATTCCAATATCTATAATCTTTCATCCCCAACAACGAGCAAAGTTCATCCTGTTCTTCAACTCTTCAAGAACTTCATCAAACATCATTTGTGACGAAGCAAGTTGGAGGAAAAACCTTGTTTTTCAAAGGATCTTCTGAAAAGAAGGGCGTCCAAGTAACTGCAGTAGTGAAGTGGTGATACTTCCGGGAAGCTGAGTGAAAGGACCAGCCATCAGGACGTGGAATTGCATCCTGGGTGGCATCTAGACTTGAAGAAGACGAGGAGTGCTTCTTAAGTACTAGGATTTAGCTTTGTAAACGATCTACTTCAAAGCTAGTGGAACAGTGGACTAGAGGAACGCGTTATTCCTTGAACCACTATAAAAATATCCGGTGTCATTTACTTTACTGCAATTTACATTTCTACACTTAGGATATTAACTGTTAACTCTAAGACTTGGAATCTGTGTTCAGCAGATCTTGTTTTCAGAGTTATCAGAAAGGCATTTGCCTTAGTGTTTCTGAGGCTACCCGGACAGATCAGAATCCGCTGCCAAGGCCGGTTCTGATATCAGAACCAGCCTTTCTCTGTCATCAGAATCAGACCTTCTCTGATAAGTCACTTTGGACTTAGAGAAAATTTGAAAAACCAATCAGTCTATTCACCCCCCCCCCCCCCCTCTAGACTGATTACCATTTGAAACGGGACCAACAAGTGGTATCAGAGCCTCCTTGTTCTTGTAATCTTTTAGGTTACTCTCTGAACAAAGATCCACTTGTTCTTAGCCTCCATTTACTTACTATTATGGATAACTCTCTTGCAAAGCACCTCATGTTTTCAGATCAGAAGTATGATGACTGGAAGATCAGAATGAAAGCACACCTCTGCGCTCTTCATGATGAAATGTGGGAAGTCCTTGAGGAAGGACCTTTCACCAAATTTATGAAGGTGAATACTGAGCATACTATTGACAGGACTCAGCCTGAGATGATTGAGAAAGCCAGATCAGAATGGACAAAGGAAGAGAGGAGACAGTACAATCTTGACAATATTGCCAAAGATATCCTCTACAAAGCCATTGACAACAGATACTTCAACAGAATCAAGAAGTGTCGAACTGCCAAAGAAATATGGGACAAACTTGATCTCATAGGAGCAGGTGATGAACAAGAGAGAGACAACAAACTGACAATAGCTATGAAGAAGTTTGATGACTTCAAACTTCTCCCTGAGGAATGCATAGCTGAGATGCATGCCAGACTTCTGATTCTTACCAGTGAGATATCCGAGCTTGGGAAGGAGCTCACAGTTAAAGAAGTCAACCTGAAGATTCTCAGAGGACTGCCCCCAGTCTGGAAGATGAAGGTTATTGCTGTCCAAGAAAGCAAGGACATCAAAACCTATCCCACAGAGAAACTAATATCTGATCTCAAAGCTTATGAGTTTGAGATGCATGATGAGAAAGAAGAAGTGCCAGATGAGAGAACCACAACTGCCCTTACTGCCAGCACCTCTAAGGCTACAAATTTTGATCCCTCAACTCTTCTATCTGATGAATATATGGCTGCCTTTGCCAGAAAATTCAGAAAATTTATGAAGAAAGATGGAAGGAGTCCATCTTCCATCAGAAGACCACATCAGAAGACCAAATCTTCTGAAAGCAATGGAGAGTACCTCTGCTACAACTGCAGACAGCCTGGACACTTCAAAGCAAACTGCCCCTACCCCAGAGTGTCCAAGAAGCAAGGACACGAAGAAGAAAAGAAGCTTGAAGATCAACACAGAAGAAGAAGAGCATTCGTCTCAGAGCAAGCTGAGAGAGATCCACTCTCTGAATCAGAGTCCAGTTCAGACTTTGACTCTGATGAAGCTTTCTGCTGCTTGGATGCAGAAACTGAAGACCTTTGCCTCATGGCACAATCTAATGATGAGGTATGTTCTACAGCTGACTCTATTTCTTCTTCGGTAGGCACAGCCTTAAATGATGATCCAATGTCATCATTTTGGGAAGAGTTCCAAACTATCCAAGCCACTTATTCCTCTGTTAAAGATGAGAACAGTAGGCTGAAAGTTGATATCTCTGATCTAAGGAAAGAGACTGAGTGCAAACTTAATCTCTTAACTGAGGAAAGAGATAGACTGAAGGCTGAAAATGAGTCTCTTCTTAAAAGAATAAGAGACATTGAAGAACTTGAGAGTAAATATAATAGTCTTCTGAAGATGCAATCTTCCATGAAGAATATTGGTGACTCTCATAACTTCACCTCTGGCCTTGGATATGTTGAACCAGAGTCTGGTGAGCCTTCTGTAAGGCCTAGCACCAAAGTTGCTAAGGCTAAAAAGGTCATAGTGTCACAGACTCTGAGCCCCAATTGCCATGCTAGTACTTCTGGTACTAAAGTTGTTCATAAGAAGGTCATACCAGAGAAACAAACTCTAAAGGCCAAACCAAAACAAAGATTGAAAACTAATGAATCTGGCAGAAACTCTAACCAAAGGAAGAGTTTTCAGAGAAATAATAATCAAAGGCCTAACTTCATCAGACAATCTCATGACAACAATATCAGAAACTGCTATCAGAAAGGCAGATATCAAGAAAAGATTAACTATAGGCAGAAGAGGTTGTCTGGTCAACCTCAGAAGCCTAAAGTTAAGCGCTCCTCTGATCTTGATAGCATATGGGACTTCTTTCCAACAAAGAAGGCTATGCAAAAGTATGCAAACAGAAAGCATGATCCTCACAAGCATCTGCCCAAAGTGAATCATACATCTGTTTACTACGACTACCAGGTGGACAATGGGTACCATCCACCAAGGTTTCAGTTAATGAGACCAAAATGGTACCAACTGCCAAGACTGCATTACCCCCCAGGACCCAACATTGCTTGGGTACCTAAATCTTCCTTTTAATCTTGCAGGAACTGTGTGCTGGAGCCATCTCAGAACAAGAATGGTATATTGACAGTGGATGCTCCAGGCACATGACAGGTGACAAGAGTTGCCTATCAGAGTTCCAGAAAATCAATGGACCCAGAGTCACTTTCGGTGGAAATGACAAGGATGGTCAAACAAAAGGAAGAGGGAAGCTGATCAAGAACCAGATAATCATTGAAGATGTCTCATATGTCAAAGGTCTGAAATTCAACTTGCTGAGTGCTAGCCAGTTCTGTGACAAAGGCTACACAGTTGAATTCACCAAGACCTTATGCTATGTCAAGCATGAGACAACCAAGGAAGTGGTTCTTACAGCCAAAAGAAGGAAGAACATCTATGTTGTTGATTGGCAAACAGCAAATGATGGAACCTGCTTGATAGCCAAAGACAATTCAAAGCTAAGCTGGGACTGGCACAAGAAGCTTAGCCACCTGAATTTCAAAACCATCAACAAACTGGCAAGGGAACACATTGTAGATGGTCTGCCTGACATTGTCTACAAGAAGGAGACCCTCTGCAGTGCTTGTCAGAAAGGCAAACAAGTGAAGACCTCATTCAAACCCATAGCTGGAGATCTTTCTACTTGTCCTCTAAATCTGATCCATATGGATTTATTTGGACCAGTTGAAACTCCCAGTGTTGGTGGAAAAAGATATACTCTTGTTATGGTTGATGACTACTCAAGATTCACATGGACTGTGTTCCTAACCAAGAAAAATGAAACCCTTCAGAAGTTGCCATCTCTGTTAAAGCAACTTCAGACTGAGAAGAACATGAAGGTCAGGACAATCAGATCTGACAGAGGAACTGAATTTGTCAACAAAGTGATCAAGGACTTCTGTGATCAGAATGGCACATTCCATCAACTCTCTGCAGCCAGGACACCTCAACAAAATGGTGTTGCAGAAAGAAGGAACAGAACACTGAAAGAAGCTGCAAGGACAATGATTGCTGAATCAGGTTTGCCCATCAGATACTGGGCTGAAGCTATCAACACTGCATGCTACACTCAGAATAGAAGCATGATCCACAAGAATCATCAGAAGACCCCCTACGAGCTGTGGAAAGGAAGAAAACCAAACATCAGCTACTTCCATGTGTTTGGATGTAAGTGCTATATCCTAAACAATGGAAAGGAGAATCTGAAGGTATTTCAAGAAAAAGCTGATGAAGGTGTATTCTTAGGCTACTCAAGCTCAAGCAAAGCCTATAGAATACTTAACAGGAGATCTCTACAAGTTGAAGAATCCATTCATGTCAAATTTGATGATGGTACCTCTGCAGAAGAATTATCAGAAACCCTGCAGAAGATCAATCTTGAAAACAAAAGCTCAGAACCATCAGAAGAGACACCCAACAATCCTATATTCTCAACTCCTCCTGCCAATCCAATTCTGATAGACAAAGATGAAGATGAAGATGATGTATCAGAAGATGAATCATCAGAGCTGCCTAGACAGCAACTGACAGAACCTGATCTAACTTGGTTAAGAGATCATCCTCCTGATCAAGTGATAGGTCAAGTCACCAGTGGTGTTAGAACCAGATCTGCATCTAGAAGAGAAGCCATGTTCACCTGCTGCATATCTCAGATGGAACCAATGAGTGTAGAAGAAGCTCTAGAAGATTCAGATTGGATCAATGCAATGCAAGAAGAGCTGACACAGTTTGAAAGGAATGAAGTGTGGAAACTTGTTCCCAGACCAAAGCATCAGAATGTCATTGGAACCAAATGGGTATTCAAGAACAAAGCAGATGAAGAAGGCAACATTGTAAGGAATAAAGCAAGGCTTGTAGCAAAGGGATACTGTCAAGAAGAAGGCATAGATTTTGATGAGACCTTTGCACCTGTTGCAAGACTGGAAGCAATCAGAATATTCCTAGCCTATGCTGCTTACAATGACATCTGAATGGAGAACTTGAAGAGGAAGTTTATGTTGAACAACCTCCAGGTTTTGTCATTCCTACTCAATCCTCTTGTGTCTACAAACTTAGAAAGGCCCTTTATGGTCTTAAGCAAGCTCCCAGAGCTTGGTATGACACATTGTCCCTATTCTTAGTGAACCATGGGTTTACTAAAGGAAAGGTGGACAAGACTCTATTTCAAATTTCTGTTGCTAATCATATTCTGTTAGTGCAAATTTATGTTGATGATATTATATTTGGAAGCACTAATCCAGAATTATGCAAGAAATTTTCTCAAGTTATGCAGAAGAAGTTTGAAATGAGCATGATGGGAGAACTCAGTTACTTTCTTGGATTACAAGTCAAACAAGTTCCAGAAGGCATCTTTATCAACCAAGGAAAGTACACCAGAGATCTCATCAAGAAGTTTGGAGTAGATGGAAAATCTTCAGTCAAGATTCCAATGAATGCATCTCAAGGCATTGGACCAGATGATGAAGGCAAAGATGTTGATGCAACAACTTATAGAGGAATCATTGGATCTCTTCTCTATCTGACTGCAAGCAGACCAGACATAGCTTTTGCAGTAGGAATCTGTGCCAGATACCAATCAAAGCCCAAGGAGAGCCATCTAGTTGCTGCTAAGAAGATTATCAGATATATCAAGGGAAATCCAAATGCAGGACTATGGTATCCCAAGGGAGGTAATTTTGAACTAATTGGTTATTCTGATTCAGATTTTGCAGGTTGTAGATTGGACAGGAAGAGCACTTCTGGTCACTGTCAATTGCTAGGTGGGAGACTTGTCTCCTGGTTTAGCAAGAAGCAGAATTCAATCTCAACTAGCACTGCTGAAGCTGAGTATATTGCTGCTGGAAGCTGCTGTGCTCAATTACTCTGGATGAAGCAACAACTCAAGGATTATGGAGTGCAAGCAAAGGAGATCAAACTGCTGTGTGACAATACAAGTGCTATTGCCATCACTCAGAATCCTGTGCTGCATTCCAGAACAAAGCACATTGAGATCAGACATCACTTCATCAGAGATCATGTGGAGAAGAAGCACATCTCAATTGAGCATGTTCCAACTGAAGATCAGCTTGCGGATATCCTAACCAAACCTCTTTCAGAGGCTAGGTTTAACAAGTTGAGAGAAGAACTGGGAATGATGGATGATCTTCCCAGAGGTACATGAATCAGAGTTGCAGAAGTATCAGATGTGGATTCATCAGAACACCCCATCTCTGATACCCAAAACTCTTATCCATCAGAAGCTTGGATCAGAATTGCAGAAGCATCAGATGTGGATCTATCAGGATTCACCACCTCTGATACGCTTATTCATCAGAGAACCCTGTATCAGAATACCCCTTCCCTGATATATGGACTGATATTCATCAGAGTGGCTGTGGACTTAGCAAAATTCTCTAAATTTCGGGCGAGGCTATTCAATAAACTGGGCTTTACTATTTTACCCCCGGTAGTTATTACCATATTTGGAAAACGGCTTTCCGCCCGCAATCCATTTAATGCGACCTCGAAACCGCAAATTATATCAAACGTCCACTAAACCAAATTCATATATACCCATTCTGAAACCTAAATCGCCACTGCAATTTTACTTCTCGACTTCAAGCTTTTATCTCTCTAAACTTTCAACCTTCAAACCTCTCGAACCCAAGGATGAAGTTCATCAACATTACAGACCTCTCAGAATCTGAAGCCAAGACGCTTGTGGCTAACATCGCCACCGGAATGAAGGTTGACATGTCCTCCTTGCCATTACTGGCAGAGAACAAGAAAATCATGAAAGCGTTCATTGCAGGGATGATTGACTCTCAACTGAGCAAGATAGTGGCTCATCCTTATGAGCACTTCAGCAATTTGGATGTGGCCGAGTTCTACCTCAACGCCTACATCTCTGACAATGCCATCCACTCCCAGGTTCAGGGAAAGGACCTGAAAATCGATGCTAACTCTCTCAATGAGTTCTTCGGCATCGAACTCGATTCTCAGGACATTGACACCCCCACTCTCATCGACTTGGAGTCAGTCGAAATCTCTGTGGAGACATTTGTGGACACCTACTGCCGGGATGATGCAACCGGAGTAGATAAACTCTACATGAAGAAGAACCAGCTCAAGAAGGACTTTGAAAGACTGATGAGCATCATGCACAGATGCTTATGGTGCAAGACTGGGTCAACTGACCAGATGAACAATGCCAACTCCAAGGCCATCTATGCTGTTCATCGAGGAATGAACATCAACTGGGGAAAGGTGCTTTTCCAGTCCATCTCTGAGTCCGTTGCTAAGAAGGACAAAAAGACAGGGAGGTTCACAACCAAGATGGGTCATGGCCTTCTGATTTCTCGACTAATATCCAATGTCAACATAGCGCTCAGAGAAGCCAATGAAGTCAACCACAACAAAACCATCTTTCTTACTGCATCCCCCAAACTACATGTGGCTGTTGCTGCAGAATTGAAGAAAACCAACAAGCTTGAGCAATTAAGGGAAAAACCAGTTACTACAGCTGCGGTTGATGATGGACAACCCAAAGGGAAGAAGAGGAAGGTCCAAAAGAAGCCTGACTCCACCCCAGAGAAACCTGCATCAGAGGGTGACGCATCAGAGAAGGATGCACCAGCGGAGGCCCCTGTCAAAAAGATGAGACAGAAGAGGAGAAGAAGATCTCTCATTCAGAGTGACTCTGATAGTTCAAAATCTTCTATCAGAGTGGCAAAGAAGAAGAAGAAGGTTCTCTCATCCCCTAAAGGATCAGCACCTCAGGGGGAACCTGCACCAGAGTTGGCTACAGCAATAGTGATCTCTGACGCTCAGGGGGAACCTGAATCAGAGGTCCAACCTTTATCTGCACCAGACCTGCAAGTCACCATATCTCCGTCAGAGCATCCTACCACGCCAGTTCCAGAGATGGATCCCATCTCAGCTCTAGAAAGGCAATTCCAAAGGGTGCTCACCTGGAGGAAATGGAGGATGGGACCTCTGCAGCAGATACTTGCCCAAGCTGCCTTTTTTGAATCAGAGGAAGAAGAAGTCCTCAAATGGGCAGGTACTGATGAGGTCTCTCTATGCTTCGACCTTCCATTCTTACATTCTGTGTTGGAAAAGAAAAAGGCAAGCCACAAGGGAAAGGAGAAGATGACTGCTCCACCTTCAGAAGAGCATGTCAAGCCTCTATCAGAGAGTGAGATTCCCATCTTTGAAGCATGGCTGATGGAGAAGAAAAGGAGGGAATCTCTAATCAGGATGAAACATGTTCCAGGTGCAGAGGGAGAGCCATCAACTGCCAATGACCTACCTCTGGCAATGATGAACCTTATCAGAGAATGGAGAGAATCTCCAGTTGAAGAAACAGTATTTGAGGTAATACCTGAATCCCCTATTCCTCCTACCACTGTTCAACTCACTCCATCTCCACCAAAATCTCCCTCACCAAAACCAACCACAACTCCTTCTCCTCTACAAGCTCAGAAATCACCCTCTCCATCACCTAAGAAACCATCCTCACCTAATCAACCATCACCCTGTCACCAGATTACCCCCATCAGAAGCCGCTCCCCCTCACCTCCTCCTTCACCACAACATCAGAGAACCCCCGCTCTGCCAACTTCACCTCATCAGAGCTCACCCCATCAAAAATCCAACTCTGCTTCACCTACTCCTCAGCAGAAGCCTTCATCCAAACCTCCATCTCCTCAACAATCTGCAGCCTCCACCCAAAAGAGAGAACCTGTTGTGAGGATTCTCTCCTCAACTGAAGACAATGATGGATTTCTCACATCCTCATTAGCTGGTGATCTTCAGTCTGCAAAAAGGAAGACTCCTACACCTCCTCCATCTTCTGCTCAACCTCAACCCCAGGTCAATGAAATACCTCAGCCAGAACCACCAAAAGCTGTCCTCATCCCCTTCCAGGAGTTTGTGGAATCAGCTGAAGAATTTGGAGACCAAATGATTGTTGGGATCAACAAAATGCTTGTACTGAATCAGAAGCATGATGCTCATCTTGATTTGGTTCAGTACAACATTGAGTCAGAGCTTGCCAAGATATCCACTACACTCTCTACCTTGGCCACTACCTTTCTGAGCTTCATGAAAACTTCAAATGAAAAGGTAGACAACATTGCATCAGAGGTAGCCAGTGTACACACTGTCCTCTACTCTCAATCTCTGACCCTCTCTGCTCAAGACAAGGCCATTCAGGAGCTGTCTGATGCTGTGGATGATCTTCAATGGTCCTCTGATAAGCATGCTGAGCAACTCACAGATGTAGAGGACATCTGCAAAACCTTGAAGGAATTTGACATCAAACTGATAAACAGTGGAAAGGACAGAGATCACAAGTTGACTCTCCTTGAAGCTACTACCAAGGATATTCAATCGGCTGTGGGCAAGCAAAACGAGCTGATAGAAGGGCTGGCCTCTGTGACCCAGACTCTACCTGGTACCCTTGAAGCTATAAAAGAGAGCAATGCTACAGAATTCTCGAAAATTGGACTCCTACTTGGTGATCTTGTTGATGCCAAAAAGGGGGAAGATAGCAGAGAACCTGTCCCACCTCCCAGAGAAGCAGAAGGCCCAAGCTCAAGAACTATTAACCCTGCCAGATACAATGAAAGAGCAAGGCAAAAGAGGCTAGCTGCTGGCATTCAGAGACCTCCTCCTCCTCGTTCAACGAAGAAGAAATCTCCATCCTTCACATTGAACCAATGGCTGAACAGTGGGTTGTCTAAACCAGACAAAGTCCAATTTGCTGAGATGAAAAAGCATATGACTCCCCTGCAGTGTGAGAATCTGATCCAAGATGAGAATGGCATCATCACCATTGCTCATGGAGGATCCATAGAAGAAGCTGAAGAATGGTGGAGGTTGAGGATCCTACCTGGGAAGGATGAGAAGGATGCAATAAGGTACTATCTTGATTGCCAGCTTACTCCACTCTGGAAGAAGTACATGACTCCCAGGAACCTTGCTTCCATCAGAGCAAGAGTAAATGCGGAGCTTCAAGAAACCAAGGCAAAAGAAGAGGCTGTTCTTGCAGAGGTTGCAGAGGAAGATTTCTAAACTTTATCTCTTTTGCATTTCTTGTTTGAAAAACTCTGATTAATAAAAATAACCTCTCTGCCTCTAATTTGCATGGCTATTATATAATGTGTTATTTATTACTTTCCTTCCTTATTTGTTTATTGCTTGATTGATTGTATTCTTACTCTTGCTATTTTCCTATGCTAAGTGCCCACCAAGATTATAAATGAAAGTTTATTTTTTTTTCTCTCTATGGTGAAAGGCACTTCTCTGGAAATAGTTCAAGGGTTTTGGCATCATCAAAAAGGGGGAAATTGTAAGGAATAAATGTAATTAGATTTTGATGATGCTAGGTCATTTAGATTAGAAAGTTAGAATACCCCCAAATTAGATTTTATGTATTAGAATTTTCATTTGTAAGTATTAGTGTAGTCGACGATCAGAGTTGCTCTGCTTTGGATCAGATCAGAAGTGCATCAGAATTGCTCGACCAGACTTGCTCTGTGAGAACTGCTTTATCAGAGTTCTCTAATCAGAAGTCCATCAGAGTTGCACCATGAGTTCTGCTGATAAATTGGACATCTGATAACCGATGAGAGTTACAGATCAGAGGTACTCATCAGCGGACCTATCAGAGTCAGAGTTAGAGTTCAGTCAGAGATCAGAAAGCCTTCAGAACTCAAAGCCATCAGAATCCAACACATCAGAAGAGCCTGATCAGAGCCCGACTAACACTTAGAAGATTTCGAGCAACATCCAACAACCATGAATCCAACGGGTAAAATCATCCAACGGCTAGAAGACTGTGCATGAAAGGAAAGCATTTAATGCACAATAAATGAGCCTGATACGCTGAAGGATTGATTGCAAATGATTGACCAAGGAATCCGGGAAGATATATTATAAAAATAGAAACCTTCCAAAAACGGCGGTCAAGTCAACAGTACGCGCATTTAATGCAGTTGTCTCCTCCTCCAACGGGCAGACTACTCCAGTATATAAGCTACACACTGAAGATACAGGAATACGACTTTTGCAACTTTGCTACAACTTTTGCTCATCATATTTTCAAGCTCTCTTGAGACTCAAATTCTACAATCCTCAACAAGACAAGCTTACGTTGGGAAGATTCCAATATCTATAATCTTTCATCCCCAACAACGAGCAAAGTTCATCCTGTTCTTCAACTCTTCAAGAACTTCATCAAACATCATTTGTGACGAAGCAAGTTGGAGGAAAAACCTTATTTTTCAAAGGATCTTCTGAAAAGAAGGGCGTCCAAGTAACTGCAGTAGTGAAGTGGTGATACTTCCGGGAAGCTGAGTGAAAGGACCAGCCATCAGGACGTGGAATTGCATCCTGGGTGGCATCTAGACTTGAAGAAGACGAGGAGTGCTTCTTAAGTACTAGGATTTAGCTTTGTAAACGATCTACTTCAAAGCTAGTGGAACAGTGGACTAGAGGAACGCGTTGTTCCTTGAACCACTATAAAAATATCCGGTGTCATTTACTTTACTGCAATTTACATTTCTACACTTAGGATATTAACTGTTAACTCTAAGACTTGGAATCTGTGTTCAGCAGATCTTGTTTTCAGAGTTATCAGAAAGGCATTTGCCTTAGTGTTTCTGAGGCTACCCGGACAGATCAGAATCCGCTGCCAAGGCCGGTTCTGATATCAGAACCAGCCTTTCTCTGTCATCAGAATCAGACCTTCTCTGATAAGTCACTTTGGACTTAGAGAAAATTTGAAAAACCAATCAGTCTATTCACCCCCCCCCCCTCTAGACTGATTACCATTTGAAACGGGACCAACAAAACTTCTTCTTTCATCTCTCCATTCAGAAACGCAGTCTTTACATCCATTTGATAGACGGTGAAACTCTTATGAGCAGCATATGCAAGGAACAACCTGATTGCTTCAATTCTAGCCACTGGTGCAAAGGTTTCATCATAGTCAATTCCATCTTGTTGATTGTAACCTTTTGCAACCAGTCGGGCTTTGTTCCTTATGATCACACCGTCTTCGTCCTTCTTATTCTTGAAGACCCACTTGGTGCCAATTATTGTTTTCTTCGGGGGTCTTGGCACCAGGGTCCATACATCAAGTCGTTCAAACTGGTTAATTTCTTCCTGCATTGCAATTACCCAATCAGGATCTGCCAGTGCGTCCGTAACTTTAGATGGCTCAGATTGGCTAATGAAGCAGGAGAAGAGACATTCATTTGCTGTGGCTGTTCTTGTGCAAACTCCACGACTCAGATCCCCAATAATTTGTTCTGCAGGATGCGCCTTTGTCCATTTCCGCTCATGAGTTAGAGGGATTGGAGTTATGATGGGGTGATCCGGATCCTCAAAGGTGGCAGACGTGGTTTGTTGAGGAGTGGAGTGCACAGAAGTTGATTCTTGTTCGGTATCTGCTTGAGCTGGTATTTATGGAACTGGTGCTGGTGAAGTTGCTTGTGTTGCTGTCGTGCCATGATCCTCGATATCCTCTTGATCAGATGTAGGAGGTGAATCAGCTTCTTCTTCAGTGAGGTCAGGCATGAATGGTGGAGATGCAGCTTCTGTTGGTGATTGAGAATTGGCTATGCGAGGATTGTCATAGAAATGTTCAAACAGGGAGTCAAGAATCGCACTGTCAGCCGTTGTTTGCTTTGTTGCTTCAGCTCCATTAGATTGCTTTCTTTGAGCAGAGAGTGTGGGTTCTATCAAGAAATGTTCAGAAGCAAAGGTACATAGAATGCTACATTGACACTCTCAATGACTGTTCTGCGTTCACGTAAATAGACCTGATATGCCTTTGATTGCGTGGAGTACCCAATGAATACTCCTTCGATAGCTTTCGGATCCATCTTGTTTCTTTCATTTATGTCATTTAGAACAAAGCACTTGCAGCCAAACACTCTGAAGAATGAGATGTCTGGAGTTCTGTTGAAGAGAATTTCATATGGTGTCTTGCTGAAGCGTTTGTGGATTGATGTTCTGTTCTGAGTAAAGCACGCAGTGTTGATTGCTTCAGCCCACATGAAATGGGGAAGCTTTGATTGGATGAGCATGGTGCGTGCTGCTTCAACAAGAGTTCTATTCTTTCTTTCAACGACTCTGTTCTGTTGTGGTGTTTTTGCTGCAGAGAATTGCTTGGTGACACCCTGAGTTTCATAGAAATCAGCAAGAGACTGATTCTTGAACTCAGTACCATTATCTGTTCTGATGATCTCCACACTCTTTTGCAGAAAATTTTGGATTGTTCTGATGAAGGTTATGATGGTTGCAGCTGTTTCGTCCTTTGTCCTCAGAAATGTGGTTCATGTGTACCGAGAGAAGTCATCCATAATGACCAGTGTATATTTGTGTCCATTGATGCTTTGGACTCTCATTGGTCCACACAGATCCATGTGAAGTAGTTGCAGCAGTCGGGAGGAGGATGGAACAGGTTTTAACTTGTGAGAGCTCCTTTTCATCTTGCCTAGTCTGCAGGCATCACAATGATTGTCAGCAGAAGTCTTCAAAGGAGGAAGCCCTTTCACAAGTTTCTTGGAGGACAGAGTTGTGATTGTTTTGAAGTTCAGATGAGATAAGCGTCTGTGCCATAGGCTGTCTTGTTCAGAGGAAGCTTTGGACAGCAGGCAGATGGAAGAAGGTAATTGCACACTCTTCAGATCAATGGTGTACAGGTTGGAAGTTCTTGTGCAGGTCAATAATACCTTCCCAAACCTGTCCAGCACACAACATTGTCTGGCTATAAACTTCACTTCCATCCCGCTATCACAGAACTGTCCAATGCTTAGTAGATTATGCTTGAGTCCTTTCACATATGACACAACCTTTATGGTGACGCTTGCACAGATGACATCTCCATATCCTAGGATTGGAGACGCTGCATTATTGCCGAATCTCACATTTCCTCCATAACACTTTGTGTAATTGCTCAACAGTTCTTTTATACCGGTCATGTGGGTTGAGCAGCCAGAATCTAAGTGCCAAACATGACCGTCCTGCAAAACAGATTAAGGACTTTTAGGTACCCTACCAAGGGATCAACAATTGGTTTTCCGGAATAAGAGTAATATTGTCTTACGCTGCCATATTATTTCAATATTTTTTCTATACTCCATATATTTAGCACTGACAATGTCATATGAGAAGGTGGTGCAATAATTAAGAAAAGTCAGTTGTTGTGGTTGATATTGATTTAATAAAGTAACAATAAAGTCAGAAAGATTTAGAACCACATAAATATTATCAAATTTAGTATGCGACAATCTTAGTGTGATAGAGCAAAAAGAAAAGATGAGACAATTTTAGTCGAACGAAACGAGTATTAAATTAAAAACCTAAAAAAACATAAAATTAGATATATAAAAGCAAGCATGCATATATGCTTTTGCTGCCGGCTCAACAACCTCCCGGCTGCATCAGTTCCCACCACCGGAAAAAATGTCAAAAAATGTGTTAGTGATGTCATCTTGAAGTCAAATTTTGAGAAACATTTGACATTTTCAAAGAATAAAAATGTCATTTTAATGTCATTTTCAGAGAGAAAATGGTTGTTTTTAAGCATGACATTTTCTCACCGATCAGAGGTGGTAGAGCTTGCGGGAAAGACCTCCATTTTTTTAATATGTTTTATATGTTTTATCTATTTTATTTAATTTTAAAGTTTTACTTTTTTACATTTTTTAATTTGTAGTGGGTCACAGGTTAATCCGCGAAAAAAATCTGATCAATATTTAGTCGAAAAGTAATCATAAAATACAGTTACTAATATAATAGATTAAATTTAAATGGTAAAAAACACATCGTTCAAAATCTAACAGTTCTTATAAGAATAAAAAAAAAATTAATGATAAAAAACATACGTAGTATAAATTTTCAATAAAATTCAAAATACATTTGGAATTGAATGGACAATATTTGAAAATAATATTTATATACTCCCTCTGTCCCTGAAAATTGTTCCCTGTTTCCTTTTTGGGCCGTCCCAAAAAATTGTTCCTCTTTCCCCTTTTGGAAAGTTTTTTGTGGCTACCATTCATTTACCTTTTTCTTACTCAACCACAACCATACATTTCCACTTTATTCTCACTTTCTTAAACTCCGTTCCAAGTCAATGCGGGAACAATTTTCCGGGACGGAGGGATTATTAAAAATATAAATAATATTGATTGGTGTTTTGAATATTTCACAAATATAGTGTAGTTTATTAGTATAAAATAATATAATAACATCAGTAATTACAAATCTATTCACGTATGTTAATAGTAGTGTATACATATACACTTCGACGTATACATATAAATTTCGAAGTAAATCTGGACACAATGAAAATCTTGTCGAGGTGAGTCTCCTTTCATACTCTCTGTCCAGCTAGCCGTCCGTGGATCGAATCCCCTTGCTTCGTTTTTTTAATGGAAAATTTAGTTAAGAGCCATGTTTGAAAGGGGATGATTGCACGTGGTCTACTTTGAAACAGAAAGAAAATAAAAAATAATTACATATGAAAGAGAATTGAAAGAATGACCGGCTATGTTAGGTCACCTTTAGTTTTTTTGATTCAATTGATTGTTTTTTTATAGTACATGGACTTACGTGATGCTTTTAATAGTACATAGGTGTAAGTGACCGATCTGCAATTGTACAAGGGTCTATTTGACCCTTTTTCCATTAAAAATTGACATCCTAATTTAGCAAATAAAATAAAGCTGTTTGACCAAAAAAATCAAATTTGCAAATTAATTCGGGACGGAGGTAGTATTATTATGCTACAACGTTTTCTTGGATGATTTCAATTTAAGACCAATGTGCTCTATCTAGGACTTTATGATATTAGAGTTATAATTAAACATTTATCATTTTGACTAGGTGATTATTATATACAAATATTTACTTTTCCTTCTAAATGAACTTCCTTTACTGAAGAATGTTTTAATACTATTACCTAATGTTTTTGCTTATAAAATATACGAGTACTTGTATTTGTTTGTGTGTTTTGGAAACAAGTTAATCGAATTTTAAAATGGTTACATTAATTTCTCGCATGAAAGAAGCAACCCGAAGTGATTTTTCCCCAATACCCGACCCTACCCGAACCGTTCATGCATGGTTTGTCAACTTATTTTGCGTACCGCGGGTTGGTTAATAGTCAACCCGAACAAATCGGGTAGGCCCAAAATATATAGCAAACCCGACCCAACCCGCCCGATGTGCAGCCGCGCCCTAGCTGTTGTGATCCAGGATACTTCACATGGGACACTAACTTTTGAAATCAAGGAGATATATGTGACATATATTCTTGAAACTAGTCCTCTTCAAGTCTTTTTTCACCTCACACTGAACCTCTATAAGAGGATGAATTGATTTATCCTCAAACTGATGTTTTGGAACCTAATGCTTAGGGTGGAAGAGATCTTGAAGTTACGCATGTTCAAAAGCTACATTTTGATCGTGAGCTACTGAATGAGACTCAATCAATTCTAGATTGCTACCTCGACGGAGTGCTCATCTTAAGGTTAGAAAACTCTGAAACATAGGTTGCTTCTATCTTTATACAATTAGCTAATGGATTATATATATGGGGATTTCATCACTTTTGGGCAATAATGTGAGTTTTCTACCCGTCTAATCTCTTAGCGAGTGAGTGTGTGTGAATGTGTCTTAGAATAAACTAGATCTCTCTTAATTTATTCTACAAACAATTGTCATTCTATCCGCGGTTCTAGGTTACAAGAGATATCAATTAAATTATTCAAACACAAATTAAACAACATTAATGCAATTAATCCATCAAGAAATTAGCTATACATCATGATTAACCCCTTCATCAATCCCACATCCCTAATTAAACTACTCACAACTCATAATTGACGAATCAACAGAATTGGGATGAATATAAATAATTGTCATTAATTAAAAAGTAGAAACTTACAAACAATCCTAGGGTCTTGAACAAAATAGCGTAAAAACAACGTAAAACTTGCCCCTACGCCTCTCTCTAACTTCCGTAACCCCAAAATAGGAGAATGCATGGAGGCCTTATTTATAGAAAACAGATGAATCTGGGCGAAACTGGGATTTCCAGAGTAAGGCACGGCGTGCCTGACGACCGTGTCTGCAGATCACTTCACGTGTCTCGTGTCCAGGCACGACGTGTCTCCCTGGTAGGCACGGCTATGCCAAACCTCTAGTGGCCGGGTACCTTGTTCTTCTACAAGCACGGCGCGCCTATCTGCCAGGCACGACCGCGGCTAGGTAATTTCTTCGTCGGGCCTTTGTTCCACTCACACACGGCGTGCCTAACGCCAGGCACGACCGTGTGTGGCTTGTTTCTTCTCTTTTTTTCATTGTTTCTTGCTCTAAATGTTCCCGGATGCTTCCGTGGTCGATCCAAAAGCCTTTTCTTCATCAAATCATCGTCGTGAACCTCCTGGTGGCCTCCAAAACTCTCGAATCACTCTCGAATGCTCATCAACTTTTCCCAATTGGTTCTCAAGCGCCGGTTCCAGATTCTAATTTCCTGATTTTGACTCTAAACAACACAAAACTCGAACCAACATCCGGTAAACATAACTTGAGCTAAAACTGAGACTTAGGACACCTAAACGGCTAAAAGCTAGGGAAATCATCAAAAGCCGATCTCAACATGCATCAAATGTGTGGTGTAATACGAACTTATCAGGCAACTCCATACAATTCAACGAGGAGCTATTTGATTTTAGGGATTTGATTGGTGGTGGATATTCCTTTTTGGATTGTTCACTTAGCAGCGATTTTGTTTTACTACCTTTTTTCACTAGCCTTCTTTCATCATCATGTTGTACTCTTCTTAATTAAGTTTAAAAAAAAATCCACTTA
Organism: Cuscuta epithymum; assembly: GCA_945859915.1. NCBI lineage: Eukaryota > Viridiplantae > Streptophyta > Magnoliopsida > Solanales > Convolvulaceae > Cuscuta > Cuscuta epithymum. The sequence continues at coordinate 207,937 of CAMAPF010000958.1, forward strand.
AAAATTAATAATTCGACTTACAGTTTTATAAACATTTATTTCCATTTGGTTTTTCAAAGTAGATTCTTCAATTTTTTGAATCGTTGTTTATTATCATTAGAGAAAAATTATAATATATGAGGTCCATATATTCCATTATCTAAACCGTTATACTTAATGTACAGTTTAGTTCTTACTCAATCTTCACATTTATAGTAAAGTTCAGTGTGATCATCCCGTGTTTTATATTTTAAACATTGAAAGACTCTATTTTATACGGAGTATATGTGAAGAGACTAATAATTTACAATCAATTACGGAGTATAATTACATACAAAAATGTGACGTCCCGTACGAATGCACGAGTACTATATTAGTATGGGTTTAGGGGTTGTGTTTGGTGTACACATTTTTGTGTACACTTTTCGTACATTCGTCTGTCTCACGCACAAACAATTATCTGTCCACAGACAATTGTTTGTGCGTGAGACAGACGAATGTACGAAATGTGTACACATTTTTGTGTGCACCAAGCATTTTTGTAAAAAGTTATTTGGATGTCTTCCTAGTTTAATTTTTAGCTGAATTTTAGTGGAAATAATCTACACTTCCTAAAACATACTCTCTCTGTCCCTTAAACTTTGTTAATTTTTCTTTTTTGGATGTCCCACTAACTCTGTCACTTTCTATTTTAAGTAAAGAATATATGGTTCAAATTAATTTTCTCTCCTTTGCACAAACATCAATCACACAGTTTTTACTTTATTAATCCTCATACCCGTCAAAAAAATTAGGGAGATCCATCAAATAAGCCATCGAACTTACTTAAAAGTGCAAATCACCCCTTTTATATGAGGCTCTGTCCGACCTTCGCCATTGGGGCGGTTTCTGGTGGAATCTTTTGGTGAAATTTTTTAAGCATATTCTTCATTAACTCTAGTTTACCCATATCAAATTTCAGCAAAAAATGGAACCGGGAAGGCAGTCAAATGATTTTCTGAAATATACTGTGCTGTTTAACTGCACAGTTATCTTCAAAAATTCATTTGACTGTCTTACTGATTGAATTGTTAGCTGAAATTTTGTATGAGTAAATTAGATTTAATAAAAAAGATGCTCAAAACATTTCATCAAAACATTCCACCGGGTACTGCGGTACCGCCCCAAATGACAACGACCGGAAATAACCTCCTATAAAATGGATGATTTGCACTTTTGTGTAAATTCGAGGACTTATTTGGTAGTTCTCCCAAAAATTTTAAAAAAAAAATTGTAACAAAAATCACCCCAAACGTCGGCGGATGAAGGATGAAGAGGGTGTTTTTCGTGGATAGTGATATCTTCGGAATTGCTCTCCTCCGAACTACCGGAGGCATAAGCGTCCGAACTTTTAAAAACGAGCCACGTGCCTCTAAATTAGTGGACCTACTTTATTTCACTATGACCTCATTCCCATTTAAACACTTTATAGTTTATACTACGTATGTTATCAACTGTTTAGATAGTAAATATCACGGAGTACATCTTTGTACGAATTGTTTACTAAATACGGTCATACGGAGTATCACTTATACTCCCTACGTCCCAATTTTTTTGCAAAGTCAACATTTTTTGGTCAACCAATAATAAAAGTCAACCCTCCTTATGGATAACTAATTCAATTTTTAATAATTAAAATTTACATATTCAAAAACTATATTAAAATCTCTTCAAAGTTGTAAATTTAAATTAGAATATAATTAAAAATCAGCATCATAATTAAGTGAACAAAACGAGACTGTTTGACTAAGAAAAGTCCAATTTGCAACTCAATTTGGGACGAAGGTAGTATATGTTATCAACAGTTTGAACTTTTATCAACAAAAAAACAGTTTGAACTTTTAAATATAACATCCCACGAATTGTTTTGATACTAAATATTACTACCCCGTCCCATTAGAATGTTCACGTCCACTATTCACATGATCAATTTAAATCATTTTAATATTTCACTTTATATATCAATTCTTTTATCAAATTTACATTTTTTTTATCAAGCTTTGTAGTAGTTTTAATGTAATTTTTGAATATGTAAATTTCATTTACTAAAAATAATCAGAATGTGAAGAGGGATTGCGTTGTTTTATCGTCAGTCAAGAATCGTAAACCGTAACTGAAATCTTCTAGCAGGACGGAGGGAGTACATCTTTTGTACTAAATGTTTAGATACTTTGGATAGCACAAAAATCGACCGATTGGCCGATTCTGCTGAAATTTATGAATTTTTGGCTGAAGTGCCTGCATTGGCTAATTCATTGGCTAATTCTGCTGATTTAGAAAAAAAAAATTAAAATATATTTTATTAATAAAATAAATAAAAAATTATATGTAAAAATAGATTAAATGGTCATCTACAGTAACTTCAGCTAATACAGTCAGAAAAGTAACGTCAACCTTACTTTGATGTTTATACGGTATTTGATGTTTATTAATTAACTGTTCCATAAGACCTAATTGTGAATTATGTTGATGATTTATAATTGCCATAATCACTTTCATTATGTTCAGTTTTACTATTAATTAACTATTCTTGAATTACTATTATGTATATAATCAAGCATTCAAGTCCAGCTAGTTGTGAGGTTATCGTGTCTAATGGAAGGTCTCGAGTTCGAATCCCGCTAGGCACATATGAGTCTAAAACTCAATGAAGTGAGTTTGAGCCCTGATTACTCCAGGCTCCCCCAGGCCCCCCAGACCCCCCTGGAGTAAAAAAAATAGTACTCTATATTTTAGGACAAAATAATTTAAATACCTAAAACTTTGCTAGACCCCCCTGGAGTAAAAAAAAATAGTACTCTATATTTTAGGACAAAATAATTTAAATACCTAAAACTTTGAAGTGATATGAGTAAAGCACCCCAAACTTGTATATACACTCCAAATTTTATATAAAATATTATATTAACAACATCACCATTTTTTCGCAAATGTAAATTTATGGTGTTAAGTACGCTATTTAAAATATTTTTATATTTGTGAGGATATTATTAACATTTTAAACATTCATTATGAAATAAATAATAATTCCCCCCGTGACCCGTTCTATATAATTGCAAGACTTTTAATTTGTTATTTTTCATCCCACTACTTTCATTAGTACGGAGTAACATATTGAAATTTTAGAATATGACTTTTTAAACTTTGTATTTTTACTAATTGTCAATGTTAACAATCAAAATCATATATCGCAAATATTAGGGCCTGTTTACTAACAGAGATATTTTCCGGTTTTTTACTTCTGTTTTTTGTTCTCTAATTTTCTGTGTTTATTTTTCAGTTTTTCTATATCCAATTTTCTGTTTCTATTTTTTAGTTTTCCATTTTCAAATCTGAAAACATGTTCATCAATTTTTTCACCCAGTTCAACAATTCCACACCCTTGACCCCTACCCCTACCCTTACCAAGATCTTACACTCTACCCATACTCCCCCACAACCCTTCATACCCACCCATACCTACTCATAGGTGTCAGGGTAGTGGGTAGGGGTGGGGTAAGGGGTATGGTCGGGGTGGGGTAGGGGGTTGGGTGGGGGTAATGGTGGGGTAGTTGGTAGGGTTGGGGTAAGGTAGGGGTAGGAGTTGGGATAGGATGGCAGTAGGGTGGGACCGGGACCGGGGTGGGACCGAGGTAGGGAAGGGGTAGGGTGGGGGGTAGGATGGCGGTGGGGGGTAGGATGGCGGTGGGGGTAGAATGGCGGTAAGGGTGGGGGGTAGTGGGTAGGGTTGGGGTTGGGACAAGGTAGGGGTAGGGTAGGGAGTTGGGATAGGTTGGCGGTAGGGTGGGGCCGAGGTAGGGGAGGGTAGGGTGGGTCAGGGTGGGGTCGAAGTGGTAGGGGGGTGGCGGTATGGTAGGGTGAATCGGGGCGGGGCTGAGCTAGGGGCATGTGGTAGGGGGTGGGGTAGGGTCATTATAGGGAAAATGGGTACGCGGGGTGGGGGTTGGGGTGGGTAGGGTAGGGGTAAGGGGTAAGGGGTAAGGTACGAGGATAGAGGTACCAGAATGGAATCGACATCGGAGCGGGACCGGACCCACCACTAGGTGTAAGTATGCAAATTCATTGCAGCGACACTGTAGCATCTGCGTTTTCCAAATTTGGAAAACCAGTAAAAGTCACTGCTCCAAATCATTAAGGAAAAGAGAGATGTGTCTCATTTTTTCGTTTTGGAAAACGATTTGGTAAACGCATTTTTCTTTTTTCCTTTCTTAAGTTTTCCTGCAATTTCTTTGGTAAACATGTTTCCTGTTTTCTGTTTTCCAGTTTTCCAGTTTTATGGAAAACTGGAAAATATCTCTGTTAGTAAACAGGCCCTTAAAGTTTTGAATTATTTTTCCCATATTTTTATCTATTTTTTATTGATAATGTGAGAAAAAATCAAAACAACTTTTACATTATTCATTTATTTTTAATGTTTTTTGAGCAATACTTTAATGATTTTAACATTCGTATTTACGTAGTACTACTTGAGAGACCTTAGCCTTTCTTAAACTAAAAGTACACAAAAATAAAGTATGAGTGCAAGCAATGATTCAATTCAACAGTACCTTGACTACGGAGTAATAATCTCCATCATGGGAAAAACTAATTTGATCATGACCGTTTATATAATTCAAATCCAACGCCAGAATTTTGTTTACAAAAAGGTCGGACAACTTTATGATCCGGTAGTTCGGAGGAGATCACCACTCGTGATATCTTAAAGGTGCGTAACTGCGTAGTAACTGCGTAGTACCTTTTTTTTTTTATAGGTGCGTAACTGCGTAGTAAGTTAGTAACCGTACTATACCCAATTTGCATTCTTTCTATTTGAGAAAACGCATACGAGCCACATATCGCTACTTCATACTTCGTATCAGAATAATCCTACTACGCGTAGAAGCTAAATTTTGCTGGAAATAATCCACACTTTCTATTTTTTTTTTTTTTTGGTAATATGTAAGTATATTAGAAACCAAAAAAAATAGCATTTTACAATGCATCAATCCTAATCAAAATGACTATCTAAGCTAGAATAAACTAACCTAGATATAATGCATCAAGATAATGAGACAATCTCCACTTCACAAATCACTAATTAAATAAAAGTCCAGCCCATCTAAGGAATCCTCAGTTTTCCCATCCAAGAACTATTTAATCTTTCTTCCAATCATTCTTCCAAGCCGTCTTTTATACTTCTCATCTGTCTCACCCTTTCTCCGCCTACTTTTTTTGGTGGTTTTCTTGACATGGTGTTCCTGATCCGGTTCCTCTTCAGTCTCATACTGGTTTTCAGAATCAGTAGTATCCAATTTCTCTTCCGTATCCGGGTCATTGACTTCGGTCTCCTCCCCCAATTTATCGCCAGCTTTTATTTGCCCCTGAGTAGCAATCTGCCTAGTGGACCCGGTCGGGTCAGGGGGAAGCTCGGTCGGGTGAGGAGCATTGTCCTGGGAAGCATTCTGGTCGTTGGACCCGGTCGGGCCAGGAGGATGCCCGGTCGGTTGAATAGCAGTATCCTTCTTCTGGACGGCAGCAACCAGAATTTTTTCTTTTTCATCACCTCCCTTTTCTTTCTCTTTTGGTCCGGTCAGTTCTGGTCGAGCTGAAACAACTCCAACTTCTTCAATTACATCAACTACAATCTCAAGTTTTTCCTTTTCCTTATCTACCCCAACCTCACATTTTGATAACTTCTTACAAATAAATGGGTGGTGCCCAAATTCTTTGCAATGAAAACAATAACTAGGAAAAGTTTCATAAACCACACTTTGTTTGAATACCTTTTGGGAAGGTAGTCGTATAGGAAACGATAGTGGCGGTGGCTTTGAGACATCAACCTCTATCAACACTCTAGCATAGTCGTTGTTACTCCTCTCTTGGGTGATTTTATCGGTGGTTATTGGAACCCCCACCATAGATGACACCTCACTCATGGCCTCATCATTCCATAATTGCAATGGTAGATCATGGAACTTAACCCAAATTGGAACTTTAAGAAATTCTTCATCTTCAAATGAAAAATCTTCCGAAAGTTCCTTGAGCATTAGTAGTTTCCCAAATACAATGTACGGTCCTTCATGGAGTACCCTTGATCTATCTTCCTCAATTTGGAATTTAAAAATCAGCCAACCCTTTTTGTGGGGCCTCACAAGGCATTTAACACCCCATTTAGCTTTAAGATCGTGAACCGCTTTGAGTCCGGGGAATTTTCCGGTGAAATGTCCGACTAGGCAATAGCCCCACATATCAACCATGGAAGGTAATATACGATTCCCAAAGTCCAAAGTATCTCCTTTGGGGGGGACATATCTCAATTTGATTCCATGCCTAGGGTCACGATTGTCCTTAAACAAAGCACTCCAAGGTGTGGGAGTAGCTGTAGTTTCTACAATGTTCACCTCTTTATTGGCAGAAATTGAGGAGGCTCCTGAATCCATAGCATCCACCTGAATGGCAGACTGCCCAGAATTGCCGGAAAAAAGGGTCAAATACACCCACATACTATATCAAATGAATCACTTCAGCCCATCTACTTTAAAAAGAATCAAATAAATACATTTTACTAATTAAAAAACATCATTTGAACCCACTTACTAATAGTGTAGAATTAATTATTAGTCAGTTTCCTATTTGTATTTGGTAACTTGTTTATTATAAATATACTCTCAGGGCTACCAGTCTGGTTAAGCCTGTTTATTATTCTCACATGGTATCAGAGCCAATTCCGGTTGTGGTTTGACGGCTTGTTTAGCACCCATGATTAAGGGTAGCTTATTAAGGGTTTGTTTGGCCCGTTTATACACCCCAATATTGTCCAGCCCGGTTCGGGCTGAGGGGGCGTGTTGAAGCATTTGTCCCACACCGGAAAGCCATCCCTTTACCCTAAATTTTTTTTCGATTCTCATGGCTTCGTCCGCCGCCGCCGCTGAACAAACCACCGCAACCACCACGACGATGGCAGCGCCTCTCACCACGGCCGCGCCCGTCACCATGCCGGCAGTTTCTTCTATTACGTCTGCTCCGGTCTCTTTCTCGTTTGGCTCGGCGTCCACTGCCTTGCAGTCGCCGCCTTTTGATGCATCGGTTTGGGTTCCACCGGTGTTTGACTGGTCTGCTCCGGTTACTGCCACTCCTTCGACTGGTCCAGACTCAGCCACACGGTCAGTTTCGGCATCCTCCTCCTCCCGGATGTTTTTTGGCGGTCCCACGTTTTCTGGAGTACAAGGATTAGCGCCGCCGCCTACGGTATCACCGATAGGCCGACCGGCAGCAGCCCGCACTGGTTCCCTGGAGGCAATTGCACAAGCTATGGGGTTTTCGGCTCCCAATATTACGAACATTGTTACCACCAAGCTTGATGCAGTTGAAGATTATCTTCCCTGGCGCACCCAATTTGAATCGTTTTTGGTTTCTCACGGTCTCATGGGGATCCTAGATGGTACTATCACTGCTCCTCCTCAATTTATTTTCGATGCTACTCGTAGAGAAGTTGTGAACAACGAGTCTTATTATTGGCTCAAGTTAGATCAAACAGTTCGTTCTTGGCTGTTTGCTACTTTATCCCGTGATATACTTGTTGAAGTTCATACTCTTCAAAATTCTGCTACCATCTGGGAAAGACTTGAATCTAGATTTATGGCTGCCAGCATGGCTCGTTCTATGGAATTAAAACGCATGTTTAATAATACTAAAAAGAAGGACAATCAAACCATGGAACAATACATGCGTGAAATTCAGAAAATTACCGATGCCCTTGCCACGATTAATTCACCGGTCTCCCTGAAAGATATAATTGAGCAAACACTTCTAGGTCTTGGTCCTGATTATGAGTCTATAATAACCACATTGACTTCGTTTCCGGAGGGACTCACGTTTGATAAGCTACGGAGACGGCTCGTTGAGCAAGAGCAACGCATTCTTTATCTTCGCTCTCAGGAGGCATCATCGCCCGCTGCTTTTGTTGCTCAACCCGTGGCCCCGGCAGCTCCTGGCAATGATCCGAGAGGTGGCAATCAATATCATCGGGGACGCGGACGACGTGGTCAGCGTGGTAGAGGCAACCGCGGCCGAGGACGCGGGAACGGACAGCCACACCAGCCGAACTACATGGCTCCCGGGTACGGCCCGCAGCCTGGCTACTACCAGCCACGGCCGGGACAGCAGCCCCAAGGGGGGTATTTTCAGCCGCCAGTATATCATCCACAAGCTCCTTCTCATGGACGTCCAGGTTCAGTTATATGTAATACGGTTTTTTCATCGTTACATACGCATCCCTACTTTATTTATGGTACTAATCATAGCTATGCAGGCTCACCGTTAGTTGATGGACAATTTGGTTCTATTCCTCCACCGGTTGTTTGTCAAATTTGCTATTCACCAGGTCATTCTGCTGCTTCCTGTCCGTCCCGTTTTTCACAGCCATCTACTCCTGCTCTTGCTGCGCCCGTGGGTGATACTAATGACGCTGTCTGGTTCCCAGACTCCGGTGCTTCTGCGCATATGACTCCTCAGGAAGGTACATTAGTTAATAAATCTGCTTATTCCGGACCACTTACTGTTACTGTAGCTGATGGCACAAATTTACCTATCAAAAATATTGGCAATATTTCCATTAATTCCTCGTCAAGGCCTCTTCATTTAAAATCTGTTTTTCATGTTCCTCATATTAAATATAATTTATTATCCATTCAAAAGCTATGTTCTGACAATAATTGCATGGTGATTTTTGATAAAAATTCTGTTTTTCTAAAGGACAAAACCACGGGGGCAACTCTTCTTCAGGCTTCCAGTAGCGGATCCGGTCTCTATCCCATTCGTCTGTCTCCATCTCCAGTTTTAGCTTTAGTTTCTAGTGCGGCGCCTGGACCACTGTGGCATCGTCGTTTGGGACATTGTGGCAGTAGAGTTTTAGATGGTCTTAAGAAGTCGGGTCAACTATGTAGTTTATCCTCTTTTAATCATGATTGTTCCTCGTGTCGTTTGGGTAAATCACAAAGATTACCGTTTCAAGATGTTTTCCATAGTGCTAGTAAACCTTTATTTTTAATACATTCTGATGTTTGGCAGTCTCCTGTTTTATCATCTTCTGGATTTAAATATTATGTTTCCTTTATTGATGATTTTTCTCGTTTTACGTGGATATATCCCATGCGGCGTAAAAGTGAAGTCTTTACTCATTTTAAATCTTTCAAGTGTCTGGTAGAAAATTTATTGGATCATAAAATTAAAATTTTTCAAAGTGATGGAGGGGGTGAGTTTGATAATTTAAGTATGCGATCATTTTTTAATTCCAATGGAATTCTTTTTAGAAAATCTTGCCCTGATACTCCTCAACAGAATGGTTTAGCAGAACGCAAACATCGGCATTTACTTGAGTTAGCGCGAACCATGCTGATTGACGCTGGTCTGCCCGCCAGTTTTTGGGTTGAGGCTATTTTAACTGCTGCTTATATTATCAATCGATTACCCTCCACGAAATTTACTGGTTTTTCTCCATATCAAAAATTATTTCACCAGACCCCTGACTTCTCTTTTATGCGTGTGTTTGGATGCGCTTGTTTTCCTAATTTCACTGCCACTTCAGCAAATAAGCTCTCTCCTAGGTCTGTTCAGTGTGTTTTTCTAGGATATGCTTCTGAGTATAAAGGATATCGTTGTCTTGATCCTCGGACTGGTAAAATTTATATTAGTCGTCATGTCCGGTTTCATGAAAATATTTTTCCTTATTCCGCTCTTGTATCTTCTCAGTCTTCAGACTTGTCATCTTTCCACCCTTGTCCGCTGTCCATTTTTCGTTCCTCCATGCCCTTACCAACTGCTACTGCACAGTCATTGCCCTCGGCAGATTTTAACTCGGACACACGTGCATCATCATCACCAGTGCACTGCTCGTCGGCACTGGATACCGCCGGTTTGCAGCCATCAACGCCAGCAAGCACCGGGCAGCAGTCTGTTACACCGGGCACCTCCGCGACCCACTCTCGGTCTGGTAGCGTGACACCGCCAGCTGCTGTCCCGGGCAGTTTTGCCGAGATAGGATCGTCATCCCAGGCTGCTACCGAGGGTGGTAATGTGCATGTCTCCGATAATTCTATCATTAAAAATATTCATCCCATGCAAACAAGGTCTAAATCAGGAATTTTTAAACCCAAAACAATTTTTAATTTAAATACTGAGGTTTTGGTTCCTGATCCTACTTGCTTTTCTATGGCTAATAAAGATATTAAATGGAGAGCTGCAATGGCTGAGGAATTTAATGCACTTATTGCTAATAATACATGGGAATTGGTGCCATTTGACTCTGGTAAAAATGTGGTCGGGTCTAAATGGATCTATAAAACTAAATATCGTTCTGATGGTTCTGTTGAACGACATAAAGCACGTTTGGTTGCTCAAGGGTTCAAACAGCAAGCAGGAGTTGATTTTTCTGAAACCTTTAGTCCTGTTGTCAAACCAACTACTGTCCGCATTGTTCTGACCTTAGCTATTTCATATCATTGGCCTATTCGTCAGTTGGATGTTAAAAATGCCTTTCTTCATGGTCATCTAACAGAAGAAGTTTACATGCGTCAACCACCTGGGTTTATTCATCCTCAGTTTCCTAATCATATTTGTCGCTTGCGCAAGGCCATTTATGGTCTTAAACAAGCTCCCCGGGCTTGGTTTCACAGATTCAGTAGCTTTCTTTTGACTCATGGTTTTATCTGTAGTCGTGCTGATAATTCCTTGTTTATTTTTCGTCAGGCCACTCGAACCATTTATTTATTACTATATGTGGATGATATTATTATTACTGGAAATTCTTCTACTCTTATTAGTAAATTTATTTCTCTTTTAGGGAAATATTTTGCTATGAAAGATTTAGGGGATATTCATTTTTTCTTGGGGGTTCAGGCTGTGCGAAATTCCTCTGGTTTATTTTTATCTCAGGCCAAATATGTGTCAGATCTTCTTACCCGCTTCCATCTTCACACATTAAAGTCTGTTCGCACGCCTTTACCTAGTAGAACTAAGCTGTCTCTCACTGATGGTGAGTTACTTGCTGATGCTACGGAGTATCGTAGTATGGTAGGTGCATTGCAGTATTTGACTATGACTAGACCTGATATTACATATGCTGTTCACTTAGTATCTCAGTTTATGCATGCTCCTCGTACTTCACATATGTTGGCTGTTAAGAGAATTTTCAGGTACCTTCAGGGCACAATTACTCACGGATTACATCTCCAGCCTTCCCCTCATCCACATTCTGTTCTGGCCTATTCTGATGCTGATTGGGCTGGTTGTCCTGATAGTAGTAGATCTACATCTGGTTATGCTATTTTTCTTGGTCCTAATTTGATTTCCTGGCGGTCCAAGAAACAACCCACTGTCTCTCGATCATCTACAGAAGCTGAGTATCGAGCCATTGCATATACAGTTCAGGATACATTGCACATTCGCTCCATCCTATTTGAGCTTGGGTTTCCTATTCATAGACCGGTTCGATTGTTATGTGATAATGTATCTGCTTCATATTTGTCTACAAATCCCATACAGCATGCTCGAAGCAAACACATTGATATTGATTACCACTTTGTTCGGGAACGTGTAGCTCATGGTGATCTCCTGGTGCAGTATGTTCCTACGAAATTTCAGCTTGCTGATATCTTCACCAAGAGTTTGGCTCCTCAGCAGTTTTTATTTTTACGAGACAATCTACGCATAGTTCCTCCTGCATAGATTGAGGGGGTGTAATAGTGTAGAATTAATTATTAGTCAGTTTCCTATTTGTATTTGGTAACTTGTTTATTATAAATATACTCTCAGGGCTACCAGTCTGGTTAAGCCTGTTTATTATTCTCACACTTACCGGATGACAACCCTTTACTCTAGGTCACTGCAGGCTGATTTGACATGTCTTTGTCCCTTTTTAATTACGTTTTTCATTTTCTTTTCCTACCTCTATGAGTCTGTGTATTGTACGTAGTACTTACTATACTCTGAATTTTAGTATTTCCCAACTTTCCAACTTGGGATTCTTTCTTTTAGTTTTTTTCCTTTTCTTTCTCTCTTTGTCTTATCTTTTGATTTGTGCTCTTCTTCTTCCTCTTTGAATCAAAGAATACGGATCATATTTTAGAAGCTCTAAAATCATTTTTCCATTTTTCTAATTTCTATATTTCCTTTTTAGGAATATGAAAAAATTATACACTTCTTGCATACATGCTCAAAATTCCTAGCTTATACCCACTGTTTTTGTACTTAAATTTAGGATATATATACAAAAAACACGTCAAATGTAAAACCCGGATTTTAAAGATGGAAAACGTCTGGCAAATAAAAAAAATCAAATAATGCTACTCCGTAAAATATTGTACAACTTTTGAGCCCGTTTGATTGTTTACACATTAAAACTTTACATGTAAAATGATTGCACGTAAAGTTTAGGATGGTGAAATAATTTGCATGTAAAATGGAAATACATCATTTGGTCATGATGTAATCTCTTTTTAAATTACACACAAACTTTTGAAAACATATAAATCCGAAATTGACTTCTTTCCAAGGCAGGGAAACATGTGCAGATGTGCTCATCTAATACGGCTTGGAGTATAATGGCACTAGTTAATTTTAATATATTTGCATTATTTTATTTCTTTGGGACATAAATGCGTAGGTTTTAGTTTCCTAGTTGATTTCAATTCTATTATTTTACCAAGGGCTCTGCTTGTATTTAACCGGGTTATATGGATGATCGAAGACAAAACATTATACTTCATATATTAGATGAGAGCGATGTTTTTGATGACTTGTTGAAGGTAATTGCCTACCATCTTTTTGAGTTCCAATTTTTACAAAATAGTAATATCTGATACCGAAAACCCCATTTTTTATATGTAGTATGTTGTAGTGATTTTTCTCATTAAAATATAGGACCTGTTTGGTGGCCTTGTTTTTCGACTTATAAGGCTCATCAGCTAATTTTTTCACAAAACACCCAACTTTGATTTCACGCGCTAAATTGTGCAATAATAAAAATAAGTAAGGTTGAAGTTACTTTTCTGATTGCATTGGCTGAAGTTATTGTAGAGGATCATTTTAGCTATTTTCATGTAATTTTTTGTTTATTTTATTAATTAGCCAATGGGCCTAATTAGGAATAGGAACCGCGAAAGGAACCCACAATCAGACCGGGATAGACAGCAGACCTCGAGGCTAGACGGAGTTATAGTGAGGTCGGACCTTTTTCAGGGCTTACGTGACAGTCTATCGTTCGTGCATAGCTATCTGGCAGCAGACAGGAATAAATGGAAGAAACGTAGACCTAAAAGAGATAATCATTGCACAACATCCAAGATATTACATGAGTCTTATTCGATTGATAAGTATTTAGAGGCCGTTTGGCAACACTATTTTTCGGCTTATCAGGCTTATCAGACAACTTTTTCACCAAACACGCACTTTTGCTTTCGCGTGCTGAATTGTGTAATAAGCTAAAAAAGTAAGGTTAAAGTTACTTTTCTGGCTGTATTGGATGAAGTTACTGTAGATGACCATTTTAGCTATTTTTACATATAACTTTTTCTTTATTTTATTAATAACATACGTAGTATATTTTAAAAATAATTTTTTCCTTAATCAGCAGAATCAACCAATGCAGCCATTTCAGTCAAAACATCATAAATTTTAGCAGAATCAGCGAAAACAACCGATTTTCATGCTATCAAACGGGCTCTTAATGTATCAGTTTCCCCTAGAACACTAGTAGCTAAAGTCTATAAATACTTCATGTATATCTCCTATCAAAGGACCGAATTCCGGATTAATAATGACGCTTTACGCTACTCAAATTTCATTTGCCCTCATATATATAGCTCTTATAGTTGGATTAAACTCCATCACCTTCGTTTTTAAATAAGTGCAATATGTTGAATTTTACACTATTCGCATGTTCTATTTTCATAAAAAAAATCGTGTTTAAATTTGTCCCACTGTAAATTTTCAAAATATTATTTTCAATTTAAAAAAAAATATTAAAGGTCACAATTGTGCATCGACAATTGTAAAAAATGTACTGTTGCACTTATTTAAGATCAGATGTAATATATATTGTATGAAAAGTCATAAAAATAGAAAAATAATTTTAGATCATTTTCCCAAATTTCTTAAATTTAAATAAGAGAAGCAAAGTAAAAATAACGGGATTTTTTTTTACATTGTGTGAATCTACTCTAGTGGAGGACAAAAAAAGTAAAAAGAATGAAAATAAAAAGCAAGAAAGTAAAAGAACGGAAGAGAGAAAGCTCTCAGGACGTAGAGAACTACTGTACGGAGTAGTTATTCGTATATACAGTACTACGTACTTTGTATGGGATACTGTATATGACACGTAAGAACAAAAAATAGAGAAAGTAAATAAGAAATGAGAAAAATATGTCACCTCAACCAATAAGTTGCTATGGGGGGTTGTCATCCGGTCACTTGACCAAATTGATTGTTTTCTAGTAGTAAGTGTATCTATTTGATGCTTTTTAAAGTAGATGGATTGAAGTGATTCATTTGATATAGTAGATGGGTGTATTTGACCATTTTTTCAAATTTTGTCTAACTAACTTTGTCTGTTTCTATTTTAAGTAAAGAATCTATGATTTCAATTAATTCTCTCTTCTGCACAAACTCCAATCACATAATTTTTACTTTATTAATCTTCATGTCAGTCAAAAAAATTATAAAAAAAATCTAATGAGAACCACCCCATTACCCCAAACGTCGGTGGATAGTGAGTGATATCTTAAAGAGTTATGGCCTATTTATTCGGGGTTAATCTAGGTTGTTGAAGATTCAATTTCTAGTTAACCCCGTTTGTTTGTATTTTTATAACAACAACCTAGGTTATGCGTTAACCTCACTTAACTCCTGAGAACCTGGAAGAACCTTAAATTGAAGAACCTCCGAATGGAGGGTTTTGGAGGTTAAGTTCTCATTTAACATAAAATGAACTAGTGTACCTTAATCCAAACAACATATATTACATTAACCTAGATTCACTTTGTATATTTCCAAATAATATTTTACGTATAAATCTAGATTTAC
The DNA here is from genome assembly GCA_945859915.1 of Cuscuta epithymum. Taxonomy (NCBI): domain Eukaryota; kingdom Viridiplantae; phylum Streptophyta; class Magnoliopsida; order Solanales; family Convolvulaceae; genus Cuscuta; species Cuscuta epithymum. The sequence continues at coordinate 223,012 of CAMAPF010000958.1, forward strand.
TTAGATTAACCTAGTTTTTATTAAAACTGATGGTTACTTCACTTTATCGAGCCACATATCGCTACTTCATAGCAAAAATATCCTACGGAGTACTATATGTAGGAACCACTTCGCTATTGACCATGACATCGAAATTATTGCCCATGGCAACGACAAATGCTGAAATGCCTATTGATCATAGGGGTCATGTTGCAATAAATAATGATTTTCACATATGAAATACGAAATGTGATAGATCGACGAAACTTATCATGGGGCCGTGCATTGACGTATTCAAAACCAATTTTGAGTGGTGCCAAACCTTTTTTTTTTCAAACCTAAACTAGAATTTAGTCCCAAATAACAAGTACGGGGTACATTATTAATATTACAGACTATTTGATTAGACTTGGCTTAAATTATAAATGTATGTATAAAAGGAATTTTACTCCTCTCCATCTCCAGTTACTGGACTTCTCCCGTAGGAGAGATACAGAGACAAATGGGGAAATGGTGGGGTAGTGTAGAATAAAAGATGATATTTAATTATTATTTTTAAGGAGAGATAGAGTGAAAAAAGAAATGGAGAGAGTAAATGGAGAGAAAGAAATGGAGAGGAGTATGACCCGTATAAAAGTGTAATAGTGCCCCCCTTCAAATAAATAAATTTCTCAATCATAGCTTTTCAGTCAAAACCTAAATTATGAGAATGTTCTCGTTTTATTTTTTAACACAGAGTGGAGTATTAGAGTGCGCATGTTTTTACTTTATGGACTATTTTCAGTCTCAAACCAGACATAGATCAGATCAGACTCGTCTTGGATAGTAATAAATATCCAGAGGACAAATATTTACAAGACCATACCAGATCAAATCAGAACAGACCATCAACTTTTAGTCCAAATAAAAATATCGTACATGTCACTTTAAATTCTATTTTTAACAATTAAGCTTGCCCTCAAATTTTCAGATTTTTCTTTAAAATATTACACAATCATTCATAATAAATACTCCCTCCGTAACAAAAAAATCTTCCCACTTTCCTTTTCGTCCGTAACAAAAAATTCTTCCCATTTCTAAATCTTCCCATCATACCCTCAATAATTTTGAAAATAATACACTATTACAACTACTTTTTTTGGATTTATCCTACATTCCATCACATTATTCTACAATCTTCCTATCATACTCTCAATAATTCATATCCTCTTTCACTATTCTTAATCTACCTACTTTTGAAATGGGAAGATTTTTAAGTTATGGAATTAATTAGTAGATCCATATATACTAATATACTATATATGTGTCACTTTTTTATTTTTTATTTTTATTTTTTTAATTCTTCAATTTTATACCCTTACTATATACTAGTATTTCATTAAAATTTGGGAAAACAATTTTTAATTTTTTATGTTTACTCATATTTTGGAGGGACCATTTTTTTATTTTTCTCATATACTTTCTCTGTTCCTTTTTAATTGTAATGGTCAACTTTTCAGGTTTGCCAACTCACAAGTTTGACTATTATTATCTTTCATTCTTTATTAGTAAAAGAAATTAAAAAAATTCAGATTTAGAAAATTTAAAATGAGAAGAATTTAAAAATATTTTTTAAAAATTTAATTTATAATGCGTTAATAAATAAAATATAGTCAAAATAGAAGATATGGATAGTGCAAAAAGTCCAATTAAAAAAGAGAGACCAATATATATAATGAAAAAAATATTTCAGTTGAATTTGCAATGATTAGAGCTGGATAAGAGCGTCAAGAGAGACCAATACAATTCAGCCATACATACCCATAAGAAGAAAGTTTATACAGTACGAAAGAAAGAAATTAAAGATGGGAAGAGCGGAAGGATGGACTAGATTACGGACAGCCGCCCTTTTGGTCAACGCCATATTGTTGGGCGTCGGAAACTGCGCCAACCCTCTTCTCACGCGCCTCTACTTCATCGGCGGCGGCACCCGGATATGGTTTTCCGCCTGGCTGCAAACCGCCGCTTGGCCAGTCACTTTCATCCCTCTTCTCGTCTCCTACCTCCACCACCGCCGCCGCCGGAGCCAGACAAGTGACTCCGGTGAGTTCCAACACATCACGCCGTTTCTTTTCATCTCCGCCGCCCTCATCGGCCTTCTGATGGGCCTGAACAACTACCTCTTCACGTACGGCGTCTCCAAGCTTCCGGTCTCGACGGTGCTTCTGATCGGGAGCTCTCAGCTCGGGTTCACGTCGGTGTTCGCTTTCTTCCTTGTGAAGCAGAAGTTTACGGCGTTCACGATAAACGCGGTCATTTTGCTGACCTTATCGGCGGTTGTTTTGGGCGTCCGGGCGGGGAACGACCGCCCGGCGGGGGAGTCGAACAAGGAATATATTTTGGGGTTTGCTTCGACTGCCGGGTCGGCGGCTTTGCTGGGGTTGGTTTTTCCGTTGGTGGAGTTGAGTTATAGTAAGGCGAAGAAGGCCAGGATTGAGTATAGTACGGTTCTGGAATTTCAGATGGTTCTGTGTTTTGCTGCCACTCTTGTCTGCACGCTTGGAATGTTCATAAACCATGACTTCGAGGTTATCTTCTCTAAATTCAACTTTGAATTTTTTAACTATTTGACTAAGTTTTATTTATTAATATAATAGTGTATTTTTGAAAAGAAAAAAATCTCTGTATTAAATTTGGGGAATTGTAAATTTTTAAAATCTAATTTTTTAAATGTTTTCACTAATACAAAATTATATATATTAATAATCAAAGTTGTATCTCGACAAATGTAAAAAATTGACTATTGCACTTATTTAATAATGGAGAAAGTACACACATACGCATACTCCTTGCACTTCAATGTTTTTATTTACAGTCATTTTAGTCATACCCTATCAAATTAATAAATTTAGACAATAATGACATACTGATGAAAGAAACATTTACCATACATGAACACATGGGTTCAAATCAAATTAGACTTAATTAGAGTGTTTAACCAAAGTCTAATTTGCTAAATGTCTATTTTGTAGGTACTTTATTAAAGCTGAAATTGGAAAAATTGACCTAAATATGAGTAAATGGGGTTAGAATTCTAAAATAGGACTACTATGTTTATCTTCCCGTAGTAATAAATATTGATAGGTTAAATGCACTATACTGCAAGTATTTGGCAGTCACGCCTACACGATAGCAGTAAATACTGACATGTTAATCCTATTTTGGAAATAAAAACAAAAACTTTTAAACTTCATTTACTACTAGTTTGAAAAATCTCTCATTTTAATTTGATCTAATTTAGTCCTGTGTTTATGAAATCGGCCCGACTTGACGGGTTGTCCAGGAAACTGCCGACCCCGGTAAATCGCCAGTCCGGTACAAATCAGAAACCGTAAAAGGTCAAAACCCGGTTAAACCCATCAAAAATTTGAAAGATCCGGTCGATTCGGACAGTGGATGTAAAGACGAAGAAGATGTCGTAAGGAGAGCTTCCATCGATTTCGATACATCCTTTAGACTTCCAATTAAAGTCACAAAGATTATCGATTGATAGTCTAGCTATGATTTCCTTTTTTAAATCTGTGCATACAAAGTAAATTAAGAAGTATTATTGGTAGGGTCTGTAACTTTGAAATACAGCTGAACGGTTGGGTAAGAGATGATGACTAGGGAGTGGATTAGTATATAAGTGGAGGGGAACATGAAGATTACAAGGGGGGAAAACTATCAAATAGGCCCTCATACTAATACGAAAAAGTCAATTAAGCCCCGAACTCAAAAAACATCCAATTAAGCCCACGAACTATAAAAAACGAGGCAAAACAGTCCTTTTAACAGACAATTAAGCGGTTAAAAAGAGATAAGGAACAAAGAAAAGAAAGAGAAAAGGAGAAAAAGAAAATGTAAAAGCATGCCACATCATTTGCCACACAGGCAACTTAACTGGTAACGGTTAATATCCTGCTAAAAGGACTGGTTTGCCTCGTTATATTTAGTTCGTGGGCTTAATTGGATGTTTTTTGAGTTCGGGGGCTTAATTGACTTTTTCGTATTAGTAGGGGGGCCTATTTGACACTTTTCCCTTAGAAGTGGGTATGGGGAAAATGGAGAGATAAAACTGAAAAAGTAATTGATATTGAGTGTACTTATTCTGATTCTGCTAAAATTTATGAAATTTTGGTTGAATTGACTGCATTGACTGATTCTGTTATTTAGGAAAAAATATTTAAAAATATATTTTATTAATAAAGTAAAGAAAAAATTATATGTAAAAATAGCTAAAATGGTCCTCTACGGTAACTTCAGCCATACTGCGAGAAAAGTAACTCCAACATTACTTTTTCTGCTTATTACACAATTCAGCGTGTGAAAACAAAAGATATGTGTTTCGTGAAAAAGGTTGGCTGATAAGCCTGATGACTAAAAACCGTGTTCCCAAACGGCCAAGAAAATTCCAAAAGACTAGGCAGTTTTGTACTTTTGTGGGTGTCATTCAAAAAAAAAAGGCAATACCGAAATTTCAACGCAACACCGCATACCGTATCGAAAATCCGGTATTGATAAAAGTCATACCGTTATCATACCAAAACTTTCGGTATACCGAATTTCGGTAATTCAGTACGGTATGTAACCCATACCGTATTATACCGAAAGTTCACAACACTGATCTTCTTGGAGCTTTATAAAGCATCGGCATATATGCTTAACATAAGAAGCTCATACAGATTGAAACATGTGCCAGTATGCCGGTATTAAATCATTCTACAAAACCTTGGTCAGTAATTAAAGGTTTAAAGCTCTGGCAAAGAGAAAATATCAACACACAAAACTGAGGTCACTAAATCCTAGGAGAAAGTAATTCCTAGAACTTTTTTCTAATCCTTATTAAACATAAATGTAAACAAAAACAGAATAATTCAAAGTTCTGGTTGTAGCATGCTAGATCACAGACCAGATTGAGAAGCTTCAGCAGTGAAATGATTGAAGGTCGTCCGCAGCTCCGTGCTTCGTCAATGGCATCGCTGTCCGCACGAATCTTGACTTCTTGGGAGAATCTTCTGCCATGCTTCATGCCAGCTGCGACTCAAACTCGGGCTAGAACAGAGATGAGACGGCGGCATAGCTTAGAAATCCTCGTGTCATTGCTCCAATATGCGATTAGGTTTAGAGAGCCACTGGTAGTAAGTTAAAGATGGGTTTTTTAGTTTGGGCCTTGATGTTTTAGTTATTTCATTTAATGTCTTTGGGTTGGGTTTGGGCCTTAACAATTTACAAGTTTTATTTCGGTATATACCGAACCATACCGAAAATTAACGGTATTTCAGTATATATCGAAATACCGAAAATTTTAAAAGTGCATACCTGTACAGTACCGAAGTGACCCGGTATGGTATCATACCGTACCGAAAAATTGGGTATACCGAAATTTTCGGTAAAATCGGTATTTTTCGATATGGTATGACCGGTATACCGAAATTACGGTATATTTTCCCACCCCTAGGGAAACCCCTCTACCTATTAGGATGATAGGGAGGGAGGGAGGAAGGGGAGGGGGCAAGCCTACTCTAATATCCTATTTTGTATTGAATGATGTAACATTTTTATTTATATTTCAATTTTTATAAAAAAATTATATCAAAATTTATACTCCGTAACTTTTAATGATCTTTCATATATGATAAACAATGACTTTTCATATAACACCAAAATTGCATATATACAGTTTTTAAGAAAAACCGAAGTTTCAACAATAAGATGTTTTCAAATTCAAAATTCTCAAATCTCAAATGGATCCATATACTAAAATTAAAACTCCATTTTTAAAACAATTGAAACATTTAATAAAGTTATTTTAATAGTGAGATCTTAATTTTAGCACTTGAATCTATTTATGAAAAAAATTTGGCCTAAAAATTTTCTACTGTTAAACCTTCAAAAAATAAAGGAAAAATTGAAAACAATAATCCCAACTATTGCTGGTCCGCTGAAAATAATCCCAACTATTGATTATTTTTGTATAATCCCAACTATATAGACTATCCGCCAATAATGGTCCATGACCATATATTACCTCTATAAAAAGTGAATTTTAAATAAAAATTAAGCGCAAAAATTAAAAGTTGAGATTATTTATAGGGATTACTTGTTATATCTCATCTCATCCACTTTAGAAACTACAAGAATTTATTCATAGGGACCATTATTGGCGGAAGGTCCCTAAAGTTGGGATTATTCTGTAATAATCAATAGTTGGGATTATTATGAGCGGACCGCCAATAGTTGGGATTATTACTATCAATTTTTCCAAAAATAAATTAAACTTTATATATAGAATATTGGTGTCATTAGAAAAATCATAAAAAGTTATGAATTTTGATATGTTTTTTTGTAAAAATTGGAATAAAAATAAAAAAGTTGCCTCATTTATAAGATAAAAATGGGTTTTACCCTTAACATTGCCCCCTCTCCCTCTCACCCAACCTACCCTGTCCATCATCCCATTCGGAATTGCTCTTTCCAAATCCCCTATTCTCAGAAAGGCTAAGAGAAAACCTGTTGCTTTGGGTTTTCTCGCATTCTTATAAATCACCCAACCATTAATTAAGAGTGAATTACTTTAATGGGAGTAAAACATTGAATAATTAAATGCATAAATATGAGTTCAATGTTTAATAGAAGTAAAAGTATAATGAAGTTACAACTCTATTTACAATTAGATAAAAAAAAAAGAATAAGCTAAAACCAAATCAAAACTCTAACACTACTCTGCCTCTGCCTCTGATCTTATAGTTTAGCAGTTGTCCAGTGACTTCGTCGCCTGCTGTCCGGCGAGTAGTGCTAGGGTTGTGATCTCATTCCATCAATTGAAATTTGATGATATGGAATGACTGGGCTAGAAGATCTATCTTATTTAGCAGACAGATTTAAGAGTTCTCCCGTTTTGAATTCCATTCTAGAAACATATTAGTGTAATTTCTGGACACTAATCATAATTTAATCGAAGGAAGAACTGTTATCCGCAAAACATGCTAAGTAAATTGAAAATGACAAAGTTAATTGTTGGGCCGGTCTGCAGGTGTAACCTCGTCATCGTCAAGTTTATATTTGGGGCGAAATAAGAAAAATAAAAACAATGTGACTCAGAGAGAAATAAGCAAAACATAATTTATGTAGTAAAAAATTTGTGGAACAAACACAAAAAAATTGCCAAATTCAAATAGGACAAATAGCATACTCTGCATTATATATTGGCAAACAATGCGACTTAGTTAATTGTTTTGGGGCGTGGTTCCAATGACATCGATGCCTAACGTGAGAACACTCACATGTAAATCAATAAAGCTCTTTTGTTGCACATTTTTAAATTTGCTCAAATTATGCTAATATTAATTAAAACGATGACATTTTGATAATTATTATCGAAAAATACAACAGATGAGTTTCATTGTGCACCATGTCAGGGAAAATGTGGTGTTATCACCTTAATCATTGTTATCGTTTGATTTGTAATCATTTTGCTTGGAATAGTACTCTAGTACAAGTTTTGTTGAATTTGTGAAGGTAATATCAAGGGAAGCAAGAGAGTATGAATTGGGAAAAACAAAGTACTTCTTGGTAATAGTGGGGGATGCAATACTTACACAGTTCTTTTATGTGGGAGCCCTTGGAGCGACGTCGTACGGCTCATCTCTGTTGTCTATGGTCATCATCACCGTCCTCCTCCCCATCACGGAGCTGATGGCCGTCGTCTTCTACCATGAGAAGTTCCAGGCCGAGAAGGGCATCTCTCTGTTCCTCTCCCTTTGGGGATTCGTTTCTTACTTCTACGGAGATATAAAAAACAATATCAAGAAAAAGAACCCGCAACCGGCGACAATGCAATGGCCAGATTCGTTATGTACTACTTGTCAATTGAAATTGAATCTCTTGAATAGTGTGTGACATTTTAAGTTTAAAAAATTTCATTATAGTCTTGACTATTCAATGTGTAAAATATACGTAGTAGATATGTGTAAAATATACGTAGTAGATATTGAGTGTACCATGGATTAAGACCATGAACCAATTACGGGATCAAGCTCTCAACGGGATCAGACTATAAGTAGGATTAGCCTTCTACGGGGTTAGCTCTTAACGGGATCAAGCCCTAAACGGGATTAATATTAATAGCCGTTGGGCCTAATAACGAATCAGGACCACGAGAGGAACCCACAACCAGACCATGCTGGACAGCAGATCTTGAGCCTGGGCGGAATTTTAGTGAGGTTGGGATATTCCTAGGACTTACGTGGCAGGCTATCATTTGAGCATAGCTATCTGGCAGCATGCGGGAATAACAGAAGGAACGTGGATTTAAAGGAACAATCATTGCACAACGTCCAAAACGTTACAGGAGTCCTATTCGACTAATATGTAATTAATAACATTTATTGTATCAGTTTCCTCCTAGAATATTAGTTCCTATAGCCTATAAATACTTCTTGTATATCTCCTATCAAAAGACCAAACTCCGGATTAATAATGTAGCCTTACGCTGCCTAAATTTCATCTGCTCTCGTAGTTGGATTAAACTCCAGCATATATATTAAAATGTATTGGTCTGACATATGTGTATTTTTTTATTGTCAATCTGATGTGGCATGATCTGTTTTGGTCAAATCTAGTCTGATTTGATGTAGTCTAGTATAGCATCATGTGATTTAGGTGTGAAATTGAAACAAGTATAATCGAACTATCTTATGTTCAACTTCATACTAGAGTGACCATTTATATGCATTGTCACTATAATTACATTTTAAATAAATTTATTCAAATAATAATTTTGGAAAATCCTAAAATTAAGGATGAATGCAAGTTAATAACGAAAGTGAACATGGCTTGATTCCGGGGTAATCAGATTTCGGGGCTGATCAGACTTGATCACATTAAAATTATTTAATTGAGCAACGCTGATCAATATTAGGTTCTTACCGCTCTCGCGGCGTAAAGTACAATAATTTAGGAAACCGGGTTGATCTCTCTTTTTTTTTTTTGCCGAAGAACACAATTTTTTTAAAGGAAAAGCAGAGGAAAGTACATAGAAGATACGAGGAATGCAAGAGAAGGAAAACCCAACCCGTAGTGCAACTACGAAAACCACCCAAGAGAACAATAGGAGTTCATTCTAGATTGAAGAGGTCCACCCGAGATTGGGATCGAGTCCTCATTGTGTGCGATCGCTGATGCTTTTTTCTATATAATTTAATTTGAGTGTTCAAATTTTATGTAGGCAAGCAGTTATCCCTCGTGACTAGTCTTGCCTTGTTGCACATGTCCTGGTTGACATCTGAATCCCATAGATCTTCCATGGATGATATAGGAGGTCTTTTCTCACTCTCTGAAGCATGGCCAAGAAATGCATCCCCAGAATATGAGTAAATATGATCAGCAAAGACACACTCTCCATCAACAGAGGGTTGATTACCTGTAAGAACATCGTTGACCTCCAAAGTACCCAAGTTAGTATTGTCTTCCTCATTTGGCCTCATAACCCTTGTTTCGCGATCACCCATAAAGGAGGCAAGAATTTTTTCAAATTCTCTAATTAAAAAATGAGAAACCGAGTCCACTCCATTAGCCATAGATCTCTCTTAATTTATTTTATGTGCAATTATAATCCTAGTAGATGTTCTAGGTCACAAGAGATATCAATTAAATTATTCAAACACAAATTAAATAAAAATCATGCAATTAAACCATCAAGAAATTAACCCTAGATCATGATTACCCCTTCATCGAACCCAAATCCCTAATTAAAACTACTCACAATTTATAAATGAAGTAACAATAGAATTGGAAAAGAAAGAATTAATTGTAATTAGTTAAAAAGATTGAACTTACAAAAAGTCCCAAAATCTTGACAATCCAAGGCTGAAAAGCTCTCAAAAATTCATTCTAGGGTTTATCTCTCAAAGCTCATGGTCCAAAACAAAACAAAACAAGCTGAATATATAGAAAACAACTAAAAGTGGGTGAAATTGGATCTGCACGGTCATGCGCACGGCATGCGACCAACCGTGCGGGCTTCCTTAAAAATATATCAACGTAAAAAACCATTCGCCCGTCCACACGGTCTGGCCTTGCGGACCTCTCTGCAAGCATGATCTGGAGCGGGAAGTGTGCGGATTCCACACGGTCGGTCGTGCAGACCTTCTTGTAAGCAATTTCTGGAGTGCGAGGTGTGCGGGCTCGCGTGGTCCAGCGTGCGGACCCTTTTTAGACCGTTTTCTTTCTCTTTTCTTCCTCGTTCGACCCCGATCGATCCCAGCTTCATTCGTTGATTTCTTTTGACTCTAAAAAGGCTCCGTAATCGCCCCGTGGATGTTTAATGCCTCTTGCCATCTATCGAACGTGTCTCACATCCTTCTAAATTAATCTCTAACGCTGATGTCGATCGGGTTCAAATTCCTGACTTTTGCTTCAAAAAATTGCAAACCAAACTCGGTAAATCATGACTTGATGAGCTAATTAACCCCAACACGCATCCAATGCGTGTTGAAATACAGATTTGTCAAATTTCTCCACACTTAAACTTTTGCTTGACCTCAAGCAAACTGAATTTCGGGACTTACGATAATCACCACATGACATTAATAACCATCATCATGCAGTGGAAGTCAAAAGTATATTAACAGAAAAAGACAAAGTAAATTAAGTAAACTCTTCCCTAAACTACCTCTTTGTACCCTGGCTAAAATTACTGACATAAATAATTACAACATCCTTGAATGAAGTTAAAGCAGCATACACAATTAGTCTTGCTCCTGATCAGGATTTGTGGAGGTGATGGTGAATGATGCAAAAGTCTCTTTCCTTGAGAGTTTGGAACAACCTGACAGCGACTCAATGTATGTGGGAGTTCCGGGGATAATTCTACGAAAAAAATTCAGCAAGACAATAAATATGAACCATCATCTATCTTTATGCAGGAAGTAGACATGGTGTATAACTGATCTAAATCGTCATTGCCATTGGTGCTTTGACGTACACTTGAAGTATGTGAAAGACTAATGCTAGAGATGCAAAAGCCTTTAAGTCCAAATTAATTCAGTTTAATTTTCCTTGTCATGTTGGCAAGAGAACGTCATTTCTTTTGAAAGATCCCCAAATCTCATCTTATTGTTGTAACACGTACGTTTTTTGACTAGGTATCTTATTCCCTTTTTCGTAATGTAAGAGGTCTAGCTACATTAATTATTTTTTCATTTTTTACGGATTTTTGCTAGACATAACCTCATTCTAATCTTGGCCTCATCAAGGAAAGTTTAGTCATGAATGTTAATTGAAAAGGTGAATCCATGCCTACAATAAAATCCTCAAGATATCAAATTCCTAGATAGTAACTGCTCTTGCCCCACTTGGGGCATAGCAACAGTGCAAAATTGGATCCAACAGAACTTTCTAAACTGAGCAAATTCACCCCTAACATCCTAAACACCAAAACGCTGTCAGAAATATTCACGGGTAAGAACAAAGACCATTTTGCAATACAGCTCGAATTATGAGGAAAAGAACGGAAAGGTCATACTCAAAATGACTTCTCATAACGGACTTAATCAAGGTGGGTAGAAATAATGAATTTAAACGAGAAACTAATGTCTTCTTCATCTCAACAACAAGAGTAAGGGTGTTGCAATTTAAGCCTAAACCTTCAAAGATATATTCTAATGGGACACACACAACCCTAGCAAGCTTACAAACAAACAGTTTAAAGAAAAAAAAAATTGACATGACTTTTCTACAAATATACAATTAACACCACACTTAAACTTTGGCATCGTCCTCGATGATCTAAAAAATGCAATATGAATTAGGAAGTAAAAAGGAATGGGTCACGCGTGCTCAACTAGCTCAAGTCAACCAAAGAAAATAAAAGAATAAGATCATGAAGACTTCCCTAGGTATTTGGTCTGTCAAGAACACACACGAACCCGCAACTCAAACAGCACATCATTGATCAGGCTAGAAATCAAGCTGCAAAGACAAACACAAAGCAAAGCGTCCAAACATAATTAGGGGTGGGCAAAAAACCGAGAAATTGGTATACCGCACATACCATACCGAAAAATACCGGAATATTGGTGTACCATCATTTTTAGTACAGTATCATATCGTATCGATTTATTTCGGTGCGGTATCATACTGTACCGATTTATTTCGGTACGGTAAAGGTAAATGTTTTCAAATATCGCGGTGTACCGGTACAATACCTCCCTAACTAACAATTACTTCAAATTCTAAAATATTGTAAAACTCCATTACAATTTTGAGGCCCAAAATTAATACTTGGGTTGGTTAGAAATACTAAAATACAGAAATAAAGGTCAAATTTTCCAAACTCACTATAACCTTCTAGGCTTGTACAACGTAACATTCAAAGAAACTAACCCTAATGACTAATGAGTAATGTACTAATGTCCAGAAACCAGTCCATCTTCGCGATGGGTGAGCCACTGAGTAGCTGATGAGTGAATTGGGATACACTTATGTGGCCAGTGTATCAACATATGATTTTGCGAGTCGAGGCACACAACTTGTCCTAAACTCTTGTTCAAATATTTTTTAAACTATAAAAATGACTAAATACACAATATCTTATTAGGGATAAATGATTTTATATTCATGTTGTTTGAATAATTTTATTTATTTTTGTTAGAGACCATTATTCATTTAACTATATCTATATCGTTCAAATTATTTTAGGAGAATGTGTTATTTTCTTACAAAATTCATATCTTTGCCCCATTCCTCCATACGACCATCCATAAATTGACCTAGAGAGTCAATTTATGGATATTTATGCTGGGGTATATCATTTTCTTACAAATGATATATGGATATTTTCAACCCAAGGACATGTTGAACTGCTTAAATATACTAATAATAATTATTGTTCAATATTGAAAATGTAATCAATAGATTATTAATTTTATTTTGTAACATTCTAATAATGGATTAAATATGTCGCTAGTAACACCGAGTTAGTATATTTTGTAATTCTAGGATAATTTGTTGTATAGGAAGACATGCATGGAAATTTACTGATACCGTGCCGTTACTGAACCGAAGCTTCGGTATACTGAAATGCGGTACACTGAAACTTCGGTAAGGTAACGGTATATAAATTTTGTATATCGAAAGTGATGGACAGTGTACCCGGGGGGTAGCTTATCCGAGGGGTTATTGCGGGAATAACTTAGAGAGAAGTTAGAGCAAACAAGTAGGAGAGAGAGACGATTATATTAATGAACTCGAGATGTTCTGGTCCTTTACAATGGGAAAAGGGGGTGCTATTTATAGTAGTAATAAATGCGATGAGAGTCCACGTGGCGATAATCTAACGGCCGAGGGGTCACCTCAATCGAGTGGCACTGGCAATTGCATGTGTACCGCATTGAATGCGGTGGGTGGATGTGACGTTGCATTAAATGCGGTGGTTGCTTGTCTCCAAAGGGAATCTTTTCGATGATTGAGTTGTTGGCCGAGGGCTCGCCTGCGGCCGAGGGCCTGTGTAGCCGAAGGCGTCGTATAGCCGAAGGCGTCATACAGTCGAAGGCTTCCCTGATTGAGTTGGTAGCCGAGGGCTACTGCATAAGCCGAAGGCTACTGGTAGCCGAGGGCTACTGTTTTACGCCGTTTTCTCCCAGTAGCTTCGTATGCTCAAATCTGGCTGCCCTGTGTGATTTGGAGCCTTCGGCCAAGGAGGCCGAAGGCACCCCAGTGTGTATTTTGTGCTTCTTTGAGACTTGAGCCGCTGCATTTGGGCTTTGAATGTTCCTTGGGCTCAATGGGCCTGTGTAGAAGAAGTAGGAGTTTATGGGCCGGGGGTTCCTGGGCCATATACTCCATCAGAAAGTTTTGGTAAAGTAAAGGTATGAAAGAAAATATTTGATATACCGTACCGAATCAGCCCTAAACATAATAGTGAAGAATACATCATCCTAAGTGCAGCAACAAGAAGTGTATGAATAAGGATACACCATTAATCATCTAAAACTCATCTCCTCGAACGGGAGTGTGTGGGGCCTGATGATCTAGAAAATGATTGTCCCAGCTGCTCTCTAGGGAGGATATCCCAGTGCCCAACGCTGCAAATCCCGATGTAATGTTGACGTGCACTTTGTCGTGATGTGCACTCAAAATAATAATACAATACAACACTTATACGTAGTATAGCGTAGTATGGTTCGTATCCGCAGGGAAAGGAATACTTCTCTTTTTATTACTAGTAATAAGGGGGGGTTTTAGATTTGTTGTTGAAGAACTTTTAAGAATATTTAAACACAAAGATGAACGACTTATGTGGTTTAATTAATAAGAAGAAGACTTGGCTTTGCTTTTATTCACTTAATCAAATGTTTGTCGATCCCGGTTATATCTTTAACTATCTTCCTCTCGAATACTCAATCGAGGAGTATATCCAATTCATCGAGGATAGTTATTAATAACGAGACGCGTTCATTAATAAAACTTACTGCCGAGTTAATATAGAACACGCGCCGTATATTCACTCGATAGTAGCAATAATATAGAGATGAAAATGATTGAGATTGATAACCTCAACACAAGCGGTTTATTGGTTTAATCAATATAATTAGTTCCCCTTAGGTTATTAACCATGAGACGCATGCATTAACAACCCAAGTTTACTACCGTGAAAGGATCAAGTTAATAACAAGCGTATTAATCGACCGATTCTAGTATTAATTAATATATGAAACAAAACTAGTTGATCCTTTAAGTAATGCTCAAAATATTAATATGTAATAGGAATAGGAATTAATTAATATTCAAGGAAGAAGATTAAAGAAAATAACTCACAGTAGCAAAACCAAGATGGAAGAGTTTAGCTCCTCATTTGGAGACTAAACATGAAGAAAATATAAAGAAATCACTTGTCTAAACTGAGCTTAGAAGTATATAGGAATTGGTGATTTATTGTAGAGGAAATGGGGTGTATTTATAGGCTTTTTAGGCTTGCAGGGTCGTGTACCCGATCGGGCTGTAAGGGCACTCGATCGGGTACTCAGTTGCTTCGCAGAAGTGTAAAAAAATTGGGGTATACCCGATCGGGCTGTAAGGGCACTCGATCGGGTATGTCGGCCACCCGATCAGGTATGGACACTCGATCGTGATCAAAATCTCCCCTGCATGTTGCCTTGTTCCCGGGTTGATCCGATTTGATTTTTCAGCGACTTACCCGATCGAGTATAGGGCATACTCGACCGGGTACAATACCAAAAATCAGGATCTTCTTGGAATTTTTGCACCTTCCTTCCACTTGTGATGTTCACCAATGGTCCCTAGAGTGAGTGATCTTGGAACTGTTTGAGCTCAGAATAAACCTAATCTAAACAATTTACAAACATTTTACAAACTAAACTATTACACCAAAAGTGTGTAATTTCCAACGTAACAATCAATCTAAACTGATTAAAAGCACAAACATAAACATGGAAATTACATGAATGTCAAATGTCCTCACGCATCTGTATGAAGAACTTCTCTTGTTTCTGGGATAGCCTGGAGTAGACATCCTCCTGATACTAATGTATCCCCTCCCAAGTGTTGGGATACATGTATCCCTGGGAGGGGGATACATAAAGCAGCATGGTCAAGTGGCTCATCTCTCTATAGTTGTCCCATCTCTCCAACCACATCTCTTTTGTCATCTCCAACTCCAACTCTATGCTCTGCTCGGCTTCTGCGCCATCGCCTGCATCTTTACCCTCCTCCTCAACATCACCATCCTTGATGAGGACAATCATCATCGGCGCGACGCAGTGAATTCATTGCATTACTTCAAACCTAGTTGCATATCCTCGAATGTTGTGCATGATGCGGGTAATATACTCTTCGCTCGGGTATCCTTCTGCCGTTAAAAGAGTCCAACGATCAGAACCCCCACATGAGGCCTCTTGTCATGAATCATGCAATAAAAACACATGAGATCCGTGGCACACACATGCCCCCTATTAGAAATGACAATTGTGACTGATCTGATGGATAGCCGCACCAAACTGCCCCGGTTACGGGGGGAAACCACATTGACCGTGTAACGGGTACGGGGCAGGGAATACCCATTTTGTATGTATGGGTAACGGGGCGGTTACGGTTTTATAATTTCCCTCCCCATTACCCGCCACGTACCCGCCCCGTTTATTATTAGTTATATGTTTATTACATTCTTATCTGTATTTGTCCAAAAACTAATAAAAGATGAGATTTTTCTATTTTCATTATGTGTATATGGATAATGGATGTACTAACTATAGTGTATGAATGAAAGTTCATAGAGAAAAATTGCATTCTATTTTATGCTCATTAGCATTAGTTTAATTTTCCACCCAATCAATCTCGCACGACGCATTTATGTTATTTCTTTTTAATCGTTGAATTTAATTAATTCTTGATTCCCTTTTGTCCGTCCCTGTGGAGACGATACTCGTACTTACACCACTATATTACAATCTTTTTAAGTGCGAGAAAACTCACAACAGTTTTTATGAATGAAAGTTCATAGAGAAAGTTCATAGAGAAAGTTTATAGAGAAAAATTGCATTCTATATTACACCACTATAGTGTATGAATGAAAGTTCGTAGAGAAAGTTCATCAATTATTACATTCTATTTTTTTTAATAGAAATAATTGTCATTAATTAAAAAGATGAACTTACAAATAATCTCAGGGTCTTGGAAGAAAATAGCGTAAAAACGGTGTTAAATTCGTCCCTAGGCCTCTCTGTAATGTTCGTAACCCCCAAAAAGGGGTATGAAGACCTTATTTATAGAAAACATATGAGCTTGGGCTTAAGTGGGACTAAAAAGGGGGGCTGAAATCCGCATCTCGGGTGTACGCACGATCGTGTGTGGCCTGTTACGCACGATCATGCGTACATGGCAGTAGCTTCACGGTCGTTTTTCGCTCTTACGCACGATCGTGCGTACTTCTACGCGCGGTTGTGCGTCCGTGTTTTTTCAGTGTTTTTCTAGTCCGAATTTAACAAAACTTTATTCAGAAGAGTTGTAGATAATGAAGTCCTCTATCCACACCAATTTTCCGAATGTGATTTGAATCATTCAATCAAGATATATGATCAAAACGGTGGAAGGTATCATTCTGAAATCGCAGCAGAGATCATCTGACTGCATCATCTGTTTGCACCTTTCTAATCTCCGATTCTCGGAATGATGTCTTCACATGATTTGTAGCCCTTGAAGTTGGCTTTCATATGCAACTTGAATCGTGTTCTTTGAATGCTTCTACAAAGAGATATGCTTGAACGACTGACCAAAGGTCATCCTGATCGTCGTTTTCCAGCTTTAGTCATCTTCTTTTGATCCCATAGCCAATCCTAGAGCTCTTTTGTCATCAAATCTTCATCGTGAACCTCCCGGTGACCTCCAAAGCTCTCAATCCACTCTCGAATGCATCTTGAATCATCCCGATTGCTCCTCAAGTGCCGATGTTGAACTCTAAATTCCTCATTTTGACTCCAAATGACAACAAACTTGAACCAACGTCTGGTAAACATAACTTGAGCTAAAATTGAGACTTGTAACACCTTAAAGCTAGGAAAACCATCAAAAGCCGATCTCAACATGCATCAAATGCGTGTCTAAATACGGACTTATCAGATTCCCCCACACTTAAGCCTTTGCTTGTCCTCAAGCAAACTGAACAACGGGACTTACGATAATCACCACACGGAATCAAAATAGTTAGCATGCACACGTAGTTACAGAGATACTCACAGGACAGACAGACTAAATCAAGAAAATTCTTCCCTAAACTACATCTTTGTACTCTGGCTAAAATATTTGACAAAATTATTCACAACATCCTCAAAGTAGTGACAGCACACACAAATAAACTAGCTACCGGTCAGAAGGACTTGTGAAAATGGTAGTGAAGGGTGAATGGTAAGGATACACAGTTCCTTTCTTGAGAGTTTGGAACATCCTAACAAAGACTTGATGCATTCAGGTATTTCGGGGCTATTCTTAGGATCAAAAAACTTAGTAGGCCACAATTTAGAAAAAAAAATCATTTAAACCTATGCAAGAGTAGATATGGTGTACAACTAAGCTAAACCATCTCGACACTTTTGTGCTTTGACGTATACTTGAAGTACGTGAAGGACTAAAGCTAAATTTTTACAATAGCCTCCAAGTTCATTTAATTAGGTTCAGTTTTCCTTGTCATGTTGGCACAAGAATGCCGTTTCTTTCGGAAGATACCCAAGTCTCATCTTACGCTTTTTGACCGGGGTTCCCATTCCCTTTTTCGCAAGGCAAGAGGTCTAGCTATATTAATTTTTCACCTTTCGGATTCTCATTAGACATTAGCCGATTCTAATCTCGGCCTCACCAAGGAAGAATAGCAATTAAAGTTCATTAATTCAAAGTGAATCCATGCGTACAATGCAATCCTCGAAAATATCAAATTCCTAAAAAGTGACTGCTCTTACCCCATTTGGGGCATAGGAACAGTGCCAAAAATGGCTCCTACAAAAATTCCCTAAATTTAGCAAATTAATCTCCTAATTCCCTATACACCAAAACTATGTCAGACATATTCACGGGTAAGGAAACAGGCCATTTGGCTATGGAGCTCAATTAATTGGGTAAAGAATAAATGGTCAGGCTCAAAGTGGTTTCTTCTAAAGGAACTTATTTAGGTGGGGTGGGTGATTAATGGAAAATTCTATGGGTGACTAATGCCTTCATCATCTCAACAATTAGATTATAGTGCAATAATTTAAGCCTAAACACTTCAAAGATGTTCAAAAAACATATTCAAAACGTTAGCCAGTTCACAAAGACATAGTTTAAAGAAAAAAATTCAAAAATTTTGACATGACTTTTCTATGAATATACAACTAACACTTGCGCATGCAAACTCTAATAATCACATGTAATAACTACTGCCCGAATGTCCAATTCACTCCCCCACACTTAAACTTTGGCATCGCCCTCGATGACAAAAAATGCACTATGCACAAGGGGTAAAGAGGAAAGGGTCACGCGTGCTCAATCTCAACTCAAATCAACATTTACATAACAGGCGATAATAAGAGTCGCAGAAACTTCCCTAAGGTGATGGTCGATGCAGAACTAAACTGAGTCAATGTAATCCTCGGCACATCATCTCTACAACAAGACCCTGAGCTGCAACAAAAACACAAAGCAAAACAACCAAACAACAAACAAAGCAAAAGCAAAATCAAAAGCAGAAATAAGCTCGGGTTGCCTCCTGAGAAGCGTTATTTTTAACGTCGAGTGTCCGACGATACCTCATAAGCTCTCAAATAGCACAGACTGTAGTGGTGCACTAGTAATTAACGTTTCCAGCTTCCTCTCAACCAATGCCATTAAGTGGCGCAGATTCTTAAATTCTTGAAAACACTTAGGAAGCGCATGGTCTTCATAACCCTCATCAGCACAGAAGTGAAGTATGAAACTCTCATCCTCTTCGGGCGGATACGGAACATGAGTGAAAACTTTGATTACTCTAGGTGTCATTGGAAGCTCAAAACATGTCTCAAAGCAAAGATTAGGAGCAACACCGTGATCGAACTGCACCATAGAAAAGTCTTTTTCTTCTCCACAAATATCATGAACATTCACAACCTATCCTCCAGACTCTGTATCACTCCTCATGAATGCATCCCAATTCGTTTCGTCACTCTTCTTATTAATATCCTCCAAGCAGTTGTGATCATTCTCCACACACAAAGAAATATCATCACCAAGGAATGGATCAAAGAAATCCAAATCTGAAACCATGTAAGAGTGGACCGGTGCATGTGTACAAGAAGGGAATTCTTGCTTGTGGAGCGGGACTTCTTCATTATGGACATTATCTACCTCGCCCCCACTCTCTTGGAGCATGTTATCATCTTTTCCCAACTCATCTTCAGTACCCAAGCCTACCTCAATGGCTGCATCAATGTCATGACTAATCTGCTCCTTGCCATCCTCAGGTGTTGAGACTAATGGTAAATCAAACGGCTGGGGAGTTTCTATATGAAAATCACAGTAATTAGTGACTTTATCAGTTACAGCTTGTACCGTTTCAAACCTTTTTCTATATTCTTGGAAAAACAACTTGACACTATTATCTTCTTCTTCATCTTCAAACATAGGAGGGTCTTCAAAAGCATCAGGAAGTGTATCATTCATCATATTTCCACCATCATAGTCTGACTCAATCCCATGATCATCCCTATTGGTCTCCTCAGATTGGGCTTTTGTGTCACTAGGATGGGATCTCTCGGACTCCTCAGATAATGCGTTAAACAGCTGATCCAAGTGATTTTCCATGTTCTGAAGACTCAACTGCGTTGATTGATGATGCGCCTCAGTTGCTTGCATGAATTGCTTGAGTGTTTCTTCCAGGTCAGACAGCTTCTCTGAAATTATCTCTTCCAATTCGTCATCTGAATCTTGTGGCTCATAGCTCGGCAAAGATGTAGGCATGATTGAAACATTTGTGTTTGTAAGTTGTGGGGATGACGAAGTGGGGTATGCAGTTGCCCAGTAAGGATGGTCGTATGGAGGAATGGGACAAAGACATGAATTTTGTAAGAAAATATATTACTCCCTAATAATATGGATTTCATTTTGTCCAATAATTTGTCCTTGGATAAATTACTCCAACAATAATTACATTTTTATAAAAACTAAAATCATTGTCCAACCTTGCCACCATAAATCATGAAAAGTCAATATGACAAACTTTTTGAGATGGAGGTAGTATATTTTTATAAAGATTGTTATTTATTACCATAAAATTAATGTCTGTTTTTCAACTAAATTTAATTCTACGATCACAATTAATTACCAATTTTATAAATGAATTTAGTAAGGATTGAATTCTTTTAATTTAATACTCCTTTCATCCCACAAATGTTTGTCAATTTTCATTGTTTAGAAGTTGAAATTTTATTTCATTTCTATTTAAAGTAGCTATAGTAAATGTATGATTAAAGTTAATTCTCTCTCATTTGATTTGCACAGATTTTGATCACACAATTTTAACTTTATTATTTCATTGGCCAAAACGCATACTTGAACATGTAAATTGTTTATTTTTAAGGAAACTGAATCATGAGATTTAGATGTTGCTAAAGGAGAGATGATAATATAAATATCATGTTTACCTTACAAAGTGGAATTGTGGATGTATAAATGCATCTTCTTATAAGATTGTGAAGTGAATTTAGCATAGGAAATGTAAGAATGTAAACTATATTGTTGGATTTGATTTTTTTGTATATATTGTATGACATTTTTGTAAAATATTTCCTATTTTACCATATAAAAAATTTTCCACATGAGAGATGGTAAAATATTTTACATATTTTTTATAAAGTTGTGAAATTACTTTGTGTGTTATTTAAAATTAAATTAAGCAATTAATCAAACAATGTATTTGTATTAGTACATACAAAGTTGCTTCTCTAGACTTCATAAACAGTCGTTTTGAGTCAGTGCCCTCCTTACACTGCAAAGTCGTTTCACGGCTCCTACTTTCTTTATCATGTCATTATCTCTTATCACCTCCAGTCGTGAACTTGTTCCCTCCGCTCATTGCCATTCACATCCATTAGCCTTAACTGCGTACTATGCGCTCTTTCCAGCCCTTTTGTGCTACTATCCATAAGTTAGGAAAAAATACTTCTACGTGTCCAATTACGCAACAAAAAAAACAAAAAACCATTCCTTATATAGAAAATCTACCAGAACCAACTCACTCGCCCCTTTTCAGTTTCCTTTTTACATCTTTCCCTATATCAAGAATAACGGGAGTGCGCAAAAAACGCTTCCACGTATCTCTAAAATAATATTCATCAACATGAACAAAAGAGTCAATAGAGTTTTCAACATTGTCTACAATTTTGTATTTGAACTAAAATTATTCTTTACCAAGCGAAATTTTTAAGAGAGGAACCCTATCTCCCATATTTTGCATCACAATCAAATTATAGTCAAGCAACCATAGACTATCATTTAGATTTGTGTTCAAATAGCGTCATGGTGAGATTGGAATACGTAACATCCACATCCCTAATAAGTCTATTTCAAAAATATTCTTTGTATCGGTCCAGTTCAGCCCAATGCCCTGCTCTATCCGTGATTATTAGAGAGCAAAGTATAAATAGGAGTGTCGAGAAACTAATATACTCCGTATACAAGAAAGAAAGATGGGAAGAGCCGAAGGATGGACAAGATTACGGACAGCCGCCATTTTGTTCAACGCCATATTGATGGGCATCGGAAGCTGCGGTAACCCTCTTCTCGCGCGCCTCTACTTCATCGGCGGCGGAAGCCGGATATGGTTTACAACCTGGCAGCAAACCGCCGCTTGGCCAGTCACTTTCATCCCTCTTTCCGTCTCCTTCATCTACCACTGTCGCCGCCGGAGCCAGACAAGTGACTCCGGTGAGTTCCACCACATCACGCCGTTTCTTTTCATCTCCGCCTTTCTCATCGGCCTTCTGATGGGCCTTAACAACTACCTCTTCACGTCCGGTGTCGCCAAACTTCCCGTCTCGACGGTGCTTCTGATCGCGAGCTCTCAGCTCGCGTTCACGTCGCTGTTCGCTTTCATCCTCGTGAAGCAGAAGTTTACGGCGTTCACGATAAACGCTGTCGTCTTGCTGACCTTATCGGCGGTTGTTTTGGGCGTCCGGGCGGGAAACGAGTTATTAATTATTATTATCAACTTATCATTGTTCGAATCATTTATTACTAACAATCAATCCATTATTTGTTTAAAAAATTGCAGAGCAGAGGACCTCTCACTCAAGGTTTTATTCTACACTCTAATTCTAAATTATTAAAGCATTATGGCAGTTTATTATTATAATTGTATTCTTTAATCATCATTTCTTAAACGTACTTCACATTCAATGATTAATGAATTAATTATATAGACAACTAGTGTAGTTTTACTTTCCTATGTTATTAATTTTATATTTGTAACTAGGGAAAAATAAAAATAACTAATTTTATTACTTTTTTATTTGTATAGATACAATGTCCATGTATAATTTTGTCACCGTTACAAGAACACGTCGTGATGTAATTCATAATGAAGCTAGTGGGTCTCATACTTTTAAACAACCTCGGATTGAGGTCAATGTAGATGATTTGCCCACAGACCCTGGATTACGTCCAAAACTTAGTAGTTATCATCCAAATGATCAAGACAAAGTGAGAAGGTTTTATTTGCAAAAAGGGCCTTGTCAGCCGCACACTCATAATTTTCCTCAACGAGTATTTGGTAATAAGTCCAGAAGATTTTGCCCCTCTTGGTTCAATGAATTTGAAAGTTGGTTAGAATATAGCATAGAAAAGGATGCTGCATATTGTTTGCATTGTTATCTATTTAGAGTTGATTTTGGAAAACAGTCTAGTGGAGATGTATTTGTTACCACAGGATTTTCTAACTGGAGTGTTAAGGGCAGACTTCAAAATCATGTTGGAGTGCCAAATAGTGCACACAATATTGCCTACAGAAAGGCTGAAGATTTGATGAAACAAATCCAACATATTGATCTTGCCATCTCCAAGCAGTCTGATCAAGTTCGTGAAATATATCGGCACCGATTATCTGCTTCACTTACTTGCATTCGCTTCCTTTTGAAACAAGGGTTACCTTTTCGTGGCCATGATAAATCTGAAGCATCTTCTAACCAAGGTAACTTTCTTGAACTTCTAAAGATTCTTGCAGCTTGTAATGAAGATATAAGAAAATGTGTTTTGCAAAATGCCCCTGATTGAGGTGTTTGAGTCCATACAAGTCCTTTGAAGCATTTGACAAGCTCAAGTTGATTGAATTTGCTACATTTTACCCAAGTGATTTCTCGAGTATGGAGTTGGTAGTTCTTGAAAATCAGTTGGAGACTTATATTATTGATATACGAAGTAATGATGAATTTTCAGAGTTGAAAGGAATTGCTTGCCTCGCAGAGATGTTGGTGAAGACGGGGAAACATCGTGTTTATCAGTTAGTTTATTTGCTTCTGAAGTTAGCACTGACATTACCTGTTGCTACAGCCAAGGTTGAAAGAGCTTTTTCTGCGATGAAAATTGTGAAAACCGAGTTTCGAAATCGGATGGGAGATGATTGGATGAATGATTGTTTAGTTCCTTATATAGAAAGTGATGTGTTTGATAGCATTGACGATGAGTTAATTATTCAACACTTTCAAAATATGCAAGCACGCCGAGGACAACTATAGAGGTACATTTTCTTTTACTATATCTATGTATATTTATTTAGTCTTTTTTTTATTCTCATGTAGTATATAATTAGTGTTATATGTGTGCATACACTGAGCTCCGATGCCTAGGTCCGCCACTGGAAACGACCGTCCGGCGGGGGAGTCGAGGAAGGAGTATATTATGGGGTTTGCTTTCACAGTTGGGTGTGCAGCTTTGCTGGGGTTGCTTTTGCCGTTGGTGGAGTTGAGTTATAGTAAGGTGAAGATGGCCAGGACTGAGTATAGTATGGTTCTGGAATTTCAGATGGTTCTGTGTTTTGCTGCCACTCTTTTCTGCACGGTTGGAATGTTAATCAACCATGATTTCCAGGTAATATAGGGCGCCTTATTCTCCAAACTACTTGAATGTTTTTGTTGAGTGATTTTCGGGGAGCATATATCGAATATACCGTACAAAGTTAGAGAATGATAAAATATTTCTAAGGGAGTTTTCCCTAGATGACTAAATAATGGCAGAATTGCAACAATAGGAGCTCCAAAAGTTTTAAATTGAGATAATTATCTTAGATAGTGACTAAATCTCTCTCACTTTCCGACCTAATTACTTTTTTCCCAAAATAAAATTTATAAAATTTAATTAATTTTGTAATTAATCAATAAATAAAGGGATAAGGGTCAGATAGGGCCTCGAACTTGAAAAAAAATGTCAAATAAGGCCATATTTAGGATGCTCTGTCCGGCCGACGCCATTTGAGGTGGTTCCCGGTGGAATTTTTTGATGAAATTTTTTGAGAATCTTATTCACTAAGTCTAGTTTACTCATATCAAATTTGAACTAACAATTCAATCGGGAAGGCATTCAAATGAATTCATGAAGATAACTGCGCTTTTAACGGTACAGTTATCTTCAAGAATTCATTTGAATGCCTTCCCGATTGAATTGTTAGTTCAAATTTGATATGAGTAAACTAGACTTGATGAATAAGATTCTCAAAAAAATTCATCAAAAAATTCTACCGGGAACCACCCCAAATGGCGTCGGCCAGACAGAGCATCCTAAATATGGCCTTATTTGACATTTTTTTTCAAGTTCGAGACCCTATCTGACCCTTATCTCATAAATAAATTATTTTTATGGACTAATATGTCATTTAGGTTATACTATAAAACCATATATACTCCATATAACCTTCCATCTCTTTTCTCCAACACTAGCCTCTAGTCTCCAACCCTAATTGCACGGCCGCCTACCATTCCCCGACTCGCCGTCCAGTCGCACGGCCGCCGCCGTCAAGTAGTACTGCCGCCGTTTAGTAGCACCGCCGCCTAGCCCCTCACTCGATCTCCTTCCTCTTGCCTTCACATGCCACATACGATGCCCAGCACGCAGCCTGCCTTGTACCGTCATTGATGCCCCGATGTTGTAGGCCAAGGAGCCGCATTGGTCCGTGGGCGGCCACAACTACGTACAACCACCGGCACTTTCAAGGTCGGGCCCTCCATGACTCTACAGAAGAGGAAGATGCAGTAGCTCTACCTTCCCTCCCCTGCCATCATATTGTTGACCAATTTCGTATGGAGGGTCTTTGTTTGTGGTTAATCAATTTAGGATTTGTGGGGTTTTTCTTACTTTAGTTTTGGGAAAACTGTCAAAATAGGTCCTCGAACTTTCATAAAAAAGTCAATTAAATCCTTCTACAGGAGACTCTGTCTGTTTGTCGCGATTTGGGGCGGTTCTCGATGGAATTTTTTGATGAAATTTTTTGAACATCTTATTCATCAAGTCTAGTTTACTCATACCAAATTTCAGCTAAAAATTTAATCGAGAGCGCATTCAAATTAATTTGAGAACGCAAAAATGCGCAGTTATCTTCAAGAATTAGTTTGAATGTGTCCCCGATTGAATTTTTAGCTGAAATTTGGTATGAGTAAACTAGACTTGGTGAATAAGATGCTCAAAAATTTTCATCAAAAAATTCCACCGGGAACTGCCTCAAATCGCGATGGCCGGACAGAACCTCCTATAGAAGGACTTAATTGACCTTTTTATGAAAGTTCGAGGACCTATTTGACAGTTTTCCCTTTATTTTTTAAATTAAGGTTTGTGACATTGAACATGAGTTTGGAGCAATTACATAAAGATAGGTTTGGAGCAATTTGTTGGACACGAAGACAAATTTAAAGTAAATAAAACTTTTATATGTCAATTATTTGTTACTCGGATTATTTCTCTTCGGAGCTACTCTTGTATGTTATAAGTCAACCGTTTTTTTTTTGAAGAAATAGGCTTAAATTGATAACACATCATTCAGATAGTAGGTAAACCGACAAAAAGACTCCTGAAAACCGCCGCCCCTCGAACCAGACTCAGAGTTTATCACCTTGACAGAAGCAATATAACTCGCTGATCCATTAATGCGCACAAATGAGCCAAAAACGGTTAACGCAGTCCTTCCATCACCTATATCCAAATCCACAGTTTTACAGCAGAAAACAAAAAATGCACGAAAGTAAATAGCATAATCCAAACAATTAAAATAAATAAAAGCTAAAAAATAAAAGTCTTGTCTCAGCTTTTCGATCACCACCATCCTCCACTTTCGTGGTGGCGGTTCAGGGGGAGGTCGGACCAACAGTACTGCATCTTCTTCCTCATCATGCTCCTTGTTAATCAAACTCCTGTTCGTACCTTCACATTGCCAAACGCCAAACGTCAATGATTTATTATTTATATGTCTATCTCTCTCGTGTCAGAGATCGATTCATGTTAGCCGACCCCGAATTTTTTTGAGATTAAGGCTTGGATGTTGTTGTTGATGTTTATCTCTCTCATGTCACATTATCAAAATTATATATAAAATCGTGGAAAGAATGAGAAAGAAATGGCAGTGATTTATTTTTTATATGTCTACCTCTCACATGCTACATGTTTTAATACAATGCGACGTGTAGCATTGGAGATTTCTAATTCTCATATGAATATTTAGGGCTTCATGAATTAATGAATATAATCCGAAGCATATAGGCAATAGGATAGTACTTCAATCTCATTGATCTAGAATCTTTAAATTACAACTCATTTATAATTATTAATTCTTTTGTACTTCTTGGAAATAAATGGGGTGGTTCGATGTAGTTTTATCAGTTTAGTTTTCTAGAATAGTTACAAAGTCATACTCCCTCGGTATTTATATGTTCGCTTTTGGCACAATGTTTTAGGAGAAAATAGTAGAGGTAATGAATAGTGTAGAAAAAGTAGAAGAAAAGGTGGAAAAGTAGAAAAGGAAGATAAAAAATAGAAAAAGTAAGGGTAGATGAGTATTTTTAAAGAAAAAACTTACCAAAAAGGGAAAGTGTAGCAAACTTTTAAATCCATCCAAAAAAAGGAAAGTGTAGCAAACTTTAAAAAGGGGTAATCAACTATAGAATTATGCGTTCTTGACTTCTAGATCTACCAACACCTAACACATACATTACCAATAAATGCCAGATGGTGCCAAAATAACACACATTATTGGATCTGCCCAAGTTTGTCAATTGTCACTTACTAGTAGTGACCTCATTTACTAGTAGTGACGTAATGATGAATAGAATTTGTTTTTGTTGTTCAGTTTTGAATTCCTTTCTAGAACATTTAGCTTAATTTCCAAATATCTAAATTTTAAACACTAATCATAATTCAAATTGTGTGAAGAAAGATGATAAGCCATAATTAAAAATGACAAAGTTAAGCGTTGGTCACGTTTAGTATTCTTTATAGGAGAAATTTGGTTATTTGCTTGGGAACTACTACGTTCACCAACTAAAATTGTGATAGGAAATGAACAATTAATACGATTATTCAAAATTAAAATTATGTAGTTGAGATTGATTTTGTTAAATATGAACAAGTTCTCTCTTTTTTTGCGAGGAAATGTGAACAAGTTCTGTTCTATATTATGGTTAGGATTGCCTAAAGCTGAGATCATGCTAATTTTAATCCACCCACTATTACTTGAAGGCTATTATAATCATTATCAGCTCAACCCGATAAAACATTAACATTCAAATATCCGAAAATCAGCAGATTCCATCCATCAATATAGCCATTTCATATATTTCAGCAGAATCAACCGATTCATCAATTTCAGTGTTATCAAACATTCAAACGGGTTATAACTTTTTATCACACCAGCTAAATGTTACAAAGTATTGTAAGGGACAAACTTAATTAATTAGTGGGATGAACATAAAAATGAGAAAAAAAATGTGGAAGGGAAGGAGAGTTATACAATGTGTCAAATTTTGTTTATTACTTCCTTTGTACCCTATTTAAGTTCTCACTTTCCTTTAATTTTTGGATGTCCCAAACAAGTTCACACTTCCTTATTTGGCAAACAAACCTACACCAAAACAATGTCAAACAATGTCAAAACATTGCAAAATAGTGCACTCTATAGTAATATTTACCCCTCAATAAATCTATTTCATTAATATGTGTGAAGTCAAATGTAACTAAGAACTTAAATAGAGTACGGAGGGAGTACAAATTATTCCATTATCCATATTTATTGTTTACTAATTTGCAAAATGCTATTGGTATTATCTACACTCCCTTATTAGTTATCGGTGTACATAGACAATTATTTCTGAAATTGCCTTACATATAGACAACTAGCTAGAAAAGATAAATAAAAAATGAGTACAAAATATGTGTACAGATATATACCAAGCATTCCTTACAAAATTTGTTTAAATTGTGCAGGCAATAACAAGGGAAGCAAGAGAGTTTGAATTAGGAAAAACAAAGTACTACTTGGTAATAGTGGGGAATGCAATATTTTCACAGTTCTATTTCGTGGGAGCCCTTGGAGTGACGTCTTACGGCTCATCTCTGCTGTCTATGGTCATCATCACCGTCCTCCTCCCCATCACGGAGCTATTGGCCGTCATCTTCTATCACGAGAAGTTCCAGGCCGAAAAGGGCATTTCTCTTTTCCTCTCCCTCTGGGGATTTGTTTCTTACTTCTACGGAGATGTAAAAAACAATATCAACAAAAAGAACCAGCAACCGGCGGCCCAGGAAATTGCCGAGTTGCCCTCTTCCGTCATTTCACCGTCAAGAAGTGTGACCGGTCCTTGAAGTCGTAGCGCAACACAAATCGCAGTCCATTTCATTGGACCGGCCGGCCGGCCGGCCGGCCGGCTTTCATCATCTGCTTTAGTCTGTCTAGTACTTTAGTCGCATGATAATGGTCTTCCAAATGCTTTGTGTAGTGCTTGTCACTTGAAATTCAATGTCTTGGATAGTGAGTGGCATTTTAAGTTTAAAAAATGTCATTCTTGACTACTGAGTGTGTAAAAATAAGAAGTAATTAATGATTTGTGTGTGATTTAAATAAAAATGATTTATTAAAATGTGATTTAAATAAATACCATAGATAAAATGTTACGTAGTACTCCGTACTTCCTATTCACAAACCGATGACTATATTTGTAATTTTCATTGTCTATGGTTATGGATATTTCACTTGCTTCTCATATAAGTTTAATTTACTCTGATAAATGTCTTTTATAAATGTATTTTATAACTATCAAAGTCTTTTCTGGTCTGACCTAGGCCGGTTGATCTAATTTGGTCTATTAAAGTCTTATCTAATCTGATCGGTTTGAGAAATAAGTCTAATTAATCAACTTCAATTGAGTCTGAACTAGTCTTGTATACTAATAATGACCAAATATTATAAGATTTATTGTCAAATAATTAAAATGAAATTTATATTTTGTGAAAGAAGAAAGATGATACTATAAAGCGGCGAGCTCCTGGTGGATTTGATCTGCTAACCTTTCCTCTTCGATTGGCAAGAGTTTTCGATGATGGCAACGTTCTTTGTGCACAAAGAACCTTTGATTAATCAAAGGTTTCCTATGCTTCCGTTTTTTTTTTCTACCTTCTAGGATTCTGGTTTTGGTCGGCTTCTTCGATCGAGAGTTTTGTCCGCTTCAAGTGAGCAGAGATATGTTTTCCTCCTATAAATGTCTAGAGGCTATGTTCCTCGTCGGTGTAACAGAGCGGGCAGGGGCGTAGTCAGGACGGATGTGAGATGTCTACCCTAGACCGACTTTACACTAAAAACATTATATAAAAATTTTAGAAGCGACAATAGTGTTCACATAACGATTAAAATCCATTAAAATTCATAGTAATATTATTAAACAATACATACAATGTCTGAAACTAAAACTGAACACAATGCTCTTTGGCCTTAGCACTCATCTATGACAGACTCACGTCAATTTTGTTGGCAAATTCCTTTTCAATAAAGATGGTCAAACGATCGGCAAGAAATTCATCTTTCATCTTGTTACGAATTTCATTCTTCACAAGTTTCATTGTAGAAAATGATTTTTCTGTTGTTGCGGTCGAAACAGGTAAAGTCAATACAAGATGAATTAATCTTGTAACCATTTTGAAGTGTTCTACCTTTCCAGATTTGACCAACACTTCACTCAACTTCGCAAGAGAATGAACTTGAAAGTTGAAAGTGAGAAATTTAGTAGCCATACCTACTAAAATTACCAAAAAATAAATAAATAAAACAAATCAATATTTTATTTTAATTCATATTAATATTTTAAAAAATTCACAAATCACATTTGACATTCCTAATTTTCAATTTCACAATTCAAAGCACAAAATTACACAAATCAATTGTAACACACCAAGTCACTACTCACTAACACAAACTAATTTAACAAATAAAATGCTTAATTAATCTAAAAATTGTAATAAATAAATATAAAAAAAAACTTACCTTGGCTGGCGCAGATGAGCAGAAGGCAGAACCACTCAAGCAGTCAAGAGAGAGGAAGACAGCAGTAGGACGGCGAATCGACGGTGCTGGGTGAGCGGCTGAGCCGAGGCGTGCGTGATTGTGTCTGGTGGAATAGCAGTGACGACTGACGATGCGGTGATGCCTGATGCGCGTCGTTGGCTTGGCTGCTGCGTTAATTTCCCTTCATTACTTTAGAGCTTGGACTCTTACGCAATTACACTGGGCCATAATGTTTGTCTAATGGGCCGGTTTTATTTTTGCTCCGGGCCAGTTTCTAAAACAATTTGAAAACTATACATAATATTAAAAAAAAATTGCCCTGGGACATGGCCCAGCCAGGCTACCCCCTGCCTCCGCCCCTGAGAGCGGGTGTTCATTTTTGTTGTTCATGGTTGGCAAGGCTTGTTCAACCTAGTTCTTGTGATTCTTCATTTATTCGTCCTCCTCATGAACACCGCCTCACTTTGAAATTAGAAAGTAGTTAGATCTCCTTTTTGTGGCTGGTCAAACTAATGATTCGACCAAATTTTGCTCAATTTAGTTTCCTTTGTTGATTGCTTGTTAAATCAATTTCAACTTTTCGGTGACGGATGAAACCAAATTTTTTATTTGTAATTTTTTTTCTTTGAAGTAGCAAGTTTAGCAAGGCTGTTAGACTAGATTACATTATTGCGGGTCAGTGATCTTGAAGAATTTATGAGAAAGTTTCGATTTTATGTTTCACCCTATTTTAACCTTAGATTATTCATCAATTGTTTCTTTGTTATCATTGAATAAATTAATTATTTGATTTAAAAATAATAATGATTAAAAAGTAATTGCCCCATATAAGACTAAAAGAGGGGAGAAATTCTTAAATAGAACAATAAATGTTTTATTCCCCAAATAGGATCATATTACTCCTATTTCAAAACCTACGTAATTTCTCATTCCATATTTATCCCTGTTTAATCGATGGATCGAGAATTTCTTCTGCACAGAACCTTATCCCTCTCTCTCTTGCGCACCATACTCCTTCTCCCACTCTTCTCGATCTATACCTTCTCTGCAATATAGGAGATCCACCCATCTCCCCTTCACCAATCGATTTTTTCTCCATTGCCTAGCAGATCGATCGTCTGCTCCATCTCTACATATCAGATCGATCAACTTCACCACACTGTATGTACGCCGTCGTTGATTTCATCCTTAGCCATCGCCGCCGCCGCCGCCGACGAATTTACCGCGCGCATGCCGCCGTTTGGTAAGTTTTCTTCTTCGTTTTCTTCTTCTTCCTCCTCGTCCTCCTATTATTCTATTTTTTGGCTTTGAAACCGATTTTTTTGATTTTTCCTTCGTTCCTCCGTTTTTTTAGTTTTGACATTTGATTTGTTGATTTCTAGACTTCTATTTCAAATTTCCGTTTCTTGATTTCTTGACTTTAAAATAACACCAATTTTCTAGATTTTTGGACAATTACATATGATTTTGCCAAGTTTATGCCATATGCCATATGTTTGGATGATGACATACGATTTTGCCAAATTTATGGCAGAAATGTACTCTGATAATCATATTATGGCAAAACATTTTTTTTGTAAATTTTTTTATTTATATTTTTTGTCATTAAATTCTTATTTCTGTTAAAGTTATTGTTCTATTAATTTTTTCTTTTTTGAAAGTTTAGTTGTGGACTTCATATTTTGCCAAGATTATGGCAGTTTTGTGTAACTCGGTCAAGATAAATCTGCCAATTACATGGCAAATCAGTCATTTTTTGTCATTAGCTTCGTTTTCTAATTTCTGATTGTGGTAACGTGCTTATTCTATTAATTAATTTATTTTTTTGAAATATTCTGATACTGAATTCATATTTTTGCCAAATTTATGGCAATTTTGTGTTAATCTTCCAAATAAATTTGTCAACTTTATGGCAGGTCTAAAAATCTACAAACTTAATGGTGGTGATGGCGGCAGTGCCAACAAGGGATGCAGTAGGCGGTACCGGCGAAGGCGGTGGCAGGCAGTGCCGGCGAGGGACGTGGTGGAAGACGGTTGCAGAGAGGGTGGCTCGAGGGTGGTGGAAGATGGTTGCAGAGAGTGTGGCTCAAGTCATATGAAAGCTCCCATATGCGTAAAAAGCGGTTAATTAGACTTCAAGGATAAAGTTGGAAAAACAGGCCCTTTTAAGTCTTACGAAACATCAATTATGTTTCTAATCCTATTTGTGCACATGAAACTAATTTTAGTCCTATATAGGTCATTAACTCATGATTAAATGTTAATGGGATGAAGTTTTTAGGGCAGCTTGAAAAATACTCCGTATGTTTAACCAAATTGTGAAGTACTCCGTAATACTTACGATTAATAGCTAAATATATCCTCAACTATCATGAAATTCACAAATCTATCTCATACCTTTACTTTAATCAAAAAAGACTCAAACTTCAACTTTTCTAACAATTACACTTTCAATAGATGAATTAGTAAAATTAAGAACAAAATCATATTTATATTTCATATTCTTTCAGTTCTTTCTAGTTTTAAGTTTACGAACTTGTATTGCTTGTATCTTATTGGTATTACAATTTGCAAATGTTTACTTTTGAAAAAAAAAAAACAAAGATGAAAAACATAATTGTTGAAAAAGATTAAGTTTAAGTACTTTTTTTAATAAAAGTGAAAGAATAGGATAATAGTAAAATAAGCTAATAATCCTAATACTTATTTTTTCCCGCAAGTCAGTAACCCAGATAATCCCATATACTAAAAACCTCAATTTTATACTTTTCACTTTTTGACGATAGTATTATTGATAAGATTATACAGTATGTGCAAGAAAACAGTTGCATTTATCTCGATAGTGACATTCTAAAGGTATGTAATAGCCGTACTATACCCAATTTGCATTCTTTCCAATTTCGGGAAGAAATATAAGAGCCACAATATCGTGACTTCAATTCATAGCAAAAATATCCTACATGGGCCACATGCCCACATGGGTATTGACCATGATATCGAAATTATTACCTATCGAAACGACCCATGCCTATTCTTGAACAAAAAAATGACAATAAACGACCAATGCCTATTCTTGAACAAAAAAATGACAATGTATCCCAAGTACTGCCCGGACAATTAATTCCGAATATATAAATTGAACTTTAATTAAGGGTTATCCAGTACCGCCCATGATATATTTGATGAAGGTACTTCAGAGGTCATTTACACTTTTACATAATAACTTCTCATTGGAGTTATTAAGATTCAAACAAGAGACTTATCTCTTGTGTCAGACTTTACTACTGGTTGAGCTACGTCCACCGACATGTGTATTCTTAAAACAAAAATGCTACTTGTACGTGTCTGCTTGCACGCTCGTTTACACGTCAACTATAATTTGTTTGTACACACAATTTGATTTTCATTTTAATATAAGAAATTGTTTATGACCCCAAATTGTGTGTGCACAGCCAATTCGCTTTTTCGTGATCATAATCATGGACAAACCTTCTCCTCACATATTAAAATTGAAAATTATATCCCGTACAAGACACAAGTTAAATACTAGTTATTGATAATATCTAATCATACATATATATAGAGCCAGAAACTGGATAAAGAAACTGGATTCTTTATGAAGTTCTGGCAAAATCGGCTTAATCGGTTGATTCTGCCGAAATTTATAAAGTTCTGGCGGAAGTAACTGATTGGCCGATTTTGCTGATTTTTGAAAAAATCATATTTATAATATATTTAATTTATAAAATAAAGAAAAAATAACATAAAAAAATACTGCGTAGTTAAAATAGTCATCTACAGTAACTCCAGTCAATACAGTCAGAAAAGTCACTTCAATTTTACTTTTTCTTATTATTACAAGGAAAAATTGAAAATAATAATTCCAACTATTGCCGGTCCGCTAACAATAATCCCAACTATTGATTATTTTTGTATAATCTCAACTATATGGACCGTCCGCCAATAATAGTCCATGACCAGATATTACCTGCTATAATAGGAGAGTTTTTAATAGAAATTAAGCGTGAAAAATAAAAGTTGGGGTTATTTGTAGGGATTACTTGATATATCTATTTAGAAACTATAGAAATTTATTTATAATCGGTCACGTCGAATCATTATTGGCGGAGGATCCTTAAAGTTGGGATTATTCTGAAATAATCGATAGTTAGGATTATTATGAGTGGACCGCCAATAGTTGGGATTATTACAATCATTTTTCCTTATTACAAATTCAACGTGTGAACTCAAAAATTACGTATTTGATGAAAAAACTGGCCGATAAGTCTGATAAGCCAAAAAAATGGATTACCAAATGGACTCATGATGTACAATAAATCAGTTTCCTTGCATTTAAATCGATAATGATGTTTTGAAATTGCGTAGCACTAGTGTACTTACTCAATTTGCATTCTTTCCTACTAGTATTTCGAAATTACCTATGGATGGAAACGACAAATGTCTGTTCGTGAATGATGCTTCGTATTACGGAGTAGTGGAGTACTACGTATTTATAATTAATTAATTAATTAAACAATAAAACAAATTGGCAATCTACTGACGTGTTTTCTTCTGCTTCAGTTTGCACTTGGTTTTTCTGTATCTTTGGAAAAAGATTTCATATCTATCTCTACTATTTCTCATTTAATTCAATTGACATCTTAAATCTATTACTTCTTTGACAAAAAGTGTGTTCTCCCTAGGTACAGACCCAAGAGGGTTACTGCCCCTCTAACAAAATTTATTTTTAGTGTATATATATAAGAAAAATAATTTTCGCTCCCTTAAAAAATAATTTTTGCCCTCAAAAACTATTTTGAATCCCTAACATGAATTTCCTGGATCCGCCCCTGGTTCTCCCAATGGTTTATATCAAGTTCCCTTAATATGCTTCTACAAACGACCATCGCTACATACATTTCTTGAAACACATTTTTAACGACACTTAAAAATATGTCACAATAACTTAGTATTGACACTTGTGTGACAAGAAAAATGTTTGATTTTTAATGAGTGCGTATAATATTATTAACACATAAACAAAAGCTAACTTTCATCACTTAACTAAACAACTACTCCGTACTCCGCAATTGTTTAGAAAAAATAAAATTTAGTTTTGCTGACACTTAAAAACTCAAAAGAATGCTATATAAAGTTGTTGAATAGATAACAAATACTACGGTAGAGAATAATAGGATTTGGGACTCTCGGTCATTAATCAACTAGAACTCAAACCGACAGTTAAACATTTCATTTCATAAAACAAATATTCAAAGTCTTTTTAGAAGGACTTAATTGACCTTTTTATGAAAGTTTGAGGACCTATTTGACAATTTTCCCAACAAAATTCAAAGCCGGGAATCCGACCTCCCACGCAAAGGTCGGTCGTCTTTCTGCAAACCCTCTCATCAGCTCTAGCTGCACGATCGCGCTCAGCAGAATAGATCATGATGTTTAGAATCCTCATTCTCCTCTTTGAGGAGAACATCCAGATCCGCCATTGCCAATTTGAACTTAAGCGGGTCCACTAGCACCTCAATAATATTTCTAGACTCATCTGATCCCGCTTCTCAATCCATTAAATTGGTAATGATTTGCTTTTTTATGGATTGATTGATTTGTATTTGATCTAATCTCTGCTGGATTGATTTATTATTTGTATTAGATTGGTTTATATTTTTCATGGATTCCTACCCTGATGTGTTTATGTTTTAAACATTTTATACATAAATGATGAAATTAATCTGTAATGTAGATCATGAGTTAAGGATAAATTATGTTACACAAGAGTTCTTAGTTTTATAAATTTAATATAAAAAAAAATCAATTCATATTTAGGTTTTATATCTACACCTTTATAGCGAAAGTTAGAAGTGATTGATTTTTATTTTATATACTTTGCTGTACTTAGTCACCTTGACCTATCAATATTATTAACATTAGATAGTTCTAAACTAATTTATACATAATATATTAGCTTGTGATTTTTCCTAATTGAACATTTCCCTTTTGGAGACTTCCAGTTTATTTGTTGAAATTCAATGTTAAAATCTGATAATGGAGTTGATGCCACTCCAATGATGGAACAAGAATTATGGATGATGAAGAGGATCAAGATGATGAAGCTAGCATTGCTCTTACTTATATAGACATAGTTCTTATTAATTATGTTTATGTTGTTCTGTACTATATGGTTTGGTCGGACCTAGAACCTAATTCATAATACATTCTAGTTATTTTTTCATGAGCTTGTGTGTATCTTATCCTACTAAAGTAATAATTTCCCGTATTTTGTGTATATTATAGCCATATATATTCTGTTTGCGGGTTTGCAATTGAATAACCCTTTGGCACAAGTTTGTTTATTACACACATATATTCAATTCACTTATAATATCTTCTGTTTTGCGGGTTTGGATTGAATAACTTTAATCCATTCCTCACATTGAGGTTAGATTAACATATAATTACTTTTTTGTGGTTCTTTATTTATTATTAAGTTTGAAATTATCTTTAGCTATGATATTTGTAACATATTATCAACAACAAAGGCATAGTTAGATGTTCTAAAACTTATGTTAGTATTGTGTTGAAGTAACAATGGCAAAGTGCAAGAGATTGAACATTGTTACAACCTGTAAATCTCCAACGGTGACACGGCCCAATAGAACTGAAGAGCTGGAGTAAAGTAAACACCACGAGCAGCAACAAAATTTTAGAGAACAATATGCTACAAGGCAATATCAATCAACTAAGAGCTGGAGTAAAGTAAACACCAAGAGCAGCAACAAAATTATGGAGAACAATATGCTACAAGGCAATATCAATCAACTCACTCAAAAAGCCTACAAAATTCAATACATGAAGCAGAATCTTCATATCCTCAACGATCTATTTCAGCCAATAGAAGCCAATGAAATAAAAAGATTATTAATTATTTTCTTTAACTGTTTCGATGGCATTTTTATTTTTATTTGTTTAATTTGAAACTATTCGGCAATGGCTGAGATAAAGAGAGTCGATCAAAGAATCAGAAGCCACACATTACAGGGTCAAAGTCCTTTGTTAGATTTGTTGAAGAAGAGGTGATTATAGCTAACTTTTTAAAATTAAATTTGAGTATTTAATTATCAAAGTTCTCAAATATGTACACTAAGGGTCATTTATAATAATTCAAAATGAAATTTTATTGTTGCAGGCTATGAGAAATAATGGTGTCCTTCCAGCACGCGAGAAATTATTCATCAAAACTTGAACTCGAAAAGATAACACTATTGTCAATTATGTAGCAATTGTAGTTGTGGTACTATACTTTGATATATTAATTTCTCATTATTCCTTGTGTGGAGTGTTTGTCCATATCTAATTTTACCACAAGCTCAAATTTGGGAGTCCTTTTTTACATTTGATTCTAAAGTTTTTGTGATAGTTTTTGCATATACAATATGTCTTAATAAAACATTCTATTGTACCAAATTGGTTTCTCATTTTATGCCTCGTATACCCACATTTTAATTTGAAACAATAAAGAGTGGAAAGGGGTCACTTAGACTAGATCTGTTTGAACAAACGACTAAAGAATACTATGTTTTCAAAGGTATTTATCAATTATTATATGAATCCTAAATTAGCTAATCTCTTCAGGAAGATCTTCCTAATATAATGAATGAGGTTGTGGACACTCAAGATTCTGAAGAGACTATTGATTTGAAAATTGATAACTTAGCCAAAGTTAAGCGACCTGGAAAAAGAGGGTGCATTCGTAGTAAAGGGTAAATACACTTCATCCTCTCAACAATCTCAAATTCGTATTTAAGATCCACAAGTTCCTATTCTTCAAGCGCAAGTTTTCACACTTTCAAGAAAGTTTGATATTTTGTTAGGTGCTTTCAAGCATAACATGACTTTTGCCATATTAAGTGCAATAGCTTCAATAATGAGGTAATATTTACAATTAGTGAATTAGATTTATAAATTAGACAGTACAATTTGTGTGAAGTCAAATAATAACTGATGTGGCTCGGTTTTTCTGATCATAATAACTCCCCTTTATTCCAGTTAGTTAAGCAGTTAAACTCTTCAAATATGTGTGAAGTCAAACTAGAAACTTAAATCGGATACGGAGAAAGTAATATTAATAATGTAATCTGTTATTCGTAAAAAACTCCGTGTTTGACTAGATTGTAAGGTAAATTCACCTCTCGAAAAATATGTGGATAGCCATAAAGCACCACGACATACTACGGGAGTGTTTGCAACTGCTTCTGCTTAAAAAAAAGCACTTTTGGAGAAGTAAGGGAAAAGTGATTGGTAGTAAAAGTTGATAGTGTTTGAGAAAAAAGTGATTTTGAAAAGTAAAAGTTGGTAGTGTTTGGTAAAATAAGTGCTTTTTGTGTAATAGAAAAGGGAAAAGCATTTTTCACACGCAAGCCGAGAAAAAGTAAAAATTGGTAGTGTTTGGTAAATAAGTGCTTTTTAAAGCCAAAAGCTGAGAAGTGCTTTTTTTAAGCGGTTGCAAACACTCCCGTACATGTACTGATATTTCTACTATGTCATGCAGACTATTCAATTGGGCAGGCCGGCCGGGTTAGGGTCTAATGACTCCATCATCCAATATAATTGTCCTATCCAGGTTAATTAGCAAGCATGATGAATGGGAGGCCAATTGAGGTTTGAAAGTTCATGATGGACGTTTCCATGACATTTCCCGGCCAGCACGTTTCATCAGGTCAATCTCATACAGGATTGAATGCCTTGTTCAACATTATTTTATTTTTCTTTATTATGAAATCCTATTTATTCTAATTATCAATTTGAAATCAATCTTAATTTTGATTTTCTAATTCAATTGAAACTTCGAATAATCCAGTGTTAAAATATACTACTATGAAATTTAATCATTGACTTAAATTCAAATTGTTCATCAATTTCAGACCGATCGTTCTGAATTAGTACAAACTTTATGTTTCACTTAGGCTGTCCGCAATGCTAAGGGGTGGAAACCCAAATTTGAGGATTTCACCCAAATTGAACTGCATCCCACACCAAAATTAGTATAGGAGGGTCTTGTAGTGGATTGGGGAAACCCTTGGTGGTGGGGATTTAGATGGTGGATCGACTCCCGCGGAGAGAAAAAGAGGTACGTTTGTTGTGCCAGGGAAGAAAACAAAGTGGGCTCCATGAAAACTAAAAATCTCCTTATTTTTAAAAACTGATATATCTTTTTTATTAATGATCCAATTTTTATAAATAATATATCAGAATTTATAATTTTTTATTATCTTTCATATGACACCAATATCACATATATAAAGTTAATAAATTATATAAAGTTTCATCTGATGGAGATCTTTAGACTCGAAATTATTCTTAAGTAGATCCAAATGTTAAAATCAATATCTTGTTGATAATCTTTTTACACTTTTTGGTTATGTTTTTAAACTATAGGTCTGATGTAACAAAAAAAATTAAAATCTAAATTTGTTTATTATTATATCAAAATATTTGACTTTTTAAATCATAATTATTGGTAAAAATAAAATTGTCACATAAACGACGTGTGATAAAGAAATATAAGGAATTATGGATTTAGTTAAAAAAAAAATATGTGCTGAATGAATATATTGACAGTGTTGGGTTGCGGAGAAAACCTGAATTGACTGAGTGAATACGTATACAATGGTGTGAGATTAGATTTATTGACGGGCTGGGTTGCGGTTAGCCTTACTCGTTACAAATGACAGTCATGTCAATAATATGTACAATGGCTTGTCTAGGAATTTTAGTCGGGAGTACAACTTGTGCTATAATAACATTATACTCCCTCCGTCCCATAATTATCTTCATTCTTTCTTTTTTGGTCCGTCCCAAATTTATCTCCTCTTTCCTTTTTTAGCAAAGGATTTGTGGTTCACAACCATTCTTACACATTTCTCTCTCCTCTGCACAACTCTCCACCACACATTTCTCACTTTCTTAATCTCCGTGCCCAGTCAAAACCGAAGTTAATTCTTGGACGAAGGGAGTAAAACTTTTTATTATCCGAAAAAAGGAGATTGTAGATTTAGAGCCCGTTTGATAGCACGAAAATCGGCTGATTTGGCTAATCCTGTTGAAATTTATGAAGTTCTGACTGAAGTGACTTCATTGACTGATTCTGTTGATTTAAGAAAAAATTATTTTTAAAAGATATTTTATTACTAAAAAATGAAAAAAAATATGTCAAAATAGCTAAAATAGTCTTCTACAGTAACTTCAGTCAATACATCCAGAAAAGTAACTATAACCTTACTTTTTCTGCTTATTACACAATTCAGCGCGCGAAAGCAAAAGTTACGTGTTTGATGAAAAAGTTGACTGATAAAATCGACAAACTTATCAATTGCAAGACAAAAAATTTAAGTTAAGTTACACTACTAATAGCGGTCACACATCAAATTTAATATTGGACTAGAATTTTAAATTTGTTATATCAATAAAAATTAAATTACAAATAGAAGAAACATGTAAATCGAACTAATTTAAGTTGCATGCATAGTATTTACAAAAGGAGATCAAATTTTAACATGCATGTGCATACCCTTTTTTCGATTATTAGTTAAATTAAATAAT
Organism: Cuscuta epithymum; assembly: GCA_945859915.1. Lineage (NCBI taxonomy): Eukaryota > Viridiplantae > Streptophyta > Magnoliopsida > Solanales > Convolvulaceae > Cuscuta > Cuscuta epithymum. The sequence continues at coordinate 264,668 of CAMAPF010000958.1, forward strand.
TGGTTATTATAAACTAGTTCATATAATTTGTAGAAACAGTAAACCAAAGCTGATTTGAACTAGTTAAAGGTTACAAACAGAATGAAAAAATAAATATAATGAAAATTAAAATATATTTTCAATTATTAGTTAAACTGAATAATTGATTATTTTAAACTAGTTTAGGGAATACAATCGATTTAGGCACTAATGAAGATCTATATACTGTTAATAACTTTAAAAATTGGTTATTTTAAACTATTTTAAAATGTACAAAGAATTAGCCAAGTCTGATATAGTGATATAGGCTACTTAAGTGTTCCAACTTCCAAAAAGGATGGAAAATAGATTCAATAATTAGAAAAATAATTTTAAATTAATTAAAAAAAATTAGAAAAATAATTTTAATGATCCATCGGAATATCAGATGCATAGTTAATAAATGCAAAATAGACAGTAGGGATGGACTGGGACGGGTCGGCCCGACCCGGGCCTGATCTGGGCCTGGCACTGTTTAGTCCAGGCCCGGCCCAGTCCTCTTTAGGCCCGATCCTCTTTAGGCCCGGAGCCCAACCCAATCCCGACCAGGTACTGTTTAGGCACGGCCCAAGCCGGTACCGAGCAAGAAATCTTTAGTATCGGTCCCAGCCCAGTGGCCCCAGTCCTAGACTCCCAATCCCGGCCTCGTCCCAGTCCCGGTCCCAGTCCATCCCTAATTGCCGGGGTACCGGGCAAGAAATCTTTAGTATCGGTCCCAACCCAGTGGCCCCAGTCCTAGACTCCCAATCCCGGCCTCGTCCCAGTCCCGGTCCCAGTCCATCCCTAATTGCCGGGGGTACCAGGCAAGAAATCTTTAGTATCGGTCCCAGCCCAGTGGCCCCAGTCCTAGACTCCCAATCCCGGCCTCGTCCCAGTCCCGGTCCCAGTCCATCCCTAATTGCCGGAGTATTGGAAATTAATTCAGCAAATGCTCTGCCAAAAATACACTTCTCAAAGCAATTTTGAGCACTTAGAAGTGCTTTTACGCTTGTATTCAAACACCGAGTATTTGCTTTTGTTCTCTGAAGAAGTAGAAGTTATTTAAGTAGATTCAAACCGTGTAAGGTAGATAATTAATAGATGACGTTTTGAACAAACAAATGGAGTGTTTGCGATTGCTTCAACTTTACAAAAGTGATTTTTTAAAGTGATTTTGAGAAAAGTGATTAATAGTAAAAGTTGGTAGTGTTTGAGAAAAAAGTGATTCTGAAAAAGTAAAAGTTGGTAGTGTTTGATAAAATAAGTACTTTTTGTGTAATAGAAAAAGTGAGAAGCAGTTTAAAGCACCCTTCTACCTGCTTCCAGCTTTTAGCTTTTAAGTGATTAATTTAAGCAGAAGCTATCATTTGAAAACACTCTTTTCAACTTTTTTTAAGTCAAAAGCTGAAAAACGCTTTTTTTAATCAATCCCAAACACTCCTTTGGTAGTGTTTGAGAAAAAAGTGATTCCGGAAAAGTAAAAGTTGGTAGTGTTTGGTAAAATAAGTACTTTTTGTGTAATAGAAAAAGTGAGAAGCAGTTTAAAGCACCCTTCTACCTGCTTCCAGCTTTTAGCTTTTAAGTGATTAATTTAAGCAGAAGCTGTCATTTGAAAACACTCTTTTCAACTTTTTTTAAGCCAAAAGCTGAAAAGCACTTTTTTAAAGCAAACCCAAACACTCCTAAAGAAAATTGTGAATTGAGTGCGGAGAAAATAGAGTAATGACAATGGCTCCACACAAAGATTGCAAACGATACGTACGATATGAGATCATTAAATGGTAACCTATAAAATAAAATACTCCGAATTTATTAATTCTCTCATTATCTAGCATACTGTTTACATTGAAGAACGACAATGAAAACGTGATTTTAACATGCCACAAGAATCATCTTTCCACATCGGTTAAGATAAGATCATCTATGTCGTCACCAGCCAATGCTCTCCCATTCATTTAGTGTATGCTTATCCTACCCGACAAGGATATGTGGAACGATCCCTTTTCTTTATACATCCTACTCGGTTCTCATCTGGTATCTGCTGCGGAGATGCTACCACTTCACATATTTTGTGGACAATACTGCTAACTTTACAAAACTGCGTAAAAACTGACAACTTACAAGACCAAAACAGTAAATAAAATCGCCATTTACCACCTGCTAGCTGTATTGGGTAGGAAATTACAAATAAAATTAAAAAAGAAAAACGTTTCTAGACCCGATAAGGAAGCTGTCATGGGAGAGATGGACGACCTGTAATCTATGTATAGCAAATGTTTATTTACCAGGTAATGGAAGAGCAAGTAAAAACTTTTGAGGTTGAGGAAAGACCACTATCTTTCAATCTGTGGTCTTTTTAACTCCATTCCAATATTACAGGATTGTGTAAAGCAGCAGAAGGAAGGCCAGAAGTGAGAGTTCGACTGCATATTTCTCCAGCACCTGATTCCACCTGTAAGTTCAACCAGAACATACCTGCTGATCAAGCCTGTCCAATACACCCATTTAATAATGCGATAAACATGTCTACTGTGGACCCACACAAGCAGCAAGCCAGCAACCAAAGAAATCCAAGAGATACTTTCTGCTTACTTTAAGGGTCTGCTTGATTCAGATGGGGGAGAGGAATGGAGTGGTAATTTAGCAGGGATAATTTCATACTCCTCCGCTCCCCTCAAAAATACCTGAACCAGGCATGCACTAACATTATGTTCAGATCCCGAAAAAATGTTTACTTTTTCAATGTTTAGTCTGACCTAGGAAAATGAAAATACAAATGAAATATAATTATCATGCACTGTAGTTTTTTTTACATTAGTTATGTTTCTTTGGCTTTCAATGTGTCAAACTATCAACATATGTACGACAAAATGTTATTGCGTTTTAGGTTATCCTTCATCCCCCACCCACACTTTCTTTCCTTATTTACCTCTTGGACCTCATACATAGTGCTTTTCACTTCCCCTAGCATTTTCCGCTTAACGAATGGGCCCTTATATGCATTATATGGATTTAAATATTCTACTCTAGAATGAACAACTAACATGCAGAAAATCAGAAAGCACGTCATGGAGTGAACCACAAAATACGAAGAGATTTTATTAGGTAATTACTCGGGAATGACTAGAAAAGCGTACTCACCAATTTTGTTGTGGATACATGTTATCTCCGTACATAATTTCCTCCTTGGCAAATTCTTCAATAATCTCCCGTTGTTTATCATTTAAGTTTCTGCAAAAAAAACATTTTGGATTATCATATGGAGCTATTTTTAACTCTAAGTTCATATGTTGATTTATGTTAGCCAGCCCCAAACTCTTTTGGGACTAAGGTTTGGATGTTGTTGTGGGTTATCCTATGGAGCCATATGATATTGCCATTTACCGAGAAACATTTCCCAAAAACAAAATATGAAGCAGTTATGACATTTACAAGGTGCACCTTTAAAGGTTTCTGTTATCTCTTGAAAACCCCAAAACCCCTCCCAGATATTTAATTGAATATCTATTACTCCCTCCGGTCCGGTCCTAAATAAAGTTTCCACTTTCCTTTTTGGGCAGATCCAAAATAAAGTTCTCACTTCTATTTTTGGCAAGTTTTTCATATAAAGTTGCTCTTATATCCTTACTTTATTTACCTACTTTACACCCACTTTCTCACTCCCACTGCACCTAATCTACTTTTTGTAAGGGTATAATGGGAAAGTCAAAAGCAAACAAAATGTGCTACACTCAGTAATATCACACTGCTCATCCACTCAACACAATACGTCTAGAAATTTTACCATGATAGTTGCAACAAAAGTGAAACTATAATTGATATAAACAATAATAATTAGCCCACAAAAAATTGTGCTAGGGGATTACGTTGGAAATTTTATGCGGAACCTTACATACTGATCTCCGTGATCGACAATAAAGCCACTCCTTGGTAAGCCTAATTAAAAAATGAAACGTGATTATTCAGTCAAAATTGAAAAACTCAGAATTGAGATAGTCACTTCCAAACTATACCTTTCCCTCTAAGTACCAACAGCTGCCCAGGCTGAACGCCTTTTGGTATCTAAGAAGACCAGAATTCAAAAGAAGTGAGATGTATTAGTAAACGATAAACAGGAGGATCAAGATGCCTTGATCAATACAAGAACCACAAAAGGATCTGAAGAGCAGTCATCATAAACACACTAGCAATCATATCAACTTTTGGACTGTGAATGGGAACATTTTTATGAAAAGAAAGACTAATGGTTGTACCTTTCAAAACTAAAAAGGTTGTACCTCCACCAAATAGGACTTTTTTTTCAGGGGAAGGGGGTAAAGCGTAGATGTTGAAAGAAAAAACCTCCTTCACTTTCAAGTCTCAAGTTTCAAATTTCAACAACAAACATATATTTAGAGCTATCAGCTGCAACCCAGTTTTGAAAGATTTAGTGTAGAAAGCACGATAAGAGGAGTCACGAGTTGAAGTCTAAAAAAGGAATATGAATACAAATCATCTTTAATCAAGAGCATATAAAAGTAGAAAAGTTTTAATTATAAAACATATAAGTGTTTACTCTATTCATATGTAAATCCATTTATTTTGCATGCCAATATAATACTTGCTACTTACTGGATTTCAAATCATGCCTTAATGACTATTGTTTGCTTTTGCATATAACTATTTATTATGTTTTGAATACTTGCTTTATAAACATTTTACAGCTTTTATGACTGATACAACATATAATGTCAAGTGTCAACGTTTTCTTCAGCAATCCTTTTATTACACAAGTGAAATCACAAAACAACATTAGACCATATGAAACCACAATATTGGACACAGCAAAGAGATTTGCACAGAACAGATAATAACTCATGACAATCGGCCACCATACCTTCACTGATGTTGTCCCGGATAAAGTTGGTACATCAACCGTACCACCAAGAATAGCCTGCAAAAGGCCCAAACTTCTTAAGAGTATAAGCAAACTATCTAGGAGTATATCTTCATATCTCATTCTGATTGTAAAATATCAGATATCTTTACTAGGAGTCAAGACATAAGTGCTGAAGTCCACCTCACCTATAATGGAGGTGGAATAGTTCAAGGGCTAATATTTATTTACTTCCCAATTCTCTTCTATGATTATTTATCAAGACAGTAAGTTTTGTTAGAAGGGAAAATCGAAAGTTGGTTGATGTTCAATACTTGAATATAATATATTATATGAAATTAATACGTAGTATGAAATATAATGCTATGTATATGAATTATTAATTCATCGTAGCATTTCAAAACAAAAGACTAATATCTATTTTAATACAGTAAATTACAAAATTTTAACAAAAGGTAGTGATGTGATTCATTCATGTGGTGGTCGCTAAATAAACAAAAAAAAGTATAAAGAAAAAGATAACTAAATGAAGAGAAGGAAAGATAGAAAGAAGAAAAGTGAGAAAGAAAATGCAAACTTGGCAGGTTTCTGCCTGGTCAAAATAGATATGGAAAAAACATGTCTCTGGCGCCCTAGGATGCCTAGTTGACATCGAGTAAAGGGTCAGTTTGGTACTCGAACTTGCAAAAAAGGTGTCAAATAAGTCTTTATATAGAAGATTATGTCCGGACGTGCCATTTGAGGTGACTCCCGGTGGATTTTTTTGATAATTTTTTTTGAGCATCTTATTCATTAAGTCTAGTTTACTCATACCAAATTTCAGCTAAACATTCAATCGGGAAGACATTCAAATGAATTCTTGAAGATAACTACGCTTTTAACGGCACAATTATCTTCAAGAATTCATTTCAATGTCTTCCTGATTGAATTTTTATCTGAAATTTGATATGAGTAAACTAGACTTAATGAATAAGATGCTCAAAAAAATTCATCAAAAAATTCCACCGGGAGCCACCTCAAATGACACTTCCGGACAGAATCTTCTATATAAGGACTTATTTGACTCCTTTTTTGCAACTTCAAGGACCAAACTGACCCTTATCTCAGTTGACATCTATGCAATGCTATTCAGTGTTCGGCACTCTTCAGGCAAGCTACCATCCATGGAGAGTGCTCTCCATTCCTTAGACTCCTAAGTGTTGCTCCGTCACCTAATGGATGCCTAGACAGCGCCATGACAGCTATAGTCCCCACACCATGTAATAATTTTCTAGTCAGATAAATTTTATAATATATCACAGATTCAGGGAATTATCTAGTAAGTTATGACATACTTGTGTAAAACTGATATTAGCATCAACATAAATGTCAGCACCATCTCTGTCAAAAACAGAATCTGCATTAACCTGGGAAAAGAAACAACAAAGTTTTGAAGCTACCACTAATTAAGAATCAACCCCACTTACGAGTTTCAGAAGGCAGAAAGCTACAAAGAGAAAAGTAGAAATGGAATTATTAAAGGAAACGAATCTAGGACTGGCACTCGCTTGAAATTATAGTATTCCATTGAAAATTGATTGATTAATAAAAAGCAAGAACATATTCTGATTATGGCATGACCCCGTTGGGTGTCAAAAAATAGGAGAATATTTTTTGGCAGAGTATGTTTGGTAAAAAAATAAACATACGGAGTATATTAAAGGTAGGAGAAATGGGATTACATACAAATCAGGACAGAAAAACAAACTAAATTCAGAAGAGAGCATGCCTTCAGCTTTATAAATAGGTTTCCTGGTTGCATCCCTCGCTTCCCCGCATGCCCGGCTCTCGGTACACGGATAGTATCGCCAGAATCCATACCTGTTATATTTTTTTACATATGTGGGTATCAGGTCAGGTGTGTAGGCATCATAAAGATAATAACTCATTTACCATCACCATAAGCACCGTACTCCCACTATAAATTCATGAATAAAAAGCATGAGAACAATAAGGATTTGCAACATATTATTCCAATAAAGCCAGAATGCTTAGGGAGTGTTTGCAACACCTTTTAGAAAACACTTTAGTGCATTTTGGTTACATTGGTGCTTCTGCTTACCTTTAAGTACTATAAAGCTAAAATGAGTAAGTGGAGGGGCTAAAACTGCTTTTCACTTTCTCTATAATATTTTATCCAAATTTGTACTATTTTTTAGCAAACTCTTCAACTTCTGCTTTTAGAAACTCACTTCTATTCTTAAACACTGCAAGCTTTTACCATTAAGTGTTTTCTTCATAATCTCTTAAATAAATCACTTATAATTAGCATAAGCAAATGCAAACACTTTCTTAGCCCTTTCTACTAAAATGGAGTTTGAGCTATTTTTATACATAATTTTCTACACTGCCTTTGACATACATGATCTGGGGGGCAGATGATAGTTAAAGTACATGGCTGCATTACATGCTAGAGTGCTAGACGCACAAACATATGTATATATGTGATGTGAATGAGCTCACACACTCATACATGCATTAAATCAATTGCAACAAGTATTAAACGTAAATCAATAAATAATTTAATTCTATTTTCCGATCTAGTCCTGAATTTGTTTTTATCTTTAATCCAACCAAGGAACTCAGGTTCCACTGAATTTTTCAAGTATAAAAGGGTCGATTTGAGCAAATATGTAATCCTTGTCATGCCAACAGAGTATCAATGTGTTCCGCAAATTTTAAAATTTGGTCAAAGGCATAAAAAGTTGTGGTACGATATACTACATACTCCCTCCGTCCCCTTTTAAATGTCCCAAAAGAAAGTGACACGAGTTTTTTGAAAAGTGGGTTTGGGTGGTTGATATTAATTGATAAAGTAAGAATAAAGTAAGAATGATTTTGAGCCACACAAACTTTACCAAATAAGGTATGAGACAATTAAATAGGGACATCCCAATATGGTAAAACGGGACATTTAAAAGGGGACGGAGGGAGTATATATTTAGCAGAGAAGAAATATAAATTGTCACCAACCTGGTGGTATGGTTACTTTAACATCTTTAACACCTCCAACAACTCCAGATCCTTTACATTCCTTACAAGTTTCCTATAACCGCACAGACCAAAAAATATAAGTTCAACTACTATTAAATAAAAAGGGCATCCCGGTGCACGAAGGCATCCCCGCAAGGCAAAGGTCCGGGAAAGGGTCCCGGCAAGAGGGTGTATAAGCCTATAAGGGTCAAGTCTTCCCCTGTCAATTTTTTTATAAGAGGCCACTCCCAAAACTTGAACCCGTGACCTCTCGGTCACACTGCAACACTTCATAAGTTCTAAAACTGTTGAGCAGAATAATAAGTATTCACACTAAACCAACCTTAATGGTTCTTCCAGATCCTTTACAAGTGCTACATGTTGCCGTGAATGGGGGGACAGTAACCTGATGTGCATGGCAATAAATTACAAACATGTGACAGATGGTGAAAGGAATTTCAAACTGCTAACAAAAAGGAAATTAAACTCTACCAACGTACAAACCTATACAAACTAATAACTTACTCGCCCAAGGCCTTGGCATGTTGGACAGACTCTTGGCTTTGCATTCAGTGGGTAGCCATGCCCACCTACATGAGGATGAAGGACAATGTGAATTAATTATGAATTGAAAATGCCTGCCATCGGTATGTTTGATTGCTTGTACTTGTAGTAAAAAATATGACTAGGAGAAGCAGCTAACAGATGAGTATGACAACAGAGCTGAACACACAGGATAACAAATAACAGGAATATGATACATGATGCTTCTTCAAGGACACTGAAAGCTTGAGGATAAATCTACTTACAACATAAATCACAGGGGACATCTGCATCAAATGACAAATTCTTTGTGCATCCTTTAGCAGCTTCACTAAAAGAAATAGAAAGCTCCACCTTTCAAATTTAAACTTGAAATTCAGTCATACAGAACAAAGTTGGATTGGCAGACTCTTATTGTAAAAGTAAAGCAAACAACAAGCACAAACCTGAATATCATCTGAGAAAGCTTCTGTCTCATTTTCAAATATCTAAACGTGTTGAAAATACGATATGGTTAGAAAAAAGACTACAGATCTGCACGCAGCATGCCAGTGAAACAATTTGAGTAAAACAACCTCAGAAAATATTTTTTGGAAAGAATGAGAGAAATCATTGAAGTTTCCGCTGTATCTAAATCCTTCCGCACTCCCATAGCCAAAGTTTGAATCTTCAGTTTTTTGTGAATGTTCCTTTGCCTGTTAAAGGTGAAATCCATTTAGTTGCAGAATGTTTAAGAAGAAAACAATGACAGTCATATAGCTCATTGAAACTGAACAGTATAATCAATTTTTAGATATATATTACCATGTCATATTGTCTTTTCTTGTCAGGATCTCGCAGAGTCTGAATTCACCTTTCACAATGATAATGTCAAATAATAAACAATTCAATGAATAGTACTACCTCCGTCCCCCTAAGTTTGGGACAAGAGAAGGTGGCACGTTTATTAATAAAAGTGGGTTTATGTGGTTGATATTGAATTGATAAAGTAAGAATAAAGTAAGAATGATTTAGAACCATACAAATTTTACCAAATAAGGTATGAGACAATCTTAGTGGGACGGACCGAAAAGGTAAAATGAGACAATCATAGCGGGACGGAGGGAGTAATAAACAATTGAGTAGCAAGAATATATTGAACTAATAGGAAAGAACTGCAAACCTCATATGCATCTCTTATTTCTACAAACTTCCTCTTTGCAGATGGATTATTCTTATTGGCATCTGGATGGTATTTTTTTGCAAGCTACAAAGTGTTTAGAAGTAAAGCCATTAGTTCATATTAAGCATGCTGGCATGCACTATAGAGGAAAAGCTGTACATACTGGGAATGTTGCTCAAGTAAATGTTCAGTCTTGTGAGATTAATTGAGAGCACAAATGTTCCCTCACGTTGGTGTATGAAGAAAACAAGGGAAAATTCCTGAAATAGGAGTAAAAAGTTTCAGAATTCCAAAATAAGACCGACATGTTTTTATTTCCTAAATAGGAGTAATTACTGTCAAGCTTGGAAAATACTGTCATCTTTCAAGTCTAGTACTGCCAAAACATGGTAGTAATTACTCCTATTTAGGGAATAAAACATGAAAGTCCTGGTTTGGAATACACAAACGTTTTTAGTCCTATTTAGGGCAATTTCCCAGAAAACAACTATTAATGTGCTTAAATCACATGGATCTATTATACTACGTAGTTGTTTGCTCAAAAGTGGAAAATATAAACACAGAAAGGCATTGAAGATCAACACACCAAAACTAAGAGTTGAAGATCAAAAGAAATCATCTACTATTCAAACATTGGAAAGGCATTGACATATTTACTTACCACATGAAAAGCCTTTTTAATCTCTTCTGGGCTGGCGCCTTTAGAAACTCCTAAGAGATCATAATAATCTTTTTCCATAGAGTGACAAACTCCTGGTATATGATCAACAATGTCTTGACATTACCAACAATGCAAACAAGTGAACCAACAAGATAACTAGACAAGAAACCACATACTATCTGACTGTATATCTGTATCATATAAAAAGGTCACTTCATGTATGATAGGAACCTGTAGAGTGTATAAAATGCCTTGATGAGGGACATTCACCAGTTGCAAAACTTGCTGCCATACCAATAACATTGCAACTGTACATAGCTGACATATAAGCAAACGCACTGATAGTATGAGTAACCCCACAACTAAAATTGTCCAAGTTACGAAAAAATTATCTATCTTGAGATAATGTAATCTGATGTAAATAATAATAATAATATCAAGAAAAAACACATTTTGATATCTAAAGACTCATTGCAATAGAAAATTTTACATCTACTCTGCGACAATGCTCGTTGGAATTTCCTAGGGCAGCGCAAAATTGTGCTTCTAACGGCTGATTCAGCAACAACTCTATGCGGAGACTGCAAAAACGTTATTGGGGAAAAATGCAGTTAAGGTGAGTAGTTAATTGAACTATATATGTGAACGCTCAATCTTTAATGGACCTACCAAAATATTATGAACAAATGATCTTGACGGAAGCCTAATCCAGCTCAATCTGCCCATTTCGAGCTCAAAGCTTGTGACGCCTTGTAGAAGAATGTTATACAACGCTGAAATGATCAATGAGTTACATGTGGTGAGTCGTTGATTATAGAGAGGTTTAGGGTTTTCCGGGGAACGTCATCTGCCTTCTCGAAGGTGCTTGGCGTCATGAAACGGTTTGCAGGCAATGAAAACTGCCTCGACGCAATTAATTTCGTACTAACATTTAAATTTCTTTTAATTATTACTCCGTAATATTTAATTTTTTTTTTTTTTTTGATTAAAAAACACCTATCTTCGTTAGATCAAGCTATCGTTTGCCAACTCACAAAAAATACAGCTCGGGATAGAATCAAAAATGAACTTGTCATCCGACATAGAAAGTGCTTCCCTGGCATGATTGTGAGCAGCACTATTCACAGATCGCTTACAATAATTGACAGAAAAGCTGGTTTCAACCTCAAGAATCTGTCTAATACGTAGTATTTTCTAAAATAACATCCAGATAAGAGTCCCCCTCGTCCAACCTTGAAACAGCAACCAACGAATCCGTCTCAAAGATCACCTACTTCCATCTTTGATTTCTTGCCCAGAAAACTGCCTCTCGCGGCCCCATCACCTCCGTTATTTGGGGTGACCAGTTCGCATCACATGATTCCCAACCTCCTGTAATGAAATTACCATCTTCATCACGTGCAACTCACCCCAGGCTCTCCTCCCGCCTCGCGTGTTAACAGCCCCATTTGTGTTTATATACTTTAAAATAAAACTCGTTGGAGGACGGACCCAGCGTGAGCCAACTCGTGACTCGGTTGCTGATTTCTGCAGCAAAGTACCATGTGTCTCCCTCCAGCTTTGTAAGGTTGCTGCTCCAGAGCTTATAACGTGTGCACAGTCAAAGTTCACGTCGTTCCAGGCCTTGTCGTTCCTGTCTTTCCAAATACTCCACAATAAAGTAATAAAGACACACAAATTCTCATCACTAACCTTATTAAATAACAGCTGCATCCATTCGTGCCAAGAAAGATTCTGCTGTTGGGGAAACTGCCCGAACTTGCTCCAGATTTCTCTTAAAGCCCTACTGTTTTTAAACAATTGTGTAATAGTTTATTCCTCCTCTTCACACAACCTGCAAGTATCCGTAATATTTATATTTAGTAATTGTCCTAAATCATGATCAAAAAAGTAATTGTCCTAAATAAGACTAAATAAAAACTTAATTTCACACCTTTAAAAAAAACTTAATTTTACAAATAGCTCAGACTAAAGCTTAAATCATTCACAAATAACTTTGTTAGTATTTTACGGTTCATGAATAATATAATAATACATACGTTCGTGTATATATAATACGATACAATTATTTAAAATACGACTACATATAAGTTTCATACGTTCGTGAAATGCATAAAGACACGGACGTGTTTCAAACATTTCACAGTTTAAAAACATGGTATATAATGTGTGTCTTATATACTAATTTAATGATAGAAATAAAGAGTATTTAAACATATGCAACACATTCTTCAATAGTTTAAAATTTATGGAACATTTTTTTTCTTCAGTTGGTACACTTAAGAAATAAAAATGACATTGCTTATTTGAGTTGAATTAAGTAGAGAGATATTACTAGAGAATAGTTGTCATTACTATGACCGTGAGTTTGGTGAGACACCGCAATATTTTTCGGTTTGGAGTCTTGGTATGGGTCGAGCACACAAGAGTAATACTCGTACAATAGTAATATCGAAACAGATTATGACTTTAAGGAACTAATTTATGAAATCTAATGTCTATTAAACAATTAATGAACGTTTAAGGCATAATAAATTTTTAAGCAATATATATAGTATTGAGCAGCTAGACATTTCATTTCATTTGTATCACTCCACTTACCTTTATTTAGTTTAATGATGGGTTTTGAATAAACGTGAGTATTATACGTGAATTATACGTTTGAGTATATTACACGTGAACTATATGTGAATAAATTATGTAGTACTAACAAAAACAAAGAGCACTAACAGTAATGGTCTGTTTACTAACATTTGAGCAAGTATATTGTTGATTTATCGGTTTGCTGCTCATTCTATTGCATGTATAGTTCAAATAATTATTTACTTGTGAAATAGTTGTTGTGAAAGAAATAGTTGTTGTGAATCAGATGTTTAAAATTGTCAATTGTAACATGCTTTAAAGAAAGGCTGCCATGTGAGGAAGTATGTAGATCGACCTGAAAATCTTAATTAAAGCATGGCTCTTATTGGGTTGAGTTCTATTTTCGTTTCAGGTCAAACATCATGTGGTAGAAACAAATCTGTTTATGATTAATATATAACGATAAAAGAGTTTAAAAAAGATAGCTATTTATTAACTATGGAGTAGCGATCCCGTCACGCCGTCCTAACAGGACCCGCTTTCGTAATTGCATTTGTCCCGTTGTATTTTAAACTGAAATTTGTTGTACATAAACTACACTTGATGAAGAACATGATCAAAAAATTCCACCGAAAAAGCCCAAATGGCGGCAGCATCACGGATCCTGTCAGGATGGCCTAATATGAACTGCCCATATTAACTATGTACCTAAAAAGTATAATAAAACACAAAACTAAATTAGACACAGTTCGCAATGATTGCCAGCCTATTAAGGATGACACATGTCATTGCAATTACAGTTATGCTTCGTGTACACGCCATTTGTGTCACAAATAAAAAAATCATTTGTGTGAAAAACGTTTCTTCTCACAAAAAGCTAGTTAAATTGTCTATACACATACAATTTGACTGGCGTGTAAAATGACGTGTACAAATGTCGTGTACAAATAGCATTAGTGTTGCAATTATAGTGAAGCAAGTTGACTTATACGTATATTATATACTCCCTCCGTCCCGGAAAATTAGTCCCACTTTCCTTTTTGGGACGTCCCAAAAAATTTGTCCACTTACTAAATAAGGAAAGATTTTTTTAATTAAAAACCCATTTTACCCCTCCTTATTCTTTACCCTCCCACACTTATCCTTATCATTTTCACTTATTCGCTCTCTCACCTTCTGTCGTTACCACTTCCGCAACACAATTCCCACCCACTTTCCTCTCACTCCTTCATTACTCCGGCGATAGCACTTCACCTCTGTCTTACACTATTCCGGCCATTTGTCCTCCCTTTCTTGCACTCTTCATTTCGTTGAACTTTATTTCCTTCTCTGATTTCATTTCCAGTTTAACCCTAGCTTATCTGTTGATCTAACCGTCTGTCCTAAAATCAAATCCCTAAATCCGAATACCATGGAAGATCTACCTACATGCACTGAATGCATGGCGGATCTTATGGTTCCGGATAGCATTTTGGAGTCCCAGATCAAAGACAGTGAAGGTCCGGATAAGCCTGTGGTTTCGAACAGTGAAGATGTGTCAGAGGAGGAGGACGGTGGAGCTATGATGACCTTAGTGGTTCCGGACAGTGAAGAGGAGGCAGAGGAGGAGGACGGTGGAGCTATGATGACCTTAGTGGTTCCGGACAGTGAAGAGGAGGCAGAGGAGGAGGTCGGTGGAGGTGCGGTGGAGGTTCAGCTTCCGGACAGTGATGCTTGGGCTAAAATAAGGAAGGATGTTCGAATGCAGTACATTCGTTATCCTGGTCTAGAGGACTTCTTAAAACTCATCCTACCCGGCTGGGAATCGAGGATGTGGGACGTTAACGCCTAACAGGGGAGTTTGTTTCTTTATCTATTTTGCATTGCAAATCTGTATGTTGGTATGTTTCGGAAATTGTTGTCTGGTTTGTGTTACATGTATGTTGTGTGTGTAGATGTGTTTGATTCTGGGGCAGCAATGATGATTATATGGTGTTCTTATATACTCAAATCTCTTTGTTATGATGCATATATGGTTTGAGCATTGTTGATTGGTATCTATGTAGTAAGGGTTATGTGAGGTTGCTATGATGACCTTAGTGGACTGAATGGTAAGGGTTATGTGAGGCTGCTATGATGACCTTATTGGACTGACCTTTGTTGGTTGCTATGATGACCTTATTGGTCTGAGCTTTGTTGGCTGCTATGATGACCTTATTGGTCTGAGCTTTGTTGGTGTCTATGAGGCTGCTTTGATTGGTATCTATGTATGCTTGTATGACTGAATGGTAAGGGTTATGTGAGGCTGCTATGATGACCTTATTGGACTGACCTTTGTTGGTTGCTATGATGACCTTATTGGTCTGAGCTTTGTTGGCTGCTATGATGACCTTATTGGTCTGAGCTTTGTTGGTGTCTATGAGGCTGCTTTGATTGGTATCTATGTATGCTTGTATGACTGAATGGTAAGGGTTATGTGAGGCTGCTATGATGACCTTATTGGACTGACCTTTGTTGGTTGCTATGATGACCTTATTGGTCTGAGCTTTGTTAGCTGCTATGATGACCTTATTGGTCTGAGCTTTGTTGGTTGCTATGATGACCTTGATGGTCTGAGCCTTGTTGGCTGCTATGATGACCTTATTGGTCTGAGCATTGTTTTGTGTGAGGCTGCTATGATGACAATATAGTCTGAGCATTGATTTGTCTGAGGCTGCTATACTGAATAACAGAGCCATAAGGCTTGAGAAAGGTGTCTGTTATGCTACAGCATTATAGGCCTCTAAACATTCCAAATTTCTTAGGCCTCCACAAAATTACAAAAATATAGGCCTCAATATTATGACAAAAAAAAGGCATTTACAAAAAATCAAAAAACATGCCTTCAGAACTAATGGATTGAGTTCATTAGTGAAGATGACTTAGTCCTCATCATCTTCATGGATGAACTGGCCATTAGTAGCCTGTTGTTGGGATAAAACAGCTTCTGTGGCTTCTAGTAACTCCACAGCAACCTCTATGCTTGTTGGTAGTCTGCCTTCTGTGATCATTCTGTCTTTTGCATGGTGTGGTAGCTTGTAGTTGTTCCCCCCCTCCACTTTCATAATCTCTAACATCACATATTGGTAGCTTAACCAAACCTTGTTTAGAGTGGTGGGTGAAAGATGGTAGAATGCTACATCCACTGCATTTAACAGTTCATCCACATTCTTAGGTGCTTGTTGGTCTTTCAAAGACTGAATTGCCCTGAAGAACCCAAGATCTAGTATGTTAAGATCAGGAGAATTAGGGGGCTGGTTAGTTAGGGTAATATTAAACCCATCTGCTTTTGAGACAGCCATAAAGTCCGGGTCTGAATCTAGGATATGTGGCCTTGCATTATCTTGTTGGATTACAATGTCCTTACTTAACTGTTGTGGCCATTTTTCCTTGATGCTAGGCAGCACATTTTTGATAAGCATGTCCTTAAACACTGATTTTGTTATGCTCAGTACAGGTTTGGTTTCCATTACCCCTGCATCCATGTTCTTGCTTTTCCTTTTAGCGGCCACTTTCTCAATGAATGGGAAAATGCCTATTTTACCATCCCATATTACTTCTCCATTATTTGCAAACAAAGGCCTCCCCACTGCTCCTAGTGACATGACCTTGGTTATGAATCTTTTAGACTTGCATACCCTATGTGGATCCATTTCTTCATGTGCCATGTAGTATCTTTGAGATGTTTTTGACAAGAAAAACCATTTCTCATCAATGTGTATCACATTATGGAAATTTTTAAATATTGGATTTCCTGGAATTGATTTGTCTATTTGTCTGGAACACAACATCAATCTGTGAATTTTATTTGCATCACTTAGCAAAGGCTTAATAGCATTTGTATGGCTTCTAAGCACACCTCTCTGAACCAATCTGTGAATACTTGACTTTGAAACTGAACTGGCCGAAGCAAGTGCCCTTATGTTAGTCCTTTTGTGCAGTGGGATTTGTGAAATGTTGGTTACATCAAACAACACTCTTTTTCTGCCTGAGTTTCCCATCCACTTGGTTTTGACATCTATTGCTTCCCCCTTTTGAATCTGCTCTTTGGCTTTGCTCCAGATCCTGAAAATAGTTTTTCTGGTCACTGAATATTTAGTGGCAAGCTGATTTAGAACACCATGCTGAGCTATCACCTCCCCAGAATCTATTCTTCTTGCACTGATTAGAATTTCGTCAACTATACTCTCTCGTTCACAGTTTTGTAGTCTTCTTGCTTTGATATTTGAGCTTTGGCCATTTGTTGGTGTGTGCAGGGCTTCATTTATGGCGGTTGGTGAGGAAGGAGCATTCACTGCACCTGAAGACAACTCTTCGTTAATGGAAGCTGCAGTGGGGGAAGAAGTTATCTGGGCGCCACTGCTGTTTGCGGCCATAAATGCTGCATGAAGTGTGTGATAGTGTGTAGTGAATTATTGTGAGGGAGGGAACATTTGGAATGTGTATTTATAGATAGGGTTAATTTAGAAGCTTTCCCAAAAAAAAGGAGGGAACTTTAGGGGGGAAAGGGGTGTAGTACGAATGGGTACTGTTATGAACAGTGTAAAGTGTTTGGGTGCAGTAAATCCCCCCCCCCCCCCCCCCCCGCCGCCGCAATTCCTTTCTCCTTTTGCTCTTTTGTTTTAATTTTACTTTAGGGGCACTTTGGGAAAGTCAAAGCATTTTATAACTTTTCTTAAAATCCGATCCAAGTCAAAATGGGACTAATTTTCCGGGACGGAGGGAGTACTAGTTTTCTACACGCGCGATGCGCGATAGAATAGGTGCCCAATGTGATTTTTATTGGCAAGTATGTAGATTGTATGTTGAGCTGATATGATTACTTTTTGTATGTGACATGTTAGCATTTTTATCAACCTAGAAATACATTATTTAACATCCATTCATGGAAGAGGCTAGAGCCCAAGAGCAAAATAAATAAATAAAATGTCACGCACATAAGGGCTATAACATGTTTTCCAAATTTCAAAGGAATACATTTGTACAAAAAATTAGTACACAAATTGCACACCTCTTAGTTGCATATGTATACAGGCAGTTCCCCATACATGCTTTTTAAAATATAAACTCGTCTTGAAATTTAAACAATTATAAGTATACTATTAATTAACCAATACAACAACATCCAAACTTTAGTTCTAAAAGATTTTGGGGTCAAGACTATTAATTAACGAATGTTTTTCTGTAAAATTGAATCATTATAGGTCATTCAATCTGCATAACCAAACAAATATCATTCAAGTGAAACTGAGAAAGACAGAGGCTTTTTGAAAGTATGATTTACCGAGAGTTGGAAAATGAAGCAAATTGGGGTGGCTCTTTCCCTTGAAATATACGACTCTACAAGATATTTTAGTCCAAGTTCAATATAGAGATATCAGACACGTCTTAGTGGCTAAAATGAGAGAAGAAAATAGAAATATTGGCTCAAATCTCCCTTCCAGTGAATTGCACATTGAGGTAGTCAACTCAGAAGCCATCTTTTGGCCCTCGTAGATTCACAACACAAAACTTGACATGACTGAAAACATCTCAAAAAATAATTATTCATGAGCTAAGCAAACAAAAGAGAGCAGCACACTAATATAGCATGCTGAAAACGAAGAATGACACAGAACTAGCCTTTGCATTAAGCAGTTTTCCCTACTCTTGTTACGTGTCATTTTAAGATAAAGGTGAAAATGTGAAAGTAATATTAGCTCATACTTACATAATTAATGCTGTGCAGGATTTCAATTAGAAAATCAAGGCTAATTGTTAAATGAATTGCAATTGATGAATTCACGAAAAGAAAGAGTTACTTGGAAGATTCGTAGTTACCCATTGCACGCAACAGGAGACTTCAAAGACTCGCCAGAGTGGCTACACCATGATGTCAGGCTAGAGCCAGAAAACCATGTATTTCCAATGTTAATTGGCTGCTAAACCTAAATGACGGAGACAGATGGAACGGTAGTGTGGTAGACCGGTAGATGCAAGGATCTTGAAAGAACGAAAACGGGAGTAAAAAGGTAATCAAAGAGTAGTAAGAGCGCAAAGTGGCAAGCATAGGGTACAAGTGGATATAGCTATGTGTTACACCAACACATTTTTAATAACTAAAAAGCCCTAACCTTCATTCACTATGATTAAGGATGTTTTCTTTTGGACTGAAATTTGCTGGTCTGGTCCGGTCTGATCTGGTCTGGTCTGGTCCGTTTAAGTCTGGTCTGGTCTGGTCTGGTCTGAACTAGTCTGGTCTGGTCTGGTAAACGTCTGGTCTCTGTGTATTTTATAACTATCCAAGTCTGGTCTGGTCTGTTTAAGTCTGGTCTGGTCTGTTTAAATCTGGTTTGATCTGGTCTGGTCTGATCTAGTCTGGTATGGGACTGAAAACAGTCCAAAAGAAAACATCCTAAATATAAAAGGTTTACAAATCAAACAAAAAATCATGTATTAATCTTATTAAAAATTAAGTTCAATGGACCTACTTTCAATCAATCTAAACTCTAAACAATGGTCGGCATGGAGCCATTTATCTAATAATTATGGGCACAAAAAAATGTCATGGTTAATTTTAAAATGAACTTCATAAGCACCAAAAAACAAAGCGGATAAAAGAATCTAGATCTAATGTCATTCAAAGATCAATAGTTACCAAAAGCCCAACTATGTTTTTAACTTGTCATTCCAGAATTAACAGTCAAACTTTTGTCCCATTTTAGACAAAAGTGACCTTTTATTTAACAAAATTTTAAGTTGGTGTACTCAAGAGTGAGACTAAGTGAGTAAACAACTATAATTAATTTCCACTCCAAATTATGTAAAATTAAGGTAGAAGAAAGAATATGGTGTAGCACATAACTTAGTTTAGGTCCATAATTAAGAAGGTATGAGTTTCCATGGGATTTTTTTTACTCAGTCAACTATACCATCATTATACAAGTAAATAAACCATCATATTTTTAAAATGAATGCACACTTTGTCATAATGTCATTGAATTGTTTTCAATGAATTTGTATATAAAAAAGATTGGTTGATGTTGTTAGGAGGAGTGATAGATTTATTTACTTGAATTTAGATCTTTCAAAATTTTAGTTGTGAAGAAATATTTGCTACAAGCATATGTCCTTGAGTGAGTATTTTAGAAGCCCATAGTATACAAGCAATGGATGTCTTTGATGATAAATACTTTTAGGCATTTTCAGAAACACCTTATATGCAACATAGCCAGCCAAAACCTTAAGACTTGTACTCTTGTAGCACTTCGGCAAAGGATGGCATCGAAGCAATGTCATCATATTACCTTTCAATAGGCCCAACATAAATTCACTTATATTCCGATCATTATGTTGTATAAGCACATCTTGATAATAAAAGAAAAAAACATATTGCTATTTAGTAATTGTTTCTTTCTTTTTTTGATAAAATTTAGTAGTCATTTTAAAATACAAGAGTTAGCAAACTACTTACTTATTTGGATGAGACATTTAAGTAAATTGAAGGTAATCCATTTGGAATTCAAAGTTTTCTTATGTTTTGTGACAGAAATCTGAACATGGTTTGCAGCTCTTCATCAAAGAAGGAATGAAATTCAAAACTACTTGTTGACTATTATTAGTGAATATTCTCGTTAATAATAGTTCATTGTTAAGCCCTCTATTCTCAGAAAACCTAAAAAGTAGTCTGGAGAGATTCATCTACAAGAGACGTCTTTTAAAACCAGTTAATGTAATATGAACAAGGATGTGTGTCAAATGAAGAAAATGAAAAAAAAAACAGTTTGTCTAAATACTTACACGAATCAGAAACCCAATAATTCAAAATCGCATTGAAAAATGTGTGGAGACATGTTACTAATTTACTCAAAGCCATCGGTTGAAATCCTAAGGCATTACGCCGCATCCATGGCAGCTGCTCAATTGGATCTCCAATGACAAGGTATTCAATAACATAATAATACAGGGTATTAGTGAGGAGGGATACGAGCAGTTTGAGAAAAAATGGAAAATGGAACAGAAGAAATACATGGACGGTTGGCGCTACAACAAGGAAAGGATGGAAGAAGGACGCTGGGTTAGGGTCACGAGTCGAGAGACAAAGCTAGCGCAAGTCATTTTGAAGCTGGGAGGTCATCTAGACGGAAACAACAAACACATACGAAGGGAGGGCTGGAGGCTTCGCATTAGATAGACGAAATTAAAACGGAGAAATGAGCTCCTTTAAAAGAAGCACAGGCAGGCCCGTGGTGCCTTTGAGGTCAGTGAGACAGTTGCCTCGGGCCACCAAAAAAACAAGGCCCCATATTAGTACTCTCTTTGTATTACTATTTAGTAGGATCAATTTGTTTTTTTAAAAAAATCTCAAATCAATTATAAAGAAATTGAAAAGTCAATGCTTATCTTTAGGAGAGTAACCGTTACCACATATCCATAAGCCACAAGTCCACAACGGATCTATCCCATTTTCCAAGAAATCCTAATCCTAATAAATATATACGAATTATTTATTTAAGGCATTTATTATTATTCTCTCCTCTCAATTCTCTCTCAATTCTTTCACTGCATACGACGAATATTAGACCTATCTTCTCCAGCCGACTTTCAATGCTTGCCGCCTGGTGCTCATAGGCTTCTCTCCGGAAATTGCTAGTCATATTTGCACCTCATGTGTCTATTTCTTTCATATATCAAAGTTCTCATCAGGTTCTATCAATCCAGTCTGCATTTTTAATTTCTTAACCCAGTCATAATTTGTTTATTTTTTGTTTTTTAACTCCTTGATTTAATTTATTGTTTGCATTGTCAAATTTCGTTCAATTAAACTTTTATCATGTCTAATCGAAAATATGAAAGTGGATATCAAAAATTACAAAAAAGGAAAAAGTTGAAGCCCTAATTAAATCTCAAGAAGGGGCACTTGATAAGTTTTTCATTAGTAATAAGCAAGTTAGTGCATCCACTTCACATGAAAATATCATAGAAATTGAGGGAGAACAAGACGCACAAGTTAATGATATTAATATTACCAATGAGGTGAGATAATTAGACGACTTCAATTTCCCTGTTGGTGAAGAACAAGAGCAAAATGTACAAGATACATCTAATTTCACATCCATAAATATATATGACCCAGGAAATTGGAAAAACATTGATATAAAATTTAGAGATTTAATGGTAGAAAAATGTCCAATTAGATACGATAACTTAAATTTCCCTAAAGACGAAAATAATAGACACTTCTCTACATCATTTTTATACAAGTATTATCAAATGGTGAAGAACATGTTAGACGTATTCAAGATGGTAAACTGCAATCTCATTACTTGAGTAATACTATACAAAATGAGTTAATTGAACTATTAGCTTCCAATGTGAGGGATTTGATAATTAAAAAATTAAAGAAGTGAAGTATTATTCTGTTATTCTTGATTGTACCCCCGATGCAAACCACCAAGAACAAATGACACTTATACTAAGATGTGTAGATATTTTTTCTTATCCGGTTAAAATTGAAGAGTACTTTATAGAGTTCTTAAAAATCGATGATACTTCCGGAAAAGGGATTTTTGATGAACTTGTAAATGTGATAGAAAAATATGAACTCAATATTGATGATATAAGAGGACAAGGTTATGATAATGGATCAAATATGAAAGTAAAACACCAAGGAGTGAAAAAAAGACTATTAGATATAAATCCTAGAGCAGTTTACACTTCATGTGGTTGTCATAACTTAAATCTAGTTTTATGTGATATGGCTAATTCTTGTCATAGAGCTATTTCATTTTTTTGGTGTATTGCAGCGCTTATATTCTTTATTTTCCTCATCTCCTAAAAGATGGAAAATTTTACAAGACAATGGATGCAAAGTTTCAGTCAAATCCTTATCTCAAACAAGATGGGAAAGTAGGATTGAATGTGTCAAAGCAATAAAATTCCAAACTCAAAAAATCAAAGATGCTTTAATTCAATTAGCTACTACTAGTGAAGACCCAAAAATAAAAAGTGAAGCTATGTGTTTGGTACAATATGAATTTGAAAATTTTGAATTCTTACTAGTAATGAATATTTGGTATGATATATTATTTGCTGTGAATTCTGTTAGTAAGACTTTACAATCTAAAGACATGCATATTGATGTTTCTATAACACAATTAAAAGGTCTTACTAACTACTTGAAAAATTATAGGAAAAAAGGCTTTGAGTCCGCTTTAACTTCAACTAAAGAAATAGCACTTGAAATGGGTGTAGAACCTATATTTCGTGAAAGGCGTACGGTACGTAGGAAAAGACAATTTGATGAATGTAATGATAATAACACCACTCATACAGCTCAAGAATGTTTCGAGATTGAATACTTCAATTATATAATGGACCACTCTATTACATCCATTGAAAGTAGATTTGAACAATTTATATTTTATGAACAAATTTTTGGTTTTTTATTTGACATAAATAAGTTAAAAACTTTAGAAGAGAATGAATTAGAAAAGGCATGCCTTAATCTTGAAAGTTTTTTAAAATTTAATGAACACTCAGATATTGATGGATTTGATTTATATTCAGAGTTAAAAGTTTTAAAAGAAACTCTAGATAAAGAAAACACTCCACTTGAGGTGCTAAATTACATCAAGAGATTAGATTCTTTTCCAAACACATGTATTGCGTATAGAATATTATTAACTATTCCCGTGACAGTTGCTTCTGCAGAAAGAAGTTTTTCAAAATTAAAATTATTGAAATCTTATTTAAGATCGACTATGTCACAAGATCGATTAAACGGATTAAGCATATTATCTATAGAAAATAATATACTAGAACATTTAGAATATAAAACATTAATAAGCGATTTTGCAACTGAAAAGGCAAGAAAAATAAATAAATTTCTTTGACATCGATTTTTTTCACCTAAAAAATAGAACTCATTTAACTTTTTGCATCAGGTCTATCTATGTGTAGACACGGCCCTGAGCACAGGCCCTAGAACAGGTTGTACAACCTCAATAAGCTTGATTGATTACACCAACACATTTTTATCCCTAAAATGTCCTTACTCTCATAAGCTATTTTAATATTTTAGATACGCTATAAATACTAGCAAAATTTAACAAAATGAGTGCCATCAAAGAAGCTATTCTTCTTGTTATAATCTTTCCACTTTAATCTTCTCTTGTAGCCTCCGAGTATGTATAAGCAATTATACAAAACTACAAATAATAATGTAGAAGTTGGTGATAAAACATTCATCATACATGTACAGTTTGGAAGATGGGTGGCATGAAGGTACCAACATCATAGCTTCAATGTGAGAATAACAGTGACTAGCTAGTAGAAGTAGCTAGTGAGATTCTCCCACCTACTGCCACCCAATGTCAAACATATGGATTGACCATTATTTCCTTACTTTCATCCACATGACTTCAGTTTCTAGTATCTATATATCATCCAAATCCATCTTACAAAAAATGTAGGCCCAACGATATACATTTCTTGTGTCGCATTGGACTTTGCCAATTTTTTTTTTATTGTCCCAAAAACTTTATCACTTTCTCATTAATTAATGTAACTAGCTTGTGGTTCATGATTTATTAAATAAATTTCATACACAATATGGAAATACTCTCCCTCCTTCAACACAAACGTTTTCTTCGCCTGAGTGAAGAGCAATGTCTAAATGTACTATAAAACACTTCCGAGGAAAAAAACTAATTCTACCACTTCTATTGCACTAAACTCAATTAACGAGTTTTCTTTGTATCTAACATTTGCTTGTGTGTATGAAAAAGATGTAAAATGTGATATACTAAAACGGTGTAATATTAAGATGCAATGTCCCATACATTCAATAATAACGAAACTGGTGTTATTCATGATCGTATAGACTATTGTGATGGAACAAGAATTAGTGACGTCGGAAATATTCTCACTGACTATAGATCCCAATTGAGTTCAAACTCGCTTCATTTACTCATTTGTTTCCATGATTAATTTAAAGCAAGAAATCGTACACGTGAACATAATATTGCACCAACAAAATATTTTACGAAAGAAACCACCATCAATGGGACAAGTGATAGTTCTAGTCTACTTCCGGAGAATAGAGGTTATTTACTTTCACATTTTTATTGTTAACATTTGTTAAAATTTCTATAATTAAAATAAAGAATCACTCTCTCCATTCTACAAAAATTTTCTCACTTATCATTTTGGGATGTCCCAATAAAATCTTCTCATTTCCTTTTTTGAAAAGTTTTGTGTGGCTAACATTTATTTATCTTTATCTTAATCACAATCATACATTTTCATTTTATTAACACTTTCTTCATAAGCATGTCAAGTCAAACTGGAAAGTATTTTTTGGGACGGAAGGAGGGAGTATGTTGGACTTAATTTCTCTAAAACTATAAAGAGGATACGTGACTAGCTTTTGTTGAAGTGCAAGTTAATTTGTTATTAGAAATTAGTATTTTCAAAGATACATTTATTATTTAATTATTACAACATTGATTATTAATATTTCAATTTTAATGACTA
Organism: Cuscuta epithymum; assembly: GCA_945859915.1. Lineage (NCBI taxonomy): Eukaryota > Viridiplantae > Streptophyta > Magnoliopsida > Solanales > Convolvulaceae > Cuscuta > Cuscuta epithymum. Next base: position 290,036 of record CAMAPF010000958.1, read on the forward strand.
AAATTTACATATTCAAAAACTACATAAAATATGTTTAAAGTAGCAAAATTCAAATTAAAATTAAATTAATAATTGATATCCTAATTAAATGAATAAAAAGATGTTGACTGACCAAAAAAGTCAAATTTGAAACTCAATTTGGGATAGATAAAATACAAGTATACAACATAGCTATTGGAGTGGGCCATCGAAGATTTGGTGTTTGAATTGTATTTAAACTAACTCTAATAAATAAGTTTATGTCAATATGATTTGCAAGCATAAATTTACACTTATACTCCGTAATCTCTACTTATATAATACTCCCTCCGTTTTTTAATAAATGTCTCACTTTCTATTTTGAGGTATTCTTGAATATTTGTCCCTCTTTCCACTTTTGGAAAGTTTTTTAATAAATATACCTATATACATATATAGTATATACCATCATTCTCTTTCTTACTTTTTCATTCTCTTTCCTACTTATTTATTCAAACACAACACACTACACCTTTTACACTACCTCTATTACTTTCCCCTTAAAACTTGTGCCAAACTCTATACTTCCATCTATTAGAGAAAGAAGACTTCCATCTATTAGAGAAAGAAGGGAGTATAATAAACCACAACATAGTTAACTTCGTCCTTTTCCCGTCTACTTCTCACCCATTCCGTCAAAGGAAGTTAACGCTTTTTAAAAAGGCATCATGATACCTTTTCGTTTTCGAAGTTCGTCTACAGTTATATGATTGCCGATGCTACAACAACGGCCATTATCTCTGCTTATACTTTCTCTGGATGAAAGTCATCCCTTCAATCTTATTTGCATCTTTGTCTCCAGCACCCACCAAATACAAGGTAATCCATAGCCTTATCACCTCCCCTCTTTAACTCATAAACTTAGCTTTATTAAACTTTAAATAACTTCATTGTCTTTGAAATTCAATTGCAAGTTTACCATCGACAAACATGGCTGCATATTTTCCCCTTTGTAATCACACATCAACTTGTTATTCCAAAGAATTAATAAACATTAGAAAAAAGCATAACCGTAGGCTCTAGCAAACTTTATCCCCATGTTCTTGAACTTCACAATTGTTGTTTACATCAAACAAAGAGAAATCAACTTAATTGCTTTGCGCATGCAAGATTGATTGCGTTTAAGTGCAGGGCTATAAAACTATTACAAGTATTTCAGTCCGGTTATCAGTGTTTCATCATGATACCAGCTTACAACACTTTACAACAGTGGCCTGAAAACTGTGAAGAAGTTTACTATTTCTGCCCTTAACTAATGCCTCAATACTGTTCCTCAAAATGCATCTGAGGAACTTTCTTAAGTACAGTAGAAGACCTAAATGGACTTACTTAAGACTTAAATGGAACATGAAAATTGCAATGATAAATTCACTTCTTTATAAAACCACCAAAAAAGAACATTATCAAGATCATACTCAATACTTGCACATATTACAAAGACATATTTCTCTGCACTACGCCAACAATTAAAGTTATTAAACACTCCCAAAGTTACTTCCTTTTACAATTTTTTCCCTTCTAACAGTAGGTTGACAAATTCACATTTTATTACGTCACTGGTTTTCGTATTTATATGTACACAGGTTAGGGGGAAACATCTACACATAGAGCATAAGTAATCTTACAAGTTAGTCTTGGATTAAAATATATGTTTTCTACTTTTTTTAAGATAAATGCTTTTCAAAATATATCAAAGAATTTAAGAATCTGTTTAACAAGCCAGTTTTTAAAAAATCAACAAATATTTAGCAAACATCACAAACTACCAAAAAAATTTGTTAATTAAAAGAGTTACTTAACAAGTAAGATATACAAATAAATTTTGTAGTATGCATTATTTCCATATTCCAACATCACAAACCATCAAATTTTGCTTCAAGCAGCAGCATATATGCATTTGGTCATTTTCAAAATATGGTTTTCGATAATTCATTCCATATTTTTGCATATTCGGATTGTCTAGTATTAAATTTTCTTCCAAATTTTGCACTACCATATTACCCTTAAACCAAATATCGATCATATTACTCTTTAATCTACGCATCACATAAAAAAAATCCATTTTTTTATAAATTCCATTTTTTTACAGTAAATAATCTACATTGGGCACAACTCGCACGTAGTGCGAGTGCCGCTAGTATACTAATATAGTACTCCGTAGTATATTTTTCTCAAAATACCTTAATAACAAATCCAGGGAGGCAGGGAGTCAAAACAGGCTGTGTCCCATATGCATGCACTACTAGCTGATAATGTGATATTGATTCTATTGAATTCTAAATGAAACTCTTCACATATTTTTTTTCTAAAAATTTCTGTTTATACATGACATTTGCACACCTGTTTGGAGTGTAAGGAGGTTTTTACTTGGACTGTAATCTGTCCCTGACCAGACAAGACCAGACTTAGATAGTTATAAAAATACAAAGAGACAAGACCAAACCAGTTCAGACCAAATCAGCAAATTACAGTCCAAGTTATGACAACAAGGCATTTAAAAGATTAAAATAAAGCGAGCTGCAATACCATTGGGCTTGGGGAGGGCTCTAGCCATAATTTGAGCTTTACCCGGTATGAGTTAAGTAAAAATTAAAAAACATTCATCTCTTATCAAAAGAACCCTTTCAACACACAAATAGAACAACATTCTGAAAAAGTATCCAAAATGTGCATAAATGTCTAATAAAAAAGCCTCCAGAATAATCTTAGCCAAAATAATATTTGAGGGCACTCAAAAGTGCAAAGAAACAAAAGAAAAAATGAACAACGGTTTTTCTTGAAATAAAATGAGTAAATAAATATCCACGAAAGAAGTGTACAACTCCTGCTGAAAAACAATGCTGTGAATAAAGCAAGATAACGTTCAAATCATTCAGTACCTGCGGGGGAAGCGGTCTATGAACCTTGCAGATGGACATTCATAGGCCATATGCCCCCTCCCGCCACAATTCTGACAGAGCACCATCCTCATACAATCCTGGCTCATATGTCCATACTGTGAGCAGTTCCTACACACCATATCCCGAAACCCAGCATCCCTATACCCGGCAGCAGCAGAAATAGCACGAGGCCGCAGGCCCCGCTCCTCGGTAATACCAGGTTTCGTGCAATCTCGGGCAACGTGCCCAGACACGTTACACGAATTGCAGACGGGGTCGTTCGGGCAGTCAACTGCCAGGTGTCCAGTCTCCCGACAGTTCTTGCAAGCCTTCTCGTTTGTGCAGTCGGCTGCAAAGTGGCCTTGCTTAAAGCAATTGTGGCAGAGTCTCAGATCACCTGGTGGCAGGGATTGGGTAGTGCAGTCTTTTGCACGGTGTCCCGTTTTCCCACAAGTGTGGCAAACTCCTTCATTAGGGCAGTTCCCGGCCATGTGCCCCGGTTCCCGACAGTTCCAACATAGAGACTTTGTGTTGCATTCGGATGCAATATGCCTGCAGGTTCAGGTTCACCTTAGATGTAAATTTAACATTACAATTTACTTTAAACTTATGGTACCATTAGAGTTGACAAGTAAGTAAAGAGCAAATAAACCGTGCTATTATTTAGATGGATATTAATACTTTTATTTTGAATTACTAATCTCTTGTTTTCATTTAATAAATTTTTGGTTTGAGTTCTAGGTAATATATAATTTCTCTTGTGAGGTATTACTTTAATATTCTTAACAACTAGGCGACATTACAACTTGTCGCCTAGTTGCCAACTAGGCGCAGCCTAGGCAATAAGGTAAAATAAATTACTCTGATATATGGAGGCATTTGAGGTAAAATATAAAGAGTATAAATTAATTTGCCACTCCAATGCAGACATATAAATAGGAGACTACAAATCTTAACCATGGTACATACCCAGGAAGGGAACAATTGTGGCATACTCCCGCATTAGGACACTCTCTTGCATAATGACCAGGCCTTCTACAATTCTTGCACAGACCGCTCTGGCTGCAATAAATATAAAACAGTGTGTCATTTAAAAACAAGGATGACATAGAAATGTAGAGAAATATAATATAATGTTTAAATTCATTTAAATCCTTTGCGACTACAATATTCATTAGCCAATGTGTGAAAAGAAAATGTAAGAAACAATGAAACCAAATAAATCCAAGAGAGAATTACAACAACTACAGATGATGAAAGATCCAAGTCTTCCCATCAACATAGCAGATTACAGGAACAAAATGGAGAGGCTGTCATTAATCATATACAGTTTGTGCAATAGGAACACACATTATTTAGCTACAATAACCTTCAAACAGTAGTACCATACAGTTGGCATAAAAGCACAACTAAATGCTGAATAGTATTGAGAGCAATAAAGTCAATCATACAGGAGCTTATAAATATGACTATGAATAAGTTTCAGTGATCCTTTAATACAATTGGATTATATAGCATCAAGCATGTTTATAGCCAAATAGTTGAAATTGAATTTAACCATACCTCCCTTCATCCCATACCGTACAAGCAAGAAAGTCAGTCATACACTCATACTACTAGCTTATAAATATGACTTCAAGGATAAGATTTCAATGATCCTTTGATACAATTGGATTATAAGGAATGAAACCATGCCTACGTCCCATAGCGTACGATTAAAATGTATGGGTTTGACACAGTTTTGAGGATATTTAAGGGAATGGTTGTTGTTTTACCATTTATCAAATTTAAGGAAATTTAAGGAAAGTTTTGGAAAAAAACTGACCACTGACAGATCTGATAAAATATGATTTAAAATCTAGTCTGACCCAATAAATATTCATCATAATCAACATAAGACATAAAATAGCAGGTTGAATCATAAACTTCACATTTGATACCCCTAATCTTTGCATAATTTTGTTTTTGTCCATTAACGCTTTAGATCTACTTATTATTGGTTAATTGGGGTCAAAGATGTCTTAAGTCTGATCTAATCCCCATAGTACATAATTAACATAATTCTCCATACTAAGACATAATAAAGAGCCCCCTTCCAACCACCACTTGCTCAATAGAATAGTGAAAGGACCGGATAACCTGAAACTCCGACGTGCATCCCTTCTATATGGTGCATCACGGTAGGAATGCCGCTGGCTACGGTCCTTGTGATCCACTGGGCTTCTGCTTCGGCTCCTACTCCGGCTCATGCTCCTGCTTTGGCTTCGACTTCCGCGTCTCATTTTCAAAACTTTCGCAGTTTATTAACACCACAAACAGCTGCAATGTATCACCACACGCCACACTAACTCCTGCCTCCTCCCTGTCCACCAGACCCATATACCCAACACCACACGAATGAGTCCTCACTACACATCAACTCCCCAATTCCAAAAACCAAATCTCAACAGCTTCTCGCAAATCAATGTAATAAACACCAACGAATTACTAAAACAACGTCATGAACCAAAACCAACTATCGCTTTCATCAAATCAGATGCCAACATACATCCATTCCCAATTATCTCATTACACTATAACTCCAACTCGATTCTAGTAAGGGGGGTTTCTTTTGCTAAAGAAAAGGTACATCTGTTTACAAAGGCTTCATTGGGACGAGTGGTGAGAGAGATGCAATTAAAATGGCAGCAGATAGTTAAGCAGTGGTTGTGAGTTTAAAATAGTAGCTTTTCAAAAGTTGTTGTAAAAATGATGTGGTTGGAAATGAAACTTTGGCGATGAGTTGAGCTTCAGACTTTAGCAAACAAATGACCATTATAAAAATATATAATAAAATAATTACTTAAAAGTGAAATTAATTACTCCCTCTGTCCCTTAAATTCTTCCCACTTACTTTTTAGGATGTCCCAAAAAAATTGGGAAAAGGTGCAAATAGGCCCATGTACTAACCAAAAAAGGTCAAATAAGCCCTTATTTAGGAGGATCTGTCCGGCCGTCGCCATTTGGGTTGGTTCCCGGTGGAATTTTTTGATGAATTTTTTTGAGCATCTTATTCACTAAGTCTAGTTTACTCATAAAAAAATTCAGCTAAAACTTCAATCGGGAAGGCATTCAAATGAATTCTTGAAAATAACTGCACACTTAGAAGCGCAGTTATCTTCAAGAATTCATTTGAATCCCGATTGAAGTTTTAGCTGAAACTTGATATAAGTAAACTAGACTTGATGAATAAGATGCTCAAAAAATTTCATCAAAAAATTCCACCGGGAACCACCCCAAATGACGACGTCCGGACAGAACCTCCTAAATAAGGGCTTATTTGACCTTTTTTTGGTTAGTACATGGGCCTATTTGCACCTTTTCCCCAAAAAAATTTCCCATTTTCCGTTTTAAAAAGTTTTTTGTGGCTAACAATCATTTACATTTTTCTTACTCAACCACAACCACACACTTTCACTTTATTCCCACTTTCTTAAACTCCGTTCCAAGTCAAATCGGGAAGAATTTTAAGGGACGGAGGGAGTATATTATACTTGAAATGAATTTTATTACTCCGTATATCATTATTTTAGTTTAGTTAGCTGACCCCAAACTTTTTTGAGAATATGGCTCAGATGTTGTTGTTGTTACTTAACTTATTTCAGTTTAGTACTCGTAATTATTAACTGCATATTAATTTACTAATACTTTTTTTGGAAGAAAATTTACTAATACTATTCTCTTTTAAATTAAACATTATATAAACTTTGATATAGATTAGGGTTTTATGTAAAAAAAAAAAAGTTTGAGAATTTGAAAAAAATTCTCGCCACACGCACTCAGATGCTGCCCCTAAACCATTAAAATCTAGTAAAAAATTGATCTTGAATGGTGGGAGAGACAAGTTTGCACCTTTTCGGCACTAAATTGGTGAGCATCCACTAATTGATACACACACATACATGTGCATATACACATAGATAGATAAATGCATACATACATACACATAAATATTTACTTGTATCTGCTATCTAGGTATTTATTGGTTGGCCATTAAATTACAGCTTAAGAAGACAGTAATAATCGACTAACCTCGGTCGGTCGGGATATTAGACGAACGGCGCGGTGTAGGCCGCGTCCGACTTAGGGGAAGAGGAGCAGCTGGAAAACGGAGAGAGCAATACCGCGTACGACCGTCTGGCTTGGCTGAGATGAGCGGGCGTCAAAGAAAGATGGTAGATCGGAAGAATTGGTACAGAATCGGTTACCTTATATTGGACTGGATCAAACGTTTGGGCCAATAACTTTAAAACATTTTATTTGGCAGACTTTAAATTGTACTCTTTTCCGCTTTTTTTCTTCTTTCTTTTTTTTTTTTTTGGAAGAAATAAGCTTAAATTGATAACGCATTATTTAGATAGTGGGCAATCCGATAAAAAGACTCTTGAAAGACTCCGTCTCTCGAAGTAGACTCAGAGTTTATCATCTCGACAAAAGCAATATAACTCGTTGATCCATTAATGGGCACAATTGAGCCAAAGACGGTTAACGCAGTCCTTTCATCACCAATATCCAAATTCACAGTCTTAGTGTCTTACAGCAGAAAACAATAAAAACCCGAAAGTAAAAGGATAGTCCTCACAATCAAAAACAATAAAAGCAAAAACATAAAAGTTATGTCCCAGCTTTCCGACTACCACCATCTTCCACTTTCCAGGCATGGCCTTCTGAGTGCGCAGCTTTGGCAGGCTTATTCCACGGAGCCCGCCTCCTCCCCGTTTTTTGTACCATCCAGAACCATATTGTCCCCCATATTTTTCTCTATCTCGTGGGTCTCCCATATGCGCCTATGTTTTTGCTCTCCAGACACCTCGTCATTATTCCCCCCTTCCACCTCTTTTGTCGAGCTAATGGCCGTTCATGATATAGACTCCTTCCCACCCCCTCCTGTTCTGCCATCCGACTGTTGGAAAAATGTGTGAAAAATTGCATTAAATGGCTATTTTGGGGCAATTTTTTGAGTGGGGTCCACTTCCGATTTGGGTCGGGTCAAAGTGGTTTCGGATTGTCTTTGTTAAGGGCTACAATTTGATATATGGTACGGTCAAAACGGATAACGGGTGAATGAGAAATCGCTTTTCGAAGTTTACCCGTTAGAATGGAAAAACTGGGAAAAAGGATGGGTTTCTAGTGTTAATTTCCCACACCGGAAAACCCAAGGGATTTGCAACCCTTTATAAAGGGACTCCCCCCTTATGGAGTTAAGATTCCTAAGGGTAAAGGCTCTCTCCACGCGCGCAGGGGGGGTGCAAATCAAATCCCGAAATCGGAGAAGAAAAACCGCGACTTGCGTGCGCGGGCGACCTGCGGACACGAATGTCGTCCAAAAATCTATCTCTCAAGAGATACGATTAATTTTTGTTTTCTTCCCGAAACGTTTAATTTTTTCCCAGCGGCAGAAGTGCTCGGACAGAAGCCTACGGATCAGAACACCTCGTTGGTCTTCTGATGGCAGAACACCTCTGGGGGTCTTCTGATGGCAGAACCCCTCTGGGGGTCTTCTGATTGGCCTCCGATCAGAACCCCTCCAAGGGTGTTCTGGTGGAGGTCTTCTGTCGCACTTCTGAAACGTTACAACAATTAATGCCCAACGTTCTTATCTTTTAATGCAGCGTTAAATGGACAGTTCATGGACTATTCAATGCCCAACGGACTGGTCATTGATGTCCAACGTTCAGGTCCATTAATTCACCATTTACACACAACAAATCCTCCTATATAATGGCTGGCAGGTGGTTTGCAACAACACATGTTCTTACACGATTTTACACGAATCCATACACGTTTTAGCTCTAAAAACACACTACTAGCATTCTGAAAAATTTCTGAGTGTTCACACTTGTTCTCGTTCGCTGGAACTTTTGTTTGTATGCTCAAACATTAGTTCGTAGTCATCGTATCCTGGGAAACGATTGTTGCAACGCTCCTAGCACCGTGGGAGGCAACAAATACCTTTTAAGGACATCGTGCGGAGCACGAGCTTTGACTAATTCTGCTTCATCTCCTTTCTTGTTTTTCTCTAGTCATTTTATTTAATTAATTTATTTTAATTATTTTTTTTATTTTCCGAAACACACCCAACACCGACATATTGTCCTCCTTATGCTGATCGTCCCTACTCGAGCTTGATGATCCATCCACCAGCCACTTGTTCCCTCTTGTAGGACTAGTCTTCACCCCGTTCCCTGCTCGAAGATGTACCCCAAAAGTTTTTTCCAAAACCAAACCTTCTTCATACGCCAGGGAACAAAATTTCTCAGAGTGTCCTATGATACCGCAAACAAAACGGAAATTGGGCAACTTCTCATATTTAAAATCCACCCAGTGCCCAACTCCTTTTTTGAGAGTTGTACCTTTTTTCAAAGGTTTTTCCACATTCATGCATACCTTAACCCGCAAGTATGACACCCACTTTTCCCCAAACTGATTATCTTCATAACTAATAAATTTTCCTAAAAAATTACTAACACGCCTAGTTGTACCCAAATTCATTAATCGATACGGAACGTTATAAACTTGTACCCAAAACTCTGCCTCATTCAAACAAATCTTATGCGGGATATCATCAGGTCTAACCTCTTTTAAGATCAACAGATTCCTCTCAAACTGCCACGACCCTCCATCAAGAACATGTTTCATATCAATATAATGGTAAAAAGTAAAAAGGTATCTCTTGTACCCAATTTCCTTGATCGAGACACCTTTTCCCCGCCTCCACATAGAAATCATAAGCTCTTTGAACACCGGAAACTTGATTTTCCTATGTGTTAGCAACACTACCACCACTGGATAACCCAACCGAGTCTCCTTAACTGGAGCCTCTTCGATTTTAGCCTCATCCAGGTCCAGGTCCAGGTCCAGTTCCTCCTCTTCCTCATCCACGTTCATCTTCCTGTATTGGTCGACAATCCATTCCATCCAATCCTTAATAATTCAGAAACGAAACAGCCCAAACTCCGTTGTCGTGAATACCGGCCTCGCCCTCTGCCTCGATTCGAATCCTTACTGCCGGATCAAGATTGATCAATTGAAGCATGCACGGCTTCTGCACCTGCTCACTATCCAAAGCTCTGGCCAAAAACGCCCAAAGAAACAGAGGAAATAGCCGAATTAACGACACCGCTCCTCGACGCAAGGTCGATAGCGGACAACAAACTCTAGCGGCGGTCAAACCCTAGAGAGATTAGAGAACTGTATTTATTAGAAATTAATATATACTATCCTCCATTCGGTTTTAAATGCAACCTAACGGATTGGCACACATATTAAGAAACTATGAGGAAAATCGATTCTTCCTATATTGCCCTTAATTTCATTGTGTGTTGTTTAGTCTTGGTCAGAACTCCTGACAAGTGACAAGGAGACCATAGGGGCCATTACTTTTACGTGTTGCTAATTTTGCTTTCTTCTTCGCCTCTCTCTCTATCTTGCTTCACATTTCTTTTAATTTTTATAAATCTCAATTGAGAACGTTGATGCTATAATCTTCACGAAATAAAATCTGCAAGCCCTCTATTGTGGAGTACAACATCGTAACATGAAGCATGGCAATCGCTGGTGGGTGGCAGAGGAAGTCGGTGGATATAATCGGTGTGAGATTCTGAGGTGGAAGATATTATGGCAAGTGGGTCAAGTGATATAGCTAGGGTGAGGTGGAAGGTTGAATTTATTTAAGTATTAAATGAGTGCAAGGATATTCTAGTAATTCTAGTTATTTGTTATTACTATAAAAGGAAGTGTTGCAATTATATTGAAACTTCCCAAAAAGGTAAGTGTTGCATTTATTTAAGAACGGGGGAAGTAATACATTTTTTTCTTTCTTTGTTTGATAGTCTAAATAATTTGCAACTTTTCCTTTTAATTAAAAAAAGAGCAGTTCCTCTTAATTTTTTCTCTTCCGTACAAAATATAATCATACAATTTTTATTTTATTATTCCCGTACCGGGCAATCCTGGTAAAGTTTTAAAGGAGTAGAATGGAATATTTTTAGTACTCATTTTGTAATATTGAAATCGGTTAAATGGGTTGAATCCATTGAAACTTATGAAATTCTAAACGAACGCCAGTTCATTTAGAAATTCATAAGTTTCAATGATAAATAAAGAAAAAATCTTATGAAAACTATCTACAGTAATCTTATATAGTAACTATAGTACAAAAGTAACTTAAAACTCACTTATGTTGATTAATATATAATTTAGCGCGCAACATACAAAGTTATGCGTCTGATAAACAAAAATGAATGATAAGTTGAATATTTTAGTTACCAAACAGATTCTTAATCTATAGTTGGTAAATGACCATTGATTTTTGTAACCTCCGAGTTGTTACATCCATGCAGACGTAAAATGCCGACTTTAAAGGCGATCTTCTGTAACGTATATTTCAAAATGGGGCGTTTCTCACCCCTCACAGGCTATATATATTAGCGGCTACTTTGTAGTTAGTCCGTTAGAACCCAAGACATGCCAAGTCCCCAAGCTTTAGGTATTACTTAATAATACCAAATTCATGCCTCAAACTCTTCTGGTGATAATCTGCATATCTCGTGACTCTTCTGTTATTCCCTAATAAAAACTTGTGATCACTACCTTTCTGTAGATTTTCTATTTAACTCCTTGCTCTTCTAATCCAAGTGTTTCTAGTGTATCGAAAACTCTTTTGTTTTTGCGATTATGTTAATGAATTTCTTCAACTTGTTGATTCTTCAATATATGAGTTAGCTGTTCTGGTTCATCGGTCACTGGGTTGATCATCCATCATGCCAAGCTCTTCCCGTAAGTTGTTGAATTTGGTCTCACCGAGGGGCTTGGTTAGGATGTCTGCAAAATGATCTTCTGCACGAACATGCTCCACGCAGATGTGCTTCTTTTCAACATGATCTCTGATGAAGTGATGTATGATCTCAATGTGCTTGGTTCTCGAGTGTACCACAGTTTTTTGGGTGATTGCAAATGCAGATGAACATTTGCCAGATATTATTAATGAATAAAAAGAAATACAAAATTGAGAGGATGAGCGAACCAAAGACTCTCCAAGTAAAAGGACAAAAATAAAAGTAAACCCGAGGGGCGAACCTTCCCCGATAAAATTACAATCTAAAGTACGGGAACCCAAATAAATCAGAATAATAAAAACACCTACCATTATTGGCAACAAATCCAAATTGGAAAACAGATTTGATTGGGCTGAAGTATTATTTGGAGCCGCTTGAGCATGGGCCAACCAATTTCCTTCTCTCCAAGTATGACCAAACAACACGCCATATCGCTTAGCTCTTTCATTCATTGTCCGGATATCAACCTTCCACCTACCTAAGTAATTGTTGTCGGAAATCAAGCTGAGCACAGAAGAGGAATCTGATTCCACTTGAAAATCTGAAAACTCTTTCTCCATCTCCCATTCTGTTGCCATTATTGGAGCCAGAAGCTCAGCCTCATCCGCTGAAGTTGCTTAAATAGGAAAAGAGATGGCCCAAAGAAAGCGTCTGAGCTTGTTCCTCATAATCGCCCCTTCAGCGGCTCTACCAGATATAAATGAGGCATCCACATTCAACTTGAACTCACTAGTTGGTCGACTCCATTTTACTATCCTGATTCAGAATTCTTTGAAACTGAAAGAAGCCGGAAGCAAACCCTCATGAAATAGAAAATTTTCCGCCTTCCTGTGTTTTATCTTGTCTAAGTTAGATGTGTGGGCTAGCACAAAATGTTTAATTTTACCCATTGCACCTCTGGAGATGGAACAGAACCCCCCCCCCCCCCTCCTACATATAGGAAGAATAGATCTTCCATATATTCCAGACAATCAAACCGGGCAGATTATGCTTGTAAATTTAGCCATTGTCTTAGACGCAACTTCCAACCACCAAATTGCAGGCGTACAGAGGAAGCGGTCCAACTCAGCTGGTCGCCGACTCACTCTCCCTTATAGGAGGTCTCATGTTCGAAACTCAATGGAGTGAGTTTCAGCTCTAGTTACTCCAGGCCCCCAGTCCCCTCCCCCTGATGCCCCTGGAGTAAAAAAAAAGTTGCAGGCACACAATAAGCAGCAAGCATTGTTAAAAAATAATAAAAAGTACCTTTAAGGAATGTTGTTATGTGGTTTGTTCCATAAACAAGGTCCATCGAAGCTAATTTCATAGTGCTCTAGGTCTGAAACATCAAAGCTCTTTATATCCATGCGCCTTGAATTATAACCTATAATCGAAAAAAAAAACTTAAATCATATCTACGAGAAGAACATAGATCTTGAACGAAACCAAAAGGATACACATCAACTTCAAAACTTATTGAAATATCACAGCGATTCGGGATTTGAGATTGATAGGCATAAGTTGTGCATCTCCTACAGGCAAATCCACATCGCTACTCCATTTTCCGGCGGCATAGTCGCACAAGATGAATGGATGATTAGTCCTTACTTGAAACTATTATGAGAAGGAAATTCAGAGGAATTAATGAGTAGGGTTTCCGCTAGATTTATTTGGGCGGTTCTCCTTACATGGCTAATTGCATAGGGTTTTCTACTTCTAGGTTTTATTGAGAAGGTTTCATGCGCTTCCACTTATTATGCTCCTTATTGAAAATGTCACTAGGAATTTAGAGGATGTGAATGATAATTCAAAAAAAGGTCAAGGGTAAAAATTTAGCAGGTTATTTAGACTCGTATGTATTACATTTTTAACAAAGTGTTACATTCTTGTGTTACATATGTAAAAGTATTACATGAACCTAAAAAGTGTTACATTTATACCATAAAATGTAACATTTTTTAATTCACTAAAGAAATATTACATTCGATAGAATATGTAACACTTTTATAAATTTGTTACATTCATAGTGTTACGTTAGGTCCGAAAATGTGGCAGCACATGTTGAGGAACATGTCTGCAAATAACAATGATCCAAACAAACTTCATAAAGAGCTCAAGACACTTTCAAAGCATCAAATCACGAGTATTCTTAGCATTGAAGAACACTGATGTGAAAAACTGAAATATCCAGTTATCCAGTTTGAAAGGTGTGAAGGATCAGTTCAAAGGATATCTGAAGCTGACTTTGGACACGTTGCTCCCACTGACATGTTACAACTTCTCTATGTGTACCACTTTGTTTCACTTAGGAGATTGTTAGAGATCTAGGTTTCAATATATAATATCAAAAGATTCATGCTCCAACAAATGAACCACTACTCAACTCATGACTTGTAGATTGCAATAGATAGTCGCAACATGAACAGGGTCAACGTAACATCTCCAAGAAACACCTTCACAGAGATTGACGAATTTGAAGAAGGAGAGCCAATTAACGATCCAGAATTTGGGATGATCTGCAGAGACTACGAAGGAAAGAAGCGTATCCTCCTAATGAGTGAACTGCATAAATATTGTGATGGGGACAATGCTTATGTAGTCAACCGTGATAACACTCGTTACTGGTTCTCCTACAACTCTATATCCAATGCTTTGGTTAGCGGATCCGCTATGTAGTCAACCGTGATAACACTCATTGTGAGGAGTTGTTTAATGGTGTTATTTGTATGATGTACATGTCTAGACTTACCATTATACATGTTGCTTTGTACGCATTCAATTGCTGCTTGGCAATCTCAATGTATGCATATTGGAGGGACAAACTTTTCCCATCTTGTAATATCCTCAAGAAAATGGCATAGCCTTTCAGTCTCTTCAATGCACTTATCCAAGGCTATTAGCTCAAATTCCATCGTGGATCTAGCTATTATCATTTGTTTCGAGGATTTCCATGACACGACTGCACCTCCCAATGTGAAAACATATCCACTTTTGGACTTTGAGTCCTTAATGTTAGATATCCTACTAACGTCGCTATACCCTTCAAGTACAACTACATATCTGGCATACAACAATCCAAAGTTTGGGGTTTTCCGTAAATAACTCAAAACCCTTACTATTGCCTTCCAGTGTTCATCACCGGGGTTACTAGTATTTGTACATAGTTTGTTAACCACAAAGGCAATATCAAGCATGGTACAACTCATTAGATACATTAAACTTCCAATAATCATAGCGTATTCTACTTGAGAAATACTCTCCACGATTTTTGGACATGTGTGTGTTTTAATCTAATGATGTTCTTGCCTCTTGATAATCATCCTTATTAAACTTCATAAGGATTTTATCAACGTAATGACATTGGTTTAGCACAAGACTGTATGGTCCCCTAGTTATTTTAATCCCAATGATTAAATCGGCCAGCCCCATATCTTTCCTGTCAAATTTAGAATTTTACATGCTTTTTGTAGAATTAATCATTAGATTATTGCTACTAACGATGAGTATATCATCCACGTATAAACACAAAATGCCATAACCGTCTACTGTACTTTTCACATAGGCGCATTTGTCAGTTTCGTTTATTTTAAACCCATTAATTAACATTGCATGGTCGAACTTTTTGTGCCACTGCTTAGAGACTTGTTTCAATTCATACAATGACTTAATTAATTTACACACTTTCCATTCTTGGCCAGGAACACGAAATCTCTCGGGTTGTTCCACATAGATTTCTTCATCTATATTGCCATTTGGAAAAGCGGTTTTTACATTCATTTGATGAACTTCCAATTTCCGCAATGCGGCATAGACTAGTATCACCCTAATGGAATTTATTCACGTTACAAGAGAATACATGTCAAAGTAATCACGGCCCTCACGTTGCTTGTATCCCTTGATTACAAGTCTAGCCTTATACTTGTCAATGGATACATCCGGTTTCATTTTCCTTTTAAAAGTTCACTTGGATCCCAAAGGTTTACATCCCAGAGGAAGACCAACCAACTCCCATGTGTGATTTTGTAGGATAGAACCCAACTCACTTTTGATGGCTTCTTTCCACATTGGACCTTCGGTAGACATCACGACTTCCGTATAAGTCCGTGACTCATTTTCTAGCAAACATGTTAGAAAATCAAGTTCATTTTCTACTATACATGTTAGAATGTCTGAATCAAATTCTACCAAGTAGGTAAGAAAATCCGGGCCGAAACTTTTTTCTATTATAGCACGTTTGCTACGTCAGGGTACAGGTTCATCTCCGGACCCATCACTTGTATTTTCCTTAGCTACGTCAAACGCTCGTTTTGACGTGCTTGGTTCTTCATTGGACTTGCATGAAAATACGTTTTCAAAGAGTGATGCATTCCTTGATTCAATTATTGTGTTCTTATGTACATCCAGATTATTCGGTTTGACGTGCTTGGTCCCAGCCTGCTAGTGACCGTTGCACAGCAAGCAGCAGCCTGCCAGCGGGCAGGTGCTGGACGAAAAATATGAATGTTACCGGAAGAAACAAAAATTAAATCTTATTCATTTCGGACGATATTCCTATCCGCAGGTCGCAGTTTTTCTTCTCCGTTTTAGGGATTTGATCGGCACCCCCCGGCGCGCGAAGAGAGTCTTTTCATCTAGGAATCTTAACTCCTTCAAAGAAGGGGTGAAAATCTCTTAAGTTTTCCGATGTGGGATAAATCACACCAGAAACACATCATTTTCCTAGTTTTCTCAATTTCAACGAGTGAACTTCTAGAATCAATTTCTCATTCACCTGTTATCCGTTTTGAGTGTACCACATATCGAATCAAAGCCCTTAATAAGGAATATCCGAAACCACTTTGACCCGACCCAAATCGAAAGTGGACCCCATTGACCATTTAATGCAATTTTAACACATTTTTTCAACAAAGGATAGATTTGAAACCTTTATCAACATGGCGGAGGCTAGTATCAATACATTTATATTTTTATGTATTTTAAAAAAGAAAACATATTATAAAAGGCTAAAAAGTTAAAAAAAAATAAGGCTAATAATAAAGTTATAAAATGAATTATTTTATATTGGGGAAATGATCAATTTGATCTGTGTACTATCACAAAAGCGTCATTTAAATCTTCGTACTTTTTTAAAAAATCAATCAAATTCCCAAATTTTGGAAAAAAAAAACGATCAATTGAGTCAATTAACAAGTCACCCGCCACATCAGCAAGTCATCGATTATCATGACACATATATCGTAGCTCAGTCATCACTGACTTGCTGGCGTGACACACACGTGGAAGCCTAGTTAGCACTGACTTGCCGGCGTGGCACACACGGGGAAGCCCAATCAGTCATTTCCGATGACATGACACACACATTGTCCGCCACATGTGCGCCGTATCCGCGGGAGACCGGTTGACATCACATGTAACCTGCTATTTGATTGCTTAATTGGCATTTTGATGATAGTACCATGACCCAATCGAGAGGTTTCGCTTTTATATTTTGTGTATGGATTAACCTTTTAAAGACAAATACTACGTATTGTTCTTTATTTAATTAAAGTAAACTCCACTCTTTGGTGCCAGAAAATACATTGTTATTGCTGGGTGAGTCGTATGTACGCCGATTTCGGGATATAACCACGGCTAAATCAATTACAGTAAACAACACACTACGTAAGAAGGAAGCATCCATGTGTGTTAACAGTACACAGATCCAATGCGAGTCTTAGAACAACAAAACCCCAAATCATACGGAAATCTTTACTTCGCAAATCATCCGTCTAGGGTTTCTTCCCCTCAAATCACCGCCAAAAGCTAGCTTGTATCTTTTCAGTCATTGCCGCCAGCTCCCAGTTTCTTCAGGGGATCGGCCACCGAGGTTCGTCTTTCGTTATCTCTGTTACGATGTTTTGTGATTATCTGTTCGGCGAGGAAGACCAATAGTTTACACTTTTCGGAAACGATTATGCATGAGGGAAAGTGTCAAAGTGGGCTCTCTTAATACACTGGATTTGATTTTTTTTGCTTTTAGGGATTTTGTGGACCGCGATCTGTTGACTGGCGACAGATGAGGAAAAAGAGAAAAGGCAGCGAGATTATATGCTCGAAGCAGAATGTGATTGTGAGCACGACCAATGGTTCTGAAACGTCTTCCATATCGAATTTCAAGTCTCATTATTCATTAGAAGATTATTCTAGGTTGAGGAAGCGGTGCAAGGAAGATGCCGATTATGACACACTGTTCTGTGAGGCTGTTAGGTCATACAAAAGTAAGAACAGACTGGCTGGCATTGCGGCCACTGCTCCTCCATGTGGAACATCGTCATCTGTTTCATCTGGAAGGGGTCTTAAGAGGAAGATAGGATGCATAGACGTGGCAACCCAAATGGGTAATCAGAAGAATAAGATCGATGAAGACTACGTATTAGGTGAAACTATTGGGAAAGGAAAATTTGGATCTGTTCGTCTGTGCAGAAACAAGGCTACTGGTGTTGAATTTGCATGTAAAACTCTTCTGAAAGGGGAAGAAACAGTTCATCGGGAAGTGGAGATAATGCAACACCTGTCGGGGCATCAGGGTGTGGTAATGCTGGAGGCAGTATATGAAGAAGATGAGAGGTTCCATTTGGTAATGGAGCTATGCGGTGGTGGAAGGTTGATTGATGACATGGCAAAGGTAGGGCCATACTCCGAGCAACGGGCTGCCAACATATTTAAGGAATTAATGATGGTGATCAAGTATTGTCATGATATGGGAGTAGTACATCGTGATATTAAGCCTGAAAACATCCTACTTACTACATCTGGGAAGATAAAGCTTGCAGATTTCGGCTTGGCTATGAGGATTGCCAATGGTAGTCACTACAACCATTGAGGATTATAATTCTAATCTGAAATCTTGTTCTTATGCATAGTCAGTATTAAACTTTTTTTCAATCAATAACTGCTCTTTTTTTTTTCATTAGCACTTTACATTTAACCATAGAAGAGGATGGGACTTTTTTATTTTATTTTAAGTGCTTCATTTTGTTTATGGAATCACTAGGAGGGGTATCTGTTTGGTACTTGGAAATACAATAGAAAGAAAATAATGAAGAAAATTTAAAGTGTAGAATATCTGGCTGAGAATAAAATGTAGGCTCATAATTAATCAATTTATTTTAGAGATTTGTGCAATCATTTTATTGATTTATTTATTTTTACGATTGTATAAAGACTAATTAATCTAAATATGTGCGAGTTTTTATACTCTTTAGTAGGTTTTGTTTTCCTTTGCTGCATTTTCCAAGGCTAAACAAATTTCCCATAACATTCTTTTTCTTTCAATCACATAGTCCGTGATCCAACTTCTTGCCTGGTCCAAGTAGCATGTGAAGATGCATTCTGCATGTCACTCTCTCTCTCTCTCTCTCTCTCTCTCTCTCTGATTGGTATTTTTTTTGTGGGAGGGGGGGGGTCCAAAACTTCAATTTAGTTGTCAAAGGAGTAGGGTACATGGTGTTTTATGCCTTTTCTCCCAGAGCTTACGAATAGGGCATACTTTTTAGTACTTAAAAAAGTTAATTGGGACTCTTGTAACTGTCAGTGAGTTCATTGGAACCTCAACAGCGTAGCAGGCAGCTATGTTACTGTTTTCTATCTTTTTTTGTGTGTACTCCTGTCTCCCCAGGTACAAGTTAAATGAAAATATGATGAAACCCAATCTTTTTGATGTTACACTTCATGTGTTTCTATCTTTTTTGTTTCTACTTTCGTGTGTATTGGTTTAAACATCATGCCCATACATTGTATTTGGGGTATACACTTAGATTTAAGCCCTCATTGGTGACACAACTCGTTTTGGTCATCAGTCATTCAGAGTGACTTTAATCACTGATATATTTCATGTTGCTGAAGTCATCCTAGACCTTTTTTTTCATGTTATGACGTCATATTTGGACTTTAACTATGTCTACTCTGTTTTTAGTTAGAAAGCAAAAAGGGCATATACTTCAAGCATTTTATTCTACCTGTAGTCCTGTATAGTTAGTCTCAAAATTGTCTGCATATTTGAAGAGAAAAGTTATGGATTCCTTATGCTGAGCTTCAAAAAAATCTGTTGGGACCATGTTAGCCACCGTAGTTGCAAAAATGGCTATCCGTGGTGATGCTGTATGGTGGAATCCCCTCAAATTCAAGACGTTCTGAAGTAGGACCCTGTCTTATAAAGAAATTATGATAACATAATTGAATTGTTCTTAGGTAACATTTGGGAAGTTGTAATGCAATGTAATAGAATGCAAGCCAATGCATTGTTTGGTAAGTCGTAATGTAATGCAATTGAATCATTTCTATTGCGAAGTGATTCCATTACATTGTATTACATCTTACCAAACAGTCTTACTACTTAATAGTGTTTTATCATTTAGCTTAGCTCGGATTGATTGCACAAGATGAGTCTTGCATCAAGCACAAACTAAGACATCCAAGTATCCTCAATGTGATCTTTCTCATGGTGAAGCAAATCTAATATCTGGAACCTTGATCTGCTTATGAATGAAGTTATAGCTGATATTTTGGCATTCTATTTGTATTTTTACGATTTTCTAGGACCATTGTCCTCAGTCATTCACACCAAACCATTTTCTTATGTTATTGTTGTTACAGTCGTGATTGTTATTATTTGATAATTAGTAGTTCTGTTATATAATAATCAAATAAGCAGCTACAAAAAGGAAGTCAAAATGGCACTCCTCTTAGGAAAATGTATTTGGGTTTTGCGGCATGTCGATTGAAAATATACTTAGCCTTTCATTATCTTTCTGCTTACGATTTTTTGTTTGTGTTATTTAACAGGTCAGAGATTAACTGGTGTGGCTGGAAGCCCAGCTTACGTGGCCCCAGAAGTGCTTTTGGGGGATTACTCTGAGAAAGTGGATGTTTGGAGTGCTGGGGTTCTCTTACATGCCCTTCTTATTCAACTTCTTCCCTTCCAGGGCGACTCTTTAGAAACAGTATTTGAGGCAATTAAAAACACAAAGCTTGATTTCCATACAGAAAAATATCAATCTGTATCTAAGCCTGCACGAGATCTCCTTGAGCGCGTTCTTGCGAGGGATGCCACTGCAAGAATTACTGCAGATGAAGTGCTAAGTATGTTTTTTTTTGTCTAGCAATAATGAACATTTGGGCCCATTTCTACTAGACTTTTGGCTCTGAATCTGTTGATTTTTCCTAAAGGCAAAGTGTTTGGTAATGTTGATTTTAGGAAAATCAGTAATGGTCTGATTGGGCTGGACTTAAGAAACGTCCAAAGGCACTTTTCCATAATTTCAAAAGCAGTGTGTTGCCGCTTGTATTGAAATATAAACATGTTACTGAATTATAATTTTTTAAGTTTCGCTTTTATATGGTATGCTAAAGAGTTTTTCTTAAACGAAGTTCACCAAATTGGTGTTTTTTATAGAATTTAATTGGAAAACTGCTTTTTATTAGTCATCCCATAATTATTTAAAACAATAAAGTCAAAGGCTAAGCTACTTTGGTTTTTTCTGCTTAGATGAAGAATATGTAAGCCGACTAATGCTACCTAATGGGTGTTGTTTGTACTTAACCTTGATCAACTGATTATCCAGAAACTTTTTTTTTTACTACACAGGTCATCCATGGATTATTTTCTACACTGAACGCACATTGAGGACATTGTCCATTAGGGCAAAGCCAAAACATCAGGGGGGTTGTCCGGTCCAGACACTAACTGCATCCACACTAGAATCAGAGGGAAACATGACCGGGAATAGTCCGATTGTTAAGGATGGAGCTCCTGAGGGCTTTAATGGAGCATATGACTGTGAATCAGATGAATCTGGGTTGGTTGATGCACTTGCAGTGGCAATAACACATTGCAGGATATCTGAACCTAAGAGGAGCAGGTTATGTGTCAAGCGTACGAGTCCAATTAGGGAGGAGTGTTCATCTAACTTGACTGCCAGCAACCTGTGCAAAGCATTTTGAGACTGATATAGTATGTACAGAAGATCTTAGTTTACTTACCAAGATGGGCAGGGATGTTGTGTTTGGATTGACACTGCTAATGTTGGCATCCGACAAATCTCTGCACATATATATATGTAAATAGTTTATCTTAGCTGATGATGAATTTATGCTGTTATTTCATTGACCAATAATGTAACATATGATAGTCTGAACAGAGTGCTCTCCTTCACACTCTTATTTGTTTGACAGAAAAGCTGATGCTAATATTAATTCTTCATGACAATTTTCAGCTGCTGCAATTCCTAATTTACCATTTTTCTAGTGTAAAACCGTGTGGTGTCTTGTGGCACACTGGTATTTGCATGGATGAGCCCCAAATGAAGAAATGGTTGAGATACTCAGATACCGAATTGCTATGGGTGTAGTACGCCCACGCCTCTATCTCACGTGGATATTGGGGAGATGGAGGGGGAAGGGGCAAAACCCCTAGGCCCTATCTGTTACTTGCTATTTTGCGTTTGAAGTTTCTTTCCCTGCAAATTTAGGATTATAAGTAGAGGTGGGCATAACGGTTTGGTTTAACCGAATCGAACTGTACCAAACTGAACTAAATCAAATCGAAACCGGACCGTATGCGATTTGGTTTGAGTTTGGTACTATTTCTTCCAAACTGTATTAAACCGAACCGAATCGAACCGAAACCGATAAAAATCGAACAAAACCGAACCGAAACAAACTAAAGAAACTCAAAAAAACTTTCTTATATTATTAAAATTGGTGGTTTGATTTGGGTTTACTTAAGTAAACCGTTTGGTAAACGTTTGTTCAAACCGAATGGTTTGGGACTTTGGTTTGGTTTGGTTTGAAACAGAAAAACCGTAAACCGAACCGTAAACCGAAAACGCACACACACACACACATACTTCATATTTATCTTCACTCTTCATTTTTAAGATATAAATAAAAAATTTAGACATGAAAATACATATTTAAGCATATACTCATATCATTCTAACTTTTACACATTTCATACATTCATTTTGACAAAGTTAGCTAATACGACATATTTGTATTTATTATGTTTGACGATAACAATAGCAACTTGCATTTATATTTTTACATGATTCATTTGAATAAAATTGTGAATATTACAACATTTGCACTACCGATTCTTTTAGGTTTATTTGAATATTTTATGTGATATTATAAATGCTAATCAACTATCTTATTTTTTGTAAGAAGTAATTTTTTTGTAGTGATAAAAAAGATGTTAGAAGTTATAATTTATAATATTTATTATTTAGTTTTTTATCTTTTATTTCCTTTTGCATTTTAATTAAATAATCAATAAATCAAAAAAAGATGAGATGGACTACTACTTTCATTTTCTAATTCTAAAATATAGAACTTGATCAAATAAAATAATAAACATAAGCAAATGAATCAAATCAAACTAAATTAAACATAATATTTTTTACTTTGGTAAACCGAACTTCAAACTGAACCGAACCGAACCCGAACCGAAACACAAATGGTTTTAATTTGGTACAAATTCTCCCAACCCGAATAAACCAAAACCGAACCGATACTGAAGAAAACCGAACCGTAAACCGAATTGCCCACCCCTAATTATAAGGTTTGTGAATAGAAAAATGATGATTGTACACAACTTGTACATTGGGGCGGATCTGTAGGGGGCCAAGGGGTTGGTGCCCCTGCTTCGGCCATATGAGCTAGGGTATAGGAAGGGGTTGGGGGTTGCAATATTGGTCCGTTCTATGATTTTAGGCGGGTGGCGAATGTAATTTCCGGTTGGAGGGCATCATGACAGGGATGATCGATCGGGTAAGGCTGAGATTTTTTAAGTGGGATGACGTCGTTTGGAGGCCAGGAAGGATAAACAGGCTAGGGCCGATCGGGCCAAGGCAGGCCCAACGGCCCAAATGAGGCAGACCAAGTGAACATCCACCACCCACTCCTCCCAGCAAGGCCAGCAACCCTTAACCAGTTGACCTAAAGTCCCAACTCCAGAGCATGAGGACTCGTAGGTTGGATTTAACACCATTACGTTAACGCTTTTGATTGAATTTGTTATGTTTTTATTGGCATGGTTTGTTAATACAATGTTATTATTAATTTGATGATTTACAATATACATAAGCGCACTAGCGTAATCAATAAAAGATTGCATATTCTTTCTTCTCTTCTTCATCCTCCTCTTCTCTTCCCCACCACTTCTTTTCTCCTTTTCTTATGTCCAATTTTTTCCATTACTTGCACAAAATCAACTTATTTATCTATTTCCATCTTTTTTATTATCTTTTCATTTTTTTAAATTAAATGTAAATTGGTTACACAAACAACTACATCATTAATTTGGACTTGTGTATTTTTTTTGTTCACCCAAACAATTAAAATTGATCACCCGCACAACTAAATTAGATCACACAGACGCCTATTGTAGGTATGTAAGCAACATATCTATTTTCTGTGTAATAAAACTTATGTGAACACAAACAATTAAAAATGATTACACATACAAATATTGTTTGTGAGCCGCAACACAAATATTGCATGTGTGCAGTGGAGGACCTGGGGGCCCCGGGGGGCAAGTGAGCTTCTGACCCCGAAATGTAGTATTAGTACTTAAGATAAAAAAACATGTCACTTATTCCCTAACAAAAAGTAGATATAGGGATAATTTCATCGAAAAACATATAAATTGTATTGAAAAATGTAAACGACAAACAAGTTGTGATGGAGCGATTCCATGCAGTTAGCTAGACATGTTGTTGACTTGTTGATATGATCACTAAACTTTCTTTGAAATGTGGCGTTGATGATTTTCTGGCTGAGTATGAATAATATTGGTCTAAGGTCAGAAGAGATTTAAATTATGACAAACTTCTAATATTAATTTAATATATGCAAAACTTTTATTCTTGAGAAAAACATATACATGAAAAATATGTCAATTCGTGATAGACTGACACACATTTGGATTGCAAAACCATACGAAGCATTATTAAATCATACAACATTATTAAATCATACGAAGCATTATTAAATAAAATTGTATTGAAGGATGAAATAACAAAATTAAATTATACATAGTACTTCATTTTTTTAATACGGTAGTATTATTATAAAAATGAGTATGAATAATATTGGTCTAAGGTCAGAAGAGATTTAAATTATGACAAACTTCTAATATTAATTTAATATATGCAAAACTTTTATTCTTGAGAAAAATATATACATGAAAAATATGTCAATTTGTGATAGACTGACACACATTTGGATTGCAAAACCATACGAAGCATTATTAAATCATACAACATTATTAAATCATACGAAGCATTATTAAATAAAATTGTATTGAAGGATGAAATAACAAAATTAAATTATACATAGTACTTCATTTTTTAATACGGTAGTATTATTATAGAATGTTATTAATGAGTTCAAAACTAGACCTATAATCTATATATGTCCGATGCTTGAAATCGACATTGAATAATCTATTTCCAGTTAAAAATAATAATCTAAACAAACTAGATAGAATAAACAATCTATTTCCAAATCCAAATGTTCCTCCACGACCTCACAAGTGAAACCCCCATCATCGCAAATATCAAAATTCGCCATCCAGAATACCAAAACTGAAATTGCCCAACACCTGCCCTAAGTTACTCAGCCCCGCCTAAAAACTCATAACTAGAAAAGTGATTGATAAGATAATCTATATCGATATCTATATTCTATTCTATATATAATACATTTCAAAGATACAATTATGAAAAGTTTTGTCATGTGTCATGGCACATGACAATCTATATCTATATCTATCTATCTATATACTCCCTTCGGTTCTTAATTAAGTTCCTAATTTGACTTCACACATATTAAGAAATAAATTTGACTTTACTGTTGAGTGCACTATTTGAACACTGTTTGGCACTGTTTAAACACTGTTTGACACTGTTTGACACTGTTTGTCACTGTTTTGTTGTAAAACATTTGCCAAATAAGGAAAGGTTTGAAGTAGGAACTTTAATATGGACCATCCCAAAAAGGAAAGTAGGAACTTAATTACGGGACAGGGGGAATATAATACATTCCAAAGATACAATTATGGAAAGTTTTGCCATGTTTCATGTTCAAAGCAATTCTATCATAAAATATTGAGAATATTACCCGAAATAGGATTAAAAATGTTTAAAAATTTCAAAATAGAACTGTCATGTTTTTATTCACAAAATAGGACTAATTACTGCCATATTTTTGCAGCACCTGACTTCAAACTTTGCAGTATTTTCCAAACATGATAGTAATTACTCCTATTTTGGGAATAAAAAACATGACAGTCATATTTTGGAATTTTCAAACTGTTTTAGTCCTATTTCGGGAACTTTTCCTAAAATATTCTAGACTAGTTTTCAAGCCCGTACGATGCACGGGCAGTACATAATTTAGCTAATTTTAAATTTGATTTTTTCGGAATCATATAAAATGTGATGCAAAAGCAAAATAAATTCATTCTACATATAGAGTTCATTTGATAATACTAAAATTGGCGGAATCGGCTCATTTTACTTAAATTGATTAAATTATGGTTGAATGGACTGAATAGGCGGAATCTCCTGAATTATGAAAAAAAAATTAAAATATATCCATTTGTAAAATAAAGACACAATTATATGAAAAATATTTAAAATGTTCTTCTACATATGCATCTCAACTAAACATAATTGTTGTGAACCTCACTTTAAAGAATTCACAGAGAAACTTCTTAATTAATCTCACATCCTCTAAATCACTTTATTATGCACTTCAAAATGGCAAATCCGGGGCTTAGAATTCTAATCATGATCTCAACATTGAGTTTAGAACAATAAAATATTACATTTTAGAAAATAGAACAATATTATTACATTTTTATATAAATAATTTTGAGGACAAAATAAATAGCAATTTAACTGATTTATCTATTTTTAATGAACTGATTTATCTGTTAAGTGGACAAGATTATGTGGCTATTTGTATATATGCTCTTAAAAAGTTCATCTTATATATATATATAAATATATATATTGATTACTCCACAAAAACTATCGTACACTACTCCTTGCTAAATTAATATTGCTAAAAATTAGAATACATGTTCATAGAGTTCGTATACCGTGCTCCCACACCTAAAATGACGTAGTTTTGCACAATTTAAAAAAAAAAAATCGCATGAACAGTACACACGTGTACAGTAATTGTTTTTTTGTCCTAGTAGTATGAATGATGTAACTCACGTGTAAAGATATGTAACCCACGTTATTGATCAATGTAACTCAAGTCCATTCGAAATGTAGAGGCCGTTTGGAGGACCACAAAATGGCTGAAAAGCCTGAAAATGAAAAAAAATAGCCAAACACCCATTAAATGGGCTGTTATGGCTGATTATTATTTTCAGCCAAAAAACAACCTCAGACCTACTTTATCTGCTGAAACTTATTATTTTACTGTTAGGGAGATACAGTTACTGCTATATCCTTCTTCTATCGGGAGTTAGGATTTCAAATCTTTGCCAAAGCAGCTCTTCAATCGAACTAATAATTAGTTCTATGAGCTCTACATATGAAGACAATACGTATAAGAGCTAAACTATTAGTGGTATATTCATTTTAAGTTTAAACTCCAATATGTTTAAGGAATAAAATAATTTCAGTAGAGCCCTAATTAGCAGCTAGGAGGTTGTTAAACCGATGCATTAACGAGAACTTTAGGAACATGTTTTTTTTTTTTTTTCAAACTATGCAATAGATCTAAATTAACTGCCTAATAAATCTGGATTAACTGTCCAACACATCTGTTTTTTTCAAATGAGCTAATACCCGTAATTCTACATTCAATCAACCATTTCAGCCAACATAATACCAAACACTTTCATTTCAACAAATACAGCCTTTTCAGGCTTTTCAGCCATTCCAGCTGTTGTAGCCGTTACCAAACAGGCCCGTAACTTATCAAATACATAGTATAAGAAATAAAACATTGATTTCAATGCAAACAATGAAAAAAAGAGTCTAACTACACAATTACTTCACGTAAATCGTGAATATGTTTTGTTTTTAATATCATGACCATCACAAGGATTTTAAAAAAAAATCTTTTTTTGTTTCAATAGCAGGAGATTATTTTTTTTATGTAACTCATGTTATTACAAATGTAACTTGCGTTGATGACAAATGTAACTTGCACTTCAGAAGATGTAACTAGCTTATAAATAATGTAACTCAAGCATAAAAATATGTAACTCGCGCATGAGAAGATGTTGAATGTTGAAAATGTAAATCGCATTAATTGAAATGTAACTCAAGTTAAATTGAAATGTAAATCATGTTTATGAATATGTAATTAAAAATGAATCTACACGGCCTATCCTTGATTAATACATGGTTAAGCCTATGTCGTGTTTTCCCTTCCTCTTTGCTAGCTTTTTGCTAGCTTTGCTTCTCTTCAAATACTCTCCGAACATGTATGAATTTAATTGGTAATTGGTGGGATTTTATTTGCTGGGCGAGCAAATAGGCAGCCATAGAGCTTTCTGGCGACACAAAGCTAAGGAACCGTCTTTTATGTCAGTGAAGCACAAGAGCACACATGCTACGAACAGGGGTCGCTGGTGTGGATCTCAATTCGGCAAAGAAAGTCGTCAGCGACGGCGATCGTGCGATTGGAACTCTTTCCTTCTCCAGCCGAGTTGCTAATTGCATGGTAGTCGGCACACCATGGGCATGGTGGGCCGATGCCACGGGCAAATTATACCGTACGACCAGCATACCATGCGCATGGTATGCCCGGTCAAATACGACATCGTTTTGGGATAAAAAGAGAGGAGAGAACTTGCACCCCTCCCGTTTCCCATGGCTTGCGCTTTGTTGGAATAGGTTCTCCATGTGCAGCGCCAAAGAGAGCAGAGAAGGTGAGCATCTCCGATAAATTCCGATTGAGCAATTGACGACCAAATAGCTATTTTCCATGGTTGGATCTGCCATCTTCCATAGCCATCTTCCATGGCCTCAATTTGAATGTCTTAATTAGCCCTAAGGTGATTCAACGAGACTGTTTGGTGCTCCCACCATCTCTCTGGCTGCCGGTTGCTGCACCAGAACGGAAATATGTGTCCTTGAAATAGCCATGCTTTCTCCACCACGCACAACTCTGAATCGCCGTAAATCCTTTAACTATAACCTTTTCCTATTGAAACAGAGTATATTAATTAGTACATCAGGATTATTGCAATGAATTATTTTTAGCTTTCTCAACTTACATCTTGCACACACTAAAGTTACATCCGGATTTGCCTAAAATTACATACCTATTAACGTGAGTTACATGTAGGGATGGACCCGGGCCGGTCCGGTTCCGGTTCCGGGCTGGGCCCGGGTGGGCTTTTTTTCGGGTTACATGGGCCCGGAACCGGTCCGGGTTGATACCGGGTCCGGGCCTAACCGGGCCGGGCTGGGCCGGGCCCGGTTCAATGTTTTTTTTTTTTTTTTTTTTTTTTTGACTTTCTTGTTATCTCCCTACCCCCCCCCCCCCTCACCCCCACGCCCCAAACCTCCCTAAAACACCCAGCCCTACCCTAGGAAAAGAAAAAAAATTGAAAAAACCAAAAAAAAAAAAAAAAAATGAACCGGGCCCGGCCCGAACCGCCCGGGCCGGTTCAACAAAAATAGGGCCCGGAACCGGCCCGCCCGACCCGCCAACACGGGCTAAAAGCCCGGAACCGGCCAACCGGGCCCGGTCCGGTCCGGGCCCGCACAGTAGCGGGCCGGTCCGGTTCCGGGCCGGTTCGGCCCGGCCCAGTCCATCCCTAGTTACATGTCAACTTTTCTCAACAAGTTACATCCTATTTAGACATGATTTACATTTTACGTAATGTGAGTTACACCACAATATAACGTGAGTTACATAACATAATAAGCCATTGTTATTCAAAGAATCAAAGAAAAATCATTTAAAAAATTGTTTTTATAAGCCTGATATTAAAAACAAAACATGTGCAGTATTTATGTAAAATAATTGGACAATTAGACTCCTTTTTCATTAAACATGAGTTACATTTTTGGGCACATATTACATTTGTTGTTAACTGAAGGTACATTTGTAACAACACAAGTTACATCTAATTATGCACAAGTTGCATCATTCATGCTACTGAGGTAAAAATAAAAATAAAAAGTTACTATATACGCGTGTACTGTTCACGCAATTTTTTTTAAATAATTGTGCGAAACTACGTCGTTTTGGGTGTGGGAGCATGGTGCTCACCGTGGTGTGGTACCACGGTATACGGACTGGATGCCACGGTATAATTTGCGTATTAGATTACGTGATTACGTCACTTCTTCCCAGCTATTCCAACCCAATTTCACTTGGAAGTATACCTAAAACCTCTTCCGTGTACGGTGTACTCCTAAAATCTAGATTAATAATCCTTCATTCCTCGGTAGATTATTGAAATAATGTCAAAACTATTACTCCAGACTTTTCAACGGACAGAAGTGGAACCAAGTTTTATTTAGGACAAAAATGAGACCAATTGTTTCTAAAGTGGCCATATTACCCCAATTTAGTCTTCCTTCCTCCTCTCATCGTTCCTGCTGTCGATACCTACTCTCAATCTCGCAGCTGCCTATCAGCTTTCTTCAAAGTCGCACGGTGGCTCCTCATCTGCAAGTCACCGCAACACCTGGTCGCTCCAGAAGAATAGCCGCGCCGCCGACTTCTTCTTCCTTCTTTTTTTTGCTCCGATTTTTGGAGGCGGTAGGGCCACGATAATAGCTTTGCCGGAGATGTGGAGCACGGTTGTCTTCATCTTCGTATGGGTGCTCGGCTACTGTCTTCTTTGTGTCGATCATCGAAGGAGCATTTTCGACCATCAGATTTAGATATGGATTTTGAATCTGTAAATTTGGATCTACAATGGTGTTTTGGTTAGGGACGGGGTGGTGGCGGCCACATGGCGCGGTGGTGGGGTTGTGACAGCTGGGGATGGAATGCGGTTGTGAGATGGTGGTCGGAGACGGCGGGGCTGTTGGACACTGGATCTGTTGCAGGGCTGGTGGAGTCGCCGGGTTTCTGGGGTTGTGACGAGGTAGGTGACGGTGGTGGACTGTGACTGTACAGGGATTGGGGTTGCGGGCCGGGGAGACGAGTCGGAGCGGATCGGTGGTACGAGGTGGTGGCTGGGATTGGTGGCGGTTGCCGGTGGTGGTTGTTGCCGGCGGCGGCGGCTGGGAGTGGTGGTCATAAGTGGTTACTGGCGGCTAGCGGTGATCACTATTGAACCGGGTCGGGTAATTGGGTAGTGGTAGGTGAACGAGTTGTGTAACTGTAACTGGACGAGTAAGATACATGTAACTGTACGGGTCGGGTAACTATAATTGGACGGGGTTGGGTAATTGTAACTGGACGGATCGGGTAATTATAACTGGATTGGGTAACTGTAACTGGACGAGTCAGATACATGTAACTGGATGGGTCGGGTAACTATAATTGGGCGTGGTCGGGTAACTGTAACTGGACGGATCAGGTAATTATAACTGGACGGATTGGGTAACTGTAACTGGACAGATCGGGTAATTGTAACTGGACGGATCGGGTAACTATAAATGCACGGATCAAGTAACTGTATTTGGACGGGGTCGGGGTAACTGTAACTGGACGGATCGAGTAACTATAACTAGAATTCGAACTGGGTCGGATAATCGGGTATTTGTAAGTGAACAGGTCGGGTAACTGTAACTAAATGAGTCGGGTAACTGTAACTGGACGGATCGGATAATTGTAACTGAACGGGTTGGATAACCGAGCATAAACTATTAAAGTAATACTTTTGTCAGTTTTGTGTTGCCTATATAGCATTCTCATTGATTGGAATTTGAAACCGGACTAGGTTGCGTTAGTGCGTTATGTTGATGAGAAAGAAGGGTCTTTTTGATATTTTCATTCTAAAACTTTTAAATGAAGTATACGCATGGTCTCATTTTTGGAAGATACAAAATCAGGTCCTATATTTGTCGAAAACCATTTAATTAGTTTTATTCATGACCTAACCCCTAGATTATTTCTATAAGCTCTTTCGTAGATTAATTTCTTCCTCCATTAGAGTTGCTAAAAATTGAAATTCCATGTTAGACTAGAAATTCTTAAGGTCAAAATTTATGATTTTTGGAAATACAAATAATGAGTTTATGATTAAAAATCAACAGATGGAATTAGATTTCCAAAGTCACAAATTATGGGCGCAACACGAAAGCTTTTGGAAAATTTTCTCTCTCTAGGGTTACCTTCGGGTAACGTTTAGCGTTTTTTCGTCCGCCATTGACTTAGTCGAGGGGCGGGGCTGGGGTTTCTCTGGCCGTTTTTGTGGATTTTCGTTTGTTCGTATTTAGTAATTCGGATTTGGGAAGGGATTCAATCACAAAGAGGGTCTAGTTCGATGGATTTGGTGCTGAGGCGGGCGGCGACTGATTTGAGGCGGCTGGATCGAAGGAGCTTCGAACTGCGGCAAGGTTCTGGCAGAAGGTTAAAGCAACAGTTTTGTAGGGAAAGCTTCGTGGGCAAGTACAAGAAGATGGCGATTGGGACAGAGGAAGAAGAACTGGATCTAGATGAAGCTGATATTGAGGTTGTGGCGGATGAGTGGCGGGCGCATCCCCCTCCTGAGCTGCCGCCATGGAGTGCAAGCAAATCTAGGGTTTGGAAGAAGATGGTTGCACTCTATTTTAATTCCGTTTTATTCAGTTTGTGTTTTTCTGTCGAATTGCATGTTGTTTTGGACATGTTCTTCTTTCCAAGCAGAGAAATTCTTGAATTTAGGTTAGGTGATGAGAAGTCTAGTTTGCCAGCCATTGGCTCAGTTAAGCCCATTACAGGATCAGTGAATGTTATTGTTCTACTGAGGTGATAGATTCTCAGTCTGGTTCGAGGGCGGATGACATACATAAGACTTTTTATCGTTTTGTTTATTTCTTTTTCCTTGATTGTATTATCAGACAATGTGACGAACGTCATTGTGATTTAATATATTAGTTGGATTTGATGATAAAAAAAGGTCACAAATTATGGAACGTTTTATTATGTGTGTATCTTCTACGAAAACATTCATTATAATTATACACCTATATCCTAAATTCTCTTTCTAATTTGATATCATTTATATTAATTATATAAATTATGTATGCTACATTAAATCACAATAGAATCTCTATCTCTACAATTATATAAGCATGAATATTGTTAGAGATATAATGGTCTTAAGAAAAATGTTCGTGTCTCTTTCAGCATTGCCTGATTGTACTTGCTGCATATTTACTTCAAGCTTATAACTGTTATTATGCCAGAGTAAAAGGTAACGGAGGGTCAGCTTTGGCATTAAACCCCCATTTGCGATTTCTTACATTTGGAATTAATACTATACGGTGTATTCAGCATTTGCATTCAACCCTTCCTCTACTCTAGCCTGATTCTGCCCAACCCTCCCTCTTCTTTTTTGTTCACAAACTCTTCACCCAGCCGCGGTGGTTGGGCACGCAAAACTTGAGGGAGGAAAGAACGTCAAAGAAAGTCCACATAACTTGCAGCTCCCCTGAACCCGGCGACTCCTACTTAAGCAGCGAATCTGACGGATGGGAAAATCTGGGCTGATCGACAAGAAACATCTGAATCGATTGCAGAAAATTACCTTCATGTGATTAATTACATGTGAATTGATTGTGATTAGGTTTAAGATCAGATCTGATTTCTTTGAGTGATTAATGTGTTGAAACTTCATCTTCTTTCTCTTATTATTTATTTATATTAAAAGGTTTTAATTATGCACTATGAAAGGCAGAGGTTTTCAATGCACTATGAAAGGAAATTGAGTTTCTTATAGTTTGCAAGCCGTTTATCTCATTATGTTAGGTAGAAAGCTTAGAACAAAAGTCAATAACTTTGATGTATTTTTGGAAAAAATGTAATTCCATTCATGATTCATCCATCTTTTGCTACTGTGACAGTATTTCTCCTTTGGTCTTGGTCGAGACATTTTTTTCTTGGATTGTTTTGAACTTAGTAAAATGGTTCATTTTGGGTAAATGGTTTATTTTTAAGGACATGGTTTACTTTTGGGTATAGTAGGATTTAGACTTGAGATTACTAAGAGCCCGTTTGGTAGCACCAAAATCGGCTATTTTGGCTGATTCTGTTGAAATTTATGAAGTTCTTGCTGAAATGACTGCATTGGTTGATTCTGCTGATTTAAGAAAAAAAAATTTAAAATATATATTATTAATAAAATAAAGAAAAAATTATATGTAAAAATAGCTAAAATAGTCATCTACAATAACTTCAGCCAATACAGTCAGAAAAGTACCTCCAACCTTACTTTTTCTGTTTATTACACAATTCAGCGCGTGCAAACAAAAATTACGTGTTTGGTGAAAAAGTTGGTTGATAAGCCTGATAAACCGAAAACTAATGTTGCCAAACGGCCTCAAAATGTTTCGGCCAAGTCTTTCAGGTGTAAACTTTGGTGGAAGTTCTCCAGTAAAGCTTAAATCTAGAGATCCTATCACGTAACTGAATATTAAATCCATGTTGGATATTAGGGATGATATACTACTTGGATCATTGGGGAATGAAATACCCTTTCTTAGTCTGATAATTTGATCCCAAGTAACCCCTTGAAAATTTGTCTTCATCTACTAGGAGTAGTCATGGACCCGGTCCGACCGACCCAGCCCGCTACTGTGCGGGCCCGGCCCGGTTGATCGGTTACAGTACCGGGCCTGGGCCCGACCCGGCATGCTAACCGGGGGCGGTTCCGGTGTGTGTAAATTGTGAACCGGCTCGGCCGGTTCGGGCCTCTATTTCTTTAGGGGTTGGGGGGTTGGGTTGGGTTTAG
Source organism: Cuscuta epithymum (assembly GCA_945859915.1). Lineage (NCBI taxonomy): Eukaryota > Viridiplantae > Streptophyta > Magnoliopsida > Solanales > Convolvulaceae > Cuscuta > Cuscuta epithymum. The sequence continues at coordinate 324,700 of CAMAPF010000958.1, forward strand.
GTGGGCTGGGCTAGGTGATTCCGAGGGGTTTGGGGGGGGTGGGGGGATGGGGGTAGGGGTTGAAATAAATAATAAAACACAAAACAAAAAAAACGGAACCGACCCGGCCCGGAACGGGTAGCCCACCGGACCGGTCCCAGACCTTACCTAAAACCTTCCAGGCCCGGTCGGGTCTAGACCCGAACCGGAACCGGAACCGGACTGGGTCCGGTCCACTACTAACTAGGAGGACTCATAATGTTGTTCACTAAATTTATGATGCCAAGTGGAACATTCACAAATAGAGCAATACCATGACTAAGAACCTTGTAAAAAACATTTCCCATTATATAGGGTAAAGGAAACCCTTTTTAGATTGATCTTGAAGATAAATCTGACAATTTCTTTCTCACTTAATGTGAAAGAATCTTAAACAATTGAAATGATAGTGAGACATCTTTCAATATTATTTGGTCACAATACCCCCAATAAAAGAATGTCTCTGCAAATCCTTTCTACATGTTATTGTTGTAAGCAAGAGAACACAAAAAACATGTCTTTGTTAGTTGTGATAATTCTGAACATGTGTGTAATTATTTCAGTATTAAAATATGGTATTTAGATAACTGATACTAATTATTTTGCTTCAAAGAAGTACGCAGTATTATACTATCTATTATCCAATATTTTCCTTTGATAGGATATTGGTTTATCTAATACAATAGTATTTCAGAAAAAGTGCTTAGAAAGAAGATTTTTTTTAGGGATAAGGGTCAGTTTGATCCTCAAAGTTGCAAAAAAGGGGTCAAATAAGTCCTTATATAGAAGATTCTCTCCGGACATGCCATTTGAGGTGGCTCCCGATGGAATTTTTTGATGAAATTTTTTGCGCATCTTATTCATTAAGTCTAGTTTACTCATACCAAATCTCAGATAAAAATTCAATCGGGAAGACATTGAAATAAATTCTTGAATATAACAGTGCCGTTAAAAGCGCAATTATCTTCAAGAATTCATTTGAATGTCTTCCCGATTGAATTTTTAGCTGAAATTTGGTATGAGTAAACTAGACTTAATGAATAAGATGCTCAAAAAAATTAATTAAAAAAATCTACCGGGAGCCACCTCAAATGGTACGTCCGGACAGAATCTTCTATATAAGGACTTATTTGACCCCTTTTTTGCAACTTCGATGACCAAACTGACCCTTTACTCATTTTTTTTATTAGGGTGGTATAGTCCATGCAATTATTGATTACACTGTCTAATTATTATTGTGTGGTGCTCACAAAAGCACATTTCTATAAACAGTTAGGTTCTTTCTCTCCAATCTTTCCAACAAATGGGTTCGACTGCTTCTCCAGAGCGGGTCAGAGAAGCTACCATATATAAACAAAAACATAATTTCCTTGGCTTATTTCTGGAGCTTCATCTGTTATTTAATTTTTTCTAAATGAAAGCAACTAATTAAATAATGACAAGTTTCACAAACACAAGAGATTTAAAAAAACATTCTGCGTAATTATTAATGCCAGAGGTTAACTTTTACTACATTGATGTTGGGCATTTACACAGACGCGCATCGCGCGTTACTAAACTAGTATGAGTATAACCATCACTTCTAGCCTAGCTGGTTGTGAGGTTACCCTTGCATAGGAGAGGTCTCGTGTTCGAGTCCCACTAGCACCAGTGGAACTATGCTCCCTCCAAAAACCCTTCAAGTGGTAGGGCCAAGCGGTGTATACTAACCCGTAGGGCCAAGCCAAAGTTGAATTTCTGGGGTAAGGGGCCGTGAAAGCGGTGGAGCTAGTCACTATAAAAAGTTTACCCATACCTTAGTATGTGTGTTGAGAAACCTCTGCCTTCTCTCTAGGAAAATTCGCACCCTCAAAAGTCGGATTTCTCTAGGTTGCTCGCGACCAAGATCTGCTCTCTCACAAAATCAAATTGTTCGATCACTGATTTTCTTCTTGTTTCTTGTTCGGAATTCATAAGAGCTCCTTATCTACCGATTTGGATTTAGGAGATCTGGAATTTTTAGCAAGAAACATAGAACTATTTGAACTCCCAGTCGCACTGTTCATTCGCAGATTTGGAAATTCATCTTCGATCTTCTCTTGGATGCTTCTTGGTGGAGGACGCAGGTTGTCTGGGGTCGCCACCCCTTGGCGCACCTCCCTCACCTGGTTCTCGGTCACCTAAGCACCGCCGTACTGGAGTTCTAAACTGACCGTTGCGGTGCTTCACTGTTAAAAGCAGAGCGTTGACTTGTGATTCCCACTTCTTCCGACGTTTATTTTGAATTCTGAAACTGGATTTGGATTCATCTGGTCAAAACGAAGCTGCGAGTACCTCCTTCTTCTCTTATTAACCAAAAGTTTGGGGTACTATTCATCTTCCTCAACTGTCTGCTACAGTGTTTACTGCGCATCAGACTAGTTAGGAATTAATTGTGAACTCCCTGCTAGTCCTTTTGCTATACGGTTTTTCACTGGGGTGTTCCATATAGCAGAGGGTATCTGTGAAAGTATTTTTGGAATTTTCTGACCAAGTTATCTATATCTGTGCACTGTTTATCTTCTCCAATAACTTGTGTACTGTTGTGTACTAGTAGCCATGTTTTGTGTGCTTGTGTTTTTGGTCAGACTAACTATGCAGGTTGTTTCTCTTGATCAAGGGGATTACCCCTTATTTACTCGGAGTTGGTTTCTAGCATCCGTCTCACCATGACAAAGAAGAACAAATAGCAGCGTACACCACCTGCTAAGGATAAGCTTTTTGAGGAAAAAAATCTAATACCTAGCTGAGAAGAAGGCTGCCAAGGCTGTTATCCAAGCGGAAAAAATGATTAAAAAGGGGGTATTTCCGGAGGATTTACCAATAGATGGCCCAGTCATTTCTGCTAACTCAACGGAGGCAAATGAATCAATTGTTGTGGAGTGTGCTGAAGGCATGGGACTTGATGCAAATGCTGTGAATTCACCGGAACCAGAGATCAATGCTGAGACAACAACCGAAATTGGGGGACTGAGAGCTACTGTTGCAGAATCCCCTGGGACCGGGTGCTGGTTTCTCCTAATGCAGAGGCTCCTCAAGCTTCCTATGCAGCAGCCCTACTGGGTATGAGTGATGAATCTTCAATTGTTGAGCCATCAAAAGAGTTATCCCTGACTGTCATTCCAGTAACAAATGGGGATGCTCCTATTATTGAGACATCGGATGAAAATGATGTGGAGACCATCAATGTAGCCGAAGGGTCTATATCTCTTGGGTCCCATGATACTATTCCATCAAAAATAATAGAAAAACAAGATAAAGCGGGCGGTGAGCAAAAACAATGGAATTCTCTTTTCCATAACAACCGAGCACCAACGTGTGGCCTTAAGCTTGAATATTTCCCCCCCACGGGGGAAAACTTGATTTCTCACATCTAAAGGTCCCAACTCTTGTTGAAATATGGGGCTATTGTTTGGTGGGCTATTTTTCTGGAAGGTTCCCCGGGCTGAAAGCTATTCATGCTATGACTACCAAATGGGAATTGAGGGTTGACGTCAAATCCCATAGTAAAGGGTGGGTTATTTTCAAATTCAAAAGTGAGGAGGACCGTATGCATGTGCTATCTGGGGGGGCTTATGTCCTATACAGGAAGACTATGTATCTCAAGGAGCTCTCTGATGATTTCTCAACAGATTCTGAAGAATTCTTAAAACAGCCCATTTGGGTTAAGTTCCCAAAACTGTCCATGAGGCTTTGGAAGGCAAGAGAAATTGGAATGATAGCCTCCTCACAAGTGGGATGTCCAATCACAACTGATAATGTCACTCAAGATGCAGTTTATCCTCATTTTGCTCGTGTACTTATTGAAGTTGACGTTTCTAAGCCACCGGTTATGCAGTTCCCAATTATTCCGCCCTCGGGCAAGGAGTATATGCAGCAGGTCATCTATGAGACCTATCCAGAGTACTATTTCCAATGCAAAAAATTTGGTCATAATCCTTTCACTTGCTTGATACTAAATCCTCCTAAGGATAAATCTCGGATGGTGCCTACTACCAAAGAGAAAGGGAAGGGGCCTGCTCTCATCTCCCCGGGTTTAGAAAACAATGGTGAACCCCCATTTGTGATGGTGAACCGTAATAAAAACAGGGACATTTGTGAGAAAAGATCAAGTTGATATTAATGGAACTTCCTCTTCAAAAGCTACTGGATTGCTACAACCTGCCAAAGTCACTGGACCGAGGTCACAGGAGCCTATCCAGACTGGTTTGCGGCCCCAAAGTGTTGCGGCAAATGTTACTGGACCGAGGCCCCAAACCCCAATCAATGATACTTGTGATGCGTCCAATCATTCTGCCACTAGGACTAGCTCTACGCCTCTGCTCTTTGACGCCAACAATCCTATTTATGACTGGGTAGGGAGGAAAGTTGTGAGCGTGCATGATTTGGAACCGGGGGACATTATCAATAAATTCGTGCCCACGGAAGATGGAGCGCACATAGCTTTTGTCAAAAAAACGTCATCAAATCAAAAGCTTCATTCCGGTTTCCAGGCTAAAAAAGAATTTTCAAAGGGAGAATGACTTGGAAGCTCCTGCCATGGTGTTCACTGACCCTTGTCTGGTTGCGCTCCCGGGAGTCCGACGCACGTGAACATGGTACAATATAAATAAAAATATTTTTACGCTTAATGTTGCTAGTTTCTTTGATGTGCAGGCCCGACATAATGTTGATTTCTTGCAAGCAAAGCAACTAATGGCCATTGAGTGTTCTGCCAACTTGGATAAAGCCAACCTGGATGCTGCTAGTTCTGCCAACTTGGATAAAGCCAACCTGGATGCTGCCAGTTCTGTCAACTTGGATAGAGCCAACCTGGATGCTATCAGTTCGCTGCCTAACGGTGAATTTGAGGCCCATGAACATAATATTATTGGAAAAATTGCCGCTCCTGCCGCTGCCTTTGTTGAAAGCCGAGGTGACCCAACCATTAATGGGGGAAAGGTTACCTGGTCACCAATATGTATGAGATGGGTTACGATAATGTTGTTACAGTGGTCCGTGTGAATGAAAAAGGAAAAACTATTGCATATGTGTGGGAAACAGACCAAGTACCAAAGGGAATTAACATTGTCAAGCTAGGGCTGAACCTGGATGAGCTCAATTGGGATGATAGCGGGTTAATTTCACTGAAGACTTTTTACTTAGCTGCCCGGAGGTCAAAAAGAACGGTGAATGGTATGATTTTGATAAACCTACCTTTATTCAACGTGTATTATCATTCTTCGACGTTAACCTTGACAGGAACAAGAAATACTTGAAAGAGATGAGGAAAGAGCTAGGAAAGAAAGCAAGGACAAAGGAGGGATAGACCCCGATGATGAGGCCTTCTCCTCAGATTTCTACCTTTCTTGCTGAATGTGTCCTTGCTGACTTTGTTTTTTGGGGTACCTTCTCTCGACCTTTACTATTTTAAATGGTTAAAATCCTTGCTTGGAATGTCCGAGGTTTGAACAAAACCTCTAAGCATAATTTAATTGCTAGCTATATTAATGCTAATAATGTGAGTTTATGTTGCTTTCTTGAAACAAAAATGACCACGACCAATTTTAATAACTAAATTTTGAATAAATGGCTGGGGTGGGTTTGTGAAAATAATATTAATAAAATAAATGGTGGGCGTATGACCTTGATGTGGAACCCGAATCTTATAAACTGTGTTATTCATGTGGTTGAAGGACAATATATACACCTTAAATGTGTGTGTCGTATCTCCCAAATGGCTTTTCTATCCACTTTTGTGTATCCGTTATATACCGTATTGGAGCGCAAGGCATTATGGGAAGAACTTGCTATTCTAGGGGATGATTTTAACCGAACCGTGGGTTTTAGCGGGGGACTTTAATTGTGTTTGTGCTCCAAATGAAAGGGTGGGGCTTGCCCCACCTACGGCATATTTAATGCAACACTTGTTTTATTTTAAAGATCAAGCTAGCCTAGAGGACGCACCTTCTACCAGTGAATTCTACACGTGGAATACAGGTGCACTTTGGGCTAAGCTTGACCGTGTGTTAGTGAATGATATTTGGTGCCAAAATGGTTTAAAAATAAGGGCCCATTTCCATGAAATGGAGGTTGAGTTTGATCATACGGCTTCCATAATATCAATACTCAATAATTCCTCTTTAAGGCCTAAACTGTTTAAGTTTTTTAATTTGTGAATTAAACATCCCGAGTTTGCTAATTTAGTAGCGCAGAGTTGGAACCGAGACATTGAGGGCACGATGCAATTTTTGATGGTAAGGAGCCTAAAGTTGCTCAAAAGGCCACTTAAAGACCTAAATACCAAAGAGTTTGGCCACATTTCAAGCAAAGTGAAGAGGGCGAAAGAGGACTATAAAAGATTGCACAAACTCATCATTTTCATTTTCATTTACCCCAGTGCCGCAAAGGCTCCCACCTACGGTGGGGTAAGGGGGTCGGATGTATGTAGTCTTACCCCTGTACTAAAGCACAGAGAGACTGTTTCCGGATGACCCATATTGAAAATCGTGTCCAAAATTGCATGGACTGACTGCTGCTTCATAACAAAGAAGCGCAAACAGTTTAATGAGCCATTTTGCTTTATTCCATCATATTCCCAAGCCAAAAAATAATGAATCTTTGGCTCCATTGAAAATGATGGAATAAAAGATTGCACAAACTATCTCTCCAAAATCCGACGAATGTGGATACCAGAAACCAGTTGGTGGAAACCATGAAAAGGGCAAAGTTCCTGAGTGAGGCCGAAACTAGTTTCTATCAACAGAAGGCGAAGGCAACTCACATCCTAGAAGCGGACAAGGGGACTAGGTACTTTCATGCTATAGTGAGGAAGAAGACAACGAGGAATGCCATTTCTTCTATTACTTTGGAGGATGGCAACCTCACCACCTCTTTGGAGCAAGTTGGGAGTGAATTTGTAAATTTTTTTATTGAATTGTTGGGTACCAATTCCGAATGCCAACCCCTTGACCTCACGGTCTTGGAATCCGGTCCTTTGATTGAACCAAGTGTTCATGATAGCCTTCTTGCCCCGGTCGAGACAATAGAGATTAAAAATGCTCTATTTGACATATGCAATGACAAGGCACCGGGACCGGATGGTTATTCATCCGCGTTTTTTAAGTCTAATTGAGAATTTATTGGGGATGACATAGTCCGGGCCGTCAAAGAGTTCTTTCGTTCGGGTAAGTTACTTAAGCAAATAAACCACACGGTTATTGCACTTATCCCAAAAAACGAATCACTCACCGAAGGTATCGGACTATAGACCAATCTCTTGTACGAATGTCTTATATAAAATAATTACTAAAATTCTTGCGGCTAGACTCACTCTATGCCTTCCCGGCTTGATTGACTTAGCCCAAGGTGCTTTTGTTGATGGCCGCCTCATGTTTGATAACAATTTTCTTGCACAAGAACTTGTTAGAGGATACATGAGGAAGCGAATCTCACCTAGATGCATGATCAAGGTGGATTTGCGTAAGGCCTATGATACTATTTCTTGGAGTTTTCTTGATAGCGTCTAAGGGGTTTGGGCTTCCCCTCGAGATTTGTTGGATGGATTATGGAGTGCGTTACCACGGCTTCATTCTTCGTTTCCTTGAATGGTTTGTTGTATGGTTTCTTTGAGGGTAAGAGGGGCATTCGGCAAGGAGATCCAATGTCTCCATTTCTATTTGTCCTTTGCTTAGAATATTTTTCCCGACTAATTAATTTGAAAACCAAAGGGCCAAATTTTAATTTCCATCCCCAATGTGCAAAACTTGGAGTGACCCACTTGGCCTACACAGATGACTTAATACTCTTCTCTAGGGGCGACACTTATTCAATTGAAATACTTGTCAAAGCCCTTGAGGAATTTGGGGATGCATCGGGCCTTAAAGTGAATAATAATGATCTCCAGGAGATTATGGCCCTTGTGGACTTCGGGCGTGGTACATTCCCTGTTAAATACCCCGGAATTCCACTTGCCCCTCTAAAGGTTTCCGTTGTGCAATATTCACCGTTGCTTGATACAATTTCGGATTTTTTAAAGGCTTGGAACGCAAAGACCTTATCCTATGCAGGAAAACTAGAGTTGATAAGATCTGTGATCCAAGGGGTCCTATATTTTTAGCTCCAAGTCTTCCCGGTCCCCCAAACTATCTTGGGTAGGATAGTTTCTATTTGCCGAATTTTTCTGTGGGGTGGGAAATATTCTAAAGTGGCTTGGGACGACATCTGTCTACCAAAAGAGGAGGGGGGCCTTGGCATTCATAATGCCAAGATTTGGAATCATGTTCTCCTCTCTCGAACACTTTGGGATGTTCATAGGAAGAAAGACACCCTTTGGGTGAGGTGGGTCAATGGGGTCTACCTTAATGGTAGGAGTGTGTGGGATTTTATCCCACACAACCGTGACTCAATGTTCATGAAGAAATTGAGTCACATTCGGGACCAAATTATGGTCTGTTCGTTTTAACAATCGGAATGATACCATATGGGTTTGAATGCTAGATCCATTAACGACAAGCTAATTTCAGGCAAAGTTTATGACTTGTTGGCTAGCCCTAATTTCGGGACAAATAGGGCTTGGATGAGCTTCATTTGGAAGTCTTATATCCCTCAAAAATTCTCCTTTAATGTTTGGCTAGCCTTCTGAAACCGGTTACCTACACAGGATAACCTTGGATATTTGCATATAGTAAATAGATGTGACCTTTGCAAGGGTGGCTTGGAAACAATGTCACACCTATTTTTTCTTTGTGCTTTCACTCGTAGGGTCTGGGAGCGCATCAAGGACTGGTTGGGGATGGATCACCATATGACCACGCTTCAAAGCTCGGTTAAATGGATACTAAAGGAGCATAAGGGATCCAAGTTGAAGGGCAAAGCAGTTCGGCTAGCTTGTGCCGTGGTGTACCACTTGTTGCATGCGAGGAATGCAAACAGATTTGATGGAGGCAACAAGAGTGAAGACGAGATTGTCTCGAAAATCAAGCATGTGGTATATAAGATCTTATTCAACATATACCCGCATGAGTTGATCAAATTCTGATTGAAGACCTTTTTTTATACTTTCAAATGCCACAACACTGATTTACTTTTGGGCAAAGGGATGTGTGCATCTTGCAACATCATATGCCATGTATATTGTTCTCATGACTTAGATCTGTGTGCGTGCAATATTACAGCACTGATAGCTTTTTGATGTTTGGGGGCCTAGTATTGTTTACTTTGGCCCTAGCTTGTTTTTGACTTACATTGAATCAAAACCTTCTCCCAACCCCACTTCGGTGGGGGTTAGGAGATCTAAAATGTATAGTTTCTTCTTTGGGTGTTAATATATATTTACATTTCATCCAAAAAAAGAGTATGTTAGATTAGAATCCATATTAATGATATTCCGTATTACATTAATTTAGAACTACTGGGTCAGAATTATTCAACGTTACATTTATGTTACATTGATTTAGAAGCAGAGCTCATGTTAGATTATACCATGTAATTAAAGAAAACCTATTTTCAAAAAAAAAATTAAAGAAAACCTAAAAGTAATTTATATATTTGTGTTACATTAAATTAAAATTTCAAAAATACAACTATGAATTGTGAAAAATGTTGTCGTATTCAACTAAAGTTAAAAAAAAAATTCTCTGCATTATTTATACTCCGTATAAAATTTTCTCAATGTCCATACCCCTTATATATACTAGACAAGTTCAAACCAACTCAATTACTACCCTGTTCCGCTAAGATTGTCTCATTTTACCATTTCGGTCCGTCTCACTAAGATTGTCTCATACCTTATTTGGTAAAATTTGTGTGACTCTAAATCATTCTTACTTTATTCTTGTTTTATCAATTCAATATCAACCACATAAACCACTTTTTATAAATTTGCGTGTCACTCCCTCTTGTCCCATTGTTAGTGGGACGGAGGGAGTATAAAACAAATCAGGCTAGATCGGATCTGAAAAGTTATGAACTATGGAAACTTTTGTCGTGTTCGATTAGAATTTAACAAAGTTCCTTACATTATTTATGTAGAATTTTCTAAATATCCATAGACCAAATATCTACCCGACCAGATCAGTTCAAGTCATATCAAACTTAAATAAGTGATTTTTGTGATGTCAAACCAAAAAAATATGCCCAACAATTCCAATAAGTGACCGAACAGAACTAAAAGAAAATCAGTAATTTTGGGACAACTCATGCATATTTCAAGAAAAAAAATTAGAATACAATTAAACACATCCAATTCTTTTTAGAAAATAATTTGAACACGTACAAGGGAAGTACTGTTAGAACCTTTGGTTGTCCCAGCCAAAGGTTTTTCAATTTTCTTTTTAGAAAATAATTTGCATTCTTAAATGATAATTTAATTATCAAATATTAAAAATAATACATTTATAACACCATAGTTTTCATCAATGACCTCGTTATATTATATATCAATCAAATTTCTTTCTCAAAATATACTCGAATTATTTTATTTAATTATTGTCTAAATAATTTTACCATGTTACAATGAGAATCTTAGGTCGGGATGAAGGGAGTAATAAAAATTAATGAAGGTGATAGGGTAACCTCAAAAACTTACTTCCTTGATTACATAATAATTGAGAAAAACAAGTCTTAAAACATTTCAAATTCACGAATCTGGATTCTTATTCATGTAAGAATTTATGCAATGAGATCATTTAACTCTATAAGTCTATATTTCAAAATACAAGGTAGCCACCAACTGCTCAATGATGAGATAGTAGAACTAGAATAGAATGTGGAAATGAAATGGTAAAATTGAAATTAAGGTGGAAACGGAATTGAACCAAAAACATTCTGGAAGACCAAAGGCTGTAGTAATTAGGGTGAAGTAAAAGAAATAGTATTTTTAATGATGTATAAGGTGAAATGAGAGGATGACATAACCTTATGACGGGAAAATAACCCTTTAAAAATTGTTTAATTAACTTAATATAATAACTACATATACTAAATTAAAATAAAAGTGGAATATATGAGAATAAAAATCTTTTAAGCACTTACAAATGATTTCAATAAAAATGTATAAAGATCTTTCTATTAACTTCCAACCCATTCCTCAAAATGGGGAAAGACCGATATAACAAGACTAGCTACATATTTTAAAAATTGCTAAATACACATTTGTCTTAAATTAGTGATATCTCAAATTTATATTCTCCTTTCTAATTAAGGGTACTTCAATTAGAATCAACTTTTTTATTTGGTCTATGAAAATAAAAGCTAATTTTGACTTTAGTGCATATATTAACATAATCAGAATGTCGCAAAGCTAATATTCTAAACTCTTTTCTTATAAAAAGATAGAAAGACTAATTTGCAAAATTCTAAATCCTAGGAGGGATAATATCTTAAAAAATACTACACCCATTATTACAAAAATGAGTAATCAGTCTTGAAAAACAGTAATCTACGAACAAAATCTAATTGATAAAAATAGGCTTTGAGCAATTTCTTTATGATATAGGTAAAGACGATTGACAAGATTAATTTCATTTTGATGCAAGTGAGAGTTAATAATAAATGGCTCTTTCAATTGAAAAATACAAACCGAGAATATGCTTAGATAATTAGTTTAAAATTAAGACATACTTAATAAATAAAATATGAATTATCAACCAATGTTAAGATCGATTCTCTCGCTTCTCTCTAGGGCTTCGGCCGCTTGGAGTCTTTTTCCGTCTTCGATTTTAATCAAAGGACGGCCGCTTTTTCCGTCTTCGATTTTAATCGAAGGACGGCCGCAGTTGTTTGTGCTTCATCTTCGGAGGGCGGATTTGCTATCATGGCTCGAGGAGATCGGCGTTGTGGTCAAGGTTCGAGGATGAGGCGTTGCTGTCGTCGTTGGAGAAGATCGGCGCCGCCTATCCGTTTATTCTGGTCGCACGGAGCATGGATGAGTTTGGTTATGCAGGGACGGAGGATTGATGCATGGTTTTTGGCAGCCAAAGGTCACGGAGGATCAATTAGCATGGTACCGGTGGTACGACCTCCTCCTGAACCACCACCATGGGATGTACGAGGTGCTAGAGTTCGTGAACGCTTTTCTTGTAGTTTTTATCTGTTTGTTTTTTGTTTTCTTGTGTCCACTTTTGTTGTTGGTTTTGACAATTTGTTCGAGTTTTTTGCCTCTCTTTATGTCATCGGGTATGGTTGGATCTATGGGAACATGTTTGGCTGTGTCAAGCCCACTACATGGTTAGCGATTCATATTGCTCTCTCAGGGGTGACCGTCTCAAAGTCTCACCATAGAGTTACAGTCATAGTTGTTAGAGTTTCAGTTGGTGTCAGTTTTATTTTCCCTTTGTTTGATGTAATGATCCTGAATCTTTTGATATGAATAGAGGCCCGTTTGATGATAAAAAAAACCAATGTTAAGATCGATTAAATAAGTGATTATATTTTCATTTAGTTAAATAAGTCATGCATTTAAATAGTGCACTTTCTCAATGAATTAGTACACAATATATGATCAAAAGTGCCCACGAACATAATCACAAGTAGAGTCGTTCATATTTTTTCTTACGGGAATACCATTTTTATTGGAACTAGAACATTCATAACTACATATACATAGATACATACATCCATATAACATTTACATGCATGTTTAGTGCACATTTTTGTTTCACATAATTCTCAATTTTCAGATTCAACACTCCATATATTCATTCTAATTTATTTCCTTAGACTATGTTTTCATTGGATCCAAATTCTATATAAAAAACATACCACTTCATGCAGTTACACATAATATTTGTGGTTAAGATAATGCACACTTTACAGTTTACAACAGTAAAAATAACTTTATTTACATGAATACCATCACATAATTGTAAGGTGTTAGAGACGGTATAACCAAGCCCATTCCGGTCCTTTTGTTTATGAGCCGCACGCGTCCTGTTGTTGTTAGGGATTAAGTTTGACTCTCTATAAATACAAGTTCTCTCCTTGTAATCATGGATCCGAAAATTAATAGCAATATTCTGGCTTGGTAGTGCCCCTAGGGATGGACCCGGGCCGGGCCGGTTCCGGTTCCGGGCCGGGCCCGGGCGGGCTTTTTTTCGGGTTACATGGGCCCGGAACCGGCCCGGGTTGATACCGGGTCCGGGCCTAACCGGGCCGGGCCGGGCCGGGCCCGGTTCAATGTTTTTTTTTTTTTTTTTTTTTTTTTGACTTTCTTGTTATCTCCCTACCCCCCCCCTCACCCCCACGCCCCAAACCTCCCTAAAACACCCAGCTCTACCCTAGGAAAAGAAAAAAAATTGAAAAAACCAAAAAAAAAAAAAAAAAATGAACCGGGCCCGGCCCGAACCGCCCGGGCCGGTTCAACAAAAACAGGGCCCGGAACCGGCCCGCCCGACCCGCCAAAACGGGCTAAAAGCCCGGAACCGGCCAACCGGGCCCGGTCCGGTTCGGGCCCGCACAGTAGCGGGCCGGTCCGGTTCCGGGCCGGTTCGGCCCGGCCCAGTCCATCCCTAAGTGCCCCCAAACGTAGTCCTTTGTGGCGAACTAAGTTATCAAATTTCGTGTGTTTTTCTTTGTTGCGTGAGTTTATTCCTAACAGTAATATTGTTCATGTTAGTGCATATTTCAGTTTCATATTCATTCTCATTTTCTCATTAATCATATTATCATTGATTCAAATTATATAGCACTACGTATATACTACGTATATATTATGCACACACTTGCTCTCTATATTTCTCCTGGTTGTAAAGTGGGGCTTTTTTGTATCATGCACGTTATAAGTTTATTGGAGAGGCAGTGATTTAAATTCCATTATGATCAAAGATGCTTTACATCCTTTCAGCTTGGTCGGTGTCTGGTGAGGGTGCACGCATGCATATGCCTAGCTACCCTAAAATCTCTGGAACCCTTACCTTAGCTTCTCTTTTAGGTTCGCCTAAATCACTAAACAAAGGTTTAATTAAACACCAAACTTAAGACTCCTAGAGTCCTAGGGCCGTAGTAGACTAGTAGTGCCCTACGCCCCATCAACTTAAGAGTCAAGAGGTGAATCTATCAGTCTTGACTCTTAACTCTTGCTTATAAGTCTATAATTTATTACTCTTCAATTCCTTATATATACTCTTCTACGAACAACAGATCCGGTACAATAATAAAAATCCTGCAAACTATGAAAAAACTTATGAGATTGCAAATGAAATCGGGTTCTAATAGGAAATTAACTCTAGTATCAAGAAAAGGAACAGATACAATCATACAATTCAATTTTTTAACTAATAGTCTTATATAGTGTTTTATTGTTTTATAGTTTTTCGGTGTAGGACAAATAATTTAACACGTCCCTCAGCCAGAACCGGGTTGGACAATATCGGGGTGTATAAATGGGCCTAATAGACCCTTAACAAGCTATCCGTAATCATGAGTCTAAACAAACAGTCAAACCACAACTACAATTGGCTCTCATACCATATTAAAACATGGGGTTCCATCCTAAAAGGTCTACCTGATAGGAGAGTAATCCAGATTCCAGATCTTAATCTAGCATTTAATTCCTTCACAAATATCCGGTGTGGAAATTCAACACTCATCCTCACCACCAGACACTTCGTCTGGATCGTGTTGTCATTCATGTTTTTCATCGATTCGTTATTGTCATTTTTTATAATCGTGTCAATCATTTTTCATAAGGGGGCCCACACATGGATCGACTTGGGTCTAATACCATGTTAAGACCCAAAGTTGCTTCCTAAAAGATAACTTGATATGAGGAGTAGCCCAAAATCTTATATAGTATTTTATTGTTTTATAGTTTTCCGGTGTAGGACAAATACTTTAACAACTCTAATTACGCTAAATATACTCTATTTACTCTGAAAACATTGTATTATAGAAAACAGACTGAGTATTTGATTTGATCATATCATGCTATATGTTCTTCCATTCAAACGTTTTATATCTCATTGGAAATGTCGTTTGAGGTCTAAAATCCGTTTCAGACTTCACTTCCTATGTCTTAACGAGTAGGCACAAATTAATAAGATATTCATAATCATTTCCGAGTTCACTCCAAACTCGTGTAATATTTGATTTTATAATATCATGCTATGTTTTGATTCGTTCCAAGCATTTTGTAGCTCGTTAGAAATATCCTATCGAGTTCCAAGACTCTTATCCAGACTTTATTCACAAACTATTAGGGGATAGGTACGTATTACTCATAAATAAATAAACAAAAAACAGGCCACATTGACTACGAACGAGTGTATTAAACCGTAAAAAATCTTAAACGTCTTAGAACTTTTAAGATATCTAAAATACTACTCCCTCCGCCCCCTATAATTGTCCCATTTTTCCATTTTTTTGATGTTCCCCTATTATGGTCTCATACCATATTTAGTAACATTTGTGTGGCTTCAATTCATTCTTATTTTATTCCGACTTTATCAATTCATTATCAACCACATAATTTTACTTTTCATAAAAACCACGCTACTTCCTTTCGTCCCAATATTAGGGGGACGGGAGGTAGTACCTTTTAGAAATGATACCTTATACTTTTATCACCTCTTTGTAAAAAAAAACCTTGATTTTATTCTCTTTTTATTACTTATTTATCTTATCATCAGAATAATGGTATTCATATAATAAACTTTTAGATTTAAGAGGGACTAGATTCGGCAGAGTATTTTAGGCACTAAACTAGTTTTTTAGCTGATTTTTCTTGTCTATTTGTTCAATTTTAAATGGCAATCAACATCCTTGTGAGTCTAAAAAAGTTGTGACTTTCTGATAGTATTAGAGTGATGCTGTCAACCTATAAAATCTTGGTGAAACTAAATTAAAATAGTTAACATCTGAAAAATTGAAATCCAACCAATGCAAAACCATATGAGGAATATTTCTAACACATTAGGTTTGGACAAATATATTCAGTACGTTTTGGGCGTGGAAAACAGGTCGCACTTACCTTTCTACATTTATTGTGGTCTTGGTAGATATGACCACACCACTTCTCATTCTAGTGGTGAGTAATCAAAGACTTTTAATTTGCAGGTGTACATCTGTTAGATTTGTGGAACCTTTTTTCCCAGCTTTTCTTTTGTGAGGGTTTAATTTAAAGAGAGAAATGATTACAAGGTTTCTTCTTTTCGAAAGGTTGTATGTGCTCTATATCATTAGTTTTGGAGGATGCGGTTTTGTTTATCAACACAGCTAGAGGTGGCCAAGTGTATGCAACGTAATTGGATCTTCCCCCATCCAGTTAGTCAGAAACAACAAACATACATAACTACTTGATTGGATTGATGAGGGAGAGAAAGGCAGTATATGTCAATTAAGAATGTGATGATGGTGACACATGTTTTAAGAAAATTGGGTTTGTGTGGTTGATATTAATAATTAATAAAGTAAGAATAAAGTAAGAATGATTTTGAGTCACACAAATTTTACCAAATATGGTATGAGACAATTTAAGTGGGACTTCCCGAAAAGATAAAGCGGGACAATATAAATAGGACGGAGGGGGTAATTTTGAGTGACCTTGTTCAAAATACGGAGTATATATTAGTTGAAGGGCTCCTATATAACAAAATGACACACTTTAGTAATTCTCATTTGTTTTATTGTTTCATCTTTTCTATGAGTTCCGCTAAAATTATCTCATATCAATTCAAAATCATTCCAAATTATTTTTTTATTCTTACTTTATCATGTCTCAATGTTAATGAGATGGAAGTAGTAAAATCTAAAAATATCAAATATATATACGGAATTTGGACATCTTAATATTGGTATTGTTGATCTTTCTAAGTTAATGGTATTATACTTTACAAGTCTACATCATACTGCTTCAATTATATTATAGGCCTTTTTATTCCAATATTACTAAAAATAGGATAAAAGATAAAAAAGTGATATATTTTTTAAAATTCCAAAAATGTGATCAACATCACAATTAACCCTGCAGTGTAAAGTGACTCTGGGTAAAGTGACTCCGGTCAAAGTGACCCCACCGGCCACAGTGACTGTCCCGCCGACCACAGTGACTGCCCCGCCGGTAACAGTGACTGCCCTGCCGCCACAGTGACTCCGGTCACAGTGACTCCGTGACAGTGACTCCGTGACAGTGACTCCGTGACAGTGACTTCCTACCCATCGCCATAGTGACTGCCCGCCCAACTCCGACAAAAGTGCCTGTCTGCCCGCGCACCGGTCACATTGACCCAGCCCAAAGTGACTGATCATTCACCGGCTACAGTGCTTCCACCGCCAGAGCACCACTGCCGCCAGATGTCCCCTCCGGTGGGTGATACCGCCGTCTGCCGGCTGCCGGCCGAACTTCATCCAGCCCTATCTTTGCCAAACAATCCCCAAACAGCCACCATCGATGCCCACCAGCCCCATCGATGCCCACTAGCCCTCATTGAAGCCCACCACAACCCTTCTGCCCCAGATCTTATCATAGCTACCATCGCCATGGATCTAGATCCGGATCTATCATTGACCACAATCCCGGCCGCCAATCCCCATCTATCGAACCACTGTCTTCTCCAGAACGACGCCAGACAGAAAAAGAAGAAATAGAAGCGGGGTAGGGCGACGGCGATGCTCTATTATCGGCGGGCGGAAAGAACGATGGAGACAGAGACAATCAAGGAAGCGGAAGAGGAGACGGCGACGGAAGGGGACCTGAGGCGGCGATGATATTCAGTGTGCTGCTTGGTGGAGGAGTCGGCTGATGTGCTCTTCGTATCTGCTCTCCAATGGTGCGAAGAGAGAAGGCCCAGACAAGGAAACGGAAGGCTGAGTGTCGAGATGCTTGGGAAAGAAAGATGATTAATGAGGTCAGATTTTTGGGAAATTGGAAAATGGTCATAGTTTTAGAATAGAAGAGTGCGGAAGTCATATTCAGGCAAAGTTAACAATCATTAATTGAAAAATCAACGATGGTTAAATAAAAATGAACAAATGTAGTTCAAAACTTTGACAAATTTGGAGGCCATGTTTGGTGGGCTCTGTTGGGTAGAACCAGTTTATGTTCGCCGAACCTAATGATAATGACACAATCTCAAGATCTCTTGAACTTCATGATTACCGATTGAGAAAATACCCTAAATAAGAGTAATCTAATCACTAAATGACCAACAAATAGAACTATGATATTTATCTTCCAAATAGGAATAAAACATATTCTATATTTCTATATATTCTACCTTTACCATAACTTAATAGTAAAATCATATTTTAACTTGTGAAAAAACATAAAAATAATAAAGTATTTTAATTTATACTAAAATTGTAAAAAGAAAAGTGAAAAAAAATTATACATTAAGAATATTAAAATGATAAAAAAATTTAAAAATAAATATAAAAAATATGGAGGCTTCCTAAAAGCCTCTGCCACCTCCTAGTAGCGCCACCCATGATCGGCAAAAATGCAACTTTGTATGAAAATGTCACTTTTGTTTGAAATACTATGAAGATAGCATTATTATTCTTTGAAAATGTTAATTTTTTTCTTTAAAATTTCTATCAAGATGGCAATACTGACACATTTTGGTATTTTTTGGTGGTCAGAGCTGGTGGTACTGAGAGGTCGTTGAGGCAACAACAGAGGCCTTTATTTTTTATTTTTATTTTTAGTTTTTTTAATTTTATACTACCTCCGTCCCAAATTGTTTTGCAAACTCAACATTTTTTTGTCAAGCAATGTCAAAGTTAAGCCATCTCTATTGATAAATAATTAAACTTTAATAATTAAATTTACATATTCACTACTGTAAAATCACTATAGATTTGCAAAATCTAAAATAAAATTTTAGTGGAAATTTATATCCTAATTAATTGAATAAAATGAATCTGTTTGATCAAAAATTCATTTTTGCATGGGATGGAGAAATTAATTTTATTTATTTATTTAATTTTTGATTAATTTTACTTCATATTTATTTTTCGTATTTTTTATTTTTTACATTTTTATTATAAATAAAATTATGTTATTATTTTTATATTTTAATGATTGATGAAAATATGAATTTTATTTAGGGAATTTTGAAGTTATACTCCATTCTAGTAATTTAAGTGTCATTTAGTCCTATTTGTAGAATTTCCTCTGCATTATTTTTCCTCAAATAGTCCACAGGTATGACTAACTCCGTACATCAAGAAACTTGCTTGAACTTTTACATACGGAGTATCTCGAATGTTTTTTTTATCATGTTACCATTCAATATTCCTTTTAAACACGAATAATTATGATGTTTTTTTTGCTGAAATGCATAAATGGTACTTTAACTATTGGTATTATTGCGTTTTGATACCTTAATTTTTAAATGAATCAAATCATTATCATAATTATACATAAATGTTTCAATTGACAATACTATTCAAATTTGCCTCCAAAAAATCCTATATGGCGATCAAATTTCATTGTAGAGTCCATCCTACAGTGTTAACAAGGACAAACGTAAGGTGAAATGGACTTTATGCATAAAATTTGGTCGCCACGTATGGTTGTTTGGCCTGAATTTGAATAATATTATCATTTGAAATATTTATGTATAATTTATAGTACTAATTTGATTCATTTAAAAGTTAAAATACCATAACGCAACAATGCTAATAAGTTTGATAGGATTTGATTGCTAATGCAATCATTTCAAATAAAAACATCTCTATTTTGCTTTCGTTCTCTTTTAGAGTAAGTTTGGAGTTTACTTTTTTAAAAACTATTACGAGGTTAATATTACCTTCAAGTCACTTTCTTAATAGTCATATATATTGGGAAAAAATGATTCTAATAATCCCAACTATTGGCAGTCCGCTCATAATAATCCCAATTATCGATTATTTCAGAATAATCTCAAATTTAGGGATCATCCGCCAATAATGGTCCGACGTGACCGATTATAAATAAATTCCTATAGTTTGTAAATAGATATATCAAGTAATCCCTATAAATAATCCCAACTTTTTTTACGCTTAATTTCTACTACCTCAGTCCCTTTTATATTGGGACGGAAGAGGGTGACACGAGTTTTAAGAAAAGTGAGTTTGAGCTTGTTTGGTAAACGGCGGTTAGCGGGTTGTGTTAGCAATTTTGACCGGCGGATTGATTTAGCGTTTTGACCGGCGGATTAGATTAGCGGATGGTATAAAAAATGTTTGGCTAATTAGCGGTTTGGATATAGCTGTTCCTATATAAAATTACGTAAAAGGGCTTATCTTTATTTAAACAATTTGACCTTCTGTGTTATTTTGATTGCCATTTTATACTACGTACTATATGTATATTTGATTTGGTGTATATATACAGTATAATAGAATATGACATATAAGTATATAACACGTTAAGGTGTAGGACCCACAACAATAAAAAATGAAACACATCCTTTATTAGTTTATTACTCCGTATTATATTATTGCTACTAGGCTTTTACTTGAAACGGAGCAGCTTTGAAGTTTGAATTGTGAAACTTGTTCTTCAATATCGCTGAACATAAACGCTGCTCTAGGCAGCGTGTTAATCTTTGGCGGTTTGAATCAAATCGCTACTCCATACTGCTGTTTACCAAACACACGTCTTCAGCGGATTGATCAAAGTCAAACCTCCAACAGTATTTGAAACGCCAAAATTGAGTGAACCGCTATTATCCAAACACAGCCTTTGTGTGGTTGATATTAATTGATAAAATAAGAATAAAGTAAGAATGATTTTGAGCCACACAAACTTTACCAAATAAGGTATGAGACAATTAAATAGCTAGTGACATCCTCATATGGTAAAACGGGACATTTAAAAGGAGACGGAGCGAGTATTAAAAGTTTACATGTTATAGCAGGTAATATCTGGTCGTGAACCATTATTGGCGGATCTATATATAGTTGGGATTATACAAAAATAGTCAATAGTTGGGATTATTGTTAGCGGACCGACAGTAGCTGAAATTATTATTTTCAATTTTTCCTATATATTGTTGTATTGTGCTATATACGAGTATATAACATGTGATCTCGTAAACTTGTTTTGAGGTGGATGTAGTATTTGAAGTAAATACTCTTGTAGTCTTGTTATATGATTAGTTTTCATGGGGAAACAAAACAATGTTAAAAAAGAAGATTATGCGAAATAATGGGAAATGGTTACTCCCTTAGGAGCCCTGACAGGTGTATTTATAATAAAATATCAGTTGCCAAAATAAACAAGCCATAAGGATTCCTAAAATATATCAACTATTACACCCCCTCAAGCTGTGCGGGAGATACAACGCACAAGTTGTCCTTCAAAAAATGAAACTGGTCACTAGATAAACTCTTGGTAAAAATATCAGCTAACTGAAGACGAGTAGGAACATATTTTACTCCTAAATCGCCATGCACGACTCTCTCACGAACAAAATGACAGTCAATCTGAATGTGCTTGCTCCTAGCATGCATGATGGAACGAATGAGCCGTCAAATAGGAGGCAGAAATACTATCACAGAAGAGCTGTACGGAATATGAACGGGAAAGCTGAGCTAAAAAAGGACAGATCTGATGTGTAATGTGTCCCTTACTGTATAAGCAATAACACGAAGGGAAATGGAAGGTGGAGTGGTGAGGTTACACAGGTGATGAAGTTATTTGAAAGTAGAGGGATTGCCTTTTTGGTTGCTTAGAAAGAAACTAACTGGGTAGCCCATTTTTTGGCTTACCATGCTACGGGCCAGTCCACAGTTTTTTCACAGGTTGCTTAACTTCCATCTCGGGCCCGAAACTCTTATTGGATGGATTTATTTGGGCTACCTTCTTTGAGATTATCCCATTGATTTTGTGTTTTCTTTTATTTATTTATTTATTTATTTGATTATCTGTTTTTTGTATTTTTCTCTATTAGGTCAGGTCTAGCCCCCTCAATAGAGTTGTTTCATTTTATGTTGTCTTGCGTGTAATTTTAGATGGAATGCCCTATAGAAGAGGTCTTGGTTTGGTCCCCCTCTTCGTTCTGTACCTTTTCGGTTGTTAATAAAATCCGGCGAATGTTCCCCGGCAAAAAAAAAAACGCTATAACATGATATTCCGCCTATGTAGATGATTTGGACAATGTAGGCTGCTTCATGGACTTCCATGACACAAGGTTTGGACCCAAGAAAACTACAAAACCTGTAGTAGAGCGAGAGCTATCGGGACAACCTGCCCAATCAGCAACAAAATAGGCCAAAATACATATAGGGCGTGCAGAAGTCTGTAACCATAATCCATGATCAATAGTGCCCTGTAAGTAACGGATAGTACACTTGATAGCAAGCATGTGAGTAGTACGAGGAACATGCATAATTTGAGACAATAAGTGAACTGCATATTACGATACTTAGTAGCATCAGCTACGAGTTCGCCATCATTGAGGGAGAGTGTAACACCCCGGCCCCGCAGGCCCCGAGGTAGTTACTCCAGACCTCTAGTACTGTCCCCACAAACCGCCACTAGCCTTTTCCGCGCACTTTGTCCTCACTCATGCGCGCCCTGAGAAACTTCCCAGGGGGTCACCCATCCCAAGACTACTCCCGTGCAAGCACGCTTAACTTTGGAGTTCTTAGCGGATGAGCTCCCTTAAAAGATGATCCATCTTGTTGGTATGAGTAGTACTATTAAATCCGTTTATATTAAATCTCAAGTGTTACAATCACCCCCACTTAGGATCGCAACGTCCTCGTTGCGCCCTTAAACCAATCTAAATCACACCCCAGAATCTTTTCCCCTGCTAAGTGTCTGCCCGATATCACGGATCAACACACTGTCGCAGGGTTGCTCTGATACCACCTGTAACACCTCGGCCCTGCAGGCCCCGAGGTAGTTACTCCGGACCAATAGTACTGTCCCCACAAACCGCCACTAGCCTTCTACGCGCACTTTGTCCTCACTCATGCGCGCCCTGAGAAACTTCCCAGGGGGTCACCCATCCCAAGACTACTCCCGTGCAAGCACGCTTAACTTTGGAGTTCTTAGCGGATGAGCTCCCTTAAAAGGAGATGCATCTTGTTGGTATGAGTAGTACTATTAAATGTGTTACAGAGAGTGCCGTGCGTGTAGCAACAGGTGTATGAACAAACTTGAGAGTTTGTAAATGGAAACAAAGGACAAGATCAAACACATATTTTTGTTGAGAAAGAAAAATCCCCTTAGAATTCTGAACAACTTGCCCCCCCCCCCCCCCAAATAGTGGAGATCGCCCAAATCTTTCATGGCAAAGTGAGACACAATGCGTTGAATAAAAGAGGAGACCATAGAGGGTGAATTACCCGTAATAATAATATGATCAACTTTAATGTTCATCCCATGCAAACCCGGGCTAAGTCCGGTATTTTTAAACAAAAATCAATTTTTACGTTAAACACAGTTGTTAGTGCAGCAAATCCTACTTGTTTTTCAGAGGCACATAAGCATTTAATTTGGCGTGAGGCTATGGCAGATGAATTTAATGCACTCATCACCTATTACCAATAATACTTGGGATTTAGTTCCGTTTGATAGCTCTAAAAATGTGATTGAGTCTAAGTGAATTTATAAAACTAAATTTCATTCTGATGAATCTATTGAGTGTCATAAAGCATGTGTGGTTGCTCAAGGTTTTAATCAACATGCTGGAGTGGATTTTTGTGAAACTTTTAGTCCAGTTGTTAAACTCACCACGATTTGTATTGTTCTTACGCTTGCTATTACTTTTGGATGGATTATACGATAGTACGTCAGTTGGATGTGAAAATGTGTTTCTTCATGGTCAACTTACGGAGGAGGTGTATATGCATCAACCGCGGGGATTTGTTCATCCTAAGGAGAAAGCAGGTGAATAGCGTGGAAGTGGTCGGTCGCAAAATTGGAGAACCAACTACGCCGGAAACCTGAGCAACAGTCATGGAGGAAGAGAGACCTTGATGCGTCGTCGTGCTGGTGACGGAAGCTAGTGAGTATCTTCGGCGCCATGGAGAAAGAGGCTGCAACGTAGGAGTTTACGTCGGAGGACGACATAGCAGCGGACGAGTCCATGGAGGAAGAAGTGATAAGCAGTGCTACGGTGATAGCTTAGGGAAAGAGAGAGTTTTTTTTTTGTCTGGTCTCTTGACACCTTGTGAAAATTTTGAAATAATGGGAAATGGTTACTCCCTTAGGAGCTCTGACAGGTATATTTATAATAAAATATCAGTTGCCAAAATATACAGTGATTCCTAAAACATATCAACTATTAGATTATACTCTATGATATACAAAACTACTTAAGTACGATAGAAATCCAGTTGTCTTATGTTATTCAGAGGGGTCAAAGGTTATAGGTTCTGGAATACAAATTCAATGAGTTTGAAATTTCCTGTTTGACTGCCCTCTACCCAATCCTAAGTCTAGGTTTGGGATTATCTGTTCAATTTGATATGCTTATTTTGTTAGTTGCTTATTTTGGGAGTTCAATTCTTTTAAACAACTAGAAATTTTAAGAGTAATAAATAATTATGTTAAATTTACACATGGATACCTACATGTTTTTCAAATAAAAGGGTGCTCATGTGAACACTTTAGAACCAATGTGGCTCTGCCGCTGTATATGTCCAACCCCGATTTACCTCATTGGAATGCCTTTAAATGTTTATTGAGGTATTTGAATGCTATTGTGAAACACAACTTGGTATTGATGAAGTGTGGTGATGGTATTCTACTAAATGGCTAAGTGGATTACAACTATGCTAATGATAGAGATATAGAAAGTTCACTACTTCTTATGTTTTCACTTTGTGACTTTGTGTGGAGTCTAGCATTAGTTGGAAGTCTCAGCATGTAACACCTCGTCTCACACGGGGCCCCAACCCAATCAGAAGCTCACTCAAGGTAAAGGGACAAACATGATGAGGGCTAAAGCATATTTTCCAGGGTCACCTCGTCCAGCACTTAGCAGAGCATCGCCACACGTCGCATTCTGCCTTATAACATGGCTCTTGCCCATAAACTAACTTTCACAACTAGATCGTTGAATGACCTTAGCATTTATTACTAATACAAATACTCCCTTAAGGCATATGTAAATGATTTGCAATCCATTTTGTTTGCAAATCATATATTGATATCTTTCCCTCTCTACTTTAAACTCTCACTTTTCTCTAGATAGTACTATCAGTATTCCGGTGAACTGTGTGAACCTTTAAAAACTTTTCAAAATGAGGTTATTTATAAAAGTAATAAATGATAAGTGCATTAAATGTTAGCACGAGTGTTGCGTATGTACTCTATGGACAAAACCTTACAGCATATCAAAATTAAAGAGGGCACCAGGTGCCGCTGATGTCTACTACTGCAATGGCATGAATGTTTGAGAGCTAGACGTGTTAGACATTGTGCTTTTCCTAAAGATTTGTCCATTCGCTTTAATAGTATTTATAACTTAATTTCTGTACTTCTTAGATTTAAAGATCATTTTCCCTCTTTTTTAAAAGAAACTTCTAACTATATTATAGAACTGGTTGAGATCAACACTATTGAAAAAATTTGTAACGTTTTGGTATATTTTTATAACGCAACTCAAACTTTTTTCTCATGTTTATAAACCTACGGCAAACCAATTTTTTGTTGAAACTGTTAATCTCACTGATGTTTTTTCTGAATTTTCTGAACTTCTGAAGCTTCTTACGTTCATTATTTTTGTTCTTTCATGAAAGAAAAGTTTTTAAAATATTATACCTTCATTTTGCCTATATATGGTACTGCCTTTGTTCTTGATCCTCATTTCAAACTTGCTACTTATCAATCATGTTTAGAGTACGATTATACTTGTGTTTTCCGTCCATTACATGTGTATGAAGATAAGCTTGTAGATCCTCAAGCGCAATACAATGAGGTTAGTAACTTATTTCATCAACTATTTAATGAGTTTCATGCACATTATGGTAACGTACTCCCAAACCAACTGCTTCTTCATCTAAAGGAAAATCAATTTTCAAATCTACATTTGGTAATCTTATGAAAAAAACTAAATCAACTCCCATTGTTGCACAAAGTTTGATTAACGAGCTTTTTATATTTAACGTTTCCTTGTGAGTATGAAGAAGGGGGAGACTTTGACGTTCTCAAATGGTGGAAAGAGAAAGAAGGAATGTTCCCAATTTTACCGAAAAAGACGAAGCAAATGCTGTCAATGCTGGTGTCAACAATAGCCGCAGAACAAGAATGTAACGAAGTCGACAACGTCCTAACGAACTATAGAACGAGATTGAGCGCACAATCTTTTGAGACGCTCATTTATTTTCACGATTGCTTATAGGCCCAAAATAGAACTCAAGAATTTTGTATTGCCCCCGACCGCCACTTCATGGAGGAAACGACAACCGACGGTGACGGGAATTCCGACGATTAGCAATTCTGTTTGATATTTTAAATTATTCTCAATCCTCAATTGTACTTCATATTTCAAATAAATATACATTTCATTTTTAATGTGTACCACGTGTTTAATAAATTAGGAAATTTAAATAAAAACTGTCCTGATCCAGGACCAGCCTGATCGAGGCCCGGTCGGGTACTCGGTAGTGTTGGACTCGGTGCGGGCCTTTTATTTATTTATTTGTTTGTTTGTTTTTTTTGTTTGTGTTGGGTTTAAATGGGCTGGGTGTTTCTGATGGGTTTGGGGGATGGGGGTAGGGGATTAAATAATCAAGAAAAATAATATAACCGGACCCGGACCGGCCTAGACCCGGCCCGGCCCGGAACCGGTAGACAACCGGACCGGTCCCGGGCCTAAACCATTGCTATCCAGGCCCGACCCGGACCCGACCCGGACCCGGGTCCATCACTACTACTCAGACCAGAACCGATACCAGAGCAAATCGGGTCAACCGGGCTTCAATGATTTAGAACGAGGACTGAACGAGGTGGTGGAAGGGCATGCTCCCTTTGTCCCTTTGTCATGGTGGGCAATGTCTCATTCTTTGGCAATGGTGAATGATTGAGGGGATGATGGACAAGAGTGATTTTGTTTATTCCTGTTTGATCACAGTGTTGGATAAACTGGATCGAAGTAAGCAGTGGTACCGTCGTTTGGCTGATGGGAGAGGATGTAGTTATTTGTTTGTTTGGGGGGGGGGGGGGGGGGGGGGATGTCTTGTGGTTATGTAGGTCATGGGTAGTATACACTTGGGGGTGTTTGGATTTGATTCTTAAAATTGCTTCTGCTCCTTCAGGGAGCAGAAGTTGAAGTGTTTGGGTGAAAGTGAATAACTGATTCTGGTGCTCTATTTTACTCATAGAATAATTTTTTTAGAAACTGTGGGGGACGAGCTTCTGAAAATTGATTCTGATTATGCTTCTGTTTTAAAAAGGAAGCATAAGCAGAAACAGAATCAGTTCCAAACACCCCATACTCTATCACTAAGTATTAACATGGTGAGATCCACTATACTCCTTATATGATTAGTAATATGGTGAGATCTCATTGCTACCTTTTTTTTCTATGAATAATATGTGTAAATAATAATATCATCATCTTATTTGATTTTGTCAACTTTCTTTTTTTCATTTATTCCAAAAGTAAAATTTTCACTTTCATTTAAAGTAAATAAAGTGTACTTCTTATATGTTACTCCGTAAAATGTTTGTTACAACTTTTCGAGTTATATTTAAATTATTGTTACATTTTTCTTTTTCTTTTTGCTAAGTTTTCCTTGTGAAAGTACTCAATTATTTTTAATTTTTCTACTTTTTATATTCTATTTTATAAATTTGCATCTTCTCTCCTATTTTTTCTACATTATATATTCAGTATTCCTACTACCTTTTCGGTATTTCCTTAAATATTGTGTCAAACTCTATTGTAAAAAACATTTCCATACATCAAACCCCCAATTATCATTTTTATATTCCGGTATTGGTCAAACACCTACCTGACATTTCATAATATTTTCCCAGAAAAGAAAGAACAAGGAGGAATTGCGTGATATTTTAATTAGGAGTTTGACCCATATTTTGATTAATATAATAATAAGATAGGGAATAATAAAATGTAGCCAATAAGACTTTGGGAGCATGTAAAGCTGTCAATACGCTTTAATAGTAGGTTAGATATGGGGATCAGACGTGGCCTTTGGAACAAAGAAGGATGGGTGTGGTCTGGGATAAAAAGATGCTATGCCAAATTGTCCTTAGTTGTAGAGTCATTTCAACTCATTTTTCTCTCTTCAATAATTGTTCTCACTTTTGTCCCCCCAAGGGAAGGTAAATGTCTTCCGTCAACAGAACACAAGGCAGGACGGTTGATTTTTTTTCACACAATCGGAGTTACACTTGGGACAAGAAAAAGGGTAAAAGGTGGTAAGTGTGGAGACAAAGACGCTTTACCTTATCCCCTAAAGAAAGGGGAAATAGTAATCCGTAACAAGCAATATCCTAATCATGTGCAGATGAAATAGAATTCATTAGTTATCTCATGAAGATGATGAAGATTGAAGATGGTTTAAGCACTTCAATAATAAAGTTTAAAACTAGAATTAATTGTTGAATATATAATTTTGTGTTTTTGATAATTAGTAAGCTCATATTTTATAAAAACATTAAAAAATGATAATTTAAGCAAACTTAAAATTACTATTCACTTTTCCTGAAACGGTAAAACAATTGCTCTAACACTAGACTATTTGGTGAGCGGTTTTGGCAATTTATTTCGGGTCTGGCATTTCATTAATATAACTATTGTGCCGCTTTACAAAACGGCGGGCATACATGTTCCAAAAATAATCTATTTCTAATATATGTTCAAAAGGATTTTAACAAAGATGACTATTGCAATCAAATGTTTAGTGCAACCTCTTTAAAGCGGACAATTATTGGTTACACAATCGAGTGAAACAATTCAACCCTAAATCGTTCGCTGGACTATTTAAGCTACCGTTAATATAAATTTCATTGATCTAACTCACAACAGTCACATACTTTTTAACTTATGTACCATTGTTTATTCCAAAATCCAAACATATCTAGCTTTTGATAATCTCTTATATGATTCCATATATTCTTAATCATGCATACACAATCATTCTTAATCATTCTTTTATTCCTTCTTAAGTATTTACTGTGGTGTTGAGCGCAATACTTTTAATCTAATATACCTTCCATTGTCTTTTTATATCTTGCTACTATGAGCATTAGTGCATTACATTTTAGCATTATTAAATCTGTATAATATACATATATACATTTGGATTTAATCTTTTAATTTGGTATTGATTGTATTTTCTTCTTCTCCAGTTTAAGTCTCTCAATTTATATATTTAGAGCGTGAAGAAAAACTTTTGTTATACACTTAAGGTGCAAACACCAAGAGGATATCCTTATTACTCAAATCATTATTGTAACGGTCGATGATAGCAATTTAATTCTTACATTGTAAATTCTTTTACAAGATGATAGCCATTGTGAAATTCTTCCAAGTGATTGAGAATGAAAGAAGCCTTTTATACACACTTCACTGACTCACTATTATACACACGTGTACACGCGTCTATGAATGATTTTTTTTGTCTATATTTGTTTTGTCTGCGACAGACAAAAAATCTTCACAGGCGCGTGTACATGAGTGTACAACAGTGAAGTGTGTACAACAAGAATTGTTGATCGAGTATACCCACTATGAAATCCTCCTAGAAGGCGGATGATAGCCATTACAAAGTCCTGTCAGAAGAGGTTGAGGATTTCATTTGAGCCACATTTTATGTCAGTGAAAAGATAATTTGAAGTTTTAGATTAGTTGATTAGTTTATATATAGTTCCCAAATTTTAAGGGAATTATTTTTATTAGACTAAAATGTCATTTACTTGAAAACTTGATCATATCCAGTATAAAAATTACCCACTTGGGCCTTTTATATATTATCAGAAATCTAATTCAAGTTATAGAACTTTTATATATCTAATCTTAAAGGATGCATACTTATTTGACCAAAATATCTACTTCATTTTTTTGAATTCGTACGGGTGATGCTTTTGATTTAATCATTTAGAAGTACAAAATTATGCATTTGAGTTTTTTTCATGCCATTGAAAATCTAAATTGGAGTTCTACAACCTACATAGAAGCTATAAATTCCAGTTTGAAAGGAGTCATTTGAATTAGATCAAAATATAATCAACATTGTAAAGTCCATTGAGGCTATTTATGTTCCAGTCCCAAACGAAAAAGGTCGGTTACGATCAGGACCCAAAACATCGCAAGTCCCAACACTCAATCAGAAATAAAATATTTTTTTCCTAAAATAATTAGGATAAAAACGGGTTTGGTCCAGTCACATTTTTAGTGGAATCAAAATCATGTGGATTGAATCAGTTCCAGTCCAATGTTATTAATGCAGTTGTCATCTGGGTTTGTAACCCGCCCAGTACCAGTCCAACTCTGCAACCAGGTCCAACACTACTCCCAACTAATGTTCAATATATGTAAATATACAATTAAAAGCCAAGGGGCTCTATATAGCAATTAGCCAAATGTATTAACTAAGTAGAGTTCACCCACTTATCCAATAAATTAATTACCTAAGATGAATCATTATCATTCATCTCACAAGGCTTTTATGCAACTTTCATAGATAAGATAACCAAATGAGGAAACCAGAGTTATTGATCAACAATGCTTACCATACATATCATTAATGGAATGAAATGTCTAGTAAAATAACAACAAATAAATCAATTCGGCAGCCAGGTGCAAAAGAAGCAACACACCTGAAGAAAAATAAACAGGTCTAAGTCTAAACTGATACAGAGAATAAAAACAAGAGAAAACTAAATATAATCAAATGGGAATTATGCAATTTCCACTATGAACTTTCTCAATTTCCACTTCTGTAGGACACCCCTTCTTACACCTAGTAGTGTCCGTGGCTTCTTTCTTCTCTAAGACAAAATGAACGTCATTGAAGAAACCGTCCTCGAATAAATCACCGATATTCCGCTGGTCGACGACCTTGCATGAAAAAAATCGATAAAACCACAATGACACCTTTTCCAGCATATTTCCTAACATCAATATATTTGAACAAACTTTGAGGCATCGGTTCTTGGTTCATCATTTAGAGACCGGTACATGTACAAAACATCATAATCGGTCTCATTCCTCCCCAACTCGTTCCAGTCAACCACTTCCACCACCAAGTGCGGCAACTGGTGTGCAATCTCCTCACAGCATTGACGTGATACTCGGCAAGACGACATCCAAATGAATCTCATGTTGTAATAGTGATGCAAACCAGCACGGGCAGCCAAGTCTCCGAACGGGCAATCCCTTACCTCGAGCTTTTGCAACTTCGGGCATCCCTCCAGCACGTACTTCAGCCCCAAGTCACTGTTCCCAGCGAACGCAAATGACAAGGTCCGCACCAATTTACCATATTTCCCGATGTAATTAAAAGCTTGGTCAGTCAGCAGACCAGATGTGGAGAGGCGGGTGAGATTCTTACAGTTCTTGACGATTGCTCCAAAACCTTCATCCATTGGCCCACCAGTTAGCGGGTCAGGCCTCTGCCGGCCCATTATGCAGAGACGGAACACCACAATATCCGGTAAGTTTTGTGAAAAGGTAATGACTGCGGCATTGGTCATTCTCTGGCAAAAATATAATATGTATTTAAGTTTCTTGCAACCCTCGGAGATTGCAACCAATCCGATTTCAGAAACAGGGCCATCCATTTCTTCATCAGCATTACGAGGGAAAACTCGAAGCTCTCTCAAATCCTTACATGTTTCAGCAACTGCCTTGAGGCCTTCATCACAGACTGAATCAAGCACCTGCAGGAAATACATTTGTGATAATCGGTTTGGTACGTGTAATATGGCTGAAGTCACTTCTGAAAGAAATAGCATTCTGTAAAATTACTTTCACACAAATAAATAAGTTGAAGGCTATATGTCCTGCTTATTCAGAGTGTTCTAAGCAGAATGAGCCAATTAATGCTACGAAAAAAGACCTATTTGTGGGTGATCATATGATGTTGCTGAATTTTGAAAAAATATCTAATATTTATTTTGCTGATAATAGAAAAATAAATTGTTTGAAAAAAAGAAGTTAACATGATTATTCTATTTTACAACTTCAGCCAACAAGTACCTTCAACTCTACTTTATCTTCATTATGATTAACCAGAGCCGGGAAAAAGTCAAATAAGTAAGTGTTTGTGAAAAAAAGTTGCTATCAAATGGACAATACTAACAAAAAAATTAGTATTTCTTTGAAGGTCACATACCCAGAAAACCTGCAGCTTGTGGCAGTGGCAAATGACTGCTTTGAGTTGCTCAGCATTGATGTCGGCAAAACTAAAATTAAGGGTAGTAAGGTTGGCACAAACAGGGTATATGGAAGGAAGGTAATCAGGAAGTATTTCCCTAAAGCCAGATAAACAAACTAATGATTTGCAGGCAGCAAAAGCAGAAGCATAGTTAAGTTCTTCTTCTTGTTCACCATCACCTTCTTCTGGCCTAAATGATCCAGTCCCCAGATGTGTAAGCTGTGGGGCCCTAACCATCAGCTTATAGAGGTTTCCAATGGAAGCATCCTGGTTCAACTTAAGCTTCTTCAAAGAAGGAGACCTCATCACCAATCTCTCCAACGCTTTATAATTCACCTCACCTGTCACACAATCAAAGACCAACGCCTCAAGGCATGTTTCACCTTCTGGGAAGCATGAAATCCAGTCCACATCATCATCAATGACCTCAGACTCCATCAAATCAAGCACCCTTAATTTCCTAAAATAATAAGCATCAAAGTTTAATCTCAAAATTGCGAGCACAAGAAAACCACACACAGTCTCATAATGGAGCGCAATATCATACCTCAAAACAGGTTAAAATTTATCAACTATGGCGTTATCAACACCAAAAACGTATTAACAACTATAGTGGATGATTGAAATATGACTTCTACTGGAACATGTAAAAAATGATAGTTAGCAGCAACCCTTTTACTATGTAAGAGAATGTAGCAAACATCAAAGCAGGGGATGAATTAGGAATTCCAAAGCCAAAGCAAGAAAATTAAAAGAAGTTGCACTCACCTGCAATCACTGACAACGCAAGCAAGTCCATAAGTTCCGAAACCTTCGCAAGAGGCCAAAACTAGCTCCTCCAGATTCGGGAAAGCATCAGCCAGGGCCTGCATATCATCATCGAGGAGAACCATGCGTTTGAAGTACAGTTTCTCGAGCGCACGGTAAGGCTGTGAAAAGGCGGCAACCCAGGTGTCCACGCGCGCGCCCCAGTCTGGCGGAAGCATGCCGAAATCAGCAAACCTGGGCTTGCCCTTAACAATCACCGAGGTGACCCGGCTGAACCTAGCCGTGACGCGTTGAGGCGACACAGCATAGCAGTTGCCGATGAATACTTCGGATCTGGTCATGGCCTCAATCCGGTACCACGACTTGCAGACCAGCGACGTCGCGTTCCGGTCTCGTCGATCGGTCAGGAAGCAGAGAACGTTTTCCAGCACATTCTCCAGGACGTGATCTGAGTTCGGAGGGAAGCAGCAGTTATCCTCCCCACCACCTCCGGCGGCGGCAGTATGGAAGACGCGGGATTTAGAGGCGGCGGCGAGATCTGAAGTAGAAGACGGCGGCGGAGGCTCCGCGTCCTCAGACATTTCTGGACGGCCCTCACTCCCGATGCTACTACTGCTGGGACTACTAGTCTTCTTGTCACTCATCACATTTGTCAAGTGAACTTCAACTGTGTCTGAAAATTGAAATCTATACCCATAAATAATTTCAGTATAATTATTTAAAAAAAAAAATCACCCCATACAGCAATCAATTTTGTTTAATTATTTTATAAATAGATATTTTTCTGATGATGGGAGATTTGGGAAGAAAAAAAAAAAGCGAAGGCGTTTTTAGGCTGATAGGAATAAGCTCGGCCGTATTTTCCGACTCCTCCCTGTTGATTTTGGTTGAACTATTTATAGATGGCGGTGGTAGGTGGAGGAGCACGGCGGTGGGGGAGGATTAGATGTTTCTAATGCTTTTGCGTCCGTTACTTGGGGTTTTCCTCTTCACTCATGCTCTTTTGTCCTGTTTTTTTTTTTAATTTCTTTTCTCTCTTTTGGTGATGGGGTGATGTGATTTGTATGGAGCATAAAATGTCGTTTTGTTAATTTGCTTGGTAGAAAATAGTGCTGTCATCTTGAAATTATTGTCCATGGCACACCTGATAGTCTTTTAAATTGAGACCCAAATATACTCATAAATTATAAAATATTCAAAAAAAAATCGTAAAGTTTCACATATACGTACATACCCAAATAAACCTTTCGACAGTAAACCACCTATAGCGGAACATATCTTTAGACAGCTAATGAACATTATATTGTTTTATTTTATTATAAGAACATGTAAAGGCAAAACCCTAGAATTATCAGTGGAAGTAACGCTCCAAGCCTCCAACCGCCTTGTGCTTTCACTCAGACTGCAAATGGTCCATTTCATCATTCATGCCAACACCAAAATCATTGGTGGTTCCGGAAGAGGACGAATTATCAGCGTCACGAGAAAAAAGATAAGGAACACAATAACAACAGTGGTGTGAAGAAAATCCATGGATAATAGCACATTCATTACAATCTAACCATCACTAGAAACATTTAAACCTTTTGGGCAAAATTATTAGTGTACTAATTGAATCATCTTCTATTGTATCATCTTCAAACCCTACAAACAAGGTAGAAACCATCTAGAACACAGTGGTAGACAACTCAAGAATGGTCCATTAGCATATCCCAGAACACCTTAGCCAAAACCCCTCAACTAGGTTTCATCAACGTACTAGAGGCCTCATCACGATAGCAATTGGCATTGAAATGTACAATTGTTCATTAATGAAACTTATCTCTCAATGTATAAATGGATTTTTTTGTGATCACATTTAGCCTTGACTTTTATTGATTGTCATTGCTGCAAAGCTTACTTTTATAGGAAATTGCTTTCTTTGGAAATTGAATAAAGGTGTCATATGGGACAATGAGATTATCAATATGTAAACTTTATCTTTCACAAATTTTCAAGTTATGATTTGTCATACTTGCTTTTCCAATCTAATTATGACCAATCATGTTTTATTGAACAAAACTTATGCATGCTTAATGTTCCTTATAACATTATTGGGGCTCCGATTTTCAAATGGAGGACATGGTTGGGCAATGTAGCCATTGAGGTAGTATACATATTGACATGGAAGGTAGTATCAGTGTGCAAGTGAATAATATTAATTGAACTAAGATATGTGACTCTTAGGCCATTGATCAACATTGCATATATATAGTTACTCATGATGTTTCTCGGTGTAAGGTCTAAAACCTTAAAACAAATCTCGTGAATCATCATAGCTTCGACCATCCCATATAATTAAAGACGTGGCATGCAATAGTTTTTGTCTTTGCACTTCCTTGATGAATGTTGCAGGTAGCACAATAATATTTATACAATGATGAGTTGAAACTAGCTTTAAAAGTACAAGACGTTGATGGAGTTTACTTAATATACATGACCAATAATTACTTGATTTTCTGCAAAATTTCAGACCTAAAGGTGCTATTGTGATTCCATTTATTGGAACAGAATGATGCAAAATCAATATATTGAATATCTTCGTTCCTATATAATTTCAACATGTTAATTTTTACACTAATCACATGTCTTACTGATATGCACAAATTAGTAGTGCATAAATATATGTTTTTATGTTTATTTGTACAGATTGTTTACCGTTTTATTTAGTTTGTAAACATATGTGTGATTTTAGTTGTAATTGTTTTTAGCTTTCATTTATAGTTGTAGAATAATGGTAGAGATTTTGGCAAGGAAAAGGAGAAAAAGTCAACAGGAATGCGGCCCAGGGAGATCCACTCGACCGGGTAGAAATCTTCACCCGGTCGGGTCTGATTTAAAAAACGAACCTCAGAGGAAAGAGCTGGACCCGGTCGGGTCCATTAATGCACCCGGTTGGGTGAGATTTGACCCAAGATATTTTAACGTGCTGAAACACGAGAACGTGGAAGATTATCTGATTTTGACATGCACTCGGTCGTGTGGGCACTTGACCCGGTCGGGTACCCGACCAAAGATGTTGAAAAACGCCTATAAATAGCACACTTTTCCTTCACTAATTATCATCCCTTCTTCCATACTCTTAAGTTCAGTTTAGAATAATATTTCTTTTATATTTTTATAGCATGTTTAGTCTTCAAATGAGGAACTAAACTTCCATTTCTTGGTGTTACTGTATGGCGACAAACATTGGAGAACAAGGGTTTCAGACTAAGTCGGAGCAAGACAGAGTACATGAGGTGCATGTTTGGTGGAGGTAGAAGCAGTGGATAGTGGAATTAATCTATATGGTAAGGAGATACCGGTCAGTGATATGTTCCGTTACTTGGGCTCCATAATTCAGAAGGACAGTGAGTTAGATGGAAATGTATCCCATAGAATCAGAACAGGGTGGATGAAGTGGAAGAGTGTGTCAAGATTTCTATGTGATAGAGGTATGGCGACTAGACTAAAGGGTAAGTTTTATGAGATAATTACCCTGGGTATTACTAAAACTCTATCACTTTCCCAATCTATGACCTAATGAATTTTTTTCTTAAAATATAATTAAACTTCGTATTAATTAATTAAGGGAGCGGATCAGGTGAGAAGTGCTCTTAGGCTGAGAACTGCGAAGTTAAACTTACAGATTAAATATAAGAACTTTTAACCAATAAATCATAACTTATAAACCCCTCAAAAATAATTACAAAAATGCCACCGAAAAACAATAATTACGGAAACCTGGAAATTTTTTTGACGCGGTGGCATTTTCGTAATTATTACGGAGAGCTTTATAAGTTATGATTTACTCCGGCTGAGATTTAGTTATAAGGGTGTTTTTACTTGGACTGTAATTTATTGGTCTGGTCTGATCTGGTCTGGTCTGGTTTGAACTGGTCTGGTCTGGTCTGGTAAGGTCTGGTTTTTTTGTATTTTTATAACTATCCAAGTCTGGTCTGGTCTGGTCTGAACTGGTCTGGTCTGATCTGGACTGGTCTAGTCTGGTACAAATTACAGTCCAAGTAAAAACATCCTAAGTTCATATATATACTCTAAGTTTACTGCGTTGTAAGATCAGATGCAAATTCAAGGACTGAGATTACTTCTCACTTTTTATTTTAAGGGGCACTTCTCACCTCATCTTTTCTCAATTAATTAATATATGAATAAAAAATTAAATAAAGTATATTATATGACTAATATGTCCTTAGACTATTATTAAAAAAACATACGAGTAATATCTTATTGCTTCTAAGAGAAATCATCTCATCAGGCCGGCCTGACGGGCTGACCCGTCCGGCCGAGCCCGTTTGAGCACCTTCCCGGTGGAATTTTTTGATGAAATTTTTTGAGCATGTTCCTCATCACGTCTAGTTTGTCCATACCAAATTTCAGCTCAAAATTCGATCGGGAAGGTCGTCAAATGATTTTTGCAAGTTAACTGGTCTGGAAAATACATATTCCGGACCAGTTAACTTGCAAAAATCATTTGACGACCTTCCCGATCGAATTTTGAGCTGAAATTTGGTATGGACAAACTAGACTTGATGAGGAACATGCTCAAAAAATTTCATCAAAAAATTTCACCGGGAAGGTGCTCAAACGGGCTCGGCCGGACGGGGCAGCCCGTCAGGCCGGCCTGATGAGAAGAGCACTCTTGCTTCTAACCCTAAAGCTTGTAGTCATGTCCCCTGCGTGCAAATGCCCACCCATGCCGCCGCCGGGAGTACAACGCCGCCGCCCACGTAGAGCAACACCGCCGCTCGCCGTGCAGCAACGCCACAACTGGAGAGGTCGCCAGCCGTTCGCACAAATCAGACGGGCTGGGAGAAAAATAGCCAATCCAGAAGGTATGCAGCCTGAGAAGGCATCCACTCGACCTGGGTGCCATGTCGTCGTCAACGGCCGTCGCTCGCCCGAAATCCTGCACCCACAGTCTAGTCGCGCCGCCTCCACAGATGCCGGCCTGAGAGCAAAGTCACCGACAATATAAAGCCAGAATTTGAAGCCATTCAAGAACGGCGACTTCAGAATTAGAGAAGTGGGAAAAAGGAAGCGTCTTCCGTGAACACTTGTGAAGACCTGTTCTTCATACTTTTTGCTTTTTCAATTATGGAATACTGGAAAAGTCATACGCCTCATTGAAAAGTGGTCTTAATTTTTTTTATTTTTGAGATTATGGTTTCTTCAATTCAGGGTTTGTGGACATTAAATACGAGCATTGAACATTGACAGTGAATATCGCAATACATAGCACTACGTATTGTACATGACACTGAATTAAATGCATTGAAAAATGTGTTGTGTAGTGATTATGATCAATAATTTCGTCATGAAACACAATATACTTAATTAGATGTAAAATAATATAATTATTAAATCTAAAAAAAATAAAAAATAAAAAACAATAAATAATTTCATAGAATGAATGACAAGAGAAATAATTTTGGCGGAAGTGCAGTGAATATTACTGGATGTGCAATAATGTTGTGCAATAAGGACAATATAAAATGCGTTGATTTTAATTGGACGAAATAAGTACAAAATGCACATATTTTAAATAAGGGTATTTTTTTCAATCAACATTTAAATATAAACAAAATTTTATTTTATATTTGGATTTTCCATATAAGTGTCAAAAAACTAGTTTAATCATACTTAGAGAAACTCAATGAGATTTAGTCCTATCCCGGAAAATTTCCCTAAATTTTATAGGACAACAATTAGGCCTGCATTGCTGTATAGCGTAGAGTGTTGGACGATGACACAATGTCACATTCAAAAGATGAGCGTGGCAGAGATGCGCATGCTGTGTTAGATGTGTGGGCATACTAGGAAGGACCACGTGAGAAACGAGACAATCAGACAAAGGGTGGGAGTAGCACCTATTGAAGACAAGATGCGGGAGTCGTGCCTACGGTGGTTTGGTCATGTGCGTAGAAGACCGAGTGATGCACCTGTTAGGTGTGTTGAGATGTGTAGAGAAGAGGCAGGGAAGAGAGGGAGCGGAAGACTCAAACAGACGTGAGTTAGGGGAGTCCGAAGTGATATGCTTCTTCTTGGGTTGGATGAGGGTATGGCTTTGGAGAGAGCAAAGTGTAGGACGAGTATTCGTGTGGAGGAGTGATCTCGTATTATTATTTCCCCTCATCTTTTGTTTATTCTTGTTTTTTTATTCTTTTATCCTTATATATATATATATATATATATATATATAAACATTATTTTTTATCGTTTTTATTTTATCATTTTCAGGTTTATTCATCTCTTTTTATATTATCTTTTTTATAATAGGTTATCTTTTTTATCTTGATTTTGTTTCTTTTCCTTTTGGTGATGATATCATGTATCGATTCATGTTAGCCGACCTCAATATCTATTGGGACTAAGGCTTGAATGTTGTTGTTGTTGTTGTATACGTTACACATCCTTTTAGTGATTTTTTATATAATTGTTGGAGTAAGTTTCACTAAGCCTAGAGAGCTTATTCAAGAATTATACTATTAATTAATTGAAGTTATAAATAAAAATTATTCTAAAAGTATGTACTAGCGTGAATTTGGATTGATGTAGGGGTGGATTCGGGTCGGGCCACCCGGCCCGTGGACCGGCCCGGCCCGCTACTGTGCGAGACCGGGACCGACCCGGTTCTCGTGTCCGGGTCGGGCCTAGGCCCGGGGGGCAGGTCCGGGCTCGGGTCTTACATTTGGCAAACTGGCCCGGGCCCGACCAAATTGATTTTTTTTTTCTTTTTTTGGGGTTCCACCAGGGTTGGGCTTGATGGTTAGGAGGGGTTTGGGGGGGTGAGGGGGGGTTAGGAAAGCCAAAAAAAAAAAAAAAAAAAAAAAAATCGGCCCGGCCCGACCCGGACCTGGTGGCTACCCGGGCCGGTCCCGGTGGCTACCCGGCCCGAGTTCAGGCCTAGATTGCTCTATTTGACCTACATATGGCTTAGCAAAGGATGGAAAGTCAAGCTCAACACTCATTCCGTTTCCATAGTTGAATCTAATAGAGGTTATGATTTTAGTATTCTGCCAGCAATAATGTCAATAGACAATTCAACTATTCAAGTCCCTCTCCCTTCACATATGACACAACCAAAGTACTATAAATGATTCTATTCATTCAAAGATCATCAGTTCAAAAATGATCCCAAACCTGAAATTTCTCCCTATTTGGGATAGACACAATCTGATTACGGTCAAGCAACAAAGGCCAACCCAAAACGGTGTAGACGTGTAGTCCAGACGACTCCAGTCAACCAGCACTCCAGCATCATATGCAGAATGCGCTACTTCCGATCCGGTCTTATCCTTCCAATTACAGTTCTCTCCGAGTGTGTTACCCAGTCAATTCCAATCCAATTCAACGAAGTCCAACACTGCTCCAACTGTTGCTCAATAGATTAATCAAAAGCCAAGGCTCAAAAGGGCATTTAGCCAAATCTATTGACTTCAAGTGGGGTTTGCCGACTTATCCAATACATTAATTAATAATTACCACATACAATCACAATCACAGCTAAAATGAATCATTAGCATCGCTATCATGGTCCATCATTCCGAGGATCTTATGCCAATTCCACAGATAGGAGAACTAAATTAGGAAAGCAGGAAACCAGAGCCATTGATCAACCATGCTTACCATGGATATCATTAGTGAAACGAAACATCCAATAAAAGAACCATATAGAAATTCAGCAGCCAGGTGCAAACGAAAAAACAGCCAAAGAAAATAAGCAGGTCTAAAAGTGTAAACTGACAAACATAGAAACAAGTAAAAGCTCAGTCTAATGAAATGGGAATTATGCAACGGATGGCAAGTCCACCCAAATCACCATCATCTTTCTCAATCTGCATTTCTGTAGGACCCCATCTTACACCTTGCAATGTCCATGGCTTCTTTTTATCTTTAAGACAAAATGAACATCCTCAATGAAGAAAGAGACCACAAATAGATCACCAATATTAACCCTGGTCCCAGAACTTCCAGGGAAAAAAACACTATACCGCAATGGCACCCTCCTGTGCATCTTTCCTAACATCAATAGATTTGAACAAACCTTGAGGCATCGGTTCTTGGTTCATTATTAACAGACCGGTACATGTACAAAACATCATAATCATTCTCATTACTCCCCAACTCGTTCCAGTCAATCACTTCGACCATCAAGTGCGGCAACTCCCGTGCAATCTCCTCACAGCATTCACGTGACACTCGGCAAGAAGACAACCAAATGAACCTCAATAGATTAATCAAAAGCCAAGGCTCAAAAGGGCATTTAGCCAAATCTATTGACTTCAAGTGGGGTTTGCCGACTTATCCAATACATTAATTAATAATTACCACATACAATCACAATCACAGCTAAAATGAATCATTAGCATCGCTATCATGGTCCATCATTCCGAGGATCTTATGCCAATTCCACAGATAGGAGAACTAAATTAGGAAAGCAGGAAACCAGAGCCATTGATCAACCATGCTTACCATGGATATCATTAGTGAAACGAAACATCCAATAAAAGAACCATATAGAAATTCAGCAGCCAGGTGCAAACGAAAA
The DNA here is from genome assembly GCA_945859915.1 of Cuscuta epithymum. Lineage (NCBI taxonomy): Eukaryota > Viridiplantae > Streptophyta > Magnoliopsida > Solanales > Convolvulaceae > Cuscuta > Cuscuta epithymum. The sequence goes on from CAMAPF010000958.1 coordinate 366,353, forward strand.
AACAGCCAAAGAAAATAAGCAGGTCTAAAAGTGTAAACTGACAAACATAGAAACAAGTAAAAGCTCAGTCTAATGAAATGGGAATTATGCAACGGATGGCAAGTCCACCCAAATCACCATCATCTTTCTCAATCTGCATTTCTGTAGGACCCCATCTTACACCTTGCAATGTCCATGGCTTCTTTTTATCTTTAAGACAAAATGAACATCCTCAATGAAGAAAGAGACCACAAATAGATCACCAATATTAACCCTGGTCCCAGAACTTCCAGGGAAAAAACACTATACCGCAATGGCACCCTCCTGTGCATCTTTCCTAACATCAATAGATTTGAACAAACCTTGAGGCATCGGTTCTTGGTTCATTATTAACAGACCGGTACATGTACAAAACATCATAATCATTCTCATTACTCCCCAACTCGTTCCAGTCAATCACTTCGACCATCAAGTGCGGCAACTCCCGTGCAATCTCCTCACAGCATTCACGTGACACTCGGCAAGAAGACAACCAAATGAACCTCATGTTGTAATAGTGATGCAAACCAGCACGGGCAGCCAAGTCCCCAAATGGGCAATCCCTGACCTCGAGCTTTTGCAACTTCGGGCAGCCCTCCAAGACGTATTTCAGCCCCAAGTCACTATCCCCAGCGAACGCGATTGACAGCGTCCGCACCAATTTACCATATTCACCAATGTAACTAAAAACTTGGTCGGTCAGCAGACCGGATATAGAGAGGCGGGTGAGATTCTTACAGTGCTTGACAATAGCTCCAAACCCTTCATCCATTGGCTCTCCTGTTACCGGGTCGGGTCTGTGCCGGCCCATTATGCAGAGACGGAACACCACAATATCTGGTAAGTTCTGTGAAAAGGTCAGGAGAGCCGCATTGGTCATTCTCTGGCAAAAATATAATATGTAATTAAGTTTCTTGCAACCCTCTGAGACTGCAACCAAACCGATTTCAGAAACGGGGCCATCCGCGTCTTCATCAGCATTACGAGGGAAAACCCGAAGCTCTCTTAGATCCTTACATGTTTCAGCTACTGCCTTGAGGCCTTCATCACATACTGAATCAAGCACCTGCAGAGAAAAATTTAAGATTAAGAGATGGTGTGTATTTGGCCATAGTTCTCTCTGAACAATAGTGTTTTGTAAAATCAATTTCAGCTAGATAAATAAGGACTCGCTCCGTAGCCATTTTCATCTTCTTAGCTGTGTTTGACTACAATTTTACCAAACACATAACTTTTGATTCTGATTTACTCAAAGAAATCAACAAAATGATTATTAATATTAGATTTTCACGCGGTAAATTATTTAATAATCAATATCAGTAAAGTCGAAGTTACTTTTCTTACTGAATTTGGTGAATAAGACTATCTTAGCTATTTTCTCATATAGTTTTTTCGTAATTTTAATAATAAAAATATTATTTTAGTTTTATTTTTAATTCAGCCAATTTCAGTGTTAACAAATCGGATCTAAGTTGAAGGCTACACGATCAACTTATTCTAAGTATTCATAGCAAAATGAGCCAACTCATGCAACCAAACAAGACCTATTTGTGGGTGATACAATGAAGGTTCTGAATGTTGAGAAGATATATGTAATATGTATTTTATTGCTAACAAAGAGATGAATTGTTTGACAAAAAGAAATTAATGCGATTATAATATAGTAATTATATTCTACAACTTCAGCCAAAGAGAACTCACCACCCTACTTTATCTTCATTATTTAACCAATGCAGGGCACCAAGTCTTATAAATAAGCATTGGGCAATAAAAAACTGTCCAACTGATATGCCGAAAAAGTGGCTACCAAATGGTCACTATTAATAAACAAAAATTCAGATTTCCTTGAAGTTTACATACCCATAAAACCTGAACAAAAATTCATATTTCCTTGAAGTTTACATACCCATAAAACCTGCAGCTTGTGGCAGTGGCAAATGACTGCTTTGAGTTGCTCAGCATTGATGTCGGCAAAACTGAAATTAAGAGTAGTAAGGTTGGCACAAATGGGGTATATGGAAGGAAGGTAATCAGGATGTATTTCCCTGAACCCAGACAGAGACACTAATGATTTGCAGGCAGCAAAAGCAGAAGCATAGTTAAGTTCTTCTTCTTGTTCACCATCACCTTCTTCTGAGGGCCTAAATGATCCAGTTCCCAGATGGGTAAGCTGTGGGGCCCTAACCATCAGCTTGTAAAGCTGTTCAATAGAAGCAACCTGGTTCAACTTAAGTTTCTTCAAATAAGGAGACCTCATCACCAACCTTTCCAACGCATTATAATTCACATCATTTATCACACAATCAAAGGCCAAAGACTCGAGGCATGTTTCATCTCCTGGGAAACATGAAATCCAATCCATTTCTTCATCATCGATATCACACTCCATCAGTTCGAGCACCCTCAATTTCCTAAAATAATAAGCATCAAAATTATACCTAGAAAGTGCGAGCACAAGCAAACCACAGAATCTCACAATTGAGATTATTATCATACTTCAAAGTTGGTTAAAGTTAACAGAAATGCTACATGTACACGTCCGATTAACGCCGGATTACACTTGGATTTAGTAAGGGTAAGTGTTGTGATCCCGAGTTGTCTTTGCACAGACAATTCATTTCTTGGAGTCACAGACACTTCCCTTTACTAAACCCCATGTGTAATTGTCCGTGCACCCACAATTACACTTAGGCGTGATAGCCGGCGTGTAAACGAAGCAAAATTCTAAATTAATTTGTCACTACATTTCAACACACCAATAAAGTAGATATTACCCCTCAAAAAAGTAAAAGATCTAAAACATGGTAACACTTTCCAAGGCATCGTTACTGATTGCCGCAGTGTCATGGTAAGTGTTAATCCTCTCCTGTTTTTGTTTTTCTACTTCTTCCACCATCTCTGTTTCTATTATCTTCAGTTTATTTTTTATTTTATTTTGACCAATCTCTTTTATTTAATTCTGATATTGATTGGTTTGTTTTGATTAATTTTAATCCAAAAATAATTACAATTTTGTTTTCTAGTAAATATTATTGATTTGAAGGGGTGCAAATATACCGCTAAAGTATATGTAGAGGTGAGCATATACTTCTGAACTTTTAAAATGTGCAAAAATACCACGTATGTTCCTAACTTCCTATAAAGGAGCAAATTTACCCTAATTGACTTTAAAATAAAGAAAAAGAAAGAAAAGATACTATACATTTAAAATACGAAATTTAAAAATAAAAATTAAAGAGTTAAAAATAAAGATCAATTTTTATGTTAAAAATATTAACTCTTTAATTTTAAATTATTATTTTTCCCGTGTAAATGCGGCACTTCAAATTCATAATATTAATTTCAGTCTTGTTGCGAAATTTCGAACACATTTTTCCGTTTTTTGAAATAAGATTCTTTGATTTTGTTTATGCATAACAAAAATTAAAATCACTATTTTGTGTTAGGAATTGGGCCTAATAGACTGTTTGGAGTGGGCCTAATAAACCAAGTATAATAAGAAGTGTACTAGATTAGTATAAATAGAATAAGTTGGGAGAAGTCAAGTAGGCTGTTTGTAGACTTTGACTTTGGGACTTTGGGAGATCTAGAACTATTCTCTTTCTTTGGGGGGCTACGGCTCATTGGGGGCTTCGGCCATTCTTGTTACCGATTCATCGATAATAAAATCTTCTTTGTTTTCTTGATTCTGTTTTACAAATTCTCTGTGGATTGTTGTGAATTTCTGGAGGATCCTATCAATTGGTATCAGAGCCTTTCGTTGCTGTGAATGGTGGGAACAAGGAAGATGATGGAGGGACGAATAGCTGAAGTAGAAACGAAGTATGAAAACCTGATCGCGATGATGACGACGATGCAGGCTGGCATCGCGGACCTCCAAAACAGACATTCCGATCGATCTAGGAGTCGGTCGAGTCGGTCGCATCATTCAACGACATCGCATCACAATAGACATGTGAAGAACAGCGATAGTTCTGATGGATCAGACCACTCCACTTCGCATAGCCATCGCGACTCACGCAGACATCAGCGGCACCATCAACAGGTAGGTCGAAAAATTGACCTACCTATTTTCAATGGCGATGATGTGTTTGGATGGTTAGTACGGATGGACCGGTACTTCCGATTGAACAGGACAGACGAAGAAGATAAGATTGACGTTGCAGTCGTGGCCATGGAGGACCAGGCCTTGAGCTGGTTCCAATGGTGGGAACGACAAGCTCAACATCAAACTTGGAATGCTTTTACTACTGCTCTGTCCAAACGATTTCAACCAGAATTGGTGCAAGATCCTTTGGGACCACTACTCAGTTTGAAGCAGAAAGGAACGGTGAAAGAATACAGGGATAAATTTGAGACTGCCATTGCGTCCCAAGGCCACTTAACTGAAGAAGTCTTGAGAGGAATCTTTCTTAAGGGATTGAAAAGAGATATAAGAGCAGGATTGAAGTTACATCGTACTAGAACGTTGGCAGAAGTTATGGATACTGCGTCCACGATTGAGAACAAGAATTCTGAAACCTTATTTGTGAAGAATAAGGATGAAGGAAAGAGGAAATGGCAGACTAAACCTATCATCCAGTCTTCAGGCCAGAAATGGGGAGATGAAAGCAGGAAGGAAGGTCCAAGCTGCGTATCTAATGAGACAAGTCCCAGACTATCCCAAGAAGAACTATTAAACAGAAGCAAGAAAGGACTCTGTTTTAAATGTGGTGAAAATTGGGGAAGAGGACATGTCTGTAAGATGAGGAACTATAAAATGATCCTAGTGGAGAATTCGGAGGGTGAAGCTGATTCTGAAGTTGAATCAATGGAATCTGGCAGGGATAAGACCACATCTCTAGAATTGAAGACCATGCAGTTTTCTTTAAGTGATGAGAAAGACATAACCCCTGTGAAAACCTTTAAGGTAAAGGGTAAACTGGAATGGCATGAAGGTGAAAACACAGTAAATGTACTCATTGATGGAGGTGCTACACACAATTTTATGTCACTAAGCTTGGTGGAAAAGTGGAGGATTCCTTATACTCCTTTTCAGGGGAATAGAGTGCAGTTAGGGAATGGAGAATGTATTCAAAGCCGTGGCAGATGTGCAGGTGTAGATCTGAATGTGCAAGGAATTGGTATTCATCAAACTTATTACTTATTGGAGCTGGGGAGCACGGATTTAGTCTTGGGAATGGACTGGCTAACAAGCTTGGGAGACACGGAGATTAACTTCCAAAGTCAGACTTTCAAATGGGAAGTACAAGGGCAGAAGGTGATTTTACAAGGAGATGACTCATCAAGTGAACAGGATGTTGAAGGAGGAAGTGTTCAAAAGCATGAAGTAGCTGTCCCCTATGTTGCAGCAGGCTGCACCTTGGTCTTCCCAAAATCTGCAGGAATCAAAGTTTTGGATCAAATTTTCTGGCCTCTGTGGAACTATGCTGTGAAGTACATAGAACGGAAAATGGAAGTAGCAAAGCAAAATGCCCTGCAGATAAATAAGTATTGGAGAGGAAGAGGTGCTAGGATGAAGGAAAAGAAGAAGATGGTAGCTGTGTCATATTACCCACCTTGAGGGCAAGGTGGATGTTTTGGGGGGAAGTATTGTTAGGAATTGGGCCTAATAGACTGTTTGGAGTGGGCCTAATAAACCAAGTATAATAAGAAGTGTACTAGATTAGTATAAATAGAATAAGTTGGGAGAAGTCAAGTAGGCTGTTTGTAGACTTTGACTTTGGGACTTTGGGAGATCGAGAACTATTCTCTTTCTTTGGGGGGCTACGGCTCATTGGGGGCTTCGGCCATTCTTGTTACCGATTCATCGATAATAAAATCTTCTTTGTTTTCTTGATTCTGTTTTACAAATTCTCTGTGGATTGTTGTGAATTTCTGGAGGATCCTATCATTTTGTAATATTGAACTATTTATCATCATACAAAATACTATCGTATGTAATTTCATACTGCAAAGAATACAAAAAAGTAATTATTATTTTTTGCAACACATATTCTAACACTTTTCCGAAATAGTCATAAATATATACAAGTAATAAAGTTTTGAAACAAATTTTCATACTAACTATACTAAATTGTGATATAAAAATAACAACAATATATAATTTATATACTAACAATATTAAACTTTTTAATTTTTCAATTTTGAATTTTAAATTTATAGTTTATTTTCGGTATTTTTTAAAATTTATTTTGTTTATTTAATGTCAATAAATGTAAATTTGTTTCTTTATAGAAACATGAGATGTATTTTTGCACCTTTTTCAAAGTTCGGGAGTACTTGTGCACTTCCCAAAAAAAGGATAACACCCCATCCATGAGGGCCCCTCAACACCTACCGGAAGACACGATAGGAGGATGTAAATTGAACTATAATCACAATCTGACAGAAAGAGAGTGGAGCTCTGTCCCCGGTACTTGCAGAGGCCCTATGCATTTTTCAGCATAGTAACCCCTCGTCGCAGTTGCCGGGATTCAAACCCGAGACCTAACCTTTGTGGCACTCCCTTGCTACTAGTTGAGCTACGCCCACCGGTAAAGTTCGGGAGTACATGTGCACTTCCACATATACTTTGGAAACATGTTTAAACTTTTCCCCTTAATTTGAACATTGATTTAAAAATAATGTCATTTTATGGCATTACCCTCACCAAGACATCAATATTACTCCTTGGAAATACGTAGTACTATCTATATTAATAAGGATTTTTTTGCGAGGGATATTAATAAGGATTTATATTTCTCATTAGGATAATTAGGTAATTTTTCAAAATAAATATAAATAACTATCATTTGTAGCTCCTGATGGATCCATTCATGTTAGATGATCCAAAATCTTTTAAAAATAAGCCTTGATATTATTGTGGTAAATATTTAAACAACTAGAGTAGATAATGTAAATATATGACTATTAGCCAAAAGTTGCAAACCTTTTAAAAAGCAATCGGCAAACAATGAACAGGATGTCAAATACGCAGTAAGAAATTCAAAAGTGCCACTCACCTGCACTCCCCCGCGACGAAAGCAAGTCCCATGGTCCCGAATCCTTCGCAACAGACCACAACCAGCTCCTCCAGATTCGGGAAAGCCTCCGCCAGAGCCTGCATATCTTCGTCCAGGATAACCATGCGTTTCAGGTACAGTTTCTCCAGCGCACCGTAAGGCTGGGAAAAGGCGGTAATCCACGCGTCCACGCGCGCGCCCCAGTCCGGCGGAAGCAATCCGAAATCGGCAAACCTAGGCTTTCCCTTAACAATCAGAGATTTGACCCGGCTGAACCGATCCCTGACCCGCTGAGGCGACACGGCGTAGCAATTTCCGATGAAGACTTCGGATCTGGTCATGGCCTCAATCCGGTACCACGACTTGCACACTAGCGAGGTCGCGTTCCGGTCGCGGCGATCGGTCACGTAGCAGAGAACGTGTTTCAGGACATTCTCCAGGACGGTGTCTGAGTTCGGAGGGAAGGAGCAGAGGTCCTCCGCTCCGCCTCCCGCGGCGGAAGTATCGATTATGCGGCGGCATTCAGCAGCGGCGGCGAGATTTGAAGTAGAAGATTGCGGGAATTCAGACATATCTGCTCTGTCCTCGCTGCTGCTGGGACTGCTAGAATTGTTGTGATTCACTGTAAGTGGACTCCAAATGTGTCTGGAATCTATACCAATAAATAATTTTGAAGAAATTTGTATGGTAGCTATTCATCTGGAGAGGTTTTGGTACAGGCTGCATGTGGCATTTAATAAATGTTTCTTCACAATGAATATGGGTGTATTTTTTGTTCCTAAAAAAATGACACCCCATACGTGAGAAGTATTTTTTGTTCCTTAAACATATCCATATACAGAGAGCTCTTCTCATCAGGCCGGCCTGACGGGCTGCCCCGTCCGGCCGAGCCCGTTTGGGCACCTTCCCGGTGGAATTTTTTGATGAAATTTTTTGAGCATGTTCCTCATCAAGTCTAGTTTGTCCATACCAAATTTCAGCTCAAAATTCGATCGGGAAGGTTGTCAAATTATTTTTGCAAGTTAACTGGTCCGGAAAATACATATTCTGGACCAGTTAACTTGCAAAAATCATTTGACGACCTTCCCGATCGAATTTTGAGCTGAAATTTGGTATGGACAAACTAGACTTGATGAGGAACATGCTAAAAAAATTTCATCAAAAAAGTCCACCGGGAAGGTGCCCAAACGGGCTCGGCCGGACGGGGCAGCCCGTCAGGCCGGCCTGATGAGATGATTTCTCTCCATATACATTTACTCGTATATATTACCTGAGAAGTATTTTTTGTTCCTTAAACATATCCATATACAGTTATACAGAAATGCTCAGGTCCCTCCGGAGGGATGAGAGCAGCCGTCCAAACTTCACTGTTTGGGACGGTTCCCGGTGGAATTTCTCGATGAAATTTTTTGAGCATGTTCCTCATCAAGTCTAGTTTGTCCATACCAAATTTCATCTCAAAATTCGATCGGGAAGGCATTCAAATAAATTCTTGAAGCTTACTGCACATTCTGCGCATATATAAAGTGCAGTAAGTTTCAAGAATTTATTTGACTGCCTTCCCGATCGAATTTTGAGCTGAAATTCGGTATGGACAAACTAGACTTGATGAGGAACATGCTCAAAAAATGCTCAAAAAGTGTCTAATTCTCCCTTTTATAATTTTTATATCACAATATAATATTGTTTAAGCATGAAATATTATTTCAAAATTTTATTTTAAGATTCTTTCGAAAAGGTGCAACATATGTTTTGCAATGTAGAGAAAAATTAATTTTTTGCATTCTGTGCACAATAAAATTACATATTTTGAAATAATACCTTATACTTAAAGTATTTAATTGTGATATAAAAACAATAAAGGGAGAAATTTAAAATTTTTATTTTTTAATTTCGATTTATTAATTTATTTTTGGTCTTTTTTTGAAATTTATTTGATTTGATTAATTTAAAGTCAATAAGGATTAAATTGCTCCTTTATAAAAATATGAGGGATATTTTTGCACCTTTTTAAAAGTTCAGAGATATATTTGTTCCGAAAAATAGAACAGGGGTATATTTGTTCCTCCACTTATACTACAGGGGTATATATGTACCTTTTCCCTATAATTTTTTAAGTAAGTTTCACTAAACCTTGATAGATTACTCAAAAATTGTTATAATTAATTGAAGTTATAAATAAAAATTATTCTAAAAGTACGTACCACTAAATTTGAGATGATAATTATTAATATAAATTTTATAAATAGATGATGATGAATATGTTATAATAATGACCAAAGAATAGTGTTGAAATAACTAAATATCAAAGTTAGTGTTAACAAAAGAAATTAGATAATTTTATGTTTGATACTTCATTGTCGGGATTAAGCGGGATTCCCGATCGGGAATCCGACTTAATCAGGATTTTAATGTCGGGATCCCGACTTAATCAAGACAGGATACATGAATCTCTTGTATTTTGAATCGGGATCGGGACGGGATCGGGATTTTGGCAATCGGGGTCGGGATCATCCCGATCCCACCCCTAGTCATGGGTACTCTCAAAATCATCACGCCCTTGGGCTCACATGCCTGTTGAGGTCGCTTCCTATGACTGGTTTCTCTCCTCTTGTCACTCATCGCACCACTTCCTCAAGATCTTCTCAAAATTGTTGAGTGATGATGCATCTAATCCAACTTCTGGTGAAGGACATGATGTCATCTCGTATTACCAACTTAATGCTCATGATGCAGTCGTTCTTCCTAAAGAGTTCCACCACACCCTCAACATAATCACGCGCCTCACTAATGCCTATTCACTTCTGTTCCTCCCTCTCTCAAATACCAAACCTCCGACATTACTCTCATGTGCCTTTTCTCTAACCCACTGAGTTTCTTGCACGCACATTATGCCATTATGGTGATATTCCTCCTCATAACCTTGGCTACCTCAGATGATCTTCCAGTAAGAGAGCCAACATCCACGTCCCAAAACGTAATCTAGCACCATGCCTTCTCTTCTTTACATCACATCGACCCCCACCATGCCCTTGCATATTTAACACCATCCCCGGGCATTGGAGTGGTGCGTCGCTTTAGGGCAATGACCTAGCAACCTTAGCATTCTTATCACCACCCTGACCTATGAAGTGTAGCGTGCCCTTGCATATTTGACACCAGATGGAGGGATGACGCATCGCTTACGGGCGACGACCTAGCTTTAGCAATATTCGTGTTTCGATTCATATCATGTGATGTGATTAAGTGGTACGGTTGGCCGTCACGCGCCTATCAGAACCCCCTCCTCTTTTATCCTGGCTTGGGACATGCATAGTACCAAAAATCATCTCATGGCAGAGTTAAATGATGTAATGTGGTACAAAGACGTTTTAAAAATTTAAAAGTGTAAATTCCTATTTCAAGTTGTGAAGGCAAGATTTTTCCTATACTAATTCCCTGTTAAAAAAATAACATAATATTGAGATTTCAAGAGTTTATAGCCCTCCAATGTGTTGGAGGTTCTTCCACCATTCAAATAAATATTACGACTACATGAATTGATATTTTATAAAACCGTCTCACACTTTAGCCATGTTTGATAAACCGGACCGGACTAGCCGGGTCGGACCGGAAACAGGTGAACCATCACATTACCCGGTCCAGTTACCATATGAATCGTAAATACGCCATAAACCGGAAGAACTCAAAAACCTGTTTGGGCCCGGGACAAATCACAGTTTTAAAAATATTCTTCTTGGGCTTTGCCGCTTCGATCCCTCGTGTACGTTTGAATTTGTTGTGCGGCCATCCATGTTGCCATTGCAATTTGTTGGTATATCAAGCTCCTTAAATATATTTGATATAGTTTAATATATTTTTTTGACAAGAATTTAATACTTCCTCTATTCTTAAATAAATGCAACATATTGAATTTCACACTATTCACATGTGCTACTTTGACTACGTTTTATTTATTAGTGTATTGATAAAATATTTTTATAAAAATATTGTTAAATTTGTCACATTGTAAATCTTCAAAATCTATTTTTTGAATTTTTTTAATAATAGAGAATTAAATATATTAATCGTCAAAGTTGTGCATTGGCAAACGTGAAAAGTTGACTATTGCATTTATTTAAGAACGGAGGTAGTATATTTTTAAAACTTAAAAAGTAATAATTATTAAATTATAAGTATTATAATACGTATTATTTGTACTATTGTACTATCATATGATGAATATAACATTGAACTATAAGTTAAAAATGCTTATACTCCGTGCAATACTTTTAAGATTTATAATGTGTACATAGTTCATACTCTTCTCCGTCCTACTAAGATTGTCCCATCTTTCATTTTCAGTCCGTCCTACTAAGATTGTCTCATACCAAATTTAGTACAATGTGTGTGATTCTAAATTATTCTTACTTTATTCATACTTTATCAATTCAATATCAACCACACAAACTCACTTTTCTTAATAACCATACTACCTCCCCATGTCCCAATGTTAGTGGGATGGAGGTACTATTAATTTTTGAAAAAAGTGTTTGATATATTTAAATATTTACTCCTGAGACAAAATTATATCTAAATATTTTATGGATGTAAAAATAAATATCTAATAACATTATATATTGATTCAAATCCTAAAAATATTTTTAGAATATGATGGATGTGTGAATATATTTGAATAATAAATATTAAAAAATAGTTATGAAGTATTCAATTATGAATACTTTACTTACTCCAGACTATTTAAATATTCATATATTTTAAAACTAAAACAAATAACATTTTTGAATATATAACAAAATTGCTTACTAAGTTCTAAAAGTAATTTTAATTTATTCATGTGAATAGTAGTTATTTTTTCATATTTTATATGGAGTATATTGGTATATGTTTTTACCATTAAGTTGTATATAAAAGTTGACCTGTTTTTCCGGCGTTGACCGGGTTGACCTGCTGGGTCTGGGTTGATCCGTGACTCGATCATTCGATCAGGTCGCTTCCCGGTCTGTTTTTTTATGTTGTTTTATGAACATCCTAAAAAACTCTACTCTTCTCTAGATTTTTTTTAGAAATTTTCCAATTAAGAAGGGTCCCAACACTTTAGGTAACAAAATTGCACTTGTTTCAAATGATTTGCACTTGTTTCTTGGTAATCATATTGAGGCCGATTGTCATCTTTTTTATTTGCAGAGTTTATGTTTATCTCTTCTTGAGACATTTCAGTACTCATGTCTACCTGCAGATGCTTCCATGGGAGAACCTGCCAATATTAAGAGATCAAGAGGTTTACCGGATGCCCTCTGTTGGTGCCATCAATGCAACACTAGTCAAACGCTGCCTCCAGCAAGAAGCTATCGAAAAGGGGAATCTGTTGAACTCCATCCCATTAGTCGATCCCCTAGATGCGTATTATGTCTTGAACCCTGATGGTGATCTTAGCTTCACCCAGGCTACATTTGAGGGTTGGTTTAATGATAAGAACTTTGAGGTAATCCTTTTTTTGTTGCACTTAAAGACTAATATGTGTACAAAGAAATCTTGTTTCTTCAAGGTATAAATTTTTAGTTTTCTAAGGTACACTTATTTGAACGGAAATTGTCCTAAATAGGACTAATGAGTTCCTAAAAAGCACAAATAGGACTTTTACTTTTTAAATTCCCTAAATAGGACTAAACACAGATTTTCTACCCTAAATACCCCTAAGAGTATTAATTCATAATGAAATGCTTTAATTCATAATAAAATCATAAAAAACGTAAAAAATGTTTAAAAAACGTAAAAAAATTATAAAAAATTTATAAAACATTTATAAAATAAAAAATTTAATTTTTATTTTTTTAATTTTTTTTTAAAAATAATAAAAAATAGTAAAAACCCATAAAAAAATGAAAAAATTATGGATACCTTTCCCACCGCCATCCGCCACCTCCCAGCACCACCACCTCCGATTGGTGAAATTTCTTCCACTTTTGGTAAAAAAATGTCATCTTTTTCTGAAAATGCCAAAAAGATGGCATAATTACTCTTCAATATGCCAACATTTTCATTGAATATGCCATCATTATGGCATTATTTAAAATGTTGGCATATTTTTCTCCGGTGATGGGAGCTGGTGGTGCTGGGGGGTGGCAGGGGTGGTAATGTTTTTTTTTTTAATTTTACGATTTTTTTTTATTTTTTCATTTTTTTTTTAAAAAATATTTTTTTTAATTTTTTTTAAAAAATATTTTTATTAATTTTCTATTATCTTTTTACGATTTTTAGTATTTTTTTCGATTTTTATTATTTTTGTATGATTTTATTATTAATTAAAACATTTCACAAGTTACAAGGGTATATTTGGCCAAACACACATAAATAGTCCTATTTAGAGAATTTAAAAAATGTAGTCCTATTTGTGCAATTTTGCCACTTTTTAGTCCTATTTAGGGACCACAATTTTAGCTATGTTTAAAAAAATTTGCTGCTTTGCCAAAACATAACATCCTTAATTTAGCTTCTTTTACTCAAGCAGGACTCGTTTTTGGTACATAAGCAAATTACTTAAAGTAAGGTTTAAAATGGCTGTTTTTGGCATGGGGGGAATACCGGTTCTGTGAATTTGAGAAAAAACAAATACTCCCCATAATTTTCTTTTCACTCTTCTTTTGGAAAAACTGTCAATTTGGTTCTCGTACTTTCATGAAAAAATCAATTAGGTTCTCATACTTTTAAAAAGATCAATCAAATCCCCGAATTCTGTAAAAACGTTCAATTGAATCCATTTGCAGATTATTTGCCATCTCATCAGGTCACCCGCTGACGTGGCGCACATGTGACAGCCCAATCAGTAATAACTTTGCTGACATGGCATACAAGTGGAAGTCCAGTCAGCCATTTGCTGATATTGTGGCACACACGTGAACCGCCATGTGTGCGCCACGTCAGCGGGTGGCCGGCTGACATGACAAATAACCTGCAAATGGACTCAATTGAACATTTTTACAAAGTTCAGGGATTTGATTGATCTTTTTAAAAGTACGAGGACTTAATTGACTTTTTCATGAAAGTACGAAGACCAAATTGACAGTTTTCCCCTTTTCTTTTTGGGATGTCCCAATTTTTTCCCATTTCCCTTAAAGGAATGCATTGTGTGACCAACACTTTTTCATTTTCTACATGAACTGCAATGACACATTTCCATTTTATTAATAAACAACAACATCCAAACCTTATTCCCAAAAGCCTTATTAATAAGCGTGCCAACTTAAAGCAGGAAGAAAAGTTAGGGACGGAGGTAGAATATCAAGACTCAATAAAAACATCTAAAGTTGCAACTGATTTATACTGATGGCATTTGACAGTTTTAGCTGAAGTTCATGTGCTCTAGAAAATTGATTTCAAGTCAATTGCTAATGTCGTTTTTGGTTTCATAGGGTGCGAGCGGAGTTGCACCCACCGTTGACGAACTGACTGAAGCCTTGAAGAGACATGACCTATTTCTTTATTTTGGGCATGGAAGCGGTAAGATAAGTAGATAACTAAATATATCATTTTTTAATCTCCCCTTACTCTTAAAAATGTTGCCCTATGCACTCCTCTGTGCCTTGGGGGCTTGGATGAGTATACAAATTGTGGGATTTGTAGCTCATGATGCCTATATATGATGGGATTGCCTGTATGGTGTTAAATCCTCGAATGATCTGAGCAAACCAGGGACGGTTTGGGCCATTAATGGACTAAGCCCTTGATTAGCTGATGAATGCATTAATTAAGGAGTTAGCCTTTTCAATGATCCGTATAATCTCTAATTTGGTCAGAAGATGCTCAAATAATGAGAGGATCCTAATCCTATCTGCAAATTAGCTCCAAGTGGTCGGCCGCTTTTGGCGGGATTTGAACTCGCCTTGGCACCAAACAAAGTGATCAACCCTGATGGTGAGGATTGTTGTAGTAGTAATAGTACTAGTAATTTTTTTTTTGACTGGAAACTATTTATATATAAATAATAAAGGCCAACAGCCCAACATCCAAACCTCCCACAACCCCAGTGTTCTCCTCAGCCCATCTATACCTAAAAGCCCCCCTCACTCCGTGATCATACATAGAGTAACCTGCTCGTTGATGAGCAATTCTACTAGCTGAACATGGGAGTGATTCAAAGCTAAATTCGGCTACCAAAGCCTGTATACTTTCTACCCTCTTAACAGCTAACCCTAACAAAACAAAATTATCCTTGTCACCAGACAAAAAAGCAAAACAAATAACAACACATTGTGAAGTGGAACTACTGATAAAACTGAAAATTAAGTGATAACAGGGAGTCTTTGAGTCATCCTCTCCCTGATCAGCTTGTAGCCCTCCTCCACCCCGTTTTTTGCTTGTCCACGCTCCATATCCATCTCTTGAAACCTTCCCTCCTCCCTTTCACCTGCAATACGTCGACGTTTCTGGTCTGTTTTTTCACTCGTGGGCCTAACCCCCATCTCTGCAACATAGTTAGTATCAACCGCCCCTGCTTCTTGTTCCTTTTTCTGGCTGCCCCCAGCTGGAACTAACCATTTGTTGCCTTCAAACAGTCTAGCACTCCCCTCCAAGCTGCTCCGCGTCTTACGGGTACAAAACTTCTCCGCGTGCCCGATTATTCCGCATAGGAAACAAAAGCTAGGCAATTTCTCATATCTGAAAGAAACACAATAACTATTACCTTCTTCCGTTTGCAAAAAAAGTTTTCTTTTAAGCGGTTTGTCTATATCAACAGTGACCCGAATGCGCATAAAAGGATTCCACTTTTCATTAAAATTGTGCTCGTCCATCCTCACAAATTTTCCAATAAAATTACCTGTTCTTGCATCATTTTTTAGAGAAAAATAGCCTACCGTAATTCCATAAGCCTGTATCCAGAAATCTGACTTATACCATGACCCGCAGACACGAATGTTGTTCGAAAATCTATCTTTCAAAGATACGATTTAATTTTTGTTTCTTCCATAATGCTCTTATGTTTTTCCAGAATCAGTGGGCTGACAGAGGAGGCTTCTGTTCGCATCAGAAGCGGACCGTTTCTGTTCTGATCACACCAGAAGAGCACTTCTGGTTTTGCTGCACCAGAAGAGCGTTTCTGTTCTGCAACGCCAGAAGATCGGTTCTGGTCGCGCACAAGAACGGTTTTGAGCCGTTACAACCTTTAATGACTAACGTTCTTATCTTTTAATGCATCTTTAAATGGATAGTTTTTCGACATATTAATGCCCAATGTTTAGGTCATTTATGTCCAACGTTCAGGTCCATTAAAGGTCACCTAACGCACAACAAATCCATCCCTATTTATAGTTGGCAGGTGATTTGCAACAACACACGAATTGTACACAGTCTTCACGTAGTTTTGAGCTAAAAACACCTCCAGCTTTCTGAAATTTCCTCTAGTGTTCATACGGTTGTTTGTAAGTCACCGTATCCTGAGAAACGATCGTTGCAACGCTCCTAGGACCGTGGAAGGCAATGAATACGTTTTAATGAAATTGTGCACAAGCTTTGGCTTTTCTGTCCTTGTTTCTGTTTTTTTTTTTTTTGGCTATTTTAATTAATTTTAATCAATTAATTTCTTTGTTTTTTCGAGATTCACCCAAGGGTATTGGCTGAAATTTGGTATGGGTAAACTAGACTTAATGAAGAAGATGCTTTAAACATTTCATCAAAAAATTTCATAGGGAATCGCCCCAAATGGCGACGGCCGGACCGAGCCTCCTATATAAGGGGTGATTTGTACTTTTTAAGTTAGTTCGAGGGCTGATTTGCTACTTTTTCCTATAATATGAACTCCGTCCCCCAAAAATTGCCATTTTATAAAATTTGAACCATGATTTTGATTAGTATAATATTATGAAAGTTATACTCCCTCCTAGTCTTTTGAAACTTTTTGAACTTTCCTTTTTTGGTGGTGCCATTAACTTTGTCACTTTCCCATTTAAGTAAAGAATTTATGGTTCCAATTAATTCTCTCTCCTCTGTAGAAATCCATGTGTTGGTCAAACTTGGCCAAGTTTTAAGGGACATAGGAAGTAAGTTTTATACTTTTATGAAAGTACTTTTAACAAAGAACATTTTCATACAATTTTTATATTATAAATAGTTTCTAATACAAAGATATAGTTGCTCAAAGTTTTGAAAAAGACAGTTTTTTGGGATGGAGGTATGGTAAAACTATAAAAAATGTATGGTTAAAATTTTCCATCATTCAAAATTTAATAATGATTATCAGATTAAATTAAAAATTGATGTACCAATATATAAAAAAATTCATGAAAGTAAAGATGTGTTTGAAATTAGATGGAAAATATTGGAATGTAATATTTATATAGAAAATTAGAAGTACTCCCTTCGTTCTCTAATAACTTTCTTGTATTCCTTTTCGGGATGTTTTTTTTATTATTTATCTATTTTTCTCTGTTTAGTAAGTTTTTTCAATCAAAATATCTTTATACCCTCACTTTTATTACCCTTACCCCTTTTTACTTTTTACATACTACTTTCTCTTTCCTACTTTTTCATTACTTTACTCTTCCTGATAGATTTAATGTATATTTCATAAGTATGTATAGGTTATTAATACTGTGTACTACCTCCGTTCTTAAATAAATGCAACGGTCAACTTTTCACGTTTGTCAATGCACAATCTTTGACCATTAGTATATTTATTTTTTTAGTAAAAAAATTTTAAAAAATCAGATTTTGAAAACTTAGGATAGAACAGTTTTAACAATATATTTTTTAAAATAAATTATTAGTGCATTAATGAATAAAACGTAGTCAAAGTAGAACATGTGAATTGTGTAAAATTTCACATGTTGCATTTATTTAAGAACAAAGGTAATATAATGATGGCAATGACAATGACAGTTGTGTTTCGACCCATAAATGGTCATTCCGTTATTGCTTCCGCTGGTTAAAATCCTCGGAAAAAGTCTGAAAATGGCCAAGAAACATTAGTCAAGCATCAATAGTGGACAACATGAACGACATAGACTAATTGTGAAATTGACATAAAATTCATAGGACCAAAAGTGAAATTAATTCGTTAATATTATGATTAATTAAAAACTTTGAGTATACTATAAAATATGAGAAAGTATTTACACAACAGACAAGTAGCCTAGTTGGTTAATGGTGCTTAGTAGAGGCTAGGGTTCGAAACCTGTTGGTGACTAATTTTTAGTGAAGAAATTTCTTAAATAAACAGGCTTTTGGGTTTTCCAGGTTTTCGCCGGTCCGGGGTCCGTCCCGAGTTGTGGCGGTCCACCTGTTAATTCCGGTTTTAACCATATTAGCGGGTGTGCATTCAACTGGCCGGTTCCAGGGTCGGGTTGCCAGGTCTAATCACCAGGTCCGACTTGGTTCTCATAACATAGGTTTGAATGATTATTTTTGCAAGTACACACATTTATTTGACAATTTTTAAAGTATATCTATGTTTAGGTTATGTATTTACAATAGTAAAAAGGCTTATTTGAAATTCTTCCAGATTATAATTAAGTTTTTTAAAACCCTCCAACATCCTCCATCCAACCATAACCTAAAATTCAACGAAAATATGGATGAAGGTTTTTGGGATTGAAAAATTGAAGAACCCTGCTTCACATCTGGCAGTCCAGAGCAGAATTCTGCTTTTCCAAACCCAAACCATATCCGGTGAGCTTCGTGAGAAATGAGGCTCTGCGAAACTTTGGCTGTTTTGGGAAGGAGGATTTCATCTGTAGATTCAAAGAGAGCGAACCCTAATATCTAAGAGCAAAATGCGATCACATTAAAGCACTATTTTATTGGATAAAATAATCACCCCTCCAAAACCAAACTCTGAAAAATATCCCAAGGGGCAACTATATAAAAGTAATACATGGAGTAACATAAATGGTAATCATATTACATTTCATCGACCCACCGTTTCAATAGTAGTATAACATAAATGCTAATCATATAACGTTATTCATCAAGGGTCAAACCCCTCCAAAACCTTCCATCCATTTTTCTCTAGTGAACCTTTCTTTTGTTTTGCCTTATAATTCTAGTCCTAGGACTGGCTAGTGTTGTGTTTTATTATATAAAAGTTATTATTTCAGGTATGCAATACATCCCTGCAGACAAAAAAAAAAGATCTTGAGACTTGCTCGGCTTGCCTACTAATGGGATGCAGCAGCGGGTCACTTAAAGGCAACAAGTCCTACATTCCTCAGGGCGCCCCCTTATGTTACCTCTCAGCAGGCTCTCCAATCATAGTTGCCAATCTTTGGGAAGTGACCGACAAAGACATTGACAGGTTCGGCAAGACATTGCTGGAAGGGTGGTTAAGAGAAAGGTCCAACTTTTATGGAAAATGTGACCAATGTAGTGAAATTTCGAAGGAGTTGAAGTCCATGGATATAAAAGGAGGTCGGGGAAATAGAAAGAGGGATATGCATAATAAATGTTGTAGGCATAGGCCAAGAATTGGGTCGTTCATGGGGGAAGCTCGAAAGGCATGCATCCTTCGATATTTGAATGGGGCATCCCCAGTTTGCTATGGTGTTCCCACTGGAATTATAAGAAAAAGTGATTAATTATAACCATCCCCCGGAGGTGTACAAATGTATCATGTAAATATAGGTTTTATTTAGGTGGTGGTGGTGTTCAGAACATGTAACCCATCAGTTAGGTTTAAGGAATCTAAATGGTACTTTTTGAGAACCGTGCCTGTAGACATATGATGTGTGGTGGCAGCGCCGCAGCGGGGACATGCATACCCGCAATTTATGTTATAGACTACATGACCGGGTATATGGTGGGCTCGGTTTCGGGTGTAAAAATTGGGGACCGTGTGGTCCCGACTCCTGGTTCGGTCCCAATGGTCATCATTTAATTTTTTATTTATTTAATTTTTTGCTTTTCAGGAGGGAGGGGTGTGATTGCTGTTGCAACGGCTATTAATGGCTATAATGCCGTTGGAGTAGGGTTGGCGGTGTGGGGCGGGGGAGTGGGGGTTAAAAAATCCCTCTAAATAGCTCATATTTCAAAAAATTTCACACATATTCTCTATTACACCTGTTCAATAATTCTCCCTACTCTAGTACTCTACTCTTATTCTCTGATTCTCTATATGACTGTACATCATAATTATATATATTTACTTATAGAGGAATGTTCAGGTCCGAACATTTCTGGTCCGAACACCGTCCGAACATCCCCATTTGGGGCCCTTTCTGGTGGAATTTTTTGATGAAATTTTTTGAGCATGTTCCTCATCAAGTCTAGTTTGTCCATGCCAAATTTCAGCTCAAAATTCGATCGGGAAGATATTCAAATGATTTTTTGAAGTTAACTGCGTCAAAATATGCATATAAAAACGCAGTCAACTTCAAAAAATGATTTGAATGCCTTCTCGATCAAAATTTGAGCTGAAATTTGGTATGGACAAACTAGACTTGATGAGGAACATGCTCAAAAAATTTCATCAAAAAATTCCACCGGAGGCTCCCGTCCGAACGTTCGGACCTGAACATTCTTGTTTACTTATATTTAAATAATATTATATATACTTTTATACTGTTATTAAATATATAATATTAAGTATATATATTTTAGAGTATTAAATATAATTGTACTACTCATTTTATAGTAGTATAGTTATACTCCCTCCATCCCATAAAACATGGTCAACTTTCCTTTTTTGACCGTTCCAAAAAACTTTTGCCATTTTCATTTAAAGTAACAAATATGTAGCTAAAGTTATTTTTCTCTCCCCTGCACAAATATTAATCACACAGTTTTTATTTTATTAATTTACGTGCAAGTCAACATTGGTCAAATTTTATGGGACGGAGGAAGTATATTATATTCCTTCCATCAATTTTTATTCAGCTAAAGTGCTAAACTACGGCTGGACTCGGTTTGGGCCGGGCCTGGGTCCGGTTGGGCCTCCGATCCTATAAAGGGGGGCCCGGTACCAACCCGTCCTTCGCCCGATGCCGGTTCGGGGCGGGCCACCTGCCGGGTCCCGGGCCGGGCCACCCGCCTGGTCGGGCCTAGGTTATATATATATATATATAGAGGGCTGTTCCTGTACATATGGATGTACAGGAAGCTCCGTACGGACAAAGCCATCTATGGCCCTTCCCGGTTGAATTTTTTAATGATTTTTTTTGAGCATATTCTTCATCAAGTCTTGTTTATCCATACCAAATTTCAGCTCAAAACTCGATCGGGAAGACAGTCAAATAAATTCTTTCAAGAATTTATTTGACTGCCTTCCCGATCGAATTTTGAGCTGAAATTTGGTATGGATAAACTAGACTTGATGCAGAACATGCCCAAAAAATTTCATCAAAAAATTCCACCCAGAAGGGCCTCTAATGGCTTTGTCCGTACGGAGCCCCCCGTACATCCATATGTACATGATCATTCCTCTATATATATATATATATTTATCTTTTTAATATAACTTAAATATGAAATACATTTTTCAAAAAATACTAACACAACAAATTCTAAGTTGTAAGTTTGTAACCAATTAATTAATTTTAGAAGTGCTACATATAAAAAAAGAATGTATATTTATTTGAAATATAAAATACTACGTACAACTTTACAAATTACAATAGAGAATTGAAGGAAAAATTAAAACATGAAATACATTTTATAAGAAACTGTAAAATACTAATCAATCGGAATCTCCGGCATAGGAGCCACCCTCCGTTGTTGATTCATCCATAAAGTCTTGGGAGGGGGTGATGCTAACTTCTTGACATCTACGTATGACCTTCAACCAATCGTGGTAGCATATAAGCGTCTCAAGAGATTCAGCGCTCAATCTCGTTCTAGATGCCGTTAGAACGTTGCCGGCCGAACTAAATTCTTGTTCCACGGCAACTGTTGAAACCGGCATTCATAGCACTTGCTTAGCCATCCGTGCCAAAATTGGGAACATTCTTTCTTTTGACTTCCACCACTTTAGAACATCAAACTCCTCATTTTCGTCAAATTCTACCTCATAATTTATATACAAAGAAATCTCATTAAGTGCGCTTTATTCAGTAGTGTGAGTTGTTTTAGGTTTTTTCATAAGATTGCCAAAAGCAGATTTAAAAAGTGATTTTCCTTTAGATGAAGATGTGTGTGTCGGGAGAGGGGGCACGTTGTCATATTGTGCACGAAACTCATTAAATAAGGCATAAAATATATTGCTAACTTCGTTGTATTCAACTTGCGGATCTATGGTGTTATCATCATACATTGGAAATGGACCAAAAAAGCATTATAATAGAACTTCAAACACTCTTCCAAATTACCAAGTCTATAACGAGGATCGAGAATAAATGCAATACTATAAATATGCGGAATATGTGCATAATATTTTAAAAACTTTTCCTTCATAAAACCACTAAAAGAACTCACGTCAGCGGCATTCTCAAATTCATTAAAAGCACTGGAGAGATTAACAACTTCACGAATAAATTCGTTTGAGGTAGGTTTATAAACATGACTAAAACTTTCAGTTGCATTATAAAAATATATCAAAACATTACAAATTTTTTCGCAAGTGTCGATGTGAGCGGGGTTTAAAATATAGTTATCATATTGTCTTAAAAAAGCAGGAAAATGTTCTTTATATCTAAGAACTTTAATTAATTTATAAGTAATATTCCACCGAATAGACAAATTTTTAGGGAAAGCAACATATTTCACACCTCTTTCAATCAAATAATTTTGCTATTTTAATTTAAGTTGACCATTGCCCCAAATACGTCTAATCCCCCCTTGACTACCTCCATAGCATCTCCTAACGCTTTTATACCGTCTTGCACACATAAATCTATAATACGGCATGCACATCGTTGATGAAAAAATCTACCCATCAAAGTATTAGAACCACATAATTAACGCAATCTAGGTATAGCAGCAGTATTATTAGTAGCATTATCAAAACCTATAGCAAACACCTTATCAATCAAATTATACTCAGGTAAAATACGTTCAATCAAAATATAAATATGTTCAACGGTGTGACGATCATTAAATTCACGAAAAGCAAGAACACGTTTACGCAAATTCCAATCACTATCAATAAAATGTGCAGTCAGGCCCAAATAATGTAAATTATGATAGGTATCATCCCAAATGTCAGAACAAATAGTAGCACGGCCATCAAAGTTTGCAATTTTTTTTGTAACCTATCCTTTTCCGCACGATAAAGCATTATAATTTCTTTCTTAACCGTTTTGCGACTATAACTTCTAAATTGAGGATTTAAACAAGTTTGTGCATAATCTTTAAAAGCAAGACTTTCAGAAAACAAATAAGGCAAATTTTTTTCAACAAGTAAGTTAGCCGTACCAGTCAAATTTTGTGCATCAGTGTATGAGAAATTGCCAAAAGGTTGGTCATTTACAAACCTCGATATTTGAGTTTGTTTCCCCTTCCCTTTGTCTATTTTCGCATATTCCACAGAGTGCGCGGACTTAAGATGCCTTTTGAGTCTTCCGTATCCGCCGAAAGTTCCCAAGCTATACCCCTTCTTGCAATGATCGCAACTTGCGTACCATTTATCGGTTTTTGGGTCTTTCCTCTTTGTAATTTTTTTTCTATAATAGGAGATTTAGATTTCTTACCAACTTGGGATGGACCGTCCTTGTCCTCCAACTCTTGCTCATCATCCGGGGTGCCGTGAGTCCCGTCGCCCCCCTCGTCCTCCTCCGCATCGTCATCCTCGAGCTCCTCTTCATCAATGGACTCTGGGATGTTTTGTTGTTGGAAAAAGTGACCATCATTTTGCGCCAATAGTTGTTGTAGTTGCTCGTCGGACATCGCATCCCCATCTCGCCTTTGGTATCCGTCATCAAAATCTTCTCGACTTTGAGAAGAAGATCCGGCCCGCCCTTTACCTTTGCCTTTGCGTAAACTAGGATGACTTGTCGCAATCTCCTTCCTTCGGTTGCGTTGGAGACTATCCACATCTACGGAATGTCTGGCACGATCCATCTTTAAAATGTAACAAATATTATATGATATCAAATGTTTTAATATAAGTACAATAGTAATGATAAAATGCGACTAATAAAATTAACTACTTTTATTAGTTTATACTTTAATGCAACAATTAATAACTAACTAGTTTTTTTCTTTTATGATGAATGCAACAATTAACAAATTAAATAATAGGGAAATGAAAAATGTAACTATTAACTAGTTTTATACTTGAATGAAAAATGTAACAATTAACTAGTTTTATACTTTAATGAAAAATGTAACAATTAACTATTTTTATACTTTAATGAAAAATGTAAAAATTAACTAATACGATGAATTTAATTACTATGAATTCAAGTGTAACTAATATAATTGTATAACTAATATATAATATAATGTTTATAGTATATAATATATAAGTATATACTATAAGATGAGTTATACACTTATATATAATACTTTAATATATATATAAGTAAATAACAATAAATATAGATAACAAAGTAAATATTAAAAAGATGGAGATGTATAAGTAGATAATAAGTATATATTAAGTAGATAATAAATATTAGTAATATAATATAGGTATATAAGTAGATAATTAATATATAAGTAGATATAATAATTATATATATATATATATGTAGAGAGGTTTGGAGAAGATGAAGATGTAGATGTATAAGTAGATTATAAGTAATTTAAGTATATATTAAGTAGATAATAAATATTAGTAATATAATATAGGTATATAAGTAGATTATTTTATAACTAATATATAATATAATGTTTATAGTATATAATATATAAGTATATTACAGATGAGTAATACACTTATATATAATACTTTAATATATATAAGTAGATAATAGGTAGAGATTAATCAGATAAAGAATATAAGTAATATAACATATGTATGTAAAGTAGATAATTAATAATTTAATATATAAGTAAATAACAATAAGTATAGATGATAAGTAGATATCAAAGTAAATATTAAGAAGATAATAAATATATATTAAGTAGATAATAAATATTAGTAATATAATATAAGTATATAAGTAGATAATTAATATATAAGTAGATATAATAATTATATAAATAATATATATATGTAGAGAGGTTTGGAGAAGATGAAGATGAAGATGCTTAAGATTTAAGAATATGAGGGAATAGAGAATTAGAGAGTAGGAAGAGTTGGAGAAGAGGTGTAAAAAATGTATAGAGAATAGGAGTATAAAGCCGTTTGGGAGGTCTTCCAACGGCTAGATGCCCCCAAATAATTTTAAAACAATTTTTTAAAAAAAGAGCCGTTAGGCCCGAACTGGGCCCGGCCCGGCTGGGCCGGTTCGCCATTTGAAGGGCCCGAGACCGAACCGATGCACTACCGAGGCGGGTCGACCCGAACCGCCCCCCGACCGGTTCGCGGGCCGGGCCGGTTCAAATAGTAACCGGGCCGGGCCGGTTCCGGGGCGGGCCGCCACGGCCCGAGTCCAGGCCTAAGCTAAACACTATTTTTTAAGTCAAAGTTGTTCAACATTTTGGTTATATATTAAGTTTTTGCCACTTTTAGTCCTCTGACTATTATGTCGGTGACAATTTTTGTACTTGATTTTAATTTTTTCCTTTTTTAGTTTTTGACTATTGTGCTAGAGACGTTTTTTGTACATCTCTTTGAAAGTTTCTACATTTGGTCCTTCGACTTTAATGAAAGTGACACCATTGGTCATTCAACTATTATAATAGTGACATTTTTAGTTTCCATTATATTTATTGTATCAAAATCATAGTGGAAGGATTAAAAATGTCAACTTGATAACACTCAGGGGACTAGATGTAGGAAACTTTGAAGTTGAAGACTAAAAGTGTCTCTAACCTCATTGTCAAGGACTAAAAATGAAAAATTTAAAAGTCGAGTGTCAAAAGTGTCACTGACATAATCGTCGGGGGATCGAAAGTGGCAAAAACTCATTATATATTTATGATCGATAATATTGATAATATGAAAATTATATTAAAATGTTACTCCCTCCATCACATTTTGGTTGTCCTACTTTTCTTTTTGGGTTGTCCCAAAATGAATGTCTTGTTTCCCTTTTGGCTAGAAATATGTGGTCCTTATCATTTCACTTTATTCTACTCAAATCCCAACCACAACTTTTACTTTTCAACCACTTTATTAATAATCGTGCCAAATTGAAAGTGAACAACCAATATGAGACAAATGTAGTATTTGTTAAAAATACTATCATAAAAGTATATATTTAATAAATTCCACATAAATATACGAAGTATTAGTTAAAATAATGGATCAAAGTTTATCACATTTGACTGAAAAAGTCAACAATGGCTAATTAAAAAAGGGATGGGGTTGTATACAATTAACACTATATTTTATTATGTACTCCCTCCGTATTTAAAAGCCCCCCACACTTTCTCTTTTGGGATGTATTTAAAAGTTGTATACATTTTCCCATCAAGAAAGGATTTATCTATCAAAATACGTGATTGCCCTTATCTTTTTACGCTCATCAATTATATTCTACTTTATCATTTATCTTCTCTTTCCTACTTTATCACTTTACTCTACCCTTACTATTCCATCTTAAATCGTGTGCCCAAAGTCAATGTAAGGAACTTTAAAATAGGGAGGGAGTATGTATTAAGTATATTATCTTATTGCTTGCATTAATTACATTGACATTAATTTATTAAGTATCGTATATGTTTGATAGTTTATGCATATAGTTAACTAATTGCTACATTTATTTGTCACAATTATAAATTAACACACACATATACATATATAGATTTATGATTAAGAAGGCAGTTGCAATCAGGAAGCATTTGGAGAGGAATAGGAAAGACAAAGACTCCAAGTTCCGTCTGATTCTTGTTGAGAGCAGGATTCATCGCCTTGCGCGCTACTACAAGAAGACCAAGAAACTCCTCCCTGTTTGGAAATACGAGTCTACTAGCCGGCGGTTCCGTGCCGGGCCGGGCCGGTTCGGACTGGTTCAATGTTATTTTTTTTTCTTTTGATTTTCTAAATAACCCCTGACCCCCCCCCCCCCTCACCCCCCAAACCCCCCAAAACACCTAGCTCAACCCGGTTAGAAACAAAAAAAATTGAAAAAACAAAAAATAAAAATAAATTAGGCCCGAACCGGGCTCGGACCGGCCGGGATTAGAGCGGTTCCGGTTGGCCCGAACCAGCCCCAAGACTGGGTACCGGACCGGGCCAGGCCCAAACAGTACCGGGCCAGGCGGCCTGACCCGAGTCCACCCCTAGAATCGGAGCTACTGTAGTTTACTTAAGGCAATGTTCATTTACAATTTGTTATTTTGACAAGCATCTTTTTCAGTTTGTCCTCGTTTTTGGATTATTAAGAGATTTTTGTGTTACAAAGGAGCCAAGTTTAATTAAAAAAAAACAATAGATTTATGATCAAATGAGAACCATGCTTAACGTAGAACATGAGAACTCTATTTTTATAGATATAATCGGGATCAACAAACATATCAACAAGTGGAAAGTAGCAAAATCAAGTCTTTTATCTCATTAATTAAAACCATATAAGTAGTTCATCTTAATGTTTAATTAATTAAAATCAAAACAATCCCAAAACTCCTCTTTTAATTACTAGTTCATTAAAAGAAAGTTATTCATTTCCCCGTGGATACGAACTCTTCTACACTATACTACGTGTTGAGGTTTATTCCTTCAACCCTCAGGCCCAACACGTAAACCCAAGGATTTCGAGTGGATTGTTTAAGTATGGGTGATTAACTGATCCAACAACAAGTAAGATGGGCTAAGAGAAAAATGAAAGAGTAAAGGATCGGATATTATTAATGATGAATAACGCCCCGATACAATACAATTGCTAAGGCCGAAGGCCGTTCGTCCCCTACTATCGTAGAAGAGCTGCGAGTAATAAGCTAGAGTGCTAAGGCTAACAAGTTGCCAACCCTTTACAATGAAATAGCGACGTGCAGGGGTTAGGGTATGACATTTATAGCGACGCTAGCATCCAGGGGCTCGGGTGTGTACTGATGCAATCAGGTAAGGTAATTGCGTATGCTTCTCGGCAACTGAGGAAGCATGAAGTAAATTACCCCACACATGACCTGGAGTTGGGAGCTATAGTATTTGCTTTGAAGATTTGGAGGCATTACCTTTACGGAGAGTTGTGTCACATCTATACCGACCACAAGAGTTTAAAGTACGTGTTCACTCAAAAAGAGTTGAACATGAGGCAAAGAAGATGGATGGAGCTGATCAAGGATTACAACTTGATTATTGATTATCATCCAGGCAAGGCTAATGTAGTAGCTATTGCTCTCAGTAGGAAAAGTTCGACAGGAATTTTACTCACATGCTTACGAGCATTGAGGGCACACGTGGGAGTATCCACGGATGGGGCTTTATTGGCCAGATTTGAGGTGAGACCCACCTTGTTAGACAAAATCAAAAGGTGTCAAGGCAATGACGAGGAATTTCAGAAAATCCGTGAACGGATGCTTGTGGGACCCATTGAGGGTTTCCGTGAGAGAAGATGGACTCTTACTATTCAAGGAACGAGTGTGTGTGCCATCAGATGAGGAGCTCCGTAGACCCATCCTTGAGGAAGCTCACTCATCTGCTTATGCTATGCACCCGGGCGGTACAAAGATGTATCGAGACTTGAAAGAGAGTTACTGGTGGTCGGGGATGAAGAGAGAGATTGCAGAATATGTGAGCCGTTGTCTTACCTGTCAGCAGGTTAAGGCAGAGCACCAGCACCCCGCGGGGTTATTACAGCCACTTACCATCCCAGAATGGAAGTGGGAGCATGTTACTATGGACTTCGTAGTAGGTCTACCACAGACGGTTAGGAACTATGATGCAGTATGAGTGGTGGTTGATAGGTTGACCAAGAGTGCTCATTTCCTACCGATCAACACCACTTATACGCTCGAGAGGTTGGCCAAGTTGTACACTGATGAGATTGTGAGACTGCATGGGGTTCCGGTTACTATAATATCAGATAGAGACCCACAGTTCACATCATGGTTTTGGCCTAAGTTCCAAGAATCCATGGGTATGAAGTTGAGGTTCAGCACAACATTTCATCCTCAAACGGATGGGCAATCTAAATAGGTGATTCAGATTTTGGAGGACATGCTGAGGGCATGTGCCTTGGAGTTCCAGGGGAGCTGGGACAACCAGTTGGCCTTGGTGGAATTCGCCTATAACAACAGTTATCAGGCGAGTATAGGCATGCCTCCATACGAAGCATTGTATGGGAGAAAATGTCGGACACCGTTGTGTTGGGATGAGGTAGGCGAGGTTAAGCTCGAGGGCATCGTGCTAGTTGAGATCACCAAGGAGAAGGTGAAAGTGATTCAGGATAGACTCAAGGCTACCCAAGATCGGCAGAAGAGCTATGCAGATAAACGACGGAGGACGTTGGAGTTTGAGGTCGGCGATGAGGTATTTCTGAGAGTGTCGCCTTGGAAAGGGATCATCAGGTTCCTCAGTCGGGGTAAACTTAACCCGCATTACATAGGCCCATTCAAAATCATTGAAAGGGTTGGGGTCGTAGCGTACCGACTTCAGTTAACTCCAGAGTTAGAAAAGATTCATAACGTATTTCATGTTTCTATGCTCAAGAAGTATGTACGGGACCCGTCACATATTCTTGAGAAACCGCTGGTAGAAATCCGAGAAGACCTACACTATGCAGTGCAACCGGTAAAGATCATGGACCGACAGGTAAAGAAGCTAAGGATCAAAGAGGTACCGATGGTAAAGGTGCTGTTGGAACATATTGTTTTGTTGATGACAAACGACTAGTGTTACTTTTGGTCTATAAGTGATTGCAGGAAAGGAAGTTAAGTCATGCTTTGGAACAAGTCGTAGACCTGGACAAAGGACATATATGTCTTATTGTTTTATTGATGACTAACCATGCAGGTAGACCAGCGGATAGACCAGCCGATAGATCATCGTAGTTCTATCAGGAACGGAAATCCGAACTATACTTAGTTCTGTTCTGAGTGAATTATGATCGATGTTTATGGATGAGAAGATATTTTATATTGGGCCTGAAGTCCCATTAATCAAGATATTGTGCACGTGGGGTGACAATACTTGAGATTGAATGATTTTGAGACTACATTCCTGATATAGTTTAAAGTTCTGTAATGTGGCAGTTGATGAGAAAATTGGATGTCATTGCTATAATATCAACTGTGTGCCCCTGAAGGACAATGATGAAAAGAAATATGTGCACACAACATGCAACATGAATACGAATTCCTTTATGTCTACAATAATGAGATAAAGACATTATGTCTTAAGTTATACGTAGTAGTAATTATATTTGGAATTATTCTTGAGAAAGATTTTGAATTTGATTGAATAACTGCAACAATAAGAAATGCAGTAAATTGTAAGCATAGTTGGAAATATAAAAAGAGATGCTTGTGCCTAACTACAACCTAGGTGATTATAATAAGTGTTGATGACATGATTTATTTTGTAGAACTATGCTTGATTAACATGGTGCAAATATCATTTTATTGAACAAGGTTTTTGCACCATGTGAAATATTAATTGTGGTGAGTGCCTCCTATAGTGGATCTAATGTGAATAATTTTCTTATGTGTTTCACATGATTTCATGACTAGAATTTAGTTTAAACTAATTTGAAATGAGCTATATCCATACTACTTCTCAACCTTTCTGGCAGAAAGAGTTGAATGAGGAAAACTTTATGCAATGAATTTGCAATTACTTATAAACCTTCTATTTGTTTACCTGAAGTAAACATATATTATTCTATAAACAAAATTGTATAAATAAAGGTGTTGGAGGCTTTTAAGCATCTAGCCAAACCTAGAAACAACACATGAGAATCTTTTTATTTGAATGGTGTTTGATTGTATAATAAATAAATATCTAGTCATTACATTGTGAGCACCTGAAGTGTTCGTATACTAATTTCAAATCCTAGGAGGATCAAAACATGCCCCTTTTAAGTCTTTATGGACCAATATTTGAGAATACTCAATTATTAAATGTTTGATGTGCATATGAGCATTAACACTAAATTTGATGGTCTTAAGATACACATCGCAAAATCATGAGTTTAGACAATTGCTTCTGTTTAGAAACTCTTGAAGAGTTTGGTTACTGATGTCCATCAAATCTGTATAAATAATGGTGGAGGTTTCGTATACTAAAGATTGTCATTAGCTCAAATTATATGGAGTGGATTGATGTAAAACAATTAATTGGTCTAGAAGATCATGTGTTGTCCCTTTTTCTTAGCCAAGTTTTTTCCCAAAGGGTTTTCTTGGCCAAAGGTTTTTAAGTTATTTTGTAGTTTTAAGGAATGAGAAAGATTCATAACGTCTGGAAGACTATTATCCTCTAGAAGAGTGATTATAATATTAGTTCGGAAGATAGTACCCTGAAGGTATTAATTGGTTCTTGTGAGATCGAACAGTTTATTGGTCCGGAAGACCATATGCAACTGTACTCTTTTTCCTTAACCAAGTTTTGTCCCATAGGGTTTTCTTGGTCAAAGGTTTTAATGAGGCAGTTTGTGACTTTGAAATAACATATTATGATACATAATATTCGGAGTATTGTTTTTCTCTAGAAGAGTAAATTCAAATGCAATCCAGAAGATTAAGCCCCGAAGGCCAATGACTGTACTCTTTTCCTTTACTAAGTTTTTCCCGCATGATATTCTTAGATAAAGATTTTTAACGACGCAGGTCAATACAACACATCGTTTTACATATATTATGCACTCTTTTCCTTGATTGGTTTTTTCCCAAAGGGTTTTTCCAACAAGGTTTTTAACGAGGCATACAATGAGTATTAATGAATTTGTTAGTTGCTTTGTTAGTTGAGCATCACGAAATTTTCATTAAGAATCAAACCCCCTCTATTGAGATTAATGAAAATCATGATTTCTATTAAATGAGCATTAATGAATTTTTAATGAGCATCAAACCTATACAAATGAGCATATGTAACTTACAAGATGAGACCACAAATCATGATACTCAAACACACGATTCTAATACTCAATAACGGAGGTTGGAGTAATATGCATTGATATAACATTTTAAAATGAGCATAACATATGTACTAAATGGTAATTTACAAAACGAGTTTTCAAAAAATCAAAAGCTCGTTTGTGTATGTTCATTTTATTTAGGCATTTTACTCATTTGAGTTTAAAATAAAACTCATTTCTAACATGCTCGGTATTTACGGAGTAATATATAAAGCAAAAAAAGAAGGAAACAACAAATAAAGAAATTAAATGAAATAAAAGAAAAAAGACAAAGTAAAAGAAAGTAAAAATACAAAAGTAACGAAAAATATAAAATCAAAAACTCAAAATTAAAAAGGTTATAGAAAACCAAGTATGTAGGAAACGTATGTGTTTATTATTTTGCTCTGCTTGTGTAAAACGAACTATCATGGCGGCGTGAGTGCGTGACTTTGATATCCAGATTTGAACAGGACTACCGAATTTGATTTTACGAAGCCTTGCTCCTGGCTTATATGCGATGGTGGCGGAATAAGAAATTAAAGCAACTGGGAGCGAACAGATGATTCGGCCTGCCACGTCATTTAAAAATCGGGTGCACATGTACACCCGGGTGTATAATATAACTAGTTTCGTGATCGCGCGTTGCGCGACCGTAAAATGCCCAATATTATTGGTATAACTTGCAAATTAGGAGATATTCTTTGTTAGTATAGTTGATTTGCATAATTATTATGCACACATAGTTAGCCTATGATAAGTTCGTGCTATCGTGTGAGCCTGAGCATTTTTTACGCGTTGGGTTGCAAATGAGACTATGAGTCCCGTTTGGTGATCTCTTTTTTTGGCTTATCAGACTTAGAGCCCGTTTGGAGAACTCTGTTTTCGGCTTATCAGGCTTATCAGCCAGCTTTTTCACCAAACACGTAACTTTTACTTTCGCGCGCTGAATTGTGTAATAAGCCGAAAAAGTAAGGTTGGAGTTACTTTTCTGGCTGTATTGGCTGAAGTTACTGTAGAGGACCATTTTAGCTATTTTTACATATAATTTTTTCTTTAATTTATTAATAAAATATATTTTTAAAATATTTTTTTCTTAAATCAGCAGAATAAGCCAAAACAGCCACTCCAGCCAGAATATCATAAATTTCAGCAGAATCAGCCAAAACAGCCGATTTTGGTGCTACCAAACGGGCTCTTATTAGCCAGCTTTTTCACCAAACACGTAACTTTTGATTTCACACGCTGAATTTTGTAATAAGCAGAAAAAGTAAGGTTGGAGTTACTTTTCTGGCTGTATTGGCTGAAGTTACTGTAGAGGATCATTTTAACTATTTTTTCATATAATTTTTTATTTAATTTATTAATAACAAATATTTTAAATATAATTTTTTCATGAATCAGTAGAATCAGCCAATACAGCCACTTCAGCCAGAACTTCATAAATTTCAGCAGAATCAGTCAATTCAGCCAATTTTAGTGTTACCAAACGGACTCTATGAGAGCAAATAAATGTCAACACAAGAAACATACTCGTGATGTAGTGACTGCTCCCCAAACTCTTAGGAGGTGTTTATTTCGCTGCTAAAGTCACAGTTGTGTTAGTAAGACAGGTAAAGTAAACACGCTCGCTGCTTAAAAAGCCGCTTACTAACCGAAAGAGGTGCTTAAAGTGCCGCCTTACTAAGCATACCACCCCCTATGTATTAATTAGGCGACACTTTAAGCTTTTTCAGTTTCCGAATTTACCCTTGCCCTTACTCTATTGTTACCCCTTTATCCGTTACCCCCACCCCGCCCTTACTCGTACCTTACCCTTACCCCTCCCATACCCTACCCCCCACCCGACCCACCCCTACCTCGGCCCCACCCCGATCCAGACCCCACACTATCCCCACCCCTACCCTTACCCCTACCCCGACCCCGACCCCACCCCTACCCCCCCTACCCACCACCATCCCCACCCTTATCCCTAACCACGACCCTACCCCACTCCCTTGCCATTTGCCCGTACCTTGGCCCGCCCCCCGCCCTTACCCCACCCCTAGCACTTACCACCCTACCCTACCCCCTACCATACCCCCACAACAATGCCCCTACCTCAGCCTCACCCCGATCCCGACCCCACCCTACCGCCATCCTACCCCCACCCACCCCCTATCGTGGTAAGGGTAGGGTAGGGGTCAAGGGTGTTGAATTGGGGGTAGGGTGTAGGGTAGCGGTGGGGGTATAGGGCGGGGTTAGGGGTATGGGTATATGTACGAGATAACCCCACATATTATATTATATACATGTGTTAATGAATGTTTGTGTCTATATATGTATAGGGTTATTTTGGACATTTTAATGTTAAACGGTGTTTTAAACCATGTGAAGTAAACACGATCTTACAACATTGCTTATGTTATGGCCGCTTATTAACTCCGGTCTTAATAAGCACCGTTTATTAACCCATGAAGTAAAACAACGCTACAAGAAAGAAAGACATCATCATTTGTGATAAAAACAATTCCTAAACTTACTCCTAATTTTTAGATTTTTACTATCGGAGGAGCGATTAATATACACCATGTATACTCATATTAGTACTATATTAAAATAATAAATTTGAATACAGGTTAACTTAGTCACATTTATTCATCATCACATTCATTTTGTTCGTGCCGTACTCCATTATCAAATTCAGTCATATCAATAAATATAATAATTTTTAATCTAAAAAATTAACATCACACTTGTTTGTGTAATTCTCTGATCTCTTAATGTAGGCCGCCTGCTACCCTCTCCGGCTCTCCCCACCCCTACATGGCTACATGTAGTAAGTTTACCGCCCTGTCCCTATCTCCACATGCTACATAATGACCTCCTCCAAAAACCATCCCCACCCCACCCATGTACGTAATAAGAGGAGTTTGGGCAGTCGACCCTTATAATGTTTCCAAGTGAGCTGCCTATTTCAAAATCCTACAACAAGAGGTGTATCAGAGAATATTTGAGTAGGTAAACAATTCATATTGTAAAATGCATGCATATAGTATATGGGCAAGTTTCTGCAATTGACATTCCATATAGAATCCATATGAAGTTCATGTTGAATATATGCTCACTTCCTTCTCTTCTCTAGGAGTAAATGTCATAAAGTCCACTCAAGTGCTAGAATGTGGAGGGCCATTTTGTGATAATGCTTCATGAGTGTTGTGATCATCTTAAGTTTTCTATTGTAATAGTAAATTTACACAGATAAACAAATTAGAGGTATGATTCAAGTGAAAAAGTGTATATTGAATGGTTAACATCATCAAATATGAAAAAAGAAATTGCTTTTACCTATTGTGATCATTTTGAGTTTTTGACGGTGAAAGAACAAAAGAGAGGTTTAATGGAGAAATGACAAAAAAAAAAGGATGACACCCCATCCCTGAGGGCCCCCCAACACCGACCGGACGGCACGATGGGAGGATGTAAATTGGACTATAATCACAATCTGACAGATAGAGAGTGGGGCTCTGTCCCCGGTACTTGCAGAAGCCCTATGCATTTTTCAGCATAGTAACCCCTCATCGCAGTTGCCGGGATTCGAACCCGAGACCTAACCCTTGTGGCACTCCCTCGCTACCAGTTGAGCTACGCCCACCGGTGGAGAAATGACAAAATGAAGACATTGAGAAGGGTAAGGAGTAACTTTAGCTAATTGTACTAATCTCTGTTGCATTGATGTTACATGAACACTTATTACATGTCCTTCCCACATTCATGCTTAGAGTGCAGCTCTTATTTAAGCATTTATTTGGGTGGTTTGAATGAGGTGGAGTGTTGGGGGTTGAACAGAGCTTTTGCAAAATTGCTTTTCATCCTGCTTAAGAAATAATTATAGGTCATTGAAGAAAAATTCATCCAAGTCAAGTGTATACAAGTGTTCAAAATTCAAATACCAGTTTTAGCTATAATAGGTATTTCATACTCCTACAAATGTTGGTTTGCACTTTGCATATGTCTTGAATATTGAAAAAGTTTACTTTAAATCAACAAATTTAGCTAAGTAGGAGCAACTTTGACAAGAAACACACAAAGAATGCTATTGAAGCATATTATCAAACACTATTGTTTTACCCGAGGTTCATCAGGGGAGGGGGTTTGGAGGGCTGGAGTAACCTGGGATCAATCTCACTCTATTGAGAATTGAACCCGGGACCTCCCATAAAGAAAGTTTATCTAACTAATGTAATACTAACCATTGGTGATAGGCTTAGCCGACAGCACCCTTCGGAGTTCTGTAAAAAGCTACCAGTCAAATTATTATTGAAAAATAAAAGAAACTATACAAAAAGTGTAGTGCAAAATTGAACCGCAGATAACATAAGTAAAACTTAAAATTCGATATTGTATTGATTAGCTTCAGAGAAAACATGGAAAGAAAATTTATGTGTTAAGAAACAGCTAAAAACGAAGTCCTAAAAGCTTCAAGCGATACTATGGAAAAGTTGATAAGGAATAGCAATTGATTTTTCTCATAATAGTCTAGAAGCTATAAAACCCAAGAAAACCCAAATTCACCATGGCCAAAGATCATAGAATAAAATAATGAAATAGAAAACATTATCGAAAAGCAATCTCCGTATTTTGTGGTCACCTTTCGGAAATCATGATCCAATTTGTTAAACGTTTTTTAGTTTTTTCCAATATAAATGATCTATTCCAACTTTCGACATGCAGAATGAACTATGCAGCACCGTTGCTTGTGAAATCCATCCAACTCCTCTGGTTCTTTTACGCTTTTTCAATCGAAATAGACTAGAGAAATTGCCATAGGAGTAAAAGTAAGAGGAAATTCTCAAATAGGAGTATGTATGTTTTTTCCCCCCAAATAGGACCAATTTACTCCTATTCAAAACATAAGAATTTTACATTCCATTAGTACCCCTTATCCTCTTCTGGTTGCCCAGATATTTCACTCTCCTCTTCTCACGAATCTCACACGTATCTCCTTTCTCACCTGTCAAATATCCCCTTCTCCCCCTTTTCTTGAAGACGCCCCATCCCCTTCTCACTGTTGCCGACTTCAGCCTACACACAACATCGATCAACTTCTAGCTCCCTCACGCCGCCGCTGACTTCACCGCGCACCACCGCCTATGAGGTTTCTTCTTCTTCTTCTTCTTCTTCCTCTTCCTCTTCCTCTTCCTCTTCTTCTTAGTATTGACATAAATTTTTCTGATTACACTCATATCTTTGTTTTTCAGGATTTTGAATTGATTTTTCCATTTTTCATACATTTCTATTTAGCACTTCCGATTTATGAGTTCTTAGTTTAAAAACAGTTGATTTTCCAAAATTTTGGATGATTACTTCAGATTCTGCCAAGTTTATCGAAGAAATGTGTAGATTCTGCCAAGTTTATGGAAGAAATGTGTAGATTCTGCCAAGTTTATTGGAAAAAATGCTTTTGTGTACACATGTTCTTCTGATTTTTTGTAATTAACTTCATTTTACTGATTTTCGATTGTTTAATGTAGTTATTCCATTAAAAAAATATTTTTTCGAGTTTATGGTTATTGACTTCATATTTTTGCCAACTTTATGGCAGATTTGAATTAAAATTCCAAAATAAATCTGCCAACTTTACGCCAGATTTGAAATCCTTGTTCATGGAAAATTTGAAATTATTTTTTCAAGGCTAAATTTGCTTATTTAATGGCAGAATTATGACATCAAAGTTGGATGCTCGGAGGTGCAGTGTGGGCTGGGGATTGGCACTTTGGCAGTGGTGGCAATTTTGATAAAAGATAGTTACGATGATCAGAGTGTCGGTGGCGGATGGTGAATCCGGTGTGGGCAGCGATGGCTGATAACACATGTGGGGGGGAGCACAACGCTGGAGGGGATATGAGGCGGGCTGCGGGAGATGACATGAGAGAGAAGGTGTTCACTGTGAATTGTCGTTCCCAACTATTTAGTGCAAACCGACATTCGCCCCACTTATCTGATTTCTTCCCATTATTAGTTTAGGGTTATTTTGGTCCATCTGTGTGTATTTAACTCCTACTAAACATTATTACGGTGGGCACTCCTACATTTGCAATTTCTATCACTTTTACTCCTATATAAGTAATTAACTCAATAGACTACATAGCAAATGAACTTTTAAAAAGGGACTTGTTTTATTCTGATCGAGTAAACTGAGTTAGAATTAACGGAAAATGAGGGTTAACAACGTCAATTTATTGGAGCGTACAATGATTTTATGAGTAATCTCCAACTAATTAATGCAGCTCAGTTACACCAACATTTTTCAATTTCCCGTTATACCCTTACCGCTATTGGTGCTTATAATTTTTTAGATTCGGGGTGAAACAGGCGGGTGGAGAGGAATGTGCTGGAAAAAATGGCGCAACCACTGTGAAAAAATAGCGCCAATTTATCTCCATTGCTCTATAAAACTTGTTCTATCTCCATCTCCATATACAAGCACCGCCTCAGCCATCTCCACAATTCTTACCGTAGTCTTGATTTGGGAATTCAAAGCCTCTTATTCTATTTTCTCGTATATCACCCGTCTCAGTGCACTTCTTTTTTTTTTTTTTTTGGAAGGACAGTAGGACACTCTTCTAGCTATCTACCCATCTCCAACTTGGTACCGTCGACCTTCACAAAACGAGGTAATACTGTTTTTAATTTCTCAGTGATGGTGAATCTATTGGTTTGCAATTTGTCAGTTTTATGAATTGGGTTTTGGATAAAATTGGTTGTTAAGATAATTGAGTCTCTCCCTCAATGGAGGCTCGAAATTCTCACCTCCAGAGGTGACTGAAACACTTCAGTCTAGCAGTCCCTATTCCCTGCTAAACCTTTCAAAAAAAGAGAAAAGATAATCTGAATTCCAAATCAGATTTTCAAGAAATTTTCCCAACTTCCATTAACAAATAAAATGGTACGAAGATTGAGTTGATTTGTTTAGTGTTATCCTCGTATGTAAGGTTTTTGTAAAAATGTCCAAGTGAGCCAATTTATTACTACGTAGATTATTGGCTTAGCTTTGCTAAACTAGATGTGAAATTAGAGTTTTACATGAATATTTGGTTTGTTTATCTTTTGGATTTTTATCATAGAGCAGTGCCACTGATGGACTATTCCACAATAGGTGTGTACTTTGCTATTCATTGCAGTGTCATTTTGAAATTTTAAACCCTTATTAAACCATTAGGTATGTGTAGTTTATTGGTTGGTTCAGTTCACTTGATTGGTAAGGAATTTATAAGAGAATGCTCCTGCACACACTTGAGCATTCTATTAAGCACTAAGTTATTAAAGTAATACTATATATGTGCAGGCTGAATTTTGAAGTGGAACTTGCAATTCTTACCTATTGTAATCTAGATTGTATGTCTCATAAATACATAAATCGCTGGGGAAGGCACGATCTGCGTACCGGTCGTTCCGTACCCAAAAGCGGTACAATATCGATCCAGTCGCAGATGGGAACGCGAATCGGTACTGTCGACGAGTCGTCCCTTTCGCTCTTCACAAACGCTCGCAATCGCTCTTAGAATCTGTCCCAAACGTTGCGCAAATTGATTTGCCTCGCCATTTCCTGTCGTTGCGTAGGTGGAAACGTCGTTCCCCGTCGTTGACTAGAATGAAGCGTCGTTTCCCAAATTTGAAACAGGTTGGCGCTTCGCTTCTTTTCCCGTCGTGAAGTAACAGCCTACAAATTTGGAACCAGGCTCTTCGATATCTGATCTTACTCATCAATTTACCTTGTAACTTGTAAGTGTTATAAATTAAGGGAAAATAAATTACTTCGTACACCAGGGCAGGCTCTTCTTTTCCTACTTTATTCTCTCCAGTCTTTTACTCCCCTCTGGAATATTACTGTTTTTTATTTGTGTAATATTAATAGTTTTTAATTTGTTTAATGTTATGATTTATGATTATCAAATCTGTTATTGTTAATGTTATGACTTATGAGTTCTGTAATTCAATTTTATTATAGTACCAAAATTTAAGATACAGCGTACCGAACAAGTGGTACAGCGTACCAAACGCGTACCAGAATGAACCTACCCCCCTACGAATCGGATACGCTAGATCTAGCGAACCGCGTTCCTGATCCTCGTTCTCGTACCGAAGCGTTCCGCGAACCATGTGACTATGGTATGTCTGCATATATATCACCATGCACATCATTTGATTTTGGGGTCAAAGTTCCTTCTGTTCTTTACAGTGGTTTAGATTTTTGGATTAACTATCCTTCTATTGCTAGTTTTAAAACATGAGAAGTTCAGTTCTTTTAACAATATACTCACATCATCTTTTTTATTCTCTGCATATGTGCTATTTATATCTATAATATAATTTCTCTTTTTATGCATAGAAAGGATTATGCTACATATAAACATGAATTCTGCCTGGGTATTGATGAGTGTATATTTTTGTAAATTAGTTTAAACATTTGCCAAATTGTTTTAAAATTAGTTTTAAGAAACGGGAAAATCCTAATTGATTTGCTACAAAGATGAAATTGCGTTATCTAGGTGGATTAATTATGACCGAAGGATTTTTTTTTTCAAATTCAAATAACTGAAGACATTGAAGGCCGAAAGTATCCATTACATTCGGAACTGGAGGTTATACTTTTTAGGCTTGCACATCCTTCTTACGTGGGTTGACCGGTTGACACTCCACTCATTTAATGACATGTGTCCAATTTTTTTTAATGTTGAAGGCATAGCGTTAAAGATGCTCTAACTTCTTCTTCCTCATTTCAAATTCCCTTTTCACGCTATCGATCGATGTCTGCCCAAGACATCCATTCAGATGGTCATGGGTCTTGCTCGACGAAATCAAGCAGAGTAAATCCAAGAGCGAAGTGTCATCACAATATCAATTCCGTTTTGAGGGTTGTTAAAAATGGGATTAACACTGGGAGGAAGTTTCTTGGCTGCTCGTTATGACCGGTGATAGAGTATATGGGTCTGGACCCCATGACCCACATACTCTAAGGTCAAACACGCCAGCAGAACACTCACGCGGCACGCTACGGCCAGTAGGGGGCCCGCAACGGCCTAGGACCAAATCAGCCCAGAACGTCATCTGGACTTCTGGGGTCGCATCGGCCCATGGACCGCATCAGCCGGGCTCCATCCAGGCAAAATGCATTTTCATACTTTATTTACTAAGTGTTGTACTCAGCCCATTAGTGGCCCTATTCCGCCCAAAGAAGACATGATTATTGTAATAGACCCCAAGGGGCTAGTTATAGGGAGTTGAGAAATATTAATTACTCACTTTCTCTCTCTAGCTCTCACTTCTCTCTAGAATTAAATACTCTATCATTTGGTACTCTCGTCGAGAGCTATAACTTATCAAGTGAGAACCCCTCGTCGCTACCGGACGTTATCACTAGCTATGGGGAGAACTAAGTCAAAGAACCTCTTCGGCTGGGGGCACCAAAAGATTACTCCCTTTCGCTTCGTCTACATCTCAGCTCAGGGAGTGGGGGACTCCTGATAGAGTATATGGGCCTGGACCCCATGACCCACGTACTCTAAGGCCCGCATTGGACAAATCAAAACGGGAGTCTGCGGCGCAACGTCCACAACAAGAGCAAAGGATAAACGCTTCGACCACGCATACAGGATTAGAAGCAATGGACCACATCGTACTATGGAAAGGCAGGAAAACATCTTCAAACTCCAGGAGCTGGGGAAGGCACACGACGGCCTGAAACAAGAGTCAAAACGCATCGGAGCAAGAACCTCTTCGGTTGGGGGCACCAAAAGATTACTCCCTTTCGTTTTGTCTACATCTCAGCTCAGGGAGTGGGGGACTCCTGATAGAGTATATGGGCCTGGACCCCATGACCCACATACTCTAAGGTCAAACATGCTAGCAGAACACCCACGCGGCACGCTACGGCCAGTAGGGGGCCCGCAACGGCCTAGGGCCAAATCAGCCCAGAACGCCATATGGACTTCTGGAGTCGCATCGGCCCATGGACCGCATCAGCCATGGGACCGCATTGGCCAAAAGTCATTGCATCGGCCGGGCTCCATCCGGGCAAAATGCATTTTCATACTTTATTTACTAAGTGTTGTACTCAGCCCATTAGTGGCCCTATTCCGCCCAAAGAAGGCATGATTATTTTAATGGGCCTCCTAAGCCCAAGGCTAGGGGCCCAAATCCACATTTTTACCTATAAATAGACCCCAAGGGACTAGTTATAGGGGGTTGAGAAATATTAATTACTCACTTTCTCTCTCTAGCTCTCACTTCTTTCTAGAATTAAATACTCTATCAACCGGTAGATGTGTTATTTTTTTATATTCTGTTATTAGAAACATGGTAGAAGGAGCTAGGGTTCATACAACTTAATAGCCAGTCAAGAATAGCGGAATAGAGAAAGCCATAGCTATCATCTTATTATTTGATTGATGTTACGAAGTGTGTTTTGTCAAGATCAAATCTTGGACTGGAAGTTTTATTTGAGGATTTTGTATGTGTGTCAGGATGAAGGTTGCAATTTCTTCAAGTGAGAAGATGAAATTGAGGCAAAACCATCTGTTGAATTAGATGAAGAGGTCAATAAAGTTCAGAAGCCACAAATCCAAATTGAGCTAGAATTTCAGAATAGGTTGCTGGAAGAAAAGTTGAAGAAGTTGCAAGTTAAAAATAAAAGTTTGAAAGAAGAAGTCGAACTGAAGAAAATTGAAGCTGAAGAAATGCGGATTGAATATTCAAGTGTTTAGGGAATGAGAAAAAATATTGCATTTGTCTAATGTTGTCATGGCTTTTTTTCTGGTTGTATATTTGTTCTTCAAATGAATATTGTTGTAGTTGGTTTAGTACTATGTAGTATGTATAGTATGTTGATCTAGACTTACCAATATGTGTTTGAGTATTGGTGGAGTTATGAATGTATTTTTTTTATATTGGTTAATATATTGGTCTTCCCAAATTTGAAGTGCATACTGGTGCATATAGTTTATGCTTTATTAGGTTCCCTCCCAGAATAAATTTTGATAAAAAAAAATGTTTAAAACAGTGAGGAAAGATAGAAATTTGAGGTGTTTGGTTCCAGTAAAGTCTTTGTTTTGCTCATATACATTTCATGGCCTTCTTTGATGCTGTTTTAGATATTAGATGTCCCAGATACGGAGTAATGACATATTTGGCATTTGTATTTACACAAGGAATTGCTGCATTAAACCATTTAAGGTTTGTCCCATTAGATGAAGTTGTGTGATGGTTTATTTTTTCTGTCAGCTTATCAGCCCGCAGATTCAACAAAAATATGGTGTGCCATTGCTTTTGATCCTTTACTTTCCAACGTAAAGCTGATTGCATATTTTTGGGACTTTTATACTGCTATAAAGTGAAAAAAGTTGTTGGTGCATATTACTTGTATATTGCTGCATAAAGTGGGACTTTTATACCATCAAGTGAACTGATATACTACTGCTATAAATTATTCAAATGTTATTGGATCACATAATTCCGTTGGTCTTTTATTTTATTAGTATTAATTACAAATATGATCATGATGTAGACTAAGCCATCCATAGCCTTCATATTCAAACACGCATCCCAACAGACCCTATTGGATTTGGTATGACCACCTCTTGGTAAAATATTAGTTATACCCTTCTGGACACAGAGATATTCAAATTCATAAAGCTATTTACTTCTGAAAATTACTAAGGAATTAGAGTGATAGAGAACACCTAGAAGTGGAATCCCTACTCATTCGGGCTGAAGGTCAACTGTATCAGGCCAAAAATTGGAATTCTTAATCACAGACACGCACTCTCAAGAAATCCACATTTATACCAAACTCCAATCCAAATTCCCTGCCTTTCAGTGCTGGAAATGAAACCGGCATAGCTCCAGTTGTCATTCTATCACAAATGGCAATTTCTCGCATTTACTATTAGCACAAGGGTAAATATCCCAAGTATGTGCTCTTACTTTTGAGGTAGGGATTGATTCTCCAAACCTAGTATACTGGTGCATATTACTAGTATAGAGCTTGCTGGTGCATATTACTTGTATACATGGTGCTGTGTTAAAATATCATTTACGATTATTAAAGACTTAAATAAAGAGAACAATATAGATCGATAACGACAAGTGGTAAATACATAAACTGGGCAAACATTACAACCACACTTTATAAATCAACA
The DNA here is from genome assembly GCA_945859915.1 of Cuscuta epithymum. Lineage (NCBI taxonomy): Eukaryota > Viridiplantae > Streptophyta > Magnoliopsida > Solanales > Convolvulaceae > Cuscuta > Cuscuta epithymum. The sequence continues at coordinate 410,579 of CAMAPF010000958.1, forward strand.
TACATGTGGTATGTAGTACCAGATCCTCAGAATGATATAAAAAATTACAAACTCATGCAACACAAAATCATCTACCTAAACTTCATAGAACAAACTGCAATGCCGCCCAAGACATCCTAAGTACGTGATATCACAAACTCAAATTGCTGCCTAAAACGGAAGTTTGACTTAGTTGATAAATGTTGGATCCAGAAGTTGACCCTTCTGCCAATTTTTTTGGCCCTTGTAATTGGCCTGGAGCTTGAAAAAGACAATGATAACATATAAGATACACAAATTACTCATACACAACCAAAGTCGAGTATAATTATACATTACATGCCAGAAAGTAATTTATTTTTTTCTTCAGAATCCATATAGTTTATACATTACATGCCAGAAAGTAATTTATTTATTTTCTTCAGGATCCATAGTTCATCAGGTTCGACGTCAAAAGAGTTACACTAACCATTCAATTAAATAAAGTAATTTATCTTTTTCTTCATATACAACCCTTCATGCCAGAATATTAAGTTTACACGATCCATTGCAGCCATCTACAAAGAATAAAAAAAGATTTATCATTACCTTGGACTAACCACTTAGCTTTTTCAATGACACTTGTAAAACACTCTCAATATTAGTAAGAACCTCATTAGAAACTAAATTTACTTCAAAAATTTATCATCAGATGGTAAGTGGGTCAAGTTAAATTAAACAGACTTCATTATTACTCAAAATATGGTTTCAATTTCTACAAAATGCTAAATGGCACGGGTGTGGCATTTCATCAAACACTTAATACCAAAGTAAGACCCATGCCTGGAACCATCCCTTTGCACTTTGTTCATCCCATACGACTCTATTCCATATGTGAGTGAGATGAACGTGCTTCCCTGAGCATTTTGTGCATGAAAGACCAATTTGGAATTCTGGTGTTGAGTAGTCATGATTGGCAGGTATGTTGAACCATGGTATAAGCCGAGGACGTAGTGGGTAATCCATACTAATGAACATACTAAATAATTAAGGAAACTAGGTCATCTTTCACAATATTTAATCGTATAAAATATACACACTACGAGCCAAACGATTAAGATTTAAGAAGCTATCAAGAAACTATTTTTAGAGAGTATGGATTCAAAAATTTACCTATTATTAACGTAGTGGCGGCACCAGTAAAAATCTGTCGTCAACTCCGTCGTTCTCTGCCCATCTTCCACTTCTGAAACTTTCAAATTTTGTTATTGCTCCATAGACGTAATGGGTTTAAGGTATTCCAGCTTCGTAGAGGAGTTTTAGCCGGTCACAAGTCATAGGGATTGTTGACGGAAGAGAGGATACAAAGGTTGGTTTGTTTTTGGATTGTTAAAAATTGGGACCATTTTGGGAAGACCGGGTAAAGGTTGGATTATTAGTGTCAATTTTTCCTATATTGTATTGTATCTTTTGTAAATGTTATTAACTATGATTAGTACTAATAATAACAATTATTGTCAATAATAAAATTCGGTTTGGTTCGATCCAAACCCATATTTAGAGTTTATAAACCGATTCCGAACCATTTTTTCGGGTCTCAAAATTTATCGGTTCGATTTATTTCAACGCGATTCGATTATTTTTGCTTCGGTTTTCGTTTTTTGGCTCAAAATGCCAGGCCTAGATATGTTTACACTAATAATTAATAAATGTAAAATACTCCCTTTGTAACTTAAAAATCTTCTCACTTTCCTTTTTCGTCCGTAACAAAAAAATCTTCCCATTTCTAAATCTTCCATCATACCCTCAATAATTTATAAAATAATACACTATTACAACTACTTTTTTTGGATTTATCCTACATTCCACCACATTATTCCACTATTTTCCCATCATACCCTCAATAATTCATATCATCTTTCACTATTCTTAATCTACTTACTTTTGAAATGGGAAGATTCTAAAGTTACGGAGGGAGTAATACTTTTAAATTCCTATTAGCATGATGATTCGATACATTATTAGGTTTGAAGTTACGAAATAATTGAACAAAATTTGATCCTGCAGCTAGCGTGGGTTGCAAATAATGTTGGGTCTATCTGCAGGTGGGTGGCCTGGAGATCAGACGATGGGCGGGCATGCATATGAGAGTTAGTAACAGCTCCAAATGCGGGAAAAGGTCGCGTCAAGTGAATATATATGTATGTGGGGGAAGCGAGTAATTCGGCATGTGGGGGTGGCCCCGCAGCAAGCTAGCACGGTGGCGATCGATCCATGTGAGGGAGATTGCCGACAAGTCTCCTTATCGCCGATAGCCTCAACTTGTTTCCGATTCTTAAACCACATGCATCTCCATCTTTCTTTCATTAACCTCGTGCATGCATTGGGGTAACCTTCCACGGTTCCACCAGCTGCCTAGCTGGATTTATTACTACCTATGTTCCATTAGAAGGTTCTCGCAGAAGGTTCTCGTCCATTATTCACATGGTTAAAAACACTTAAATTATTTTTAATATTTTACTTTATATGAAGCACATCAAACTTTTATCAAATTTACATTTTTTTCAGCTTTTGTACCGGTTTTAATGTGGTTTCTAAATATGTAAATTTTATTTACTAAAAATAATCAGAGTGTGAACAGAGATTAAGTTGTTTTATCGTTATTCAAGCATCGTAAACCGTCAACGAGAACCTTCTAGCAGGACGGAGGGAGTATATTATACTACTGTTTCAAAATCAATGACACACTTTTATTTTACAAAGATCAAGGAAATTTTTGTACTTAAAGGTGAATTTTACTGTAGGGTGTAGAGTACATTGTAAAGACACTATTCAGCACAGTTTTAGATTTGTTTGCCAAATGGGAAGTTAAATTGACATTCATTTTGAAACGATAAAAAAAGAAAAGTGTGACATTCCTTTTGAAACGATATACATGTACAAAGTATATGTACATGTATATACTTTGTACATATGTAGAGTAAGGATCTTGTCAGGCCAACCTGACATGACCCTGTTCAGCCTAGCCCATTTGAGGGTATTTCGGCCTAACCTTCCACATGCATTTTATATACTTCGTATATAAATAAAGCACATTATGTTTAAAAAAAATTATTCAACTATCTTCTCAACTAACAAGAAAAACCATCAAGCCAATCCCATTTGAGGGACTTCCCGGTGGATTTTTGTATGAAATGTTGCGAACATGTTCTCTATTAAGTGTAGATTACCTCCACAAAAATTTGAATTTTGATCAGAAAGTCAGTCAAATGTGCAATTGTAAAACACTGTGTTGTTTAGTTATATATATACTTCATATATATATATATATATATATATATATATATTACAATGTTTTTAAATAATTTATTTAATTGCTTCCCTGATTGGCTTTTAGGCTGAAATTTTGTGGACATAATCTATACATTACGAGGAATATACTCACCAAATTTCAATGAAAATTAAAGTTCCACGGAGAAGCCTATCAAACTTCATGAAGATTGGAGAGTCGTTTATTGTTTCAACAGCAATTGCATTGCTTTACAAAACTACAACTACTCCCATTTAAAATTAATGTATATATTTTTCAAATTGGGCTCAGCTCAATGTAAAACTTTTTACTTATATTTTAAATTTTTTAAGTTATCAACAAAATTAAACATTAGGCCTGCGTAGTTTGAACTTAAATAATAATCCCACTCACAGTACATGCATATAGAGAAAAAATTGGGCCTAATTTTGGATCCGGATCCTCGGTCATACGACATAGTTTCTTGCAATAGGGGATGGCTATATAGCAACCACGATCGCCTCGAGATTGGCGAAAGAGTGGACCCCAAAATCTCCCGCCCTTAATTTTGCGATCGGACGGCTGTGAAGAACTGGGCTAGCTTGCTGTAAAGCAAGGTAGAGGCTCCAGACCCCTTAATATTTTTCTATGCATGTAATCTTGAATTATTAGCGATAGCAAATACTACATCCGTTCTTAAATAAATGCAACAATCTACTTTTCATGTTCGCCATTGCACAATTTTAACCATTATTATATTTAATTCTCATTTAGTAATTTTTTTTTAAATAATTCAACTTTTGAAAATTTAGGATGAAACAAATTTAACAATATATATTTGAAATTATACATTAATTAATACTCCCTCCGTCCCTTAAAACTTTGTCATCTTTCCTTTTTGGAACATCCCAAAAAACTTTGTCACTTTCCTTTTTAATCAATTATTGTGTGGTTTATGTTATTTCTCTCTCCTCTATATAAACCTCAACTACACAATGTTTACTTTATTATTTTCCATGCCGGTCAACTTTGGCAAAGTTTTAAGGGACGAACGTAGTATATGGTAGTCAAAGTAGAACAATTGAATAATGTAAATTTCGACATGTTGCATTTATTTAAGAAGAAAGTTACTACGGAGTAGTATATTTTTATTTCTAAACATAATAATGAGAGCATAGACTCTAATAGAAATAAGAAATTTCTTGAAGGATTAGCAAAACATGAACACAACAAATAAAGTATGTTAATCATGTTTCATTCTGAAAATAAGATTTTTAACAGTGTCAATAAACAATAAAGAACTGCATCTTTTCAAAGTAAAAATGAGTTCTTTTTTGAGAATAATGATGATACTCATTTACTCACCATTATAACTGTGGTACGTTTTACTTCAAAATCTTCCCACAATGTTACTCCATATCCATATATATTCGCCAGCTGAGTGGTTCATTGTTTTACAAAGTACTGCTGGTATTAATTAACAGCAACCACCATGCATGTTTTACTTTCTTTTTTACCCAATCAGTACGGAGTTTTTGTTTACTGATCGACCGGGTACCATGTTCCTCAACCATCGTTCGATCTGTATTCTGAAGTAAATGTCCAATCTTGTTTTTATGTTTTGTTATTATGGTACATTTAATTTTATGAAAATTGAAACCAATGAAATTCTTCAGAAGAGTATGTAATTTAAAATGTAATGATTCAAAACTCCCACTACAAAAAACGGAATTGACACAGATTTATGGTAGCTGTTTCCTAAAATTAGTACTCCCTCTGGAATGATATTCATACTTTCCTTTTTCATCTGTCCCGAATTTATTTCTTCTTTCCCTTTATGGCAAAGAATTTGTAGTTCACAACCATTCTTACACATTCTTACACATTTCTCTCTCATCTGCACAACTCTCCACCACACATTCCTCACTATCTTAATATGTGTGCAAATGTACTTGTGAAGATAAATATGGGACGGAGGGAGTAGGGATTTTGACAAGTATATGCCAAATTCGTGCCAAAAACAGTTTGGCACGAGCTGTTTAGCATGAGATTATCGGTGAATTCATGTCAAATTCGTGTCAATCCCATATTTTTTGTGTAGTGTAATTCAAAAGTAAAACGATCATTATTAGAGTAATAATAATAATAATAACATATGTATAGTAATAATAGATAATAATCATACAGAGTTAGTAGTATTCCGTAATAAGTATAATAATTCTCATTATGAGGCGTAAGTCAAAATTGACATTAATAATCTCCATTTTTATGCATTTAAAAAAAACATCCTCTCTGATAAAAGTTGACACAATAATAATAATAATAATCTCAATTTACAGAACCGGTGAGTAATAATAGTGTTATATTTCCCCTTAATTTTTTGCATGATCTATAAATGCTAGAGAAATTAAGAGCCCGTTTGGCAACCCAGTTTTTTGGCTTATCAGCCTTATCAGCCAGCTTTTTCACTAAACACGTAACTTTTGCTTTTGCGCGCTGAATTGTGTAATAAGCAGAAAAAGTAGAGTTGGAGTTACTTTTCTGACTGTATTGGCTGAAGTTACTGTAGATGATTATTTTAGTTATTTTTACATATAATTTTTTCTTTATTTTATTAATAAAATGTATTTTTAAAATATTTTTTCCTAAATCAGCAGAATCAGCCAATGCAGCCACTTCAGCCAGAACTTCATAAATCTCAGCAGAATCAGCCAAAACAACCGATTTTTGTGCTACCAAAGGCTCTAAAGCATTATACAGGTTATATTATATATTTGATCTTAAATTTATATTCACTTTAAATTTTATTAATATTTTGGATAAAATGTACTAGTACTTTGTAATGCACCAATTATAGGGGGTGTTTGGAACTGATTCTGCTTCTGCTTCTTTTTTAAAAGCAGAAGCAGAATCAGAATCAGTTTTCAGAAGCTGGTACCTCTCAGCTTCTAAAAAAACTGATTCTGAGAGTAAATTAGAGCTCCAGAAGTTCTTCTGGAATTTCACCCAAACACTCCAGCTTTTGCTTCCGCTCTCTGAAGGAGCAGAATCGGTTTTGGGAATCACATCCAAACACCCCCATACTCCACAATTTATCCATATTTTTTACTTTAATCACTTTGGTAAATGACTATTATTATACGCTCTATTGTTCAAAATGTCAATAGGTTGTAAAAATTGCTGAAGAGGCGCCAAAATATTGGACGGAATGAACCCGGATAATTAAAAAACATTAATCAAGTATCAAAATTTAATAAAATAAAAAATATAGACTATATATATTTGCAATTGACACGAAACTTGTAGGATTATAAGTGGAATTAATTTAGTAAAAGTACATGAACATAATGCACTTCTAATTCTTATCTACTAAAAAAGAAATTCTCTTCTATTCCTTAATTTATTCTCTTCTAGCAAAAATTTTCAATGGCTAATGTTGTATCTTTGTCGTTTACTTTTCCCTTCTCTGCACTTCTCTGTATTGTAACTTCAATTAATTATCATTAATAAATTCGGAAAGTTTCCCCGGCACTTTCCCTACCAAGAGTGGTTTGCCCCGGGTAAAAAATAATAATAATAATAATAGCATTAAAATAGACCATTAAAAAAAATAGTATTAAAATACTCCGTAATAATAATAATAATCCGTAATAATGTAGGCAGAAAAACAGAGGAGAGATGCATGCAGGCTTTTGCAGTGTGTACAAGACGTCACTATACGGATGATCAGACACGCTACCTTCCATTCTCATGCTTACTGAAAAGTAATTCCGGAACCCATGTTACTTTTACCATTTTTTGCCTTAAATATTCTCACCCCAAATCATGCAGCCTTAAAATTTAATTCTTTACCCTTTTTACCATTTCATTTCTTTCTCCTTTTAAAATCGCGAGGTTGGTTTTGCAAAATTGCGAGATTGGAAGGAGGGATAGTAGATTCAAAATTGCAAAAAACTTATTCTTAAAATAATTTTGAGCCCTTTCCCAAAAAAATGAGCCCTGCAAAGCAGTTCTGCACTTTTATCTAAGCATTCTCATATTTTATACGAGTACTAGTATTTAGTTCTACTCTCTCAAGGAACAGTAATAGTTCTAATAAGCAGATCCATTGTCCAAAAAAAGGTTGAATCGCCAATCCCAAGCGCCCCCTACGCCCCGACCCGACAGAGCACATGGGAGGATGTAAGTCACGGTGACTCAATCAGCTAAGTGGCAGTAGGTCATACGCCCGTGCGCACCAGAAGTCCAGCTTTATTTCAGGTTCTGTGACCTCCACCCGATCGCTGCGGGGATTCGAACCTTGGTCATTGTCCAAATTTCCCACCACTTTGCCAACTGAGCTACCCGTGCGGATTTAATAAGCAGATCCAAACACCCTCTTCCATGGTATTAGGTGTGAAATAAGAAAAATAAAAATTACTCCGTGTATGATTGAAAGTTGTTAAGGGATCCAAATAAGTAGAACTATAAATTAACTATTTTCAAAGGAAAAGAGATAAAGTTTTGAAGGGTAATAAATGTAAATTGACAAAATCCAATGCGGCATAGAGAGTATATTATTACACCCATGAAAACATCAAGTACCAATTGAATAAATTAAACATAATTCATTAGTATTTTTGTTTAAATGTTTTTTCTTGGAATAAATTTTTATTCTTGCATTTTTAAATTTGATCTAGTGTGGTAAGAGTGTAATAGGAAAATTCCCAAAATAAGAGTATCATATTGTCCAAGTGACGTTTGCAAAATGATTTGTTTATGTCATGTCTGGTCTGATATGACACATGTTTAAATAAAAACATTTTACTGCAATTCTTGTATATATTTGTAATCCATTATGAGGTTTAGAGCCCGATTGATAACATTGAAATTAGCAGAATCGATCTATTTTGTTAAAATTTATAAAGTTTAGACCGAAGTGGCTAAATTTGCTGATTTTGTTGATTCATGAGAAAATTATATTTAAAATATTGTTTAATAAAATAAAGGAAAAATTATATGAAAATACATAAAATTACCCTCTATAGTAACATAAACCAATCCATCTAGAATAGTAACTCTAATCTTACTTATTTTGATTATTACACAACTCAACGAGCGAGATCAAAAGTTATGTAGTTGGTGAAAAAAATCGACTGGTGAGGTTGGTAAGCTCAAAAACATGATCACCAAACGGGCGTGAAGTTAACTCTACCCTAATTATATACGGATAATATGTATTGAAACTAATATATTTTTTCAAAGAAATATAATACTACCTCTGTCCCTATTTGATGGTAACAATTCTTATTCACATGATCAACACTTAATCTTTTACTTTATATATCAAATTTTTATCAAATTTGATTCAGGTGTTTGTGACTATTTGTAAAGCTTTTAATGTAGTTTTTGAATATGTAATTTTTTCCCTAAAATTAATTTGAGTGCGGACAGAGATCTGTTTGCTTTATCGTCAATCAAACATCGTAAACTGTAATGGTATCATCAAATTGAGACGGAGGGAGTAACACATTAATAAATAATAGTGTAAAATTCAACATGTTACACTTATCAAAATAGAATATGTGAATAGTGTGACAACATGTTACACTTATTTACAAATGAATTTGATATTATTAAATGAAAGTTGAGATAACTCCTAGTATGTGGGAACGGGACACGACTAGAGGGTAGTATATTATTCTTGAAGTGAATAGTAAACACTTGCTTTTGAAAACCTATTTGTACAACCTCACACGTTTCCAAAATCTTTTAGCCTAACATAGTACGTAGTACTATTTCGAAAAACTAGTTCATATGAGGTCTAAATGCAAAATATCACAAATCTAAGCGTTACATCAACAATATACCCCATATTCCCATGAAGGAATAGAAGGGATTTCGTGATCTAAAATTGTCTCCACGTTGTTTAATGTCGACCGTGACACGAAAATCTAACTTGTGAATGTTCGGGACTTCGGGGTAATCTTCCTCATAGATTTAGGGTATAATAATATGAAAACGGGTAAGAAAAGAATGATATGATCAGACCATATACATCACATTAATATGGCCTAATGACACTTCTTTTCGATGTTTATACAAAGGATGCGAATCAAGACAATAGATTACAAGTATCAATGTCTAGCTAGTTCGAGCTTATGAGGATCATTATATCTTACAACTAAGGGCCAGATGAAAAGAGACTAGCTCATTAAAGAGTATTTTCCTAAAATATTATCGAATATTGAAACTCATGGGAAAACTGAAAATGGGAGTAAAGTTAAAATGTGAATCATTATCATGTAAAATTGAATATGGGTATAATAAATAGAAGTTACTAATATACCATAGTGTTATATATCACATTTTTGCTCATCATCTTTATTTTAATAATGCATATGTAATTATTTCACCATTAAAGTAAATTTTATGAATAAAATGACAAAAAAATATTTCATGTAATTAAGGTGTACCATTTCACTAAACTTACTCGGATTGTATTATAATCTTATTTAATTTGTTCTGATTATTGCACACTTAGGCTGCCTGCAAGCCCCGAGGGTGAAAAGCCAAATTTGATTCTTTCACTCCCAAATTTACTCCAATCCACGTATTCATGCGTGCCAAACCTGGTAATATAGCACGTATCTAGTGGGAATTCCGAACCTCATTCACAGAGAGAGAATGGTGTTGCAGTTCCGTCATGGCATTCTAACAAATGTGGGTTAGTGAAATAAACAAATCCCAAATATTTTAAATGGATTATAACTTTTTAATTAGTATTTCAATTTTTATAAAAAGTATATCAAAATTTATATTTTTTATTACCTTTCATATGACATCAATATTGTATATATAAAAGTTAAAAAATTAAAATATAAATTTTCATCTGTTGAAGATTTTTATGTTCAAAATTTTTATTAAGTAGACCCAAGTGCTAAAATTAAGACCTTATGTTTAAAATAATTTTTTACCCATTTCAATTATTTTTTTCAAAAATAGTTATAAATTAACGAAAACAAAATTAAACTCCAAATATATTTATTTTAACATCGAAATGTTCGACTTTTAAAATCATAATTATTCGCAAAAAAGTAAACAAAAAAATGATTTATAATAATAAAAGGAAGACATTAATTAAAGAAAAAACATTGATAACTGAATATATTGACGGTGCTGAATTGGAGTAAAAACTAAATTGACACAGTGAATACGAATACATTGATGGGAAATTTGATTTATTGACGGCGTTGGGTTGCGGTTAGCCTTATGAGTGCAAAATAAAAAATTTAGACCTCGTTTGGTAACTAAAATCGGCTGAATCCGCTGATTATGCTGAAATTTATGAAATTCCGACTGAAGTGGTTGTACTAGTTGATTCTGTTGATTTATGAAAAAAGATTATACTTAAAATATGTTTCAATAATATAAAGGAAAAATTTATGTGAAAAATAGTTAAATTGATTTTCTACAATAACTTCAGCCAATATAACTAGAAAAATAACGACAATCTTACTTTTTCTTATTATTACACTACTTTGCACGCAAAATAAAAAATTAAGTATTTGGTGGAAAGAAATGACTGATTAGTCTGATAAGCTGAATAACATTAGAATCAAATGGGCTCAAAATGTTTCATAAAAAATGTCTGTTCATACGTCAATAGGAGTTGACCAATTAAAGTCAAAGCTAGACTCATTGACCTTGCCAAATGTCTTACTACCATTGAAACCCAACTTCAGCAAGGTGGTTGCCCTAGAAGTAAGAGCATGTATTACCTAAGCTTATTGATATAGTAGTAGTTTAGGGTTGGGTGTTAATAATTAAGAGAGCCAAAATGAAACACATTATTAATTACTCTAGTAGTGTCTAGCTACTAACCTTCCCTGTATTTCATTTAACAACAATATTATATTATTACTTTTATATTTGTTATATTATCAGAGTATTTATATATATATATATGTTTGAGAAAGGGAAGTACGATATAATCATGCCCACCCATTCTTTTCCATCTTAGCTATTCCCAATTGTCTCAAACTCCGTATTTCCTTTCTGGGTCGTCCCAAATTGATATTTCTATTTCTCATTTTGGAAAGAAAAATGTCGTCAACATTATTTCACTTTTTTCAACTCAAATCTCAACCACAAATTTGGGATTCTCATTTTGGGAAGAAGATAGTATAAGCTTTGTTATTTCCCCTCATCTCCTTCTTCTATCACTAATCATTGTTTTGCTTTAAATGTCTCTTCCTATTTCATCTTCAACTTCCTCAACTATAAATACCCTTATTAGCTAATTAAACTCAAACCATATATTTATGCACATTCACATATGTGAATGTTTTGCTTTAGCTAAGCATTTTATTTTAATTCGATCAATCAATAACCAAATATCATACAATTTAATTAAGCAGAAGTGAAGTAGAAGAGAATCATGGAGTTTGTTGAAGAGCGTGAGATGCAACGCGAAGGGGAAATAGAAGAGGATTATGGAAACTCCGGCGCGGCGGCGGGCGGCGGCGGGAGGAAGAGCACCGGCTACGGCTATTACTTTCGGTACAGAGAATGCCTAAAGAACCACGCGGTGGGGATTGGAGGGCACGCGCTGGACGGATGCGGCGAGTTCATGCCGGCGGGAGAGGACGGGAGTCTCGACGCGCTCAAATGCGCCGCGTGCAATTGCCACCGCAACTTCCACCGCAAAGTGACGGAGAGTGAGGGCTACGCGCCTCACCACCACCAAAACAACCACCAGCAGCAGCTCCTCTCGACGAATTTCTCCTCGTACCACGGCGGGTACCTCCACGTGCCGCAGCCGCTGGCGGCGCTCCGGCGGGACGAGGAGGACATGTCGATGGATCCGAGCGGCGGCGGCGGCGGGGGAGGGTCGAAGAAGCGGTTCAGGACGAAGTTCTCGGCGGAGCAGAGGGAGAAGATGATGGCGGTGGCGGAGCGGCTGGAGTGGCGGATACAGAAGGAGGACGAGGCGGTGGTGCAGCAGTTCTGCGCGGAGGCGAACCTGAAGCGGCACGTGTTCAAGGTGTGGATGCACAACAACAAGCATACCCTGGGCAAAAAACTGCCGCAATCCTGATCGCCGGAAGCTTATCTATCGTCTCCGGCCGATCGATATTCTGGCATTGCTTCTGTAATTAGAGAACTCATCACCGCCGATCATCATATCAATGAGTTGAGATTAATTAAGAAATTGTTCTGCCTGCCTTATTATAATTAGCTTCCTTAATTATATATATATTTAACCTATGTAGTTATTACTACCGGCTTCATTTTTTTTTTGTTATCATATCTTATTTGTCTCTTTCTGTATTTAATCTGTACTCTGCTAGAGTACCGGTCAATCAGTTGCAAGAGATTGATGAGAGCATCTCTTATGATTATTATGGATTATTATATTTATTAAGACAATTAATTAATTGTGTCTAGGCTGATTTAGTTCTTTAATCCGGAGTATATAATCTCACTATAATTTTCACGTTTAATTTGCCATGCAAGGGAAAACATATTTGTAGCGGAAAATGGCTCACCAAACTATATACAAAATGAAAATGATGGTTATTTTTAGACAACGAATTTAATGTTTTATATGTAGTTTATTTAAATATTTTTTAGATTAGACTAATATATACGAAGTAGATTTATGGATTTGATGTATAAGTCATATAATATAGTACTCTGTATAATTGCTTTATACTCCTCCCGTCTCTTAAACTTTGCAAATTTGATGTATATTTTTAGATGAGACTAATATATACGAAGTATAAATGCTTTATACTCCTCCCGTCTCTTAAACTTTGCAAATTTTCCCTTTTTTGTTTTCTCACTAACTTTGTCATTTTTCATTTTGAATAAGAATTTGTGCGTGGTTGCATTTAATTCTTTCCTCTGCACAAACTTCAATCACGCATATTTTACTTTATTAATTCTCGTGCCGGTCAAACTTGGTCAAGTTTTAACGGGCATAAGCAGTACATGCTTAGTCGATGAGATTTTGCACCCAGACTGTCTCAATTCTCGAATGATACCTTTTGTATTATCCTGAAACTCTAATAGTTACTTGCTCATCTGGCTTAATATCGAGATTCCTTACCAGAAAACAATCGGCTATTGAGTAGACATTCGTAACACTAAGATAGATTGAGTTTGCTTTATATCTGAGTCATGTCACGTAAGCAATGAGTGAATTACACGTTATATTAGTTTTAAATTTTGGGAAAATATTCAATATTACGCATCAAATTTTGCTCATATTGCTTTAAGATATTGCTGATTTTCTAGAAGTCACACTCTTATACTCGTTACGAGTTATGAGTGCCATAATATATCTATTCGAAGGTATTTCAGAGTTCTATATTCTCAAACTTTCATAGGGATCAACTGACCACCCTGACCCCCCCATTTTCTCCATCCATGCATATTGTAGCAATCGAATTCCCAATTCTCCCCACATATATTATTATCACGTAAGTGTAAAACATACTCCCTCCGTCCCATTTTACCTGTCTTACTTTCCTTTTTGGGTTGTCCCAAAATAAGTGTCACATTTCCCTTTTTGGAAAGAAATATGTGGTTCACAACATTTCACTTTACTATACTCAAATCTCAATCACAATTTTTAACTTTTCAACCATTTTATTAAAAATTGTACCAAAACTAAAGGAGACACATAAAATGGGACGGAGGCAGTACTTCGCTAGTATTATTTTAATTGTTCCTTTTTCATTCTCAAACAAAACCAATTAAAGGGAGTGGGATTGCAGAACTCAAAAACGTGTTGGGCAGATGCTCAAGTATCTTATACTATCCTCCTCTGTTCTTTAATTCTTGCAACAGTTTGACTTTCACGTTTGCCAACACACAATTTTGATTGTAATTATATTTAATTGTGTATTAGTAAACCTTATAAAAGTTGATATTTTGGAAATTCACAATGATAGAAATTCAATAACATTTTATACGTAATAATTTGATTATGTATATTAGTAGAAAATTGTGGTCAAAGTAAGGTATGTGAATAGTGCAAAAATTACAATATTGCAAGAATTAAAGAACGGAGGAAGTATACAAAACAGAAAGCATTCTCGGGTTGAGTCGTGAGTGGCTTTTGGGGTTGGGGATTAACCTTTTAGAACATAGAAAGTAATAGAGATCAAGAGTAAGAGCCTATTTGGTTACTAAAATTGGGGAGTCTATATGGTACGTATAGGGGCAGAGACAGGACACTTGGTCAGTTAAATGATATTTTTGAAAAATATTTTACACAAAAAATTTTAATTTAAAAAATAGGACATTTTTTAAATTTGGGGTGAGTACGTAGTTTTACTCAAATGTGTTAAACCAATTGAATCTATAAAATTTAAGAAATTCGAGTTAAAACAATTGAATTCTGGTCGCCTAGTTCTCTTGGTGCATTGTCAACACTGAATTATACAAGCTCTCATTCATAAAAATATATACAAATATGTCATACTTTAGTCATATGTAAAGAATTTCTGTTTTCTTAGTAATTTTCCATTAGAAAGGAAGTGTGTTTTTGGTCATTAGTGTTTATTTTCAAACACTAATGACCAAAAACAAGTCGGACTCCATCGGAAAAGATGAATTTATGCGATATGAATTAACATATTTTAAGTTGATTCTGGTGTTTCAATCAAAATTTAATAATTTTCAACAAAATCATCCAATTCAACTAATTTTAGTATGACAAAACATACTCTCAATCTATACTTATGATGCGTAACTTTAACGATTCTACAATAATAATTTATACTAGAGACAAAGCTAAATTGAACCTTTTACTATGTTTATAGAACTTGACTATGTTAATAGAATGGAAAATTCCACGGTGCTTGTTAAAATTTATGGGTGTCGTCGGTACCCAACATTTGTTAACCAATAATAACGTAACCTTCAAGAATTATGCCACATCACCATTAATTATCTACGTCGCAAATTATATCGTGCAACCGGCACACCATGAGGATGGTGCTCCCGGTTGCAAAACGACGGAGTATTGTGTCTGGTTTCTTTATTTTTTATTGCTTTTGTTGTTAAAAAATGGTAATAACTTTTTTATTTTTGATCCGATTTTTATAAAATTTATATCAACATTTTTTATTTTTCATGATCTTTCAAATGAGACCAATATTGCTTATGTAATTTTAAGAAATTATCGAACTATTATATTAATGAGTATTGGATTATAGGGAAAATCGAACTAAATTTAATACAGAAAAATAATTGTGTAATCCACAATTTATCTTAAAATTGTGTATATAAAAAAATTATTGTATTATGTATTTATACATGTGAGTTACATATTTTTACACGTAAAGTTACATATTTTTACACGCGAGTTACATATATATACACACGAGTTGCATTTGACCTGCCTGAACGCGAGTTACATATATTTACACGTAAAGTTACATATTTTTACACGTAAAGTTACATATTTATACACGCGAGTTACATATTTATACACACGAGTTGCATTTGACCTGTCTCAACGTGAGTTACATATTTTTTTACGTAAAGTTACATATTTTTACACGTAGAGTTACATATTTATACACACGAGTTGCATTTGGCCTGACTGAACGTGAGTTACATATTTTAACACGTAAAGTTACATATTTTTACACACAAATGTTAATATGTTAAAATTACATAGGCAATATTGGTCTCATTTGAAAGATCGTGAAAAATAAAAAAATTTGATATAAATTTTATAAAAATCGGATCAAAAATAAAAAAATTATTAACATTTTTTAAAAAAGGAGAAATAAAAAATAACAAAGCCAAAATATACGAACTGCTTCTTCGCTCTCCCAGGTATACCATGCGCACCGTGGGACGGTTGCATGGTATACGAACTGCTTAATTAGTATTTGCAATTGAGTCCTCAACAAAGTCTAAACATCTTACAATCCCTAACCCATGCTTTTTAAGCGAAAGCTGAATAGAAAAAACGGCAGCATCATCCCATACGCTCCCACTGACTTTGCTGTAAAAATATGGCAACATCATCCCCTGCGATCCTATTGATGTTGCTGAACAAAAAACGCCGGTAAGTTTAACCCTCTCCAGTATTAATTTTCTGTCCTATGATGAAACCTATTATGATGGTGCAATTAAGAATTTGATTGGGAAACTCTCTATTCTTCTCCGTGATTAAGGATAATTAGAAACATTAAAATAAGAAATTGGATGATAGGGATGTTTTCTTGTAGATAGAATTCATGTAAGAATATTGCAATTGGTCCATACTATCAATTTCAAGTTGTTGTTTTTTCCCAACATCTTTGTCATCATTTTCTTCTTTAGACTCCTTTTGTCATTTCCAATACCCCATCCTCTCTTTCACTGATGGATGAATAATTTTCCGAATTATCACTTTCATTGTTTATACGTGCCTCATATATTCTAAGTGATTTACAATTTTATTGGGTTGTTTGATTAAGAACTCGGTGTTTACTTATATTTCATAAGTTTATATTTAATTTTGAAGGGCTCTTGATATCAATACAGAAAAGTGAAAATGATTAACGCTTCGGTATTTAGATATAGACTCTTTGGAAATGAAGTTCAAAGAGTGCTTGGTGGTGGATTTGTTCCAGGTAAAGAGCACAAGAGCAACCATGGTTTACAATTAGTAGTTAGGGAGCTTATATTTTACTCTTTTTTGCTTATCTTTTACTTTTTTTTTTTACAAATGTTTAGGGGTTTAGGGGACTTAATATGAGATTATCAGTGTATCCTCCTGTTAGATTGAAGCTATACTCTGTGAGAGACATAATACATGGTACTTTATACTTAGCTCTCTAGTGATACATCCACTTTCCTTCTTCATTGTTGATTATGTTGTACGCAATGAGTGTTTTTATCACGCCCCAGACCTATCCGGACACGTCAACAACCCGCCATACAATACGAATAGTCAACCGCGGTCCAACACATTCATATTATATAAGGCGTCTTGAATATCATTCACACATATACATCCATAAACAAACATAATAAGTAATTCATAACACAGCGGAAAACATTGTTTTAAACAAGAAGGCCACACAAGGCATTTCATGAGCACGCAGGCTCTATAGTAAAATATCCATGAGCAAATTTATTAACGTTTCAAATAGAATGGAGGAAGCACGAACCAAGTCTTCCATCCTAGGAATCACTCGATCAACGAGCACAGGATGCAAGCTCTAGCCTCAACCTGAAATGGTGGTGGGACGCCCCCGAAGGGGTCAGTACTCTATACGGCTATAAAGTACTTGTGTGGCAGACGTCTAATAGATATACAACAAGTATTTCACACACAAGACCCTCAAATAGGGTGATAATATAGTTTATGCTGTAATCCCAAATTACCCCTTCAAAATATATACTTACTTTATATAAAGTCAAGTAGTCGGCTCAAAGGCCCATGTTTATCACAAAACATTTCCCAAACCCCGTGACTAATGGTCACGACATACATAGGGTCCAACCCTAATATAACTTCTCATTTCTAGAGTTCGGCTCGAGTACATCATCATGCACTCGCATCATAGATCTCCTACTTCATGTAATCATATCATAGATCTCCTACTTCGTGTATTCATCCCATAGATCTCCTACTTCATACAATCACACCATAGATCTCCTACTCCATACAATCACACCATAGATCTTTTACTCCATGAAATCACAATTGACACTTGAATCTCATTCAAGTTCATCACAAACAAACTCAAACCTTAAGTTTGATTCTAACACATTTAGGACAATCCTTAACTAGCATCACAATACTATTAAGATTATTCCTACAACTCATCTATCATTAATGGTAGCCCCTCCATATCAATAGATATGTGGCAGCCTCCCATGTGTTAAGCATCATCATGCAATTATACATTTACATACACATAACATTCATACATGAGTTGGAAAGGTCAATTTACCATATTAGCATACTTCTATCTCACATGACTCCATATTCATCAATATGATTTCAATTCATGATCAAGTCCATTACTTATCATTCATATCATGTTCAAGAATATTTATTCACAAAAACATGATTTAAGCATTTAGGTAATCTCATGCATAACCTACAAGTTGTAAGCAACTAGATGTCGGTCCTCACCTTAATTGAGCTTTAAACTTTTCCTTCTTGATCCAATGGTCAAAGCTTTGGCTAAGGTGGATCAAGAACTGATTCCTTTCTTAAATATGAGTGTTAAACAGCCTCCTCAAAGTGCTAGCTCAACCCTCAAACGTTGATACGAAAACAGCCCCTAGAATGGGTGTTTTCCGGTTAGCTCGTTTCCTAGTTTTTCCAAGATTTACTCTAGGTTAGTATCTAACCTTTACATCAATAAAATAACTTTACAAGGACATATTATAAACTTGGATTAGTGTACAATAGTTCCACCAATCGTTCATATCATTTGGAAAATGAAAGGGAAGGTTTTGGGGTTAACAACTCACTTTAGAGGTGTAGATCCGTTTCTGCGAGGTTTCGTTTTGCTCGGACGATTTGGAAGCGTTACACTACTCCGATTGATGCAAACCAGACCTTCACGGATTCCTCGTATTGCGAGCTTTCTTTTGGTATCTTACTCGCCTTAATTGGATTGGTATAACTCGAGATATCAACCAAACAGCTTCAGCACTCTCACTGCTCGAGTTTACAGACAGCAATTCACTCCAGCTCGGTTTTTGTGGGATAAACTCTCCCTTCTCGAACATAGACCACTCAAATAAGAAACTACACTTAAAGGTCTATCCAAGGACACCTCATACACGTTATTTGGTTGAGTATAGCTCCTATAATGAGAGGAGACAAACAGCACACCAATTTGTGCGAAAATAAGGATGGTGGCCCAAACTTTGATTCTTATCAAGTCATGTGCAGTTCTTCTCCATATGGTGCGGCCAAGGTGAGTCTTATCACATATTTCCTTTGTCTTGCAATTACTCAAGCCACATGGAATGCTCCCCAATTAATCTCAATCAATTTGAGGTCCAAAATATCTATCAATACTTCCAAAAAATGGGAAGATGGGTCCTATTGTTTTATCTTTGTCAAAGATGTCTTTTTGTACTCATCCTAATTTATTTAGAACAAGTCAACTTATTACATCACATTATTGATCTCCAATATGTGTAGGCTCATCACAATAATTTACTTGATGGATATCATAGAAGGAAAATCCTACTCCCATTAATTAGCCCAATAATGTCAAAGATGGGCTATAGGCATTTGTATTTCTCTCTAATCATTCTATCACTTATTTTGACATTTGTCATTGTTGATCCCTATTTCTAACAATCATACAATCATAAGAATGAAGAACAAGCAAATAGATTGAACAGAAATTTGGTACATCGTGTAATGGCCGCTGCTCTCCCTCTAGAGAGAGAGAGCAGCTGAAAACTATTCTCTCTATTCTGCTTCTATATCCCTTAGGTTTTCTCATAAGTTAGCCTCCTTTTATAGGCTAACTTATGGCTTACAAGAGAGGCTAATGGGCTAATTTACAATTGTGGCCCATATTACACATCTAACTAACAACTACACAAATACAAAGACATCTAACTAGATTGGACACCAGAAAAAGTCCTAACAATCTCCCCCTTGGTGTTCAATCTTGTTTGATTAACATTGCAGCGCAGATGTCTTTGTCTTTGTGTTCAGTTGCTTCTCAATGCAGCTCAGCTTCCTTTGTCTTTGCACTCGGCTTCTTGAAAAGGCTTTTTGGAGAAATCCTTGCAATCTCCCCTTTGATGTCTTCATGGCAATTTGTTCTTTGATGCCGGGGAGTTGAAGAATCTTCAGGATGTAGCTTGTGATCTTTACCTTTCAGAAGTTGCTCTTGATCAGCATTAATGAATTCCGATGGCGCCTCTTGAAGGAGTGTTCAGGTGATATACAGGCGCGCACAGGATTCATCTTCAAGACTTGAATACTTGACCTTTGTCTCCTCAAATTTTACATGCCACAGCGGAAAATTATTATTTTTGAGGAGATCTCGTCAGTGGCAC
Source organism: Cuscuta epithymum (assembly GCA_945859915.1). Taxonomy (NCBI): domain Eukaryota; kingdom Viridiplantae; phylum Streptophyta; class Magnoliopsida; order Solanales; family Convolvulaceae; genus Cuscuta; species Cuscuta epithymum. The sequence continues at coordinate 430,863 of CAMAPF010000958.1, forward strand.
AGCGGAAAAAGATACTTGACTTGTGAGCGTAGCTGACCATTTGATTTGAAGCTGGCTTCGCACTTGAGTTGAGAAACAAGGGTGTCATCGTTGTCATTGTTGTTTTGTGGTGGAGCAGAGAAGTGTCCAAAAATGATTTGTTGATAGTGACGGCATGTGGACTACTCTCCCCCTCATGACGATCCGATGAATCGGGGCGTCATGCCTTTATTCTTTTATTCTGGATAACAAAATTGAAAACAAACAGAAAAGTTAAAGGATAAAGACCGGATACACTGAAGTGTTCCGTTAACACAACATCAATGTAAACACTGATGTGTGGCCTGTATAAAATGATAGAAGCATTAAAGCTCTAACAGGACTTCCAACCAATCATTATGAAGCATCTGAAGTAGATGTCACTCTGGTTGTTAAGGCATGATCATAAAGATCAGCAATGAAAGTGGTAGCCCCCCGAGGTCGTGAAGACGCTCGTTATCATCACTATAGAGATAAACTCTAAAGAGATGGCCTGAACGTGTTGGTGATTTCTATGTTGCAACAGCAGGACTTCCTTCCAATCATCGGCCTATCTATAGTAGATGAGCCCTATGGAAGTTCTCGCATGGTCACTTGGACCTGCAACTGACTCAAAAATGTGTTTGTGTCCTAGAAAATTTAAAAGCATTTGGGAGTGAGATAACTAGACACAGCGTGATCAATGAAAGTCTAGTGGCATGGGGCTGAGACCACTGTAGTCAGTATCACTTGCCTCGAAAGGAGACAGTAATGAGAGATGAGGTTCCCCGTGAAATATGATTAAACATTTGTCTGTTGGGAGACAAATGAGTGGTCTTGGGTAGGGTTATGCATGCACTGTTGGACAAGATGCAGTGACTTCTACCCGGGATCTGAATAAATTCAGTCCTGAACCTATGGGGATTGTCCAGAGTATTTGAGTGACTGGGAGTAAATGTTCAATTGATAGCAGGCAGTTGAGGTAGCAGACTTATCATTGATTATTTTTTTCTTGCTCACTTGAGCCTTCTGCTTCCTAACGCTCATAGTATTCACTCACTCGCACATTCACTCATTTACTCTCGGCTTTGTCCCTTGGGTAGGCTTAGTTGGGTTTACTAAGCCATAGGGACTTCTCTCTCATTCTCTTTCATTCCTTTGTTTATTTTCTCTCTGTGCTCCCCCTCAACTGAAGCACTCGGTATGCTTTGTTATCATTTGGCACTGGGGAGGATAAAATTGAAAACTCCCCCTCAAGTGTTGCATCCTTTGAGAGAATCCTTGCTTTGTCGTTGTGTGGCGCCAGGAGGAGAAAACTGTAACTCCCCCTCTGATTGTGCAAGGTTTGATTGCTCACAGCTTGATATACCTGCCATGTGTATGGAGCAATCTGAACGGGTACCACACATGACAGTTTCCCTGAGCTCATCATCTAAACTTTCAGCACATTGATGATCACACATTGTATTGTTGATGAGTTAGGGGAGGCATCAATAGTTGATTATTGATTGTTGTGAAATGACCGTTGACGCGAGGTTGATTGAATTATCTACGTGTTCCGGACCTTACAGTGTAGATTAGACCAACTTTGACATTTGGTTTGACTTTGGTTTGATTTTGGAAGAATTGATCAGATTTGCCTCAGTTTTGACCTTGACTTTGACTTCGGTGATTTTACGGAAAACATGTGATATCTCCCTCAAAAACGGCGAGTGAGGGAGCGTGAGAAAGGGTTCTGGGATTCCCCCTGGAATTCATGTAGATCTTTTCAAGAGCTTTCCGAAAAGGTATTATACACGTAAATGGATCACCGAGTCAAAAGTTATGGCCAAAACAGTGCAGGACATTGAAAAGTTTGAATTTTTAACTTTGAAAAACTTTTCGAAGTTGAGGTTCTCGATGGTGAGTTTCTCGATGTTGGACTTCGAAAACCTGTTCTCGATGTTGAATATCGAAAACCTTTTCTCGATATTGAATGTCGAGAACCTATTCTCGATATTGAATGTCGAAAACTTTTTCTCGATGTTGAATGTCGAGAACTTCTTCTCGATGATTGAATATCGAAAACTTTTTCTCGATGATTGAATATCGAAAACGTCTTCTCGATGTTGAATATAAAAAATCTCCTTTTTGATATTGAATGTCGAGAAATGTGTTTTCGAGGTTCAAACTGCGAGAAACATGTTTTCGAACTTCAATCCGCGAGAAACCTGTTTTCGAGATCCAATCCGCGAGAAACCTGTTTTCGAGATCCAATCCGCGAGAACCTGTTTTCGACCTTCTACCTGCGAGAAACGTGTTTTGGAGGATTAACTTCGAGAAAATCAAGACTTCGAAATCGTTAGAATTTCTAACCTGTTTAGAACATCGAATACTTTGAAATTTCTAAAACCTCAGAATATCGAAAACTTTAGCTTTGAAAACTTTCAGAACTTCGAAAACTTCTTTAAACATCGAAAACCGAGAATATCGAAAATCCTTTTAAACTTCGAGAAGCTGAGAATATAAAATTTCTTTTAAAACTATCGAGAAGCTAGGAATATCGAAAACTCTTTGTAAGCTTCGAAAAGTTCTGAATAGGGAAAAATATCAAGTTTCGAAAAATTCTGAGATTCAAGAAAACCCAAAGTTCGAAAGATTCTAAACATCGAGAAACTCCAAAACTTCGAAATCTTCATATCGAAAACTTCCAGCTTCGAAAATCTGCAAATGTGAAATCAAAAATTTCTTTACAAATGAAGTTGCAGGTTGTTGTCAAACGGATTTCGATCCTAATCTTCCAGAAATCGCTGAAAAAACATTGAAAATAGATCATCAAACCAAAATATCGAAAACTCAGTTTTTCAAAAAAGGTAAGGTCTTTCTCGATAAAGGCAGATCCGAAAAATGCAGATGGATTTGATCCATTTCACGCCTCGGCTCTGATACCACATGTTGATCCTTATTTCTAACAATCATACAATCATAAGAATGAAGAACAAGCAAATAGATTGAACAGAAATTTGGTACATCGTGTAATGGCCGCTGCTCTCCCTCTAGAGAGAGAGAGCAGCTGAAAACTATTCTCTTTATTCTGCTTCTATATTCTAATGCCTTAGGTTTTCTCATAAGTTAGCCTCCTTTTATAGGCTAACTTATGGCTTACAAGAGAGGCTAATGGGCTAATTTACAATTGTGGCCCATATTACACATTTAACTAACAACTACACAAATACAAAGACATCTAACTAGATTGGACACCAGAAAAAGTCCTAACAGTCATACATATTATTGGACTACTATCCGTGTGGGTCACTCCCGATTGGGTCTAGGATGCCATTCTCGAATACTTGCTATTTTTAGCAGGTTGGGCTCAAAATAACGTTTGGGCCGTCCGACCTTACTCGGATTGTCTTGAAAGATTATGTATTACTATTTAGATAATGTTGGGCTCTTTTATTTATTAATAAGACCCAAATAGTATTTTCATGCCCAACACTAATATACGAGTTCGAACAGTACAATAATCGATCATTAATTACGTAAAACATTAATCGTTTTACAATTGTTTGGGAATCAGAAATCCAATACATAAACTTTGAATTTTTTTTTGGCTAAAGGGTCAAATAGGTACATGAACTAACTTAAAGTGTTCAATTAGCCCCTTATATAGGAGGTTCTGCCCGGTCTTCGTCAATTGGAGCGGTTCCCGGTGGAATTTGTTGATGAAATTTTTTGAGCATCTTCTTCATTAAGTCTAGTTTACCCATATCAAATTTCAGCTAAAAATTAAGTCGGGAAGGCAGTCAAATGATTTTCCGAAATGGACTGCGTTGTTTAACTGCGTAGTTATCTTCAAAAAATCATTTGACTGCGTTCCCGATTGAATTTTTAGCTGAAATTTGGTATGAGTAAACTAGACTTAATGAAAAAGATGCTCAAAAAATTTCATCAAAAAATTTCACCGGGAACCACCCCAATTGGCGACGGCCGGGCAGAACCTCTTATATAAGGGGCTAATTGAACACTTTAAGTTAGTTCATGTATCTATTTGACCCTTTAGCCTTTTTTTTTAAACCAAATTTCCAAGGACGTTCGGGTGCGGTGTCACAAGTTCACCCCCCCCCCCTTAACAGGAATTTCGTCCCCGAAATTCACAGCTCTACTCGAATAGGAAAGCATACTGCTTCCTCATCAAAGCCTCTGTTTCCCACTTCTCTTCTTCGACCCGATCGCTCTTCCAAAGTACTTTAACCATTGGGACTGACATTCATGTTATTTCCGTGTTTATAATTGTGTTTTTGATTAGTTTTGAGTGATTGTTACTCTAGAAATTACACACTTTTGGTGTAATAGTTTAGTTTGTAAAATGTTTGTAAATTGTTTAGATTAGGTTGGTTCTGAGCTCAAACAGGTCCAAGACCACTCTAGGGACCATTGGTAAACATCACAAATGGAAGGAAGGTGCAAAGATTTCAAGAAAAGATGATGATTCTGATTTTTGGTAGTGTACCCGGTCGAGTATGCTCTATACCCGATCGGGTAAGTTGCTGAAAAGTCAAATCGAATCAACCCGGGAACAAGGCAACATGCAGGAAGATTTTTAACTCGATCACGTATCCATACCCGATCGGGTAGCCGACATACCTGATCGGGTATGACCCCAGATTTTCAGTTTCGAGGAAACTAACCCTTACCCGATCGGTTGAGCTGAAAACCCGATCGGGTACACGACCCTGCAGGCCTAAAAAGCCTATAAATACACCCCATTTCCTCCACAAGAAGGACACCAATTCCTATATACTCTTAAGCTCAGTTTAGAATAGCAATTCTCTATATTTCTTTTAGCATGTTTAGTCTCTAAATGAGGAGCTAAACTTCCATTTCTTGGTATTGCTCTTGAAGCTTGTTGATTATTAAAGTTGTGAGTTATTTTCTTAACTTCTTTTCCTTGAATATTAATTCTTCCTTTAAATACTATTTCTATATCAATGTTGGGGAGTGTTACTAAGATGACAATTAGTTAACATCTTGACATTGATTTTAGTAATAGCTATTCCTTCCTCTATGTTAATATCGGGGAGTGTTACTAAGATGACAATTAGTTAACATCTTGATGTTTAACTATAGTAGGATTCATTCCCTTTAATATTCTTCCTTGAGTATTAATTAATTCCTATGCATATTTCATATTAATATTTTGAACATTACTTAAAGGATCAACTAGTTTTGTTTCATATATTAATTACTACTAGAAATGATCAACGAACCGATGGTTAATCGTTGATAGTTTCACAAGTAAGTAACTTCGGTTTATTAATGCACGGTCGTGGTTAATAGACTTAAGAGGGATTAATTTTGTTGGTTAAACCGAAACCGTTGTGTTAAGGTTATCAATCTCAATTGATTTCATCAAGGAGTTAAAAGATTAAATGCTACTATCAAGTCGGTATATGGCGTTGTTCTATACTTGACTAATAGTAAGGGTTATTAATGAACGGTCGTTGTTAATAACTATCCTCGATGAATTGGATGTACTCCTCGATTGAGTATTCGAGAGGAGATAAGTTATAGATATAACAATGATCGACTAAAATATATCAACAAGTGGAAAGTAGCAATACCAAGTCAATTTTATCTTTGAATTAAATCCCATATAAATCGTTCATCTTCGTGTTTAAATTTAATTAAATCACTCAACAAATCAAAACCCCCCTTTACTTACTATTTATATAAAAAGAAAATTATTCCTTTCCCTGTGGATACGAACTCTACTTCACCTATACTACGTATAAGTGTTAGTGTTGAATTTACTTTGAGTGCACTCACGACAAAGTGCACGTCAGGGACTTCTTTGCTCCTCAGTTTCTTCACCTTTCTATCGGTGACCTTGATTGGTTGCACAGCGTAGTTCAGATCCTCACGTACCTCTACAGGCGGATTTTCCAATATGTGAGAGGGATCACGTACATACTTCTTAAACATGGATACATGAAACACATTATGTATCTTCTCTAATTCAGGAGTCAACTGCAGGCGATATGCTACGGCCCCAATCCTCTCTATAATCCGAATGGACCTATGTATCGTGGATTAAGCTTTCCTCGGGTTTGAAATCGAATGATTCCTTTCCAAGGAGAAACTTTCAAGAATACCTCGTCATCAACCTTAAACTCTAAGGTTCTCCGACGTTTATCTGCATAACTCTTTTGTCTATCCTGAGCCGCTTTGAGTCTCTCTCGAATCAACTTCACCTTTAACTTGGTGATCTCAACCAACTCAGTAGCCTCGAGTTTGGCCATGCCAACCTCGTCCCAGCATAACGGTGTACGGCACCTCCTCCCATATAATGCCTCGTATGGAGGCATGTCGATGCTTGCCTGATAACTGTTGTTATAGGCAAACTCCACAAGTGCTAAGTGGTTGTCCCAATGACGTGCACTTTGTCGTGAGTGCACTCAAAGTAAATTCATCACTAGCACTTATACGTAGTATAGGTGAAGTAGAGTTCGTATCCACAGGGAAAGGAATAACTTTCTTTTTATATAAATAGTAAGTAAAAGGGGGTTTTGATTGTTGAGTGATTTAATTAAATTTAAACACGAAGATGAACGATTTATATGGGATTTAATTCAAAGATAAAATTGACTTGGTATTGCTACTTTCCACTTGTTGATATATTTTAGTCGATCATTGTTATATCTATAACTTATCTCCTCTCGAATACTCAATCGAGGAGTATATCCAATTCATCGAGGATAGTTATTAACAACGACCGTTCATTAATAACCCTTACTATTAGTCAAGTATAGAACAACGCCATATACCGACTTGATAGTAGCATTTAATCTTTTAACTCCTTGATGAAATCAATTGAGATTGATAACCTTAACACAACGGTTTTGGTTTAACCAACAAAATTAATCCCTCTTAAGTCTATTAACCACGACCGTGCATTAATAAACCGAAGTTACTTACTTGTGAAACTATCAACGATTAACCATCGGCTCGTTGATCATTTCTAGTAGTAATTAATATATGAAACAAAACTAGTTGATCCTTTAAGTAATGTTCAAAATATTAATATGAAATATGAATAGGAATTAATTAATACTCAAGGAAGAATATTAAAGGGAATGAATCCTACTATAGTTAAATATCAAGATGTTAACTAATTGTCATCTTAGTAACACTCCCCGATATTAACATAGAGGAAGGAATAGCTATTACTAAAACCAATGTCAAGATGTTAACTAATTGTCATCTTAGTAACACTCCCCAACATTGATATAGAAATAGTATTTAAAGGAAGAATTAATATTCAAGGAAAAGAAGTTAAGAAAAATAACTCACAACTTTAATAATCAACAAGCTTCAAGAGCAATACCAAGAAATGGAAGTTTAGCTCCTCATTTGGAGACTAAACATGCTAAAAGAAATATAAAGAAATGCTATTCTAAACTGAGCTTAAGAGTGTATATGAATTGGTCATCTAAAAGTGAAGGAAAGGAGGTGTATTTATAGGCTTTTTGAGGTGCAGGTCGAGTACTCGATCGAGTATGTATACATACTCGATCGAGTATGTGTAGAACATCGAATTTGCTCTATACTCGATCAATACTCGGGTAGTTTTTATAGCTATACCCGATCGAGTATAAAGGTATACCCGATCGGGTATAGACACTGGATCGTGGGAAAATCTTCTTCTGCATGTTCCTTTGTTTTCGGATCCGATCCGATTTGAAATGTCAACCAGATACCCGATCGAGTATATATATATACTCGACCGAGTATAGACCAAAATCAGGATTCTCTTTTTGTCTTGTGATTTTTGTACCTCCTGTCCACTTTTGGGGTTCACCAACTATCTTTTGAGTGCTTGTAGACCTGTTTGAGCCCAGAATAAACCTAATCTAAACTTTTTACAAGAATTTTAACAACTAAACTATTACACCAAAAGTGTGTAATTTCCAAAATGCTAAACTACAAAAAGTAACTAAAAATGCAAACATAAACATGGAAATTACACATGTATCAAACTCCCCCACACTTAGTTCTTTACTCGTCCTCGAGTAAAGTCAAATGTTTCAAAACAGTTTAAGATCATTCCATGAGTTCAAGAAAGAAAGGAACTAAGACCACCAAGAAATAAGAGAATGATTTTACACACAACATTTTTCTCTTGGGTTTTATGATCTTCTATGCTCCATCTTCTTGCCTCTTTTTCTTTGCTTTCTCCTCTTTCTCCTCATGAGATCAAATGAGTTCCTGCACACAACAAATACTTCTCTCATATCTCTCATTTTGCCTAGGAGCCTTTTCAGGTTTTCATCCTAGCATCTCTTTTTGTTTTTCCATCCTTTCCAAACTCACTCTTTTTTTTTATAAGCCATTTTTGCTTAGATTGCCCATTCTTGGGTTTTCAACCTAACTAGCATTTCAATTCTTTTATTTATCCATTTTTTTTTATTTTTTTTTTGTACAAAGAGTAAAAGAAATTCATGCGTAGTAAAGGGTAGAAAATGAAATTACATACCATGATTAGTCTCCTCCCCCACACCTAGATCAAGCACGGTCCCTAGTGCCCAATTTCGGCTTTTTGTTGTTTGTGGAGTAGGGTGATTTTGATTTTTGGTGGGTTGTGGGTGTTTTGGTGGGGAAATGATGGAGATATGGTATAGAGAAGGTAGAAAAATGGAGTTTTGGGGAGAAGGGGTCGAAGTTGGTATGGGTGTTTGGAGAAGATGAAGTGTTTTGGGGTGTGTTTTGGGGTTAAATCGCAGGTATATCCGATCGGGTGCCTCTCTATACCCGATCGGGTACTGGAGACAGGGGGTGCGAATATGGCTTTTCCAGTGATACTCGACCGAGTATTGATAGATACTCGATAGGGTATAGGAGACAGGCTGCTCGTGGTTTTGATTTTCTAGACATACTCGACCGAGTATTGACTTATACTCGATCGGGTATGTCTCCAAATACACCTTTTTTTTTCCCTTGTTTTTTTTACACACGCACACAAACTGAAATAAACATGAAAAGAAAACATACCTTGCTTGGGTTGCCTCCCAAGAAGCGCCTAATTTAACGTCGCGGCACGACGCCATCATTGTGTTCAATCGTTCAAGCTTGGATCATGATAATTAATTTTCTTCAAATTTTCACTCCTAGGACCTCCATAGGAGTGCTCAATTTTTCGACTCTCCACTTTGGAAATCTTTCCAGGATCAAATATCCAGATTTTCATTGATTTATGTGGTGGGAGGAAGGGGAAGAAATTATCATGTAGTATGGTCAATGAAAAGTTTTTCGATCCCTCAATTTTGAAGGAGATTTCAGAAATGTCATTTTCCATTTCAAGTTTACGAGATTCTCTTAAAGCTTCCAGAGATGATGGAGATACCTCAAAGGATGACAATGACAAAAATTTGAATTTGAAGCTCAGCTTATCCTCTTCTTTGACCAGTTGGAGCTCCGTGTCTTTTTCTTCTTCTACTTCTTCTGGATTCTGGATCTCCTTTTCATTTGTCAATGTGATTGCAAAAGTTTGCTGTTTAGGATCACATTCTATTTTAGAAGGAAGTTTTTCTGAATCCCTTGCTTCAAGCCTACTCACGGCTCCGGCTATTTGACTCATTTGAGTTTCCAAGTTTAAAATGCTAGACTTGGTCTCATTTTGGAATTGTACCATGTTGTTTTGCATGGTGGTCATGTTGGTAGCAATAGCCCGGACCATATCCTCCGTAGACATGTTAGAGTTGGAGAACGGATCATACCTCATGTGAGGTTCATCCATTTTGTAACCAACATTATCACTTTTAAGGTATTCATCTTGGAGCTTTGGGCAGAAATCCGTAAGATGTCTGTGAGACATGCAAATGTTGCATGTGTTGGCATCTTGAGCTTTTGGGCTTAAGATAAATTCCTTTATTAGAGAAGTCAAGTCGGAAATTTGACTCTCTAGGGATGATAGTTTGGTATCCATATACTCATGAAAGCTCAGAAATAGAAGAGTAAGATTTTATTTTTATTTTTTTTTATTCTAAATTTTTGTTGTTTTTATTTTTTATTTTTATGAGATAAAATAAAAAGAAAAATAATTGCCTTTCCCCGGCAACGGCGCCAAATTTGACGTGCACTTTGTCGTGAGTGCACTCAAAGTAAATTCATCACTAGCACTTATACGTAGTATAGGTGAAGTAGAGTTCGTATCCACAGGGAAAGGAATAACTTTCTTTTTATATAAATAGTAAGTAAAAGGGGGTTTTGATTGTTGAGTGATTTAATTAAATTTAAACACGAAGATGAACGATTTATATGGGATTTAATTCAAAGATAAAATTGACTTGGTATTGCTACTTTCCACTTGTTGATATATTTTAGTCGATCATTGTTATATCTATAACTTATCTCCTCTCGAATACTCAATCGAGGAGTATATCCAATTCATCGAGGATAGTTATTAACAACGACCGTTCATTAATAACCCTTACTATTAGTCAAGTATAGAACAACGCCATATACCGACTTGATAGTAGCATTTAATCTTTTAACTCCTTGATGAAATCAATTGAGATTGATAACCTTAACACAACGGTTTTGGTTTAACCAACAAAATTAATCCCTCTTAAGTCTATTAACCACGACCGTGCATTAATAAACCGAAGTTACTTACTTGTGAAACTATCAACGATTAACCATCGGCTCGTTGATCATTTCTAGTAGTAATTAATATATGAAACAAAACTAGTTGATCCTTTAAGTAATGTTCAAAATATTAATATGAAATATGAATAGGAATTAATTAATACTCAAGGAAGAATATTAAAGGGAATGAATCCTACTATAGTTAAATATCAAGATGTTAACTAATTGTCATCTTAGTAACACTCCCCGATATTAACATAGAGGAAGGAATAGCTATTACTAAAACCAATGTCAAGATGTTAACTAATTGTCATCTTAGTAACACTCCCCAACATTGATATAGAAATAGTATTTAAAGGAAGAATTAATATTCAAGGAAAAGAAGTTAAGAAAAATAACTCACAACTTTAATAATCAACAAGCTTCAAGAGCAATACCAAGAAATGGAAGTTTAGCTCCTCATTTGGAGACTAAACATGCTAAAAGAAATATAAAGAAATGCTATTCTAAACTGAGCTTAAGAGTGTATATGAATTGGTCATCTAAAAGTGAAGGAAAGGAGGTGTATTTATAGGCTTTTTGAGGTGCAGGTCGAGTACTCGATCGAGTATGTATACATACTCGATCGAGTATGTGTAGAACATCGAATTTGCTCTATACTCGATCAATACTCGGGTAGTTTTTATAGCTATACCCGATCGAGTATAAAGGTATACCCGATCGGGTATAGACACTGGATCGTGGGAAAATCTTCTTCTGCATGTTCCTTTGTTTTCGGATCCGATCCGATTTGAAATGTCAACCAGATACCCGATCGAGTATATATATATACTCGACCGAGTATAGACCAAAATCAGGATTCTCTTTTTGTCTTGTGATTTTTGTACCTCCTGTCCACTTTTGGGGTTCACCAACTATCTTTTGAGTGCTTGTAGACCTGTTTGAGCCCAGAATAAACCTAATCTAAACTTTTTACAAGAATTTTAACAACTAAACTATTACACCAAAAGTGTGTAATTTCCAAAATGCTAAACTACAAAAAGTAACTAAAAATGCAAACATAAACATGGAAATTACACATGTATCACCCAACTTCCTTGGAACTCCAATGCACAAGCCCTCAACATGTCTTCTAAGATCTGTATGACTCTTTCAGACTGCCCATCCGTCTGTGGGTGGAAAGCAGTACTGAACTTCAACCTCGTTCCCATAGACTCCTGAAATTTCGGCCAAAAACGTGATGTGAATCGTGGGTCTCTATCGGATACAATGGTCACTGGAACACCATTTAACCTCACGATCTCGTCCGTATACAATTTGGCTAACCTCTCGAGTATGCCTGGACTCGGGCCGGTTCGGGCCCGGTTCGGGCCTGGGCCCGGCCGGGCCTCGGGCCAGGAAAGGGAGGCCCGAGCCCGAACCGCCGGTGGCCGGTTCTGGTCCCGGTTCCTGGCCAAACCGGGCCGGGGCAGGCCGAACCGGCCCAATATTTTTTTTTTTTGTTCTCCTATTTAATCCCCTACCCCTCCCCCTCAACCCCAAACCATCCCAAACCACCTCAAATGGCCCAAAATACCTAATCCAACCTAAAACTTAAAAAAAATTCAAAAAAAAAAAAAAAAAAATTAAAATCCGGCCCGGATTGGGCCCGAACCGGCCGGGCCGGTTCACCAAAACCTGGGCCCGGGCCCAAACCGCCCAGCAGCCGGGCCGAACCGAACCGAGGGACCCACCGGGCCCCGGGCCGGGCCGCGCCAAACAGTAACCGGGCCGGGCCGGTTCCGGGCCGGGCCTCCCGGCCCGAGTCCAGCACTACTCTCGAGTGGGTAGGTAGTGTTGATAGGTAAAAAGTGTGCACTCTTTGTGAGCCTATCAACAACAACCCAAACCGCGTCATAGTTCCTGATAGTCCGTGGTAAGCCTACCACGAAATCCATAGTCACGTGCTCCCACTTCCATTCAGGGATGGAGAGTGGTTGCAATAAGCCTGCTGGATGCTGATGTTCTGCCTTAACTTGTTGACAAGTAAGACATCGACTAATGTACTCGGCTATTTCCCTCTTCATTCCAGACCACCAGTAACTTTCTTTCAAATCACGGTACATTTTCGTGCCCCCCGGGTGCATGGCATAAGACGATGAATGATCCTCCTCTAAGATGGACTTTCGGAGCTCATCATCTGACGGTACACACACTCGGTCACGAAATAACAAGAGACCATCATCTCTTTCCCTGAAATCCTCCACCGGTCCCGCTTGCATGCGTTCCCGGACCTTAATAAGTTCCATGTCCGTCTCTTGACCCTTCTTGATCTCCTCAAGTAAGGTCGGTCTCACTTCGAATCGTGCCAATAAGGCACCGTCATTAGATACATCCAATTGGGCCCTCAGTACCCTCAAACTAGTCAACAATGCCCCAGACGAACTCTTCCGACTGAGGGCATCTGCTATAACGTTTGCCTTTCCTGGATGGTACTCAATAACTAGATGGTAGTCCTTTATCAACTCCATCCACCGTCTCTGTCTCATGTTTAACTCTTTCTGAGTAAACACGTACTTCAAGCTCTTATGATCAGTATATATGTGACATGTCTCTCCGTAGAGGTAATGTCTCCAAATCTTCAGTGCAAACACTACTGCTCCCAGCTCCAGATCATGGGTAGGATAATTTACCTCATGCTTCTTCAACTGTCGCGAAGCATAGGCAATTACCCTTCCCTCCTGCATCAACACACACCCAAACCCTTGGATGCTCGCATCACTATAGACATCGTACCCCATACCCTGTTTGGGTAATGCAAGTACCGGTGCCTCGGTCAACCTCTTCTTCAGTTCGATGAATCCTTTCTCACATTGGTCATCCCATATAAACTTAGCTCCCTTTCGAGTGAGCTTCGTCAACGGCGACGCCAAAACGGAGAACTTCTCCACGAACTTTCTGTAGTAGCCTGCCAACCCAAGGAAACTACGAATTTCCTTGAAGTTCTTTGGCCTCTCCCATTCGGTAATGGCTTCTATCTTCTTGCTATCAACGGCAATTCCCGATCCCGAAACTACATGCCCGAGAAAGCCAATTTCCTTTAGCCAAAATTCACATTTAGAGAATTTGGCATAGAGTTGCTTCTCCCGTAGTGTCTCGAGGACAAGTATCAAGTGCTCCTCATGTTCTTCTTCACTCCTTGAGTAAATCAAGATGTCATCTATGAACACAATCACGAATCGGTCCAAGTATTTATGAAATACTCGGTTCATCAAGTCCATGAATGCCGCTGGGCGTTTGTTAACCCAAACGACATTACAAGGAATTCAAAATGCCCATACCTTGTGCGGAAAGCACTTTTTGGTACGTCATCTTCCTTAATCTTCAATTGATGGTAACCCGACCTCAAATAAATCTTTGAAAACACGGTTGCCCCTCGTAGTTGATCAAACAAGTCATCAATCCTAGGCAAAGGATACCTATTCTTGATTGTGACCTTGTTCAGTTGACGATAGTCATTACACATTCGAAGTGTCCCATCTTTCTTTTTCACAAAAAGAACTGGTGCTCCCCACGGGGAGTGGCTTGGTCTAATGAAACCATTATCCAAAAGCTCTTGCAATTGGGTTTTCAACTCGTTAAGTTCAGCGGGTGCCATACGGTATGGCGGTATGGAGATTGGTTTGGTACCAGGCTCAACCTCGATCACAAATTCAATCTCCCTATCAGGTGGAAGCCCCGGTAGGTCTTTAGGGAAGACATCCGGATACTTACAAATCACCCTCACATCATCGATGTTCGTTTCCTCTTTGGTTTTGTCAACCACGTATGCTAGATATGCGTGGCATGCCTTTCTCATCATACTTCTCGCTCTCACGGCGGATATGATACAGCTATTTGATCTCCCTCGATCGCTCTCGAAGCGTAGGGTCTCCCCATCATTGCCTTCGAGTTCAAGAACCTTCGTGTAGCAATCTAACCTAGCATGGTTCCTTTCTAGCCAATCCATCCCTAGAATTGCATCGAATTCAATCATGCTCAGCGGTACGAAGTCACACGTCAAGGTTTGACCATTAACTTCCACCCCACAAGATGGATAGTAACAAGTTCTTTCCACGTCTTCCCCTAGTGGTGTTGATACCACTAAGGTTTGCATCAATGGTGCGGATTGCACTTCCAATCTCTTGGCGAACAACGCTTCATTCACAAATGAACGTTGTGCCCCGGTATCGATAAGGATTCGCGCATCCTTCCCATTAATCTTTAGTGTACCTACATTCATGAACCATGTAAGACATCTTTCCTACCCTCCCTACTCATTTATAGAAGGTTACAATGTTCACACACACGTTAGGGATCAAGAAAAGGTCTTAACGTCGCAAAACGGTGCGAAAAATTGCTTTTCGGCAATCTGGGTGCCAGGCACGAGCGTGCCTGGGGTAGGCACGATCGTGCCTGGCCTGGAAAAAAGCCCAGGGCGCTACTGCCTTTGAGGCACGATCGTGCGTGCCTTAGGCACGATCGTGCCTGGGTCGGGGAAAAACCTGGGGAGCTACTGCCATGGAGGCACGATCGTGCGTGCCTTAGGCACGATCGTGCGTGCCTTAGGCACGATCGTGCCTGGGTCGGGGAAAAGCGCAGGCAGCTACTGCCTTGTAGGCACGATCGTGCGTGCCTTAGGCACGATCGTGCCTGGGCGTAAACAGCCCGAAATTGTCCGAAATCCCCCCGGTTCGACCCCAAAGCTTCGTGCAATGATCCTAACAATTAGTAACCTTAATTTATGGACTAATTAAGGACAAAACACTAGTATACGAGAGGCAATACCTACAACGGAATCCGGGTTAGTGACCGGGCTGAACTTGCAAGTATACAAGTGCCGATATAGTAATAAAATACCGGTAAATACCGGGTCGATCCACAGGGAAATGGTTGATATTATAAAGTTGAATATTGAATGCAAAAGAATATAAATGGTATAATTTTTCAGGAACTTTGTTCTTTGAGGTTGATTTAAACAAGAATAAGAATTACTAAGGCAATCGGGATTCACCTAAATGCATTAATAGTTATTTAATAATAGTTCTTTCCCAATAATCATGAATACAATGTCGCTAATATATTCTCAACTCCGGTTAAGGCAGCGAGAGCGTGGTTTTCGTTACGTGTAAGTCCCGTTACGGCTTACATTCATCTACCGAAAACCCCGTTGAATATCAAGACATCACACCCGTATCATATAAGACCGGATATATTTCTATTCTCGGTACTATATATGTTTATCCTTTAATGTTCATAGTTTAGACTTCAACGTTAATTGCAAGCATAAACTAAATTTAACATACTTCTATGTTGTACACCATAGTCATAAACAATCAAAATATAAAGGATAAATCACAATTTATTGGTTTAGAACTTTTATCAAACACCTAGTGTGCATAGAGGATCATCCCTAGCCTTAGCTAAGAAATTAGCCTCTAATGCTCATATTAATCACAATACAATATGAAATGTAATGGAACATGAAATTACAAAGGAAATAATACCTAAACACCAATGGTTTCGGAGGTTGAAGTTTCCTCCTCAAGAACTTGAAGAAAATACCAAGAACAAAAATATAAAAGCTAAGAATTAATCTATGGAATGGAATGTGTTTGCTTGATGAATTGAAGGCTTTATATAGGCTAAAGAATGACATCTTTTAGTCTATTCGAGCCCAACAATCAGGTATGGAGCAATATTTGATCAAGAGATGAGGAAGGTGAAGTTTTCCCATCAAAAATCCTCTTGCACGACCTTTTGTTTGAGCTGAAATCGTCCCAACCGGCCCCGGTCAGTCTAGAACCGGCCCCGGTCGCAAACAGGCTCGTTTAGTGCGAAAAAGCCTTCCAACCGGCGCCGGTTATAGGCTGACCGGCGCCGGTTGCAGCGCCCAAAAATGCGCTTCCTTTCTCTTCTTCCGAAATTGATCAAAAAGTGTCGGTTTTTGTCCCAGGATTTTGGGGATGTTCCGCTACGAATTTGGACATGATTTCTTCACCAAAGTTGTAGATAATGAAGTCTTCTATCCACCAAAACTTGAATGACGTGATTTTATTCATCCAATCAAACGTTATGGCTAAAACACTGAGAGGTATGCATCCTGAAATCCCACCAGCAACATCTGACTTTGTTGGTTGATTGAGTCTTGTTCCTTTCATATTTTGGCCATGACGTCTTCATAACATTTGTACCTTATTGAGTTAGCATTCACATGAAACTCGAATCGAGTGATTTCGAGTTCTATAGAATACGTTATACTCAAATTATGGGCAGAACGTCATTCTCTTGGTCTAAAAAGTCGTTCATCGCAATGTTTTATGCTCTAGCTCTCATTCTGGAGGTATTTGTCCGATTTCTCTTCCTTTCTTCAACAAATACTTATAAATACTTATGTTAAACACAAGTAAATATAACGGCTATCAAATCCCCCCACACTTGAGCGTTGCTTGTCCTCAAGCAATTTCTTCAACTTTGGATGCCATGGTTAGTTTCAACAAAAATATATGAACAAAAATAATTTAATTTTAAGAGAGGTAAAAACTCATGTAAACTCTTTTATCTTTCTCGGTCCAAAACCAAATTTCTATTAGACACACAAAACTATCATTAGATTTAGAAAAATTACTTATACACTTGAGAGGAGATGAATGGATTGTGACTAGGACTTTTTGGGGTGTAGGATGGCTTTTTGGTGTATTTGACTTTTCAGTATAGAAGTGGATCAGTTGAAATTCTTGAAAGAGATCATGAGTTTTTTTTTCTTTTTCTTTTTTTCTTTTTTTTTTTACTCATTTGAATTGGTTCTCAACAAGCATTTACTGAAAGTCATTTTGATCATCCCAATTTATTTGATGAGATATGAGGGTGGCTTGTTTTCCAAAATGGTTCTTGAATATTTGAGATGTACTTAAACCATTTTTGGACATGGAAGAAGATGATGTTTCCTAGTCACAAGGTTTATTTTGGGAATGGTTTTCAAGAGTAAAAGTAGTGTAATAAATCTAAAAAAAATGATAGTTTATGTGAATAATAAAAACTTTCTCAACCAAATACCCATTAAAAAGAGAAATATGAAAATTTTACCTTCCTAAAAAAGAATTATTTTTGCACACAAAATTTGTTTAACTAACCATGAAATGCACCCCCACACTTGAGATACATTGTCCTCAATGTACATTGGAGGATGCAATGGAGGATGAAATCTTCAATAGCGGAATGAGCCGTCTTGTGAGAGTAGGAGATGCATGATACATGAGTTTATATGATGTTTTTTTTTTCTTTTTCTTTTTTCTTTTTTTCTTTGTTTTTTTGTTTTTTTTTTTTTTTTTTTTGGGTTTCAATTATAAATAAATATGAATATGTATTTAACCAAACATATTTATTTATAATTGAATTTGTTGGGTTGCCTCCCAATTAGCGCTTAGTTTAACGTCATAGGCCAGACGCAACGTACCTCTCACGTGGGATTGGGCTCCTGAAGACGTTTGACCAATGTTACCTTTTTGAGATCGTGCGGAGGCCATGGAGTTGTTGGTTCATTCTTTTTATTCCCGAGATGTGTTGGATGGTCCTCGGGTCCAAATATTTGTGCCTTCTTGATGTCCTTGATGTTTATTTCCTTGGGAGGAATAAAAGGCTTCATGTTGAGCTCCATGTTTTGAGTTGGAATGGATTGTGTTTTCCATACCTTGAATGTTTCATCGTCTTCCCCCACTCTTAACCTTACGGTCCCTGCCTGTACATCAATGATGGCTGCGGAGGTGGCCAAAAATGATCTCCCAAGGATGACAGGAACTTCCATCTCTTCTATGTCCAAAACAAGAAAATCTACCGGGAAGTAGAATTTTCCAACTTTGACAAGGACATCCTCCATGATGCCTATCGGATAGCGGATTGTTCTATCCGCCAATTGCAAAGCAACCGTGGTTGGTTGGAGTTCCCCCACACTTAGCTTTTTAAACAGGGAGTAGGGCATAAGATTTATGCTAGCACCAAGGTCACAAAGAGACCTTACCTCCCCGACTTTTCCAATAGAGCATGGAATGGTGAAGCTTCCAGGATCTTTAAGTTTTGGGGGAAGTTTGTTTTGAATGATGGCACTACATTCCTCCGTTAGTGCCACAGTTGTGAATTCTTCTAGCCTCTTTTTGTTGGAGATGATACCTTTAAGAAATCTTGCATAAGATGGGATATCCGCAATGGCCTCCGCAAAAGGTATGTTGATGCTTAATTTCTTGAAAATATCAAGAAATTTCTTGTATTTCTTATCATCTCCTTTCTTCTTCAATTTTTGTGGGTAAGGGATGGGAGGAACATATTGAGCCATGATAGGTGGGAGTGGTGTATGTGCAACATCTTCTTGTTCCTCCTGCGTCTTTCTCCTTTCCGGCATCTTGGGGTCCTCCATTTGTCTCCCACTTCTTGTGGTAATGGCCATCAGGCTCTCCCGAGGATTGATTTCTGTTGTGGTGGGAAACCGCCCCTGCTCTCTTGTGCTTTTTCCTTGAGCAATTTGCCCAATTTGTACCTCCAAGTTGTGAATAGATGACTTGGTGTATTGTTCAATGTTGTCCATGCGTTGATGAATTTTCCGGTTTTGATCTTCAAATCGGAGATCAAGCTTTGTGAATTGTGAATGGAGATTCCCAATGGATGCCTCCACTCTACTAAAGTTCTCCTCATTTTGGGCTTTTACACTAGCCACAATATTTTGGGTGAGGGTTTTCATCATCTCCTCCATTGTTTGCCCTTGTGAAAACCCGGATGGAGGATTAGGAGGAGGATTATGAGGCCCCTCTTGTGGTTTCCAAGAGTTACCTTGGTTCCACCTTTGTTGATTGTTGGGGTAGTTATTGCCTCCTTGGTTCCCCCTATTCCCATATGAATTCATAAAATTCACCTCTTCAAGAGTTTGAGATGAATTACCTTCCGGTTGTGCTATGCTTTCCACGTTAGCCACTTGGTTGGCCCCTCCAATCACGGCTTGTAGAGCCGTGTGAATAGAAGCTTGAAGATCTTTGTGCATGGCTTGTTGAAAATCAGCAAACCGTTTGTCCAACTCATGAGCTATGGACACCTCGCTCACACCGGCCAATTTGACATCTCCTCCTTGTAGTTGAGGATTTGAAGCAATGGATTCAAGGATTCTCAAAGCTTCCGTTTCAGTTTTGTTGCCAATATAGCCCTCCGCACGGTTATCTACAATGGCTTGGCATGAAGAGTTCAAACCATTGTAGAATGTATCAATTTGAAGATCAAGAGGAATGCGGTGATGAGGACATTCCTTCAACAAGGCTTTGAAACGCCTCCATGCGTCTTGAAATAGTTCTCCAACTTGTTGTTTGAAGTTGAAGATTCGTTGCCTTAGCTCTTGAGTCATAGTGGGTGTGTAATACTTAGAAATGAAAGCATTATAGATACCTTCCCACGTTGTAAAAATCGCCGGTGCTTGCTCCAAGAACCACATCCTTGCCGCCCCTTTCAAAGTGTAGGGAAAGCTTTTGAGTTTGAGATCATCCTCGGTGAGACCATGCCTAGGGATTCCTTGGATGAATCCATAGAACTCGGTGATGAAGTTAAGTGGATTCTCCCTCGGAAGACCATGAAATTGAGGCATAGCATTGAAGTAGCTATTTTTCATTTCATAGTCCCGAGCCGCCTCGCTTAGGACAATGCATGAGGGAGTGGCGGCAACCACGGGCCTCTTCCTTTCATTGAGTGTTGGCATCATCTTCGCCTTTCGGGTGTATTTGAAGATGTGCTTGCACGTTCTTTCGATTTCAAGGTCAAGAGTTTCAAGGTTCTTAGACCCTTGACTTCTTAAGAGCATACAAACACAAGGAATTTTCTGAAAAACTTAACAACAAGAACAAGTGAAATGAAAAGTGTGTATGGTTTTGTTTGATTGACTTTATAACAACAAGCCGTATTTCCCCGGCAACGGCGCCAAAAACTTGACCGGGCTGAACTTGCAAGTATACAAGTGCCGATATAGTAATAAAATACCGGTAAATACCGGGTCGATCCACAGGGAAATGGTTGATATTATAAAGTTGAATATTGAATGCAAAAGAATATAAATGGTATAATTTTTCAGGAACTTTGTTCTTTGAGGTTGATTTAAACAAGAATAAGAATTACTAAGGCAATCGGGATTCACCTAAATGCATTAATAGTTATTTAATAATAGTTCTTTCCCAATAATCATGAATACAATGTCGCTAATATATTCTCAACTCCGGTTAAGGCAGCGAGAGCGTGGTTTTCGTTACGTGTAAGTCCCGTTACGGCTTACATTCATCTACCGAAAACCCCGTTGAATATCAAGACATCACACCCGTATCATATAAGACCGGATATATTTCTATTCTCGGTACTATATATGTTTATCCTTTAATGTTCATAGTTTAGACTTCAACGTTAATTGCAAGCATAAACTAAATTTAACATACTTCTATGTTGTACACCATAGTCATAAACAATCAAAATATAAAGGATAAATCACAATTTATTGGTTTAGAACTTTTATCAAACACCTAGTGTGCATAGAGGATCATCCCTAGCCTTAGCTAAGAAATTAGCCTCTAATGCTCATATTAATCACAATACAATATGAAATGTAATGGAACATGAAATTACAAAGGAAATAATACCTAAACACCAATGGTTTCGGAGGTTGAAGTTTCCTCCTCAAGAACTTGAAGAAAATACCAAGAACAAAAATATAAAAGCTAAGAATTAATCTATGGAATGGAATGTGTTTGCTTGATGAATTGAAGGCTTTATATAGGCTAAAGAATGACATCTTTTAGTCTATTCGAGCCCAACAATCAGGTATGGAGCAATATTTGATCAAGAGATGAGGAAGGTGAAGTTTTCCCATCAAAAATCCTCTTGCACGACCTTTTGTTTGAGCTGAAATCGTCCCAACCGGCCCCGGTCAGTCTAGAACCGGCCCCGGTCGCAAACAGGCTCGTTTAGTGCGAAAAAGCCTTCCAACCGGCGCCGGTTATAGGCTGACCGGCGCCGGTTGCAGCGCCCAAAAATGCGCTTCCTTTCTCTTCTTCCGAAATTGATCAAAAAGTGTCGGTTTTTGTCCCAGGATTTTGGGGATGTTCCGCTACGAATTTGGACATGATTTCTTCACCAAAGTTGTAGATAATGAAGTCTTCTATCCACCAAAACTTGAATGACGTGATTTTATTCATCCAATCAAACGTTATGGCTAAAACACTGAGAGGTATGCATCCTGAAATCCCACCAGCAACATCTGACTTTGTTGGTTGATTGAGTCTTGTTCCTTTCATATTTTGGCCATGACGTCTTCATAACATTTGTACCTTATTGAGTTAGAATTCACATGAAACTCGAATCGAGTGATTTCGAGTTCTATAGAATACGTTATACTCAAATTATGGGCAGAACGTCATTCTCTTGGTCTAAAAAGTCGTTCATCGCAATGTTTTATGCTCTAGCTCTCATTCTGGAGGTATTTGTCCGATTTCTCTTCCTTTCTTCAACAAATACTTATAAATACTTATGTTAAACACAAGTAAATATAACGGCTATCAGTTAGCTTGAACATCCGCCTCCGTCATCGCGTAGACCCTAGCCTGGGTCCTTCCTTGGTTCACGGATGGCGCGTTGCTCGTGCTTGCTCCCACTTGTCCCCTAGTTAATTGGGAACCCCCGACTTGGTTTCGTGTTCCCGTAGCCCCGCTACATGGTCCCGATGACCTTGGCCCACCCAATTGTGGGCAATGCGCCTTCAAATGCCCGGTGTTCCCGCATTGGAAGCATCTAGGAGGTTCACGGCATTTTCCGAGGTGACTCTTCTTGCAATTCAAGCAACGAGGCGTCCCCGAGGCTTGTGAACCCGAGTCATGCCTGCTCGGGCCTTGGTTCCCCCTAGATGGTGGCGGCGGTGCACGGAAAGATCCTCCTCCATGGTTTCCCTTTTTGTTGGAACCTTGGGAGCCATGACTCTCCCACTTCCACTTTTTCGCCTCCTCGGCGTCTCTCTTCTTCCTCTCCTCCCACTGTTTCTCCCCTTTCAACCCTTGGTCAACCACTTGAGCAAACGTCATGTTAGGCAATTGTGTTGCCCTATCGTGTATCTCTAAGTCTAGAGCATCCCAGAAGTGGTTCACCATCCGGTTCTCATCACAAGCATACTCAGGTATGTAGTCGGCAAGATCCCTGAACTTGTACTCAAGTTCCCTCACCGTCATGTTACCCCCTTGGGTTAGAAGGGTGTATTCCCCCACCTTTTTGTTCACCTCGAAATCCGAGTAGTATTGTGCGAAGAATTCCTCTCGGAAATTCTCCCAAGTGACGGTCTCACCATATTTGCTTTTGGTCCCATCCCACCACTTGGATGCCATACCTTCAAGTAACCTCACCGCAACCCTTAGCTTATATTCGGGGGTGAGTTGCATGTCTAGGGCCGCCTCATTCAGCCTCTTGATCCATTGCGCCAAAATGGAGATGTCACCCGTTCCATCGAACGGTTTGCACCCCAAGTCTCGTGCCTCTTTGATGTACATGGAGATCCTTATGATTGGACCTCCATCACCCCGGCCCCCATGTGGTTCAATGTGGGCCCTAGAGTCGCCATGGCTTCTCCCCCTTGAAGCCCCGCCCGAAGGTTGCCCGGCTCGGCGCCTTCGGCGTTCCGTCCTCTCCTCACGCTCACGGTGGTACTGTTGCAGTAGTGCTTCAATGCGTGCTAAGGAGCCATTTTCCTCCTCATCACTTACGTCATCATCATCCCCCTCATAAGGGTCTCAACCGGTTCAGTTTCCGGTTGATAGGTCGAGTCCTCATAGGACCAGTAGGTTTCACTTTCTGCGTCGACATGACCGTCACTCACGGTCTGTGATCGGCCTCCACGGCCAGCTCCTCTAGATGCCCTAGAGGTTCTTCGACTGCCCTGTCCAGTCTCCACTGGTACACGGCGAGTTGGGTTTCTCCTAGTAATCCTGCCACCACGGTCCATTTCTGAAAGAAATTTGGAAAGAGTCGTTAGACTCGTATCAAATGTCAACTTGACAGATCGGTACTTAAGACACTATTTGGCTCAAATTGCTGCCATACCAATTGCTAAGGGTACCATCTTAACAATTAGAGACCTTGCAACTCAAGTACCAAAAGCTCTACAAGTACAAAACGCTTATGCTCATGGTTTTCAAAATCATTTTGAAAAGAGGATTTTGAGGCTTCATTATGAAGTTTATGGACTAAGGCTCTGATACCAACTTAATTGTCACGCCCGGACCTATCCGGACACGTCAACAACCCGCCGTACAATACGAATAGTCAACCGCGGTCCAACACATTCATATTATACAAGGCGTCTTGAATATCATTCACACATATACATCCATAAACAAACATAATAAGTAATTCATAACGCAGCGGAAAACATTGTTTTAAACAAGAAGGCCACACAAGGCATTTCATGAGCACGCAGGCTCTATAGTAAAATATCCATAAGCAAATTTATTAATGTTTCAAATAGAATGGAGGAAGCACGAACCAAGTGTTCCCTCCTAGGAATCACTCGATCAACGAGCACAGGATGCAAGCTCTAGCCTCAACCTGAAATGGTGGTGGGACGCCCCCGAAGGGGTCAGTACTCTATACGGCTATAAAGTACTGGTGTGGCAGGCATCTAATAGATATACAACAAGTATTTCACACACAAGACCCTCAAATAGGGTGATAATATAGTTTAGGCTGTAATCCCAAATTACCCCTTCAAAATATATACTTACTTTATATAAAGTCAAGTAGTCGGCTCAAAGGCCCATGTTTATCACAAAACATTTCCCAAACCCCGTGACTAATGGTCACGACATACATAGGGTCCAACCCTAATATAACTTCTCATTTCTAGAGTTCGGCTCGAGTACATCATCATGCACTCGCATCATAGATCTCCTACTTCATGTAATCATATCATAGATCTCCTACTTCGTGTATTCATCCCATAGATCTCCTACTTCATACAATCACACCATAGATCTCCTACTCCATACAATCACACCATAGATCTCTTACTCCATGAAATCACAATTGACACTTGAATCTCATTCAAGTTCATCACAAACAAACTTAAACCTTAAGTTTGATTCTAACACATTTTGGACAATCCTTAACTAGCATCACAATACTATTAAGATTATTCCTACAACTCATCTATCATTAATGGTAGCCCCTCCATATCAATAGATATGTGGCAGCCTCCCATGTGTTAAGCATCATCATGCAATTATACATTTACATACACATAACATTCATACATGAGTTGGAAAGGTCAATTTACCATATTAGCATACTTCTATCTCACATGACTCCATATTCATCAATATGATTTCAATTCATGATCAAGTCCATTACTTATCATTCATATCATGTTCAAGAATATTTATTCACAAAAACATGATTTAAGCATTTAGGTAATCTCATGCATAACCTACAAGTTGTAAGCAACTAGATGTCGGTCCTCACCTTAATTGAGCTTTAAACTTTTCCTTCTTGATCCAATGGTCAAAGCTTTGGCCAAGGTGGATTAAGAACTGATTCCTTGCTTAAATATGAGTGTTAAACACCCTCCTCAAAGTGCTAGCTCAACCCTCAAACGTTGATACGAAAACAGCCCCTAGAATGGGTGTTTTCCGGTTAGCTCGTTTCCTAGTTTTTCCAAGATTTACTCTAGGTTAGTATCTAACCTTTACATCAATAAAATAACTTTACAAGGACATATTATACACTTGGATTAGTGTACAATAGTTCCACCAATAGTTCATATCATTTGGAAAATGAAAGGGAAGGTTTTGGGGTTAACAACTCACTTTAGAGGTGTAGATCCGTTTCTGCGAGGTTTCGTTTTGCTCGGACGATTTGGAAGCCTTACACTACTCTGATTGATGCAAACCAGACGTTCACGGATTCCTCGTCTTGCGAGCTTTCTTTTGATATCTTACTCTCCTTAATTGGATTGGTATAACTCGAGATATCAACCAAACAGCTTCAGCACTCTCACTGCTCGAGTTTACAGACAGCAGTTCACTCCAACTCGGTTTTTGTGGGATAAACTCTCCCTTCTCGAACAGAGACCACTTAAATAAGAAACTACACTTCAAGGTCTATCTATGGACACCTCATACACGTTATTTGGTTGAGTATAGCTCCTATAATGAGAGGAGACAAACAGCACACCAATTTGTGCGAAAATAAGGATGGTGGCCCAAACTTTGATTCTTATCAAGTCATGTGCAGTTCTTCTCCATGTGGTGCGGCCAAGGCGAGTCTTCTCACATATTTCCTTTGTCTTGCAGGTACTCAAGCCACATGGAATGCTCCCCAATTGATCTCAATCAATTTGAGGTCCAAAATATCTACCAATACTTCCAAAATGGGAAGATGGGTCCTATTGTTTTATCTTTGTCAAAGATGTCTTTTTGTACTCATCCTAATTTATTTAGAACAAGTCAACTTATTACATCACATTATTGATCTCCAATATGTGTAGGCTCATCACAATAATTTACTTGATGGATATCATAGAAGGAAAATCCTACTCCCATTAATTAGCCCAATAATGTCAAAGATGGGCTATAGACATTTGTATTCCTCTCTAATCATTCTATCACTTATTTTGACATTTGTCTTACATATTATTGGACTACTATCCGTGTGGGTCACTCCCGATTGGGTCTAGGATGTCATTCTCGAATACTTGCTATTTTTAGCAGGTTGGGCTCAAAATAACGTTTGGGCCGTCCGACCTTACTCGGATTGTCTTGAAAGATTATGTATCACTATTAAGATAATGTTGGGCTCTTTTATTTATTAATCAGACCCAAATAGTATTTGCATGCCCGACACTAATATACGAGTTCGAACAGTACAATAATCGATCATTAATTACGTAAAACATTAATCGTTTTACAATTGTTTGGGAATCAGAAATCCAATACATAAACCTTGATTTTTTTTTAAACCAAATTTCCATGGAGTCAAATGTGCTTCATGTTTTATATTTACACTACAACGTTTTGGGGTTACGGCAACACCAAATTTTTGGGATTACATAAAACCGTTGCCTTATGTTATCATTGACTTCATATTTTTAATAATGTTCCGGAAATAGATAAGTACTTATATTTTTAAAGGCAACACTATAAAACTGATCTCAAAATATAATTGGCAACAATTTATTTTTATTAGGTTTTGGCCCACACCTCAAAATTGTTGCCATATACTCCTGTAAGTTTTTTAAAGTAAAGCCGTTCTCTTATGCCAATTACTATTTCAGCCCCAATGACATACGGAGTACTTTAGTTCAGGCACAAAATTTAAAAACTGAAAAACAGAGTGTTTGGCTTCACAATCAGAGCCTTGGTTTCTCGTATGCGGAATGTTTAGCCATCCTTAGTCGGTTAGTTTCAATCGGCGCCTTGGATCCTGTTCCACACATATCAATACAGGCATCGCAATCGGCATCATCGATCCTGTTCCACAGAGATTGTTACAGGCATCAAAATCGGCGTCTTCGATCCCACACGCTGGAGTTCCACAGAGATCGGCATCACAATCATTGGTGCGCACGGGCCATTCGCACGCTGGAGTACAGTTCAATCTTCCAGGTAAATTCACTTCGATTTCTATGATTCTTACATATTTAAACGATCACTGAAGATGGGAGTTGCTAAGTGAACTCATGCCCTTTGTATCCTTGAGCCTTATAGAAAATAAAACTCATCCCTCCACACATCAATAACAAGTCAACCTTTTCCAACACGGACTCGATCACAACAATTTTGTTGGAAACTTTTGAACCTTCAACAATGGCAGCAAATGGCTTCTTTGGGCTACTCACATCTCCAACTTTTTTTGGGCAAGAAATTCACGTTTTATTAATGGAAATAGAAGATCAAAAAGTACAATCGCTAATGAGGGAAGAGAATCCCTAATGAGGGAAGAGAAATTAAAGCAATCTAGAAAAAACTAAGGCCAAAGAAAAACATCCACCAAAATAAGATATCGATCCTTTGTCAACAGATTTGAGTTTTGCTCACCCATACAAATTGCACCTGTGCACAACTTCAAACCCAAGAAGAAGCCTCCCTAGTCATGATCACAACAACTAATCCGCCCAAAACATCACCCTAAAGTCTCAAACTCGAAATCACCCCATATTATCGATCTTGGCTTGAAGACGAGTGCTTCTTCTGGGCATTAATTGGGACCACAATTTCCAGTTTAGGTCACTTAAGCGATCAAGTAGTTCCCGGTAGGAGTCATAGTCTGAAGACTCCTCACTGTCTGAGCCATCATCCACTTGAGAATCACCCTTGGCTTGAAGACGAGCACTTCTTCTAGGCATTAGCTTAAATCTTAAAGTCCAACTCGGATCACTTAGGCATTGAAGAAATTCCTGATCAGAGTCACAATCCAAAGACTCATTATTATCCGAGCTATCAACATCTTTAGCTTGACCCTCCGAAAAAACAATGATCTTGTTTTGACCCTGAATCGGGAAAGAAACTTGAAGTAGAACTCCCTCCTCTTCGTGAACATTCTCGGTGATATCCTCCTCAATGACTCCTTCATCTTCCCTTATGATCATTCTTAATTCACCTCCCAAATAATTCAAGTCTTCTTTGAAAAGAATGGATGAAATAGACTCACAGTTCCCTGCAGAAGAAACATTCGGACTAGAATAATCTGCCATAACCTCAAAATCTTCAAGGTGTCTTCCCAGATCCCTTTTCAACAACTTCTACTAGTTTAGTAAAGCTAAAACAAAATTGACTATATCCTTCTCCATGCCAACCTTTAGGAACAATTATGGTTGTACTATTCCAAGATCTCCTATCCACGATGTGGATGAATACACCAAATTGATTAGCGTCACAAGAAAGCGGAATTTTACCTGAACCCTCAAACCTCGTTAATGTCCATGACTCTCCATTTTGAAGTTCATAAAAAGAATTACATAACCAGTTGTAACCTTCTTCATCAAAAGAGATGGATCACATTATATTACCCTTGAATTGAGCTACACACATTTGAGGAAATGAAGTCTAAGAAAAACGTTTTGCTTTCAATTTGGAATGATGTACCTCTTGTTGAGTCTAGAACCCTTTTATTTTATCCAACCCCAATGTTGTCTGAAAACCTACCATGCGCCAGATTCCTCCCCCAACTAGAAAATGAAAAGAAACGTTCCAAGTTCCCTGCTTTATCACCAAATCCTACGTGACATGCGCCTATTATTTCAGACTCATACCTTTGTCTCCAATGGTCCGGTCTTCCATGGAATCGTTGTGAAGAAAAGTGGTGTGTGCCCCAGCTCATCGCACTGTAACGGCGAGATCCCCATCCCCCAGGAGATCCATTATCTGCGCCCGATTGCTTCGGTGGAGATGATGCCGCAAAAGATCGGCTTGCGCTCCAGTTCAGCGATGTGAAGTGATGGACTCCCCTTTCGTGCGGTCGTAGTGAAGAAGATGTCTAGCCTGACAAATCCTTCCCCTCGAATATCTCTCTCCGGCGAAACCCTGATATAGATATCGATGGCCATCGTCGATCGATCTCCCTCCCATGCCCTTCGAATTCATTTGTTTGTCGCTACTCACAACTCCAACTAAATAGTCAAGCTCCTTTTTCATAAGGAGTCCAACTACATCTGGTTTCAAGTACTTGGCAACTCCCTCTGTGGACGCATGATTTTAAATTATGAAACAAAGCACATATTGCGGTTACAATTATGTGGTTGCGGTCCGCAACCCAACCGCATCAGGCCACAATGACCATGATAAACATTTCGATTCACGGATAAAATTTGCAACAAAACCAAAACGTTGTAGCATCAGGCCGCACCGGCCACAATAACCTTGATATGGAAAACGTGTAAAAGTTTGTTTGGAAAATTAACTTAATCGGATCAATATGCTCAAATTATGAAATTCCGGATGAAATAGTTGAATTGATTGAATCTAATGAATTATGGAAAATTTACATTTAAAATATACTCCATTTTTTGGTCAACCAACGATAAAAGTAAATGCTCTGTATTGATAATTAATTCAATTTTTAATAATTAAAGTTTACATATTCAGAAACTACATTAAAATCTCTTCAAAGTTGCAAACTTCAAATTAGAATATAATTAAAAATTGACATCCTAATTAAGTGAACAAAATGAATCTGTTTGGCCAAGAAAAGTCAAATTTGCAAATCAATTTGGGACGAAGGTAGTATGTATTAATCAAATTAAGAAAAAATACATCAAAAGGATATCTGAAATTGTCCTTTGCATTAACTTCAACTACTTTAGAAAAAAAACTTCAAATTTGAAGTTTAAACTTACTTATTCTTATTATTACATAGTTTAGCGTGAAGTCAAAAATTACAAATTTGGTAAAACAATTGGCTGATAAGCTGAAAATAGAAGTTTCTAAAAAGCTCTAAACATATAATACTTTGTATATGATAGATGGATAATTTAATAATCACCTACAAATACAAATTTATAATTGGTTGTGGGTAGTTCATTAGAAAAATTCATTATACTCCCTCCGTCCCAATTTGTTTTGCAAAGTCAACATTTTTCGGTCAACCAATAATAAAAATCAATCCTCCCTATTGATAATTAATTCAATTTTTAATAAGTGAAATTTACATATTCATAAACTACATTAAAATCTCTTCAAAGTTGTAAACTCCAAATTAGATTATAATTTAAAATTGACATCTTAATCAAGCGAACAAAACGAAACTGTTTGACCAAGAAAAGTCAAATTTGCAAATCATTTTGGGACGGAGGTAGTATTCATCTTTGAATTTCATAAGTAATTCATAGTATCTATTACGGAGTAATATTTTTCATTGTAACACATATCAAATAGTTGGGTTGCCGGGGCATTGCCCCGGGCTTTAAACTAGTTCTTTATCTTAATTGGTAGATTGGTAGATGGTATTTTGTGTGAGTGGCTTAATATGAATTAAGAGTATTTCCTTGCACTACGTAAGTTGTAAGGCTTCTCTTACATAGTTCCACACCGGAGGATTTCAACACTTCACCCTTCCACGTTGGGTGGGCTTAAACAGACATTTACCTCTACCGCATGGCCTAAATCGACCTTAGTTGAATTTTGGATTCAAATATCGATTGGGCCGCCTTTTAGCACACCTAATTGGTGTACGGGTCATTTCCAGTGAGCCTGTCGCCTAAGTCCGCCTTTAATGCGCCTTTTAAAACACCGCTAATAATATACAATTTTACAATATTTTGGGGATTTAATAATACTTCTCACACATAAGCTCACTCATTTACAAAAGCTAAACAAACCACACATAAATTTTCTCACTAAAGTTTCTCTAATCTCCTTTTTAACACCACATTTCCAATTTGATAGTAAGAACGAAGCAGCTTGAAATCATATTTTTGTTGATCGAATTATAATTCGTTCACACATGACACACTCCAACTTGAACTACTTCATCATTAACTTTACTCAATCAACATGCAATATCAAGAGACAGAAGCTCCACCTCTGATCTTGAGCTAGCACTTTCCTCAACAACATTTTTCGGTTCATTATCTATTTTTTCAATATCAACATTATCTCTTTACAGAAACAATGTTGAAACTTTAGATATTTATTGCTTGCTCAGTATTGGATTGAAACGATGAGTTTGATTTTCCTGGAAAACCACATATCGAGGAAAAACTTTATTCATTTCAATGTCTCAAATACTTGACCTCTTGATGTCTATTTCCAATAAAGATGCACATAGTAGATTTGAGATTAAAAAGTTAAGGAAACACTTTGAATTTTGTAAAACGAATTTCTGAAAATTTGCAGCACAACAAAGTCTATGGAAAAAGAAATATCTAAGCTTACTGCACATATATAAAGTGCAGTAAGTTCCAAGATATTATTTGACTGTCTTCCCGGTCGAATTTTGAGCTGAAATTTGGTATGGACAAACTAGACTTGATGAGGAACATGCTCAAAAAATTTCATCAAAAAATTCCACCGGGAACCGCCCCAAACAGTAAAGTTCGGACGGTCCCTCCCGTCCCTCCGGAGGGACCTGAGCAGTCCTCTCTCTCTCTCTCTCTCTCTCTCTCTCTATATATATATATATATATATATATATATATATATATATATATAGAGAGAGAGAGAGAGAGAGAGAGAGAGAGAGAGAGAGAGAGTGATCAGGTCCAGCCGGAGGGACGGGAGGCGCTGTCCGAACTCCTCCGTTTGGGGCAGTTCCCGGTGGAAGTTTTTGATGAAATTTTTTGAGCATGTTCCTCATCAAGTCTAGTTTGTCTATACCAAATTTCAGCTCAAAATTCGATCGGGAAGGCATTCAAATAGTTTTTTGAAGTTGACTGCGTCAAAATATACATATAAAAATGCAGTCAACTTCAAAAAATGATTTGAATGTCTTTCCGATCGAATTTTGAGCTGAAATTTGGTATGGACAAACTAGACTTGATGAAGAACATGCTCAAAAAATTTCATCAAAAAATTCCACCGGGAACCACCCCAAACGGCGGAGTTCGGACGGCGGCTGGACCGGGGAGGGCTGGACCTGATCTTTTCCGTATATATATATATATATATATATATATATATATATATATATATATATATATATATATATATATATATATATAGAGAGAGAGAGAGAGAGAGAGAGAGAGAGAGCAATGTTCACTACAAATTCAAGCATTTTTCATCAAAAACTAATATAAAAATATCAAATAAGTAACAATATTTTCAAATATAATTTATTTGATAGTTTGATATTAATTTTTGATGTCTCAAATGACTGCATTTCTTGTGAAAAATTACTCCATGTTATATTTGTTCTATACTCAAATAGATGGTATAATTAGAAATTATTTACAAAATACTCGTATGTGTTATTATTGATTTATGATGATAGTGCGTATTATTTAAAGTTATTTACCCTAGAATAAAATTAAAGTTGACTTTACGGGATGACAGTTTTTACACAAAATGATATTTTTTCGCCGATCAGAGGTAGCAATGTTGGGTGGTGGCTGAGTCAGCAGGAAAGGTGTCCATATTATTTTATATATTTTTAAAGTGTTTTATCTATTTTTATTTTTAAAGTTTTTTATTACTAAAAAGAAATTATTGTTTTTATTTTTTAAAATTTTAGTATTTTAAAAAAAGATTTTTTCATATATTTTATTTTTTTTTACAATTTTTGTATGAGTTAAAATAAGTTTTATTATATTTTGTTTTTATTAAAAATTAAAATATGACTTTACTATTAAGTTATTGTAAAGGTAGAATAGAAAGATAGAATATATTGTAGTCCTTTTTGGGAAAATAAATAACTTAGTTATATTTTTACATTTAGGGATTAATTTAGTCCTATTTAGGGTTATTTTTTCTCAAATTTAAGTATTTTAACGTAGATGTGGAGATGCTAATAATTGGTTATCCGCTTTTTTATAAATAATACAAACATTTTTGCATTTTGTGTGAAACATATTTGTGTAAAGAAATAATTACATATTTATGACTAAATTTAAAATTGTTTACAAAAATGTGACTAGTAACTAGAGTAGTAATGAAATCATATTAACTTATGTTCAATTTTTAACATAAGTTATTGTCATATTGTAGTAACTATTAGTCATATTTATGTAAATGAGTTTTATTTTGGGGTAATTTGAGCTTGTACCCCATTTTAATGTCCAAATTGGACTTTGCACCCCGTTTTTAAAAAAACTTTGTTTTTACACCCCAACCCCATATGAAAAGACAAAAATGCCCCTCCATTAACAATTTTGTTAGCCTTCAACATATTCATGATCGAGGGGCATTTTTTTCTTTTCATACATGATTGCGGTGCAAAAACACAGATTTTTAAAAACGGGATGCAAAGTCTAATTTGAACAATAAAATGGGGTGCAAACTCAAATTACCCCTTTTATTTTGGTAATATTTATGTAAAAAAAACTTGTGGAAATCGTACCATTAATGACAAGACAAGTCATTATACCAAAAAAATTGCTCTCTCAAACTACATTATAATGATCACCTTTGAGCTAAAATAAATAAGAGATCTACGACTAATTGGTGGTAGGACCAAGTCCTAACGTATAGTGCCCCAAAAAGTGAACACAACCATATATGAAAGTATGCAAAACCATTTAGAAATGAATGAGAAATTATTCCCCGAACTTCGGTAAAAACTAGTCTCGGAAGGGAATTTGTCCCACACCGTAAATAGAAAGTTAATGAAGTGTCTTTTTATAAACGTTCCTTAGCTATTAGGTTGGGCACCTTATGGACCTAAGTTTTGTGTAGTGGTGAGACCCGTATACGGTAAGTATGGAATTAAATCTTCATTCACACGCGCGCCAACGTCGTCCGGGTCAGGTCGGGTCATTGACCGGTCAATCGGGTGTATAACACTCAAACAGTCTGCTTAAAGACTCTTCAAAATCTCTATCAATACCCAAGGAATTCTGCACAATTAACATCCGAAATTACCAATCCAAAAACATTCTCTCCTTCACCGTTTCTCTTCCTAAAATCCTTGCATCTTTGAGTTCGCTGGAGTCCCGCCAACGGGAACGAATTTGTTCTATCCTATGAGACATTTGCTATATTATCCTCTCTAATTATTGTTTTATTTTCCATTCTATTGTAACAATTCTTTCTCCATTTTAAAATTCTGCCCATTTTTACAAGTATACTAGTATATTTTCTTAACGTTCATCTATTTGTGTGGGCAGAGTTACGGGTTTGAAGTATATATATATTTTTATCTATGTTCCCAGTAAAGATTATTATCGTAAAATCATCAAATTTGTGGGGCAGAGATACGGGTAAGAAGTTGTCTTCTCCAGGAATTCACCATTAGTAAGAAGTGGGTTACCCGTTGTTGCTTAGTCACTCCTTTGAAAAAGATATGGAGTACAAATTTAGCGACTTGTCCTTGTGAAGTGTTTTTAGCCACATTTTGGTGTTCGCATAACTTACTATGTCACTTCAAATTTAGAAGACAACAAACTACAATTTGAGATCATTTAGATAGAAGGAAACTAATCTTCTCAAAACTCGAGGCTGAAATAACCAAATCCATATATTTGAGATGTCAAAAATCAAAATGCTATTATGACTTGGTTTTGAATTGTTTCAATCCCATACCGGAATAGACGACACCGGACTTAAGAACAAAAAATCGAACCAGATCAATTCAGACTACAATAATCATAAAATACACGTAGAACATATATCAACCATAACAGACCTGATAAAATCAACTAAATTTAAATAGTCAGAACAAAATGAAATTGAAAGTCTTTGAAGAAATTAAATGGGAGATTGTGTTGTGAACTTGTGATTGAATGTGTATGGGCCTGACCAGCCCGCTACACTATACAATCCTATACATTATGATGTACTAGTAATCTTTAGCATTTCAGTTTTGGGCCAACAAACGAATGTAGAAATTAAACTAGAAATTGTGCCAGCAGTATTTCACGTTACCGTAAAGCATGACCAAAGACCGTGACATATTATACCTCCCCATTTACCGGTGTCCCATCCAAATCATGAAATGGACATTTTTTTAGAGTATAAATGAGATCATTTCAAATACAAAATGACTTATAGAGCACTTTTTTAGATTTAAGTAAATATTGAATGAAAAGTTAGCGGGATAAATTATAATTATGATAATAGAGAATTAACATTCTTTAATTACTAAATGGGGAAATGTGAATAATAAAAAAATCCAGTTGCAAAATTACATTGCAATGTATTATTCACTCTGTCACAAAACCATATTCAAAGTCAACTTTCCTAAATCAATATATTTTCACATTATCTATTTATTTAGCATATCAATATTTTATTACATTCTAGTTTGAAATTTGTGGGTTATAAATCTTTTAATGTAGTTTTCTGAAAATGAAAATTTTAATTATTGAAACTAATTAAAATATCCACAAGCATAATTTAATTTTAGTGTCGGTAAACCTTGAAATTCACAAATCGTAATTCAAGTTGGGACAAAAGAAGTATTTCTCAATACTCTGAACTATATATAGGAAAATATATGCATCCCTTAGAGCAACCGCAATGCGGTGCTTTCTAGTGCAGATAAAAGATGTCATGTCATCAATTGGGGACATTGTAGATTAAATTTGGCTTCCAATGCATATAGTCTTGTGATGAGTTGGCAAAAAAAACTTAAACACCGTCGAGAGCGATGTGTGAGTATAGAAAGGCTTCTTGACATGCTGACTTAAACAAATTACACTAAAAGACCTCTGCCTCTACCTCACGATGGGGATTTCAACGTCGGGTTCGCCGCTACACTGCTCCCACATCGTCTGTCCTGGCACGGTGCGACAGATCTTTCTCTCCGGCAACCAGGCGCGACGGCCCCTCCTCCAGAGCAGAGAACGAAGCAAAATCAGATCTGGAATGGTGGTTATTATTTGTTCCTGAGTGGAGACCGGCACACTAGGAAAGATGATGCTCGCCGGTCAAAACCTGGAATGGCGGTTCATCGTTTCACGACCACAGGTTGGAGAGGCGCAACTGGCAATTTTATCTTCGTCATTTTGGACCAGTTCCGGGATGTTGGTTCTTCCATTGTTCGCCGTCAGAACATTGGAGGCCGCTACCGTGCGGTGTATACAAAATATACAAAATATATTACGGAGTAAAATATAGTTTTATTTTAACATACTTCATTCCATGTGGACATTAGACTTCTGTGAGATGTTTTCTGCACTGGACGCATATTTTGTAGTTCAATATCCTGTAATCAGACTTTCTCTTATGTGTATTGGAAAGCCTATTAATTTTAATACATTTGGCATATTTTTTTAAGACTTCACATGGGAGCATTGTGGATGCTCTTACATGTGTGTGTATTGTGTGTTTCTCTTTACAACAAAAACAACGGATTTAGTAGCAATTGTCTCGCCAAGAACAATGTGACAGGAATTCGGAACATGTTCTTCCAAATCTGTGAATCCATGACAAAATTGGTGTCATATTAATTTTGACACGAATTATTTGATACTTGGGTAACAAATCCTTGTCAATTAATGATTTTGTGTGCCAAGTTCGTTCTACTCATCGTTCTACTTGTGTTTTTAGAATTGGATAGAATATGGATTTGATTTTATGGGGGGAAAGGAATAACTCGCATACATTAGATTTTAGATTTAAAACTCAAAAGAAGTTTATAGTTCATTAGGATTGATTTAAAACGGGGAAATTGTCTTAAATAGGACTAAAGTGTTGCTTAAATTCCAAAATATGAGTATATATACTTTTATTCCCAAAATAGGACCATTATACCAGTTCTACCCCTTTAATTAGTGTCTACCGTTCAAGCACCATTTTCCCTTCTTTGCTTATGCGCAGGTCTGGAACTAGGGCCATGAGCAGCGAGTAGTGAAGGAGCCATAAGCAGCGGTGAAGCCATGAGCAGCGGCGAGCACCGATGAACAATGGCAGCGGCGAGCACCGATGAACAATGGCAGCGGCGAGCGGCGGCGAAGGAACCACGATGAGCGGCGGTGGTCGGCAGTGAGCTTTGGTTCAGAGATGGTGGTGAAATTGAGGTTTGTAATTCTTCCCTAACGATCTCTTCCTTCTCCGATCCTTCTTCCTCATCTCCTCCTCTTCTCTCTTTCTCCCTCTTTTGTTTCAATGTGATTCTGAAAATTCGAGATCCGTCAGCCCTTATGCATTCAACGATGGTAACTTCTTGTTCTTCTTTGAATTTTAAAAAATGTCAAATTTTGTTTTAAAAATGTCATTAAGATGACATTTTTTTCTTCAAAAATGCCAAATTTTTCTTTAAGAATGTCATTAAGATGACATTCTTGACTCATGTTGGCATTCTAATATAAATATTGATATGAGTGACGGTGGCTTCCAGATCTGCGGTGGCGGAGTCCGAACGTGCAGCGGTGGAGGCCTGATCTGCAGCGGGAAGGCCGAATCTGTAGCGGCGGCGGTTGACGATGGTCGGATACTAGATCTCCGGTGGTGGCAGCCAAATTTGCAACGGCAGTGGCCAAATCTGCGACGAAGGTGGCCAGATCTGCAACGGCTAGTTCTGAGGTAGAGGCGACTGGCAGCGACGACCGGAGACGGCGGCGGTCCGACTACTGTTCACAGCAATATGCTTTTCAAGCTTTAGGGGTGTTTTTGTCCATCTAAAACAATAACTTATATTTAAGGAATTTTTAAACTTTACTCCTATTTAGATAAATCTACCAAGAAGTTTATAGTTCATTAGGATTGATTTAAAACGGGGAAATTGTCTTGGATAGGAGTAAATAAGGTTTGAAATTCAAAAATAGGACTACCGTGTTTTCTTTCCCGAAATACGAGTTGTTACTACCATATATGAAAAATATTGTCATTAATTATAATAAATACTGTCATGTTAAATGCATTGTACTGCAATTATTTGGCAGTCACGCCTACAAGTTGATAGTTAATACTGTCATGGTAGTCCTATTTTGAAATTTCAAACTTCATTTACTCCTATTTTGGAAAATCTCTCTTTAAAACGATGTGCGTTATATGCCTTTGTGTGTGTACCAAAATACCTGATATCCTACAACAAATGAGTTAACTTTTATCTCATGAAATGAATTGCGTGGAAGGTCTACCAAAATACCTTATATCCTACAACAAATGAGTTAACTTTTCTGTGGGAGAACATTTTGGGCTAATCTTTTAGATAATATAGCATTTTGTCCTCCATTCATGGCATTTTAATATTTCTAATTTATTTATAATTATTTCTTGCATATAGTAGTATGTTCTTGTATTTTAACAGGCCGGCCAGGCAAGAACTGGTCACTGGTTGTTGTTGGGTTTACATCAACACGCACGTTGAATTGGGACCTTGCGTGAAAGGTTTCGACATTTTTCTTGTAATAATTATTATATTCCATCTCTTAATTGCTCGTTTGTTAGTGTTGATATAATCATACCAATAATATGATTTAGTAAGTTGGCAAGTCCAATCATCAAAATAAAAAGGAAAATAAAAAATAAAAACTTAGGCAACACTCCTCTTTCATTAATGCTACAGCCTACAGCTCATTATTATTATTATTATTATTATGATAATAAACAAACCCAAATCACGTTTTCCAGAAAATTACTTTCCGATCCTCACTCGATCATACGAAGTATTAGTTTAAGCTTGATACATGAGATTTGACATAAATATATATATATATATATATATATATTATGGAGTAACTAACTAAATAAAAATAGAATTTTTGAAGAAAGTAAAATAGAGATGTAGGACAGCAAATTGGAGCACATTTTATGATAAAGTGTTAATTACAATACTTTCTTTTTGTTATTTGGGTTTAAATTCAAATATTTGGCTTATCCGAATTCAGTGTTATTTTTTTATAAAAAAATAAATAATTTTGAAATCAAATTTAATAAAGAGTAGTTAACATCTATGTTTTATGAAAATGCGAAAATCTCGTGTAAACAAGAAACGTCATCTTTAAATCGGGAAAAAAATGTTTGAAGAGTTTTCACAAAGTTTCCGAATGAAAACGTACTCTAGCTTTCTTGAGAATTTTCGCGCCTCATATATAAGTTAACATTAATGTAAATATTATTAAAAGCGAATTGACTTAACTACTTATGCGGAAGCTCCATAAATTGATGTATTGTGCGATTTATGCAATTAACTAATTAAGTAAAACCCTATATGAGGTTGTTATACCCGCCGTGGGAGAAGTCCATGATGAGTATGCATGGTACTCCCATATCTAAAACACATACAAGTTCAATTTTTATGTTTCGGTGGTAAGGTGATATAACTTGCGTGTAAGAAAATGTAACGCATGTACATTTACGAGAAATGTAACTGCAAACCAGTTGAAATATAACTTCTCCAGTACGGAGCATAAGAAATAAAACATGAATTTTAATGTAAACAATAAAAAAAGAGTCTAATTGCTCGATTACTTGTAAATAGTTGATATAATTTGTTTTTAATATAAGGGAAATTAAAGATGGTTTTATAAAAATTATTTTTTTTGTTTCAATGGCGGGGGTTTAGTTTGTGGTATAACTCGTGTTATATCACAAATGTAACTCGTGTTGATGGAAAATGTAACTGACGTGTATGGAAAATGTAACTTGTTGAGTACAGTCAAGTACAAATGTAATTCCCCATAAAAAATGTAACACGCACATAAAAAGATGTAACTCGCGCACATTATTAAATGTAACTCAAGAACCGAAACAAACAAACAAAATATCTTAAAAAAAACTCAAAAGACATGTAAAAGAGATAAAATATAGGTAACCGGGGGCGTAGTATATTATAGAAAAAAGTGTGAATATGTTAAATATATTACAAAAAAGTGTATGAATATAAAAAAATATTACAAAAATAAAAGTAATAATGTTTGAATATGAAACTCAATATACTTATTTT
Organism: Cuscuta epithymum; assembly: GCA_945859915.1. NCBI lineage: Eukaryota > Viridiplantae > Streptophyta > Magnoliopsida > Solanales > Convolvulaceae > Cuscuta > Cuscuta epithymum. The sequence continues at coordinate 471,036 of CAMAPF010000958.1, forward strand.
ATTTAGATTAATAAATTTTTGTTATGAATTGATAAAGAGTAGAAAAATAGGTTGAGTTGTAATGCAAGTTGAAGATAAAGAAAAATAAAATTACTCATTCTTTCCCATTTTACCTGTCCTATTTTCCTTTTTTAGAAAGAAATATGTGGCCTACACCATTTCATTACTTCATTAATAACTATGGCAAATCAAACTAAGACACCGTACAATTGTGAGATCTATACGTATACATACCCTCTCATGCCGACAGTGGTTATGGTTGATTGTATTACGTACCTTACCTACATGGAATCGTTAATTGTGAGTGTGAAATGTTCCTTTCGAGGCCAGGTAAGTATTATACCGACGTACTATTTCAACTCGTGAATCATTGCCAACATGTCACGTTACCTTGTGAGACAAAGAGACTGTAAATATAAAGTAATCCTAAGTCATAACCTTCCATGTATAGCTATCTCATTTTCTGTTCAGCACTTGACTTTACCTATCAAGATTATTACTCCCTCCATCCCAAATTATTTTGCAAAATCAACATTTTTTTGTCAACCAATAATAAAAATCAATGCTCCATACCAATAATTAATTCAATTTTAAATAATTAAAATTTACATATTCAGAAACAACATTAAAATCTCTTCAAAGTTGCAAACTCCAAATTAGAATATAATTAAAAATTGACATCTTAATTAATCGAATCATATGAAACTGTTTGACCAAAAAAAGTCAAGTTTGCAAATCAATTTGGGACGGAGGTAGTAATTCTTTTTATCATTCTTCCAAAAGGTTGAATCCCCAATCTCGACAAGACTTTTGGGGATTCAATTATCATTCTTTTTATCATTCTTCTAAAAGTGAACGATGTATCACTTCAATATTTTGGGTGCTTTAAGTCGCATATAAGAGGTGCCATAATTTGAATGGAAGATCACAAATGAATAAAAACATTAACAATGTACTAAAGATGAGTTATGTTGGCTCATTGGAACCTAAAACAACCTGTTTAAGAGTCGAATTATATAATCTATATCATCCCATAAGGCCATAATCATCTTCATTCTTGCTATTTTGATACTCCGTATGTTCCAAAATAATCTTCAGTTTGTTTTTATGGTAAAAAAAACTTGAAGATAAATCCCATAGTAGGACCAAAACATGATAAAACAATTTCTTTTTATGGCAAGGTAGTGCATTACTTTGAACGTCAAAGTACATTATTATAAACGGCTTTTTTTTTAATTTTTTATTTCATATAACAGAGTCCATATGAATCACTCTTCGTATTTGGAATTTATCATTAGTCATTACACATAGTACATGCATATATTGTCTGTTGGAGGTATTGGTCCTGCCAAGGCCTCCCTTCCACTTTATTATTGACTTGCACCCCATGTTTACTCCCACTTTGGCACCTCTTGTTTTGAATCTCTCCTAACCAATAATATGGCCATTTTGACTTATGTGGAGTGACCCCTTTGAGCTGTCCTATGCTGCCCTCCTTGTCTTTGCATCACATGTGAGTGTCCTTGTGTCTACCAGCCTATTATTTAGTAGCTTTGCTTCTCCCTTGTTGAAGAAGCCTGCGTGAATTATAGAGAGAGCAGTGCCCTTCTTCTTCTTCTCCATTTCCTTTGTGTGAGAGTGTGAGAGAGAATACCTTAGTGGTAGAGAAGAAGCTTGGAGTTGTGTTGTGGTCTAGCCTAGGGTGGTGTGTGAGAGTATAGCAAAAGGGTTGGAGACCTGAGCCGGAAAGAAATCGACTCCCAACAGTGGTATCAGAGCTTGTGTTGACTTCTCCGTCAATTTCGCCGGATTTTTTCCTACGCCGCCGTCCACCGCTGTGCTCCGCCGACCGCCGTCGTCTTCCGCCGTACGTCGCCGGTTGAAGCTCTTGAAAGCTCCGCCGAAGTTTTGGTCCGTTGTTCTACGTTGCCCGCTGCCTGAACCGCCATTCGTTGTCGCTGGTTCATCACCTTCGTCAGACCCTGCCATAGCCGCCTGGAAGCTCAGCCATCGTCACCCAGGAAAACCGCCGTCTCAGTCACCGCTGAAGCCACCGCCTGTCAGGAAGCCGTTCGCCGGAGATTGCCGTCGCTGGACGCCGGTACCTGAAGCTCGTTGCAAATCTGTGCTTGACCTGGGTTTTGCTGCGCCAATAGCTGGAGGCTGAGTTTCGCTGGAATCGCCGCCTGAGAGCCGCCCACCGTCGTCGCTGCAGGCCACCGTCGCTTGGAAGCTCGCCGCCGCAAGATTTCGCTCGCCGGAAATCATCGCTGGAGCCGCCGTTTGCCTAGGAACCGTTGCAGGAGGAAGGCTGGGAATTCCGTCGCTGTGCTCGTTCGTCGCTGGGTAGAAGAAGCTGTCACCGGACTCGTCGTAGTTCAATCGCAACTGGTGCGTGTTGTCGATACCCGGACCCGGACGCCAGAGTACTTGAAGCAGGAGCTTTGACGTTAGCGTGAATCTTACGCTGAAGACCCTGGACCTGGAGCACGAGAGCTGGATTCAGTCTGGGATGCTGCTCTACTAGAATTGGCCTGCTGGAGTTGCTAGGCTTGTTGGGCTTTTGGACCTTGTCGTTTGCTGTTGGACTGCTGGAGCTTATTGTTCTTTTGGACTGCTACTGGACCTGGAGCAAAGGGAAGACTGGTCAACTAGTCAGTCAACTCGGTCAAAGTTCGGTCAACGCAGGTCAAAGGCAGTCAACAGTCCGAAAAAATCCCAATTTTTGAATTGGGTGGGTAAGGTCGAAACGCCTCTCCTAGGGTTTCGCTCCGGTATATTGACTTTTATCCCTTTTATTGCTTTTGTAGTGATTTAATCTTTTATTGTGTAGAAATTATGTTTTAGGTTTACTACTGCTTTTAAAATTGATTTAATTGTTGTATTGTGTTGTGCTGAAAATTTATTATTTATTTGCGCTTATACGGAAGAACAAGGGGTTTGAACTTGAGTTTGGTGCTCATTAATACTCCCCACGTGTTCGTGCTAGTTGCTTCGTATAGTTGTAGCCTTATAAATATTTAAATTGTTTTTCAGCGAAAATTACATTTTCCTTTGTTGCTTATTTTTCTCTGTGAAAATGTCTGCTTATAATCAGTATGGTATGGCTCCATTTAATGGAAAATCTGATTTTAGCATTTGGAAGCAAAAAATTAAATGTATTTTAATACAACAAAAATGTTTTAAAGCAGTTGGCGAAACCTATTTAATTTCTGACACGGAAGATAAAAGGGCTGAAATGAATGAAAATGCATGTTCTGTGATTTATTTGAACTTATCTGACTCTGTGATTAGAAAAGTTGGAATTTTAGAGAGTGCTAAAATTCTGTGGAATAAATTAGATGAACTGTATACCGAAACCTCTTTGCCTAACCGGATATTTTTACTTGAAAAGTTCTTCAAATTTAGACTAGATATGTCTATAGATATTGAAGAAAATCTAGATGTTTTTACCAAACTTATTTCGGATATTAAGTTGTGTGGTGATAAGCATATAGATGATTATTCCCCTATTGCTCTTTTAAATGCTATTCCTGATTCCTTTAGTGATGTGAAATCTGCTATTAAGTATGGTAGAGATAATGTGACTCTTGACATTGTAGTAAATGGTCTTAAGAGTAAGGAATTAGATTTAAAACAGATGGGTGAGGGTAGAAAATCCGAGGAAGTTATGCATGTGAGGGGTAGAGAAAATAATAGTAGACGACATAGATCTAAGTCTAGGTCTAATTCGAGGCGTTGCTATTATTGTCACGAATCTGGTCATTTCATAAGAGACTGCCCTAAATCTAAGAAAAATGAGCATAGTGAGCATGCTAATTTGACTACGTGTGAAGATGATTTAGGTGATGTTTTTATGATGACAAATCTATGTGATTATGACTATTTGAGTTCTGTGATATCTGATTCTTTGGGTAAATCAGATTGGGTGGTAGATTCTGGTTGTAGTTTTCACATGTCCCCTTTGAAAAATGTTTTTTCAAACTATAGAGAGATTGAGCATGGCTTTGTGTCTTTAGCAAATAAGAAGAAATGCAATGTGCTAGGAATAGGAGATGTGTGCCTTAGGTTTTCTTCTGGTTATGTGCTTACTTTGAAGAATGTTAGGCATGTTCCTGAGCTGTGTTGTAATTTGCTATCTTGTGCATCTCTTGAAAATGATGGTTTGAAGGGAAAATGGGGAAAGGGAATCATGAAAGTTGTGAAGGGTTGTTTAGTTGTTTTCAAAGCTGAGATGAAAAACAACTTGTATGTTTGTCATGCTGAACCCGTACTTGATTCTGTGAATTGTGTGCAACCCTGTGTGCTAGGAAAACAGTCTAGAGTTGGTTTTCCTGATCTGCCTAAATGTACTAAGGTGCTTGATTGTATTCATGCTGACTTGTGGGGTCCTTATGGTGTTTCCACTCATGGTGGGAAAAATTATTTTCTGACACTGATTGATGATTTTTCAAAGAAAGTGTGGGTTTTGTTGATTGAGAATAAATCTGAAGTTTTTGATAAGTTTAAAAACTGGAAAACCCTTGTTGAAAAACAAACCGGTAAGAAAATTAATTTTTTAAGGACCACTGTCAGTTTTGATTTCTGTGATAGTCAGCTTGGTGATTTATGTGATACTTGGGGTATTTCTATGCATAAATCTGTTCCCTCCACACCCCAACCGGATGGGGTTGCTGAGAGGATGGTTAGAACTTTATTAGAGAGGGTGAGGGCTTTGTTAGCTTCATCTGGGCTCTCTAATAAGTTCTGGGGGGAAGCTATTTGTTATGCTGTTGATTTGATTAATCTGTCCCCGTCTGTTCCCTTAGGAGGGAAATGCCCTGAATCTGTGTTCATGGGCAAACCACTTAACTTGCCAAATTTGAGAGTGTTTGGTTGTGCTGCTTACGTGAATCGTGTGAATGATAAATCTGAACCTAGGACTAAGGAATATGTTTTCTTAGGATATCATGATTGCATGAAAGGTTATAGGCTTTGGCGTAGGAGTGAAACTTGCTTCAATGTGTTGATGAGTAGAAATGTCATTTTTGTTGAAAATGAATTTCCTTGCCTGCTTGTTTCTCTTGATGTTGCTCCAAATGAGGTGGAGCATTTGCCTGATGTTCATTCTGATTTACTTGTTGAAACCGCACCCAAATTCGTGGATGAAAATGATTTTCATGGTGAAAATAAAGAAAATAATATTTCTGTTAAGGTGGAGCATGATATGAATGTTGTGTGCAATATGCTTGAGTTGCGTGATTGCCATGTTATTAGAGATAGAGACATTAGGAAGCATGTGAGAAATTATATGTGCAATGTGTTTGACTATATTTTCTCTGAGTTTGCTTTAAATGTGCTTAATTCTCTTTTAATTAAAATCTTTGTGATATTTGGTATGCTATTTTCTTTGTGTTTTGAATATGTGATACCAAGTGATTATGTGAGCTCTACCTGTGCTAGTTATAGAAATAATATTGTTTCTTTTATTTTCTTTGTGCTTGTTATGTGTGGTTGTTGGATTAGTTGGAATCCCCAACTTCTCCCGGATGCTTGCTTGCGTGGTCTATTAACATGTGTTGTGCTTGTTAATAGTTTTGTGATGGTTTTGGTTCTGAACTCGAGGACCGATTGGTAGAGTTCAGTCCATCGTGAAGTGGGTTTGCATGGTAAGCTTGGTCCGAAAGGGAACTTTGGTTCTCATCTATTACTTGTATGATCGCAATGATGTACTTGTAATAATCCGGCGATGATGAGTCTCCTCACAACTTTGTATTGCTACTCTACACCACATAGGACCAATAAGGTGGAGAATGTTGGAGGTATTGGTCCTGCCAAGGCCTCCCTTCCACTTTATTATTGACTTGCACCCCATGTTTACTCCCACTTTGGCACCTCTTGTTTTGAATCTCTCCTAACCAATAATATGGCCATTTTGACTTATGTGGAGTGACCCCTTTGAGCTGTCCTATGCTGCCCTCCTTGTCTTTGCATCACATGTGAGTGTCCTTGTGTCTACCAGCCTATTATTTAGTAGCTTTGCTTCTCCCTTGTTGAAGAAGCCTGCGTGAATTATAGAGAGAGCAGTGCCCTTCTTCTTCTTCTCCATTTCCTTTGTGTGAGAGTGTGAGAGAGAATACCTTAGTGGTAGAGAAGAAGCTTGGAGTTGTGTTGTGGTCTAGCCTAGGGTGGTGTGTGAGAGTATAGCAAAAGGGTTGGAGACCTGAGCCGGAAAGAAATCGACTCCCAACATTGTCTCAAATAAAAAGTCATATTTTCGTTGTCATGTACTCCGTAAAATATAAATGTATAAGGAATATCAAATTTTAGACTAAAGGCCAACTCCATAACTATTCATTCATTTCATTGTCAATGACTGCTGGTAAACTCGGGTGGGACAAATATTTTAACAATTTGAATAATATTGAAATATTACAAATTAAACATATAAAAAGATATTTCTTTTGGGATATTTATTTATTTTACTAAATATATACATCATCCATTTTAGAAAAATGCGTGCCTGAAGATACACACTTTATCTCTTATCAGGAAAATTTCAATTTCACTTTCAAAGAGGATCAGCTTTTGAAACAATCACAAGGAGAAAAAACTCGAAATATTAATTAACTACGATAGTATATTATAGTCACATTATTGACTAGCGACTGGCTACCTCTTCCAAGAGCTTATACCTTCTCCTTACCTTGTTTCTAACCACCACATGTTTAACTATCCCAACATCCGACGCTGACCTCCGCAGACTGGCCGCACCGGCGGTTTTGAGCGGCGGTGATTTCTCCGCCGCCATGAGAGGGCCCTTTCTCATCACCCCCTTTGGGCTTGACCCACCACCTTTTTTATTACTCCATATTGGTAAATTTTGTGGGTGGTGAGGAAGAGGTGAAATGGACCGGGGTAACTTTTCTTTTTCGTTCTTCTTGATCTCTTTTGTAATTATTTCATCGCCGTCGCTCCCGGCGGCTCTATGCGGCGGCGATGGTAAGAGTAAAGAAGAAGAAGAATGGGAAGAGTTGTCGTCGTCCTTTTGATCCCTTAAGCACCAGTTGCATTGCCGATAAGACTCCGCTTTCGGGTATAAATTACTGCAATACCTGCACATATATCCATAAATCCCCACATTTTTTATTATAGATATTCACCCAATTGGAATTTTAATGCAAGTTGATCCCCTTTGCCTTCTAAAAGGAAACACTAGTTTAACTTTGCATGTATTCGTTCTTTTGCGAAATTGATAACAATCACCTTTATATGGAAATTATTAACATGAAAGTATTTTGTATATGGAAATTATATCTCCATTGTACAATGTCGAGTCCTTCTTATTATACCTACTATTGTACACCCTTTTGTACATTTGGGAGAAAAGTGCTACCTTCTTCTTAACGAATTGTCTGTGTGCACGGGCAAAATAGGGAATGAGTACAAAAGTGAGTACAAAGAGAATTTTTGTACACTCCGACTCGAGATGATGTTGAATGAATAAATCAGGCGCTATAATTGCAAATGCTTTTTGAATGAAGCGGTCAATGTTGAGGTAGAACTGTAGAAGTATAGTTGACTAGTCTTTTAAACAATTTTAAAAATGTAATACTACCCCTCACATTAGCAAGTTTAATACGGAGTATAACGGTTTAATACATCAAATTTCCACGTGAAATATAAATTCAATAACCTTTGTACTTAAAAAATGCAACAAATATTCATGCGTGAGACCCTTTTTACGAATAATTATAATAGAAGAGGTTTGACACACTTTATAAATCAGGGACCGATGCGCCAGGTTTGTATTTCAGGAAGGGGTTTGGTGCGTTAAACTTTGAAGTATAATATATAGGTCTCAAATAAGAAAATAAAAGTAAGATTATAGAAAATCGTGATGCCCATGTTTAATTTGGAGAGATATAAATAAAGAACAAACATAAATTACGTAATTATTTAAAATAGCAATTTTTTTTTGGGGGGGGGGGGGGGAATGAATGAGAAAGTTATCAAATGGGTCGGATGAAGCACTATTATTGACCAAATTTATTTCCATAATTACTCTGCCAAATACTTTCATATCGTTTTAAATTTGTATGATTTAAATTATTAAACAATCACGATTAAGAATAATGGTTGAACATAACTACGGAAGACTGAGAAAGCAGAACCAAAATCTTCATTTTCAGAACAGGGTGTAATTAATTAATGAATAATTTCTTAAATAATTAATTAATTAAGTACCTGTGCTGGGATCGGAATAGGCAAGATTTGCATCTGAAAAGCTCAAATGGCAAGCCCTTATCTCCGCACATGCAACATTCACTGTGAAATTTAGGCGAAACTGGCGGGAGAGTTAGACCGCCGCCGTCAGCTTCTTCTTTCCGACTGGCCCGCCATCTCCGATCAATCTCTGGACTGATTGTTCTGTGCATCGATCATATTAGAGACGGACCTTCAAGTGTTTCTGAAGAATTAATACTTTGATGTTAGGTTTAATTAATTGAGAGCTGCTAGCTTGGGAATTTACATGCTCCGTAATTCATCGCTCTGATGTATATATAGAGGGAGAGGGGTGGTATGGGTGGAGAGAATATTGGGTTTGAGTGACAAGATGTTTATCATCGCTCTATCAACCATTACTTTTTAAAAAAAATACGATATTAAAAAAGCCAAATAGGGAGAATCACCGATCCCAAGAGCCTTCACGTCCCGATCCGACAGAGCACATGAGAGTTGTAAATCACGATGACTCAATCAATCATAACGGTAATAGACCTTATACCCGTGTGTACAATAGGCCAAGTCCAGCACATAGAAGATGTGGCCTTCACACGGTCGTTGTGGGTTTCGATCCTTAATCATTTGTCCAACTTTCTCATCGTTTTACCAGTTGAGCTATTCGTGCGGGTATACACTCTTATAAACATGAAAATTAGCGACACTCACTTAGCTTTGAGCATTTTTACATTATTCAACCTCGACCAAGACACCAAAGGGAGAGAAAGGGAGCTCTGAAAACCTCCATCTCCATTGTTGAAGAAAGCTCCAAAGAGCAAGGAACTCAAGGAAGGAGAAAGAGTTGCAAAAGTAGAGAAAAACTTTGGGAAGAAAGGTAAGAAGCTCTTGAACAACTTTTCAAGAGCTCTCCTATATTTTGATTTTCATTATGAGTTATAGATCATATGAAATACCCTTGGGATAGTTCCACATGTTAAAAGTGTAGAATGAGGGGTTGGAAGGTGATTCTAAGTCCAAGAACGGACTTAGAAGCCAAAGAAACCGGTTCGCCGGAAAATAACCTTTTAGAGGTTATTCGTATTGATATGGGTTTCGTGATGATAAAACATTTTTAGGCACTTATCAAGGGTGATTCAAGAGCTTTCACGAAGTTGAAAGAGTCGCCGGAGGTATCGCCGGAGTTTCGTCGGGGTTCAACCGAGAAGGGTAGAACTTCATAGCACTAATTCAAGGTGAGTGGATGGCTTAATGTCTTATAACTCTTGGGTTAAGTATGAGATTACCTAAATAAATGTTATAAGTATTCATAATGATGTTTAAAAGAGTTTAAGCATGTGATTAGCCAAGGTGATTAGGCTTAGGTGAATGAAACTACATGATTATGCATGTGGAAAGTAGAAAATGTATATAAAAACATATATGATGTTTTGGACGGCCAAAATGGGCATTTATTGATTGTTTTAGACATGATATAGGTTGTATAAAAATTTCGGATCAAACGGATCACGTTTCGGGGGTCAATGGGCCGTTGACCCAAAACACCGAACATACCCGGTGCCGGGTATAGTAGGGCTGGGCACGGGCCGGGTCGGGGCGGGTAATGCAAAATAAAATGGAACCGCCGGTTCCATTGTACGGTCCGATCCGGTCCGGGTATTGCAATTTTCGAAATAGGAACCGGACCTTACCCGGCCCGTTTGAAACGGGTCGGTCCGGTCCGGGTTTTATGGTTTCTATTCCCATATCTTTTTTTTATTGTATTCTCATATCTTAAAATTAGTAAAAACTCACAAAGTTCCAAAAATCGATAATTAATAATATAGTACATTAGCAAGTTTCAAAATAACAACATAGTGGTGCACATGTAACACAAGTGACAAGTCCAATACTTCATAATTTCATGTATATAAGTTCCAAACAATTAAAGTTCCAAAAATCAGCAACATAGCCAAAATACATATTTTCTAACATTTGAATTTAAAAATGTTGTCTAACATCACATATTAAGGTGACACATACATGAGGGTGGTAATCACAATTTATATATTTTTAAGAACAAATTTTCAGTATTAGTCAAAGTTGACACATACATGGGGGTGGTAATCACAGTTTATATACTTTAAGAACAATATTATAAAAACAAATATTACAAAATCATTTTTAACAAATAATTAAATTCCATAGAAAGGAATAATTCAATACGAATAAAAATAACAAGAAATTTATGTAAAATTTAATCAATAATTTGAAAGCAAAATGATGTTACTGCAAGTCAATTTAAAATTCTACTTCTAGCAAAGGAAAACAAAACTATTTCAAAATCAATTATCACAAAATTATTAATAAATTAATATACAATATATAACGGGCCGGGCCGGGTACCCGGTATTTTTTTATTTTGGAACCGGCCCGGGTCCTTAAAAAAAATTACCCGGACCTACCCGAACCGTTTTATGGCAACAAAAAATGGAACCGGCCCGTTTTGGACCCGAACCGCCATTACCCGGACCGGACCGCGGTTCCAAGACCCGTTTGCCCACCCCTAGGGTATAGGGCATACCTGGGGTCAGGTAAGCTGCTGCCTCCATATTCCGTTTTCGCCAAAAACGTGAACCGGAACCCGGTTCGAAGGGGGGTTAACCCCGTACGCCCTATGTGTGTATATTGTGCATGGAATTGCATGGAATATGATATTTAAATGTCAAGGTTGATATCTATCGATTTAATTCTAAGACTTGGTTTAGTCATTAGTAATAATATGATATAGACCCTATCTAGTGTGATATGTGGTAAGTCATAGGTCAGGTGGAGTACCCAGGGATCGGGCGTGTATTCTCAAAACTCAGTTATATAGGGTGGAGTACCCAAGGATCGGGCGGTTATCCTCAAAACTCGGTTATATAGGGTGGAGTACCCAAGGATCGGGCGGTTATCCTCAAAACTCGGTTATATAGGGTGGAGTACCCAAGGATCGGGCGTTTATCCTCAAAACTCGGTTATATAGGGTGGAGTATCCAAGGATCGGGCGGTTATCCTCAAAACTCGGTTATAGAGTGGAGTACCCAAGGATCGGGCGTGTATCCTCAAACTCGGTTATATAGGGTGGAGTACCCTAGGATCGGGCGTGTATCCTCAAAACTCATAGATTACATTTTAATGATCTAGGACCGGGTGGTGTCCTTATGATAATTGATTTCAACCAGGAGGAGTTCTATACACTCATAGGTATATGGGTGGGATGGGTTCTTAGTCAAGGATATTGACTACTACTGTTTTCCCAAATAAACGATGACCTACGGGCAATGGCGGACCCACTAAGGGTCCCATGGGGTCCCGGGACCCCGTGGATTTCGAAAAATTTACCTATATATATTACATATATTTTACAAAATTTATGTATATATATAAATAACATGTAATGCGACTAAGAAAGCAAACATATGTAGTGGAGTAATGGTAGCATGCGTATGGTTATAGTTCTTTTTTACGTGAGGTATTGGGTTCGACTCTCCCTCCTGTCAGTCTTTCTTTCTTGAACCTTATATTTTTTGAAACTCCAAATGATTTTCTTTGGGTCCATTCTTTAAGATTTTCTTCGAATGTTAAGATTAAATAAATAAATTTATGTATTTATGATTTTTCTTAAAATTTTAAGATGAAGGATGAAAATATATTTCAGTAGTGTATACAAATTTAAAGAAATTCGGAGTACCGAAATTAGTTAAGATATTAATTCAAATGTTCATCTTTAGTAAATAAAGAATCGGATATAGTACTTGCTGAAAGAGAAACTAATTTGGCGGTTTGGCCTATAATCTACATGAACAACATAATGATTTCATCCTAATGTTCAAGAGAGTGTACGCCATAGTTATTGTCAAAAAAGGGTCGTTTCAACTTCGGGATCATGATTTCCCTATTAAAGTAATTGACGGCAAAAAAACGTAGATTTGTTTCAAATTGATTTGATGATCATAAATGGTTGGAATACAGTATTGCCAAAGATGTGGCATTTTGTTTAGCGTGTTATTTGTTTAGTAATGAGTGAAAAGTAAGTGGTAATCATTTTTTGGGAATAAGTTTTTTAGCATGAATAAAAAAGATAGGTTTTACATCGCAAAAAAGGATATATTTTATGTGCATGTTGGTGGACCTATATATTATAGAATACTTCCAACAAATGAAACCTAGGAGGTACTTTTGTAGACTTGAGAATTACTTTTACATGTAATTTTTTGTTTTATATCATCTTAATGTTTTGCCGATGTACGTTAACCATGAAACATTATGCTTTTTTTTTTTAATTTTATATTAATGAGAGTTCCATTAGTTTAGGGACCCCGTGACTCTGATTTTCTAGGTCCGCCACTGCCTACGGGTTCGGTATTTTCCAAGTGTATAAATATATTGATATGTGTTTCATAACTTGGGGGGAAAGACTACATGTATATGTATCACCCTATGTTTGGGTCTTATACTTAATACGTTAGTTATTCTACATTTAGCCTGATACTCGCTCGGTACTTGTACTGACCACTTCGGGGGGGCCCACCATTTCAGGTTGAAGCTCAAGTTTGCTATTCTCACCTTGCTCGGTGAAGTGATCTATGGGAAGACGTGGTTTGCGTTTCCTTTATTGTTTTTAAACTATAAACTATGCTCATGGATACTTTGTAATAAATACATTTGTTTTGGGCCTGCGTGCCTACGTTTTGGCCATGTGTGGCCCATGATTGAATATTGAATATTTCCGCCATTCGTTCAATCCAAATATGTGATGTTGTTATGTATGTTTACTTACTGAGTATGGTATGGAGTATGGACTATGTTCATGGACGCCTTGTGTGACTAAGTTACGTTGACTTGCGAGTGACGTCATTTGGTCATACGGCGGTTGTGCGCCGCTCAGATGCGGTCTGGGCGTGACACAATCTTAGCGGGGCGGAGGGAGTATATGATAATTGTGTGGGTCAGGTAATGGTGCATGTAACCGTATCCAAATTAAACAGGTCTGGCGGGTAGCGGGGCAGGTAACGAGGCGGGTAGGTATAAATTTGTTACCGCTTAATCGTTCAGTCATTAAGTCATGTTTACTTTCGACTTAATTGAAAACATAATTTTTTCATTCAGTTAAAAAACTGACTTACTTATTAAGTTGTGAAAAGGCACTCCTTTCCGTTAAGACGCTCATTAAGACGTCAATTCAGTCAAATTTTTACACCTAGTATAAAATAGATACGGAGTATATGTTAATACATCACATTATTCATTGTCAATACAACTTTACAATAATACTAAATTGACTAATTTACTCTATTCAAATGGTTTATTCAACATATAAAATAAATAGCTTCATATACAAACGGTTAATCCATAGAGACGTCTCTGCGTAGTCGTTGTAATTCAGACAAGACTTCAAGAGTAAGAACAATACAACTAAAAGTTTAAGCGAATTCAAAAACATCCTAATAATGGGACTTTCTTTTCTCTCATAATGGCATTTGAATTTGAGTTCAATTCTTAACCAAAAATAGTGTAGTAAGTGTAAGTCGGAAATGTCTGGGCACCAATTAACCATTTAAGTTCGAGATTTGGTGAAGTTTGTGAACAAATTGTAGTACACGGTTCAGCCACATGATTTTGTACTGTGTGTGGATTACGACTTCCAGCGGTCAAGCGTCCACAAACGGAAAGTTCTTGGGGAATATACATTGCAACAATAACCAAATTCAAACCACATTAAGACCATTTACATTGCAACAATGACCAAATTCAAGCCATATTGCAAATTGTTCAATATGTGAATGTTTATTTGAGTACGTACCAAATCTCAAACTAAAAATGTTTTTATTTGAATTGGACTTACTTAAGTCCCAGACTATATCATATATGACCAGATCAAAGCTCGACAGTTGTAAATTCATGGAGACCGGACATTTACCTCACTTGATCAGAAATTTGAGTCCAATTAAAAGGTCTAAAATGAAATTTTGAACTGCACAATAGTTTTGTGGACCGTTTTACATGCATTAACATGTGTTTGTCTAATTCTCAAGGAACTCTCAAAATTAACAATTTAATTTTAATCAAAGATAACTACAAGTTTGTTTTGAATTTAATTTAAACAAACCAGGACGTGGTAGAGAGCTCGTACATAAGAAGGGAAGCATTATGGCCTTAATTGGGGCCATATATAAGAGTATGTATATGGTACACCCGGCTGTACGGGGAACACCGTACAGCCGGCCCAGTAACAGGCCCAAGGGAAAAATAGCAAAATAATTCAGTGGTATTTTTGTAATTAATGTGAAAATTATGGTTTCTGCTAAATGAGCATTAGTGTACTGTTAATGAGCAATAGTCCAATTTTAATGAGTATTAAGCGTCTAATATTGAGCACCGTGTTATTACAAGAAAGCTGGTTTAACAACTAAAAAACGGTGGCATTTTAGTAATTTAAATGAAATTTGTGACATCCGTTTAATGAGCATTAATGTATTGTTAATGAGCATGAGACCTGTTTTTTTAGCATCTCAATCTCTGTTTCATATCTTTGATTCATTCTATTTTTCTTATTTTTTAAAATATCAATGAATCTGTATGAGTCCAATATTTGAATCTAATATAATATTATACTTTTAAAATATGCATTCGACATTTCAAAATGAGCATTACACCAATTTCAAATGAGCATACATAATATATGAAATGAGCAACAAAAAATTCAAAAATCTCATTTAAATCTATAGTATACTCAAATTTTCATTAGTGTGTACTCATTTGGATTTTCTAACGAGATCAAATACTTATGTATTTTCAATTCTTTTAATCGTTATGCACATTTATTATAAACACTATACTCATTTTCAATTTAATATAAATTTATGTTAATAATTAACAAGCTGAAAATGTTAACGCACAATATTAAAATATCATATTAAAATACAAAGTTGAAATTGATCAACAGGCCACACAACGAGCACGATTCTCCTTCATCCAATCAACTCCAGGAGCTGCACCAGCTTCACCAATCCCAGGAATCCACCCAGTGGCACCTCCTTAGCCAGCCTCCAGCAAGGGAACAACACAAACCGTCCACGCCTCCGATTTGATTCCCAGGACATCAGCGAGCAGCGAACAAAGCTAAGGTTGTAAGGCCTTCTCCATCCTTAATCTTTACAACTGGAGTTGTAATTAATTGCAAAAATACCCGGCTCTATGTAAGCACAACCGGATGTACAGTATAATTTACCCCATATATAACCCCTTTTTTCGTTTATTGGTTTCAATGTTTATTTCCATCAATGACTTTGAACAATGTTACTGAAAGACAAGTCCTAAAGTTTTGGCTTCTTTTTCTTTTTCTTGCTAAATTTACTACGTGTGATGTGTATACTTTAACTTATCCGCCATACGAAAAAGTTAATTGGACCAAGGATGTTTTCTTTTGGACTGAAATTTGATGGTCTGGTCTGGTCTGGTTAAGTCTGGTCTGGTCTAGTCTGAACTCGTCTGGTCTGGTCTGGTAAACGTCTGGTTTCTGTGTATTTTATAACTACGGAAGTCTGATCTGATCTGGTCTGATCTGTTTAAGTCTGGTCTGGTCTGTTTAAGTCTGATCTGGTCTGGTATGGGACTGAAAACTGTCCAAAAGAAAGAAAACATCCCAACATTATACCCAATCCAATGTGATAATCCCAATGCAATGGGATAATAAAGATTATGATCTAGACCGACTTAAAAGGAGGATTATTACTTTAGATATGATTAATATGTTTTGGTATTCCAAAAACTAGACCATATAAAAATTGTTATCTTTTAAGAACTAAAATGTTTTGAAATGGTCAATCATACTCCGTATTGTCCACTTTACCATCTTCATGGTCTTTTTTTTCATGGTCTTATTAAGTGACTTGGCTTTTCGATCCGTAGTTCTCGTTCATGGTCAAGTAATTGTGCACTCATCACGTATTAATTTCTAACATTTTTAGAGTAATTATATGGAATAGTCATATATTTCTAAAAAAAAATATGGATAAAAGTTGTGGAACTGTGCGCTTACTAGTTACAAAAAACAATGATATCTACTCAAAATTGGCAGGAATGATTGATCAAGGTTTGCACGAACCATCACATATTTTTGCTCCTAACAAAATGATATTGTCACGAATTTGATGAAGACATGTGAAAATAATATTGACACGAATTTGACGAAGACATGTGAAAGATCATGTCAAATCCCCTTAAAGCATTAACACTATCTATTACATTTTCTTCTCACTATGGTGACCTAGGTCACTTAAAATGTTTACATTCTCTCTCTCCTTATTTTTAATATATTCCACCATAATTAATTTAATTAATTTGAAAAAGGAATACTCCGTAAAAAATCCACATTTAATACATATCCTTAATGCAGAGGAAAAAATGTTCTAAAACATATAAAATTATACGTAGTAAGATGCAAGAAGGAAAGAAATGGTAAATTTCGAAGTAACTAAACATATCCTTCATTGGTGTCTATATATAGAGGAAAAAAATCTAAATTTTTGATATAATTTTTTTATTATTATAAATTAAATTTAATGTCTAATAAATGAAATTAGGGAGTTGGGGTAGTTGATGGAGTTGGTTCAAAGTAAAATGCCACTTGGCTTTATGTAATTGGTTGGTCACAAATATTGGGTCAACTCCCATTCTTAATCCTCCATTGTGATCGGATCACTCCATGACCTCCCATAGTGGCGCGATCAAGTGGGATCAACTTTTTTTATCCCCAATTGACCTCTCATTGCTGATGCTCTTATGAATTTTGGTGAATTCGTGTCAAAGTCATTTATAAATTTTGGTGAATTCGTATAAAATCCTTGTCAATTTCATTATTTTTGTTGGATGGAATAACTGTTGTATGTGAGACCTTACGCTTGCTACTTTAAGGGGAGCATAAAAAACTATCCTTTGAATAGTCATATACGTTTAAAAGAATCATGTAAAACGTAACAACTCCTCTTTAAAGAATGGAAAAATGCCTCTAAGGAAATTTCTTTACAAAAGTTGCGGAATCTTGAAATACTCGATTTAGAGAGACTCAAGTTGGCTGAAATTTGAAATTTCTTACCATGTTACAGTAGTGGGTTATTATTTAATCAACGAGACACGATTTTAAAAGGGACTAGCATTATGCATATCATGTATGTGTGCCATTAAAGTTAGAAATATTCTTTGACAATAATAGTATTTTCATGTTTGATTCATCTAAGAGACGACTCACTTTATTTTCTCTAATTCGTCATTAGTTAAGCTACATTCATGGAAAATGATGTCTCATAAAAGTGTAATTCTTTACCTTTGATAAGGCATGACTTTTTTTTTAGGGATGATAAGGCATGACTTTGTACAAGTATGACTATGAAGTATCTGACATATGCATGTATTTAGATTTATTCGGAATTCGTCATATTTTACTGAACTTGATATGATGGAAAATAATATACATTGAATGGAGTTGAACATGCATGCTCAAAGCTTTTTGAGGTTTGAGGGATGTAGGGTGGAAATGACTATGGTGATTGGGAGGTCACATATTATAAAGAATATTTCCAAATACTTCATGAGTTTTACCCTTTGCCAAAAATAAACATTTTACCCTACACAATTTATGTTTCTTTAAGATCGGCCTGACCGAAGATGAGATGAGAAGTCCCGATTAATATACTCCATCGTGTAGTTTTTTCATAGGTTTAAAAGAATCTTATTATCTTATACATCGTTTACCATTTTATTCCAACCAGTGAAATAGTATTGGCAAAATATTGTATATGATCGTACCGTGCACACAATACTATGTTAAAGGTGTTGGGTGTGTTTCGGAAAATAAAGAAAATTAATTAAAATAAATTAATTAAATAAAATGACAAGAGAAAAACAAGAAAGGAGATGAAGCAGAATTAGTCAAAGCTCGTGCTACGCACGATTTCCTTAAAACGTATGTGTTGCCTCCCACGGTGCTAGGAGCGTTGCAACACTAGTTTCCCAGGATACGATGACTACGAACTAATGTTTGAGCACGCAAACAAGAGTTCCAGCGAACGAGAACACAGTATGAACACAGAAGGAATTTGCAGATTGCTAGCAGTGTGTTTTTAGAGCTAAAACGTGTATGGATTTGTGTAAAATCGTGTGTTGTTGCAAACCACCTGCCAGCCATTATATAGGAGGATTTGTTGTGTGTAAATGGTGAATTAATGGACCTGAACGTTGGACATCAATGACCAGTCCGTTGGGCATTGAATCGTCCATGAACTGTCCATTTAACGCTGGGAGACCGAGGCATTCTGATCTAGGCCAACCGGGAAAAAATAAACGTTTCGGGAAGAAAACAAAAATTATCCGTATCTCTTGAGAGATAGATTTTTGGACGACATTCGTGTCCGCAGGTCGCCCGCACACGCAAGTCGCGGTTTTTCTTCTCCGAATTCGGGATTTGATTTGCACCCCCCCCCCTGCGCGCGTGGAGAGAGCCTTTACCCTTAGGAATCTTAACTCCTTAAGGGGAGAGTCCCTTTATAAAGGGTTGCAAATCCCTTGGGTTTTCCGGTGTGGGAAATTAACACACTAGAAACCCATCCTTTTTCCCAGTTTTTCCATTCTAACGGGTAAACTTCGAAAAGCGATTTCTCATTCACCCGTTATCCGTTTTGAGCGTACCATATATCGAATTGTAGCCCTTAACAAGGACAATCCGAAACCACTTTGACCCGACCCAAATCGGAAGTGGACCCCACTCAAAAAATTGCCCCAAAATAGCCATTTAATGCAATTTTCACACATTTTTCCAACAAAAGGAAATGACTATATCGTTTAAAAGGAATGAGTATTGGTATTATCGGAGGAGTAGCTAGGATCTTCATACAACACTTTATTTTTATTACTTCATAAATTACCGATGTGAGACTTTGACATCCTTCATCGCGATCAAACACTACATTTAAATCGTGACGTCATTCATTTTATAGTATTGGCAAAATATATTGTACAATTGTTTCGTCATTTTTCATAGGGGTCCATACTATGATTGTGGATCGGTTTTGGATCTGATATCATGACAAATAGTCAAATACGGAGTATTAAAGAAGATATTCCCTTGCATTTCTGCTCATATACGAGTACATGATATAAATATATGTTGGTGACTAATACAATCCCATAAAATCGGCTGAATATGAATGTGCAACAAGCATGTACATAAAATAAAACCAAAATAAACGGTACAAGGAAGTCCTAATATTTAATGTATCCAAGGATCGAAAGTCCTAACAAAAACCTTAAAAAGATTATTGGGGATGGAGAGAGTACATTATTACTACGTACTTTATTAGTATAGTCACGTTAATGTATATGAACTCAATTTAGTGATTTAGAATATTAAACGTCTGTATCATGATTACAAGTCAGGGTTTCATAATCCATACATTGACAAATGAGAGCAACTTTGTTGGGATGAGTTTCATGGAACTTGCAGTGATGTGACATTATTGGGAACAGAATATTAGCGTTATGTTAACATTTCGTTTACAGAACTGCAAATGCACATCTCCATCAAACTTTGATCATACGTAACAAACTCAATTGACTTCCATGCACATTCAACAAGGAAATGAATTGATGCCACCCAACAATTTTCTTCTTCCCTTTCTTCCCTTTCTTGATTGGTAGCTAAAAGAATGTGGAATACTCCATAAAAGTGTTGAACGACCAATTATAGAGCATTTCTTGATTGGTACCGTGCACACGTGACATGAAAGAGATAGACACAAATAAACAAATTATTCATATTTTTCTCTTTTTCTTTCCACGATTTTATATAATTTTGATAATTTTTTCATGACAATGTCAATCACGATGTTTATATCTACACATTCGCTTTGATATTGTACAGAAAAAATTATCAAAAATACATAAGACCTTCCAAATAAGGTGATATATATACTAGTCATTAGAACGTACTCCGTAATATTTATGTGTCTATTCTCTCTCATGATCCACACATGTACACCGTGCACATTACGACATTGAAGATGCTCTTAACGAGTGAGTGATCAAAAAGGTTATCATGATTTAATTGAACTGGTTATGGACTAGATTGATAGATATTTATTTTATATGTATTTTATTATTGTTGAAGTCTCACCCTAATTTAATCTGATCTATTTATTTAAGAATGGCTTAATTTAGTCTAATTAAAAACATGTTTAAAGTATCAATGGTAAAAAAGTTATGACAAGATTTAAATATATGTTTGCGTGAGTGGGTAATTAATGTAGTTTCAAAATCACCGGCATGCTCCACTCAACATTTATGCCATTTCCGTATGGTAAAGGAAAAGCTAAAACCTGGTATTTTAGAAGTAATTACGGGGCACATACTCTACCAGTTGTTGTGGGTGGGTTAAAGATTTTCTAAACGAAAGATCAAATCCGTATTAATTAGTAGTAAAGGGTCAAGAATGGGTAATTCTAAATACAGCCTCAATTTTACTTAATACAGCCACAATTATTAAATATTCCTAGTTCAACCTTTTACTGCCCTATCGTGACTATCTCTGACTGATTCTCTTGGAGCTATAGACATGCTTAAAATCAGTAGAACAACTGATTGAACCTCGTTGCTTCCCTCACCCAAAAAAATCGGTGAAGCCAATCTCGACCAGAAGAGAGAGTAGCGGCTTGTAGTCCAAGAGGAACTGACCTTGGATTCATCTAGGCAAAAATG
The DNA here is from genome assembly GCA_945859915.1 of Cuscuta epithymum. NCBI lineage: Eukaryota > Viridiplantae > Streptophyta > Magnoliopsida > Solanales > Convolvulaceae > Cuscuta > Cuscuta epithymum. The sequence goes on from CAMAPF010000958.1 coordinate 492,030, forward strand.
GATATTCCATGAACTGGATGCACCTCAAAACTGCCATTAATGGTGGAAAAGCTCCAATTTTGTAGATGGATTCAAAGTTGGACGATTTTTTTTTGGGTGATTGAGCAGAAACCAACACTTTTTGCAGGGAGATGGAAGCTTCGCAGGGAGATAGTAGTTCGCGGTTAAATGGCAAAAAACTCCTGATTTTAAACAAACTCATTGAACAATAGAGAAGACAGTGACTTCAAGATTGGGTATGGCTCTCCATCTTGTGCCAACTACCAAAGCATGTTGATGCTAGAGCAGATGATAAATATGTATACAAACAGTGTTTAAATAGAATTTATCTTCAGAACCATGAAAAAACAAATCTCCATCAGAAAGCTTATGTTCGGCCACTTTACATAAGAGATTCAAGGATAAAATAATAATTTCAACTAATCGGAGGCTGTGAATAGTATTTTAGGGACTGTATTTAGAATTCCCCTAAGAATTTACAAATGGTCGATTACCGCGTAATGGTTGTTAGTTCTTACTTCTTACGACTGGGGTCAACAGCTCAAGTCTCTAGACTTCAGGCCCGAATAAAGTTGAGGCACATCATGAGGGGTTTTGATTCCTTAATTAGTCATCATATTCAAATATCAAATTTGTGTTTCTGAGTTTGAAATGTCACTCTCGAATTAACGATGTGTTGTAAATGACATCCTCAAAGTTTATAAATCGTCTCTAATTCTGAACTACTAATAAATTAATCAGGGATGATATTTACAACATATCTCTCAATTCGGAGTGACATTTACAATCTCAGAAATACATGTCTGACATTCAATATGATGACTAATAGGAGACCAAAAGTGTGATTTTCACTTTACTAAAATCAGAAACAAAATCAGATCCAGAATCAGATTTTCACATGTTAATCTTCCATAACTTCTAAAAAAATTGCTTATAAGACCTTAGGAGCAATTTGGAACATCGAGAAATACTTCTGTATTAACACTCAAATATTTAGTTCAATTTTTTTTAAGAAAGAGCAGAAGCAATTCAATATTAAGTAGATTCATAGGCTTTTTGGCAACACTGTTTTTCGGCTTATTAGGCTTATCAGCCAACTTTTTCACCAAACACGTAATTACTTTTCTGGTTGTATTGGCTGAAGTTACTGCATGTAGATGACTATTTTAGCTATTTTTACATATAATTTTTTTTATTTTATTAATAAAATATATTTTAAAAATAATTTTTTCTTAAATTAGCAGAATCAGCCAATGCAGCCACTTCAGCTAGAACTTCATAAATTTTAGCAGAATCAACCAAAACAGCCGATTTTGGTGCTACCAAACGGGCTCTCAAAGTCCCAGTGGCCTTTCTTTCATTTCACTTTTACTTAGCTGGCTCCAAGTACCCGATACATGATAAAGAAAAACCTTGTCTAGTGTCTACAACTCCAAGTGCTCTCTATTAAAAAAGAATCTTCAACTTTGTGAGTACTAGCACCAATGACATGATTCTCATCCTTCATCAATTAACTTGTGATTACAATTAAATTTAAGTTTCTATGTAAAATATTCAAATACGGAGTAGCAGTAAAGGGCTTTCAATGATGAATATAAAACCCACTCTTTATAATTAGATTGTAATGTAATTAATCTTGACCTAAATAGTCATGGACTCAACTGGTTCCGGGCCCGGGTCGGGCCTAGACCCGGCCAGGCCCAGAAAAAATTATGTTCGGCCCGGGACCGGCCCGGAAGTAGACCGGTGCCGGTCCGGGCCCGGGTCCGGTTATAATTTTTTTTTTTGTTTTCATGATTATTTTTGTCCCCTACTCCCCTCCCCCATCCCCCTATCCCACAAACCCATCTGAAAGACCCATTCCAGCCCATTTAAACCCAGCTCAAACCCCAAACCAACAAAAAACAAAATCCGGTAGCCCGAATCAGGCCCGAAACCTGCTGGGCCGATTCCCATTTACCTAAGCTCGTAGTCGACCCGATTACCCACCCCAAACCGGCTTAGACCCGGAACCGGTTCCCGGTTCCCGGCCGGGCCGGGCCGACACTGTACTGGGCCGGGTCGGGTGGCCCGAACCGGGTCCAAGCCTAGACCTAAATCATGTCCAGCCCTAATAAAACAACTCTCCACTTAGAAAATATATTTCCTAATAAATTTTTATTCATTAGAAACTTAGAACAGTACTTCATAAAAAATTTCAAGAGTGTATGTAAATAGAAACACCAACACATAAACCATCAAAAACAAGAAATGTATTTCTCTACAACTGAGACGCTATTCTCTGGTTAGCCACCCATTCAACTAGGCATGGACTCGGTTCGAGCTGCCCGGCCCGGAATCGGACCGGCCGCTACTGTGCGAAACCGGCCCAGCCCCAGGAAACTGGTTCCGGTTCCGGGCTTAGGCCCGGCCCAAGGGGGTAACCGGTTCCGGTTCCGGGTCATGAAAAACGCGAATCGGCCCGGCCCGAGGGGGTAACCAATTCCAGTTCCGGGCTTAGGCCCGGCCTGAGGGGGTAACCGGTTCCAGTTCCGAGTCATGAAAAAGGTGAACCGGCCCAGCCCCGTTCGGTCCTTTTTTTTGTTTTTTTGGGTTTGCGCTGGATTTAGATGAGATGGGCTGGGTGTTTCCGAGGGGTTTGGGGTGGGGGGATCGGGGGGTTGAAATAAATAAGAAAACACAACAGAAAATGAACCGGAACTGACCCGGCCCAGAACCGGTAGACTCCCGGGCCGGTTCCAGGCCTTACCCAAACCCATCCAAGCCCGGACGGGCCCGAACCGGAACCAGACCGGGCCCGGGCCACCCCTACATTCAACTCTTAAAACTTTGAATGCAAATAGTGTTCTAGACAATAGTTTCTACTCTGTATTGTTTATTACTAGGGTTGTATACGAATCAAATAATTTATGCTCGATTCGGGATTCGAATTCGTATAAGATGATTCGAATTCGAAAAATTCAAATACAAATACAAATAAGAATACTAAAATTGATTCGAATTATTATCAAATTCAAATACAAATATCAGTATATTCGATTCGAATATTAATCAAATATATTCGATTAATAATAGTGATAACATTAATAATAATAGTGATAATCCTCTATAGTTAATAGGAATACAAATGCATCTGCACCCTTCATTTTAAAATGATATGCACGGTTCAGATTTTAAAATGGTCTCCATCAAATGAACTTTACTCTTTTTCCACTTATTTTCCACCATTCTCTTAACACGGACCCTCATCACCGACCCTTCATCACCATCCCTCATATTTCATTCCCACCATTCCTTCTACACTGATCTATCCTTTCTTCCATCTCAGTTCTACGATTCTTTTTTTTTTTGCTTCCATCGCTGCAAGAAGAGGACAGTAGGGAGTAGGGAGCAACAGGCTGATTCTTCTTCACAGAGATCAACAAATAAGAAATTCAAGGGCATCAAAATTGAAAAGCCAGATGCTTGAGCCTATGTTTTCATTTACTTAGTTCTTTTAGTTTTTGGAATTGATGTTAATTTATTTTGTGTTTTAGTATGTTAGCTTCTATTTCGTACATTAGGACATTAGGTATCAATAAGCCAACCTATACTGGCATCATTCTTTTCATTCTATGTACTACATATTATTTTTAGGCATTGCTGCTGGATTTTAATTACGTATACTTTGTGCATGGAACTCTAAGTCATATCTTGATTATAAATTATATTGCTCTACTCTGATCTTACTAAATTACTTTATATATTAATCATGTTAGATTATCTATATTTATCTTTCATAATTCGGTACTAATGTACTATGAACTATAAGTTATATCTCAAGTATAAATTATATTGTTCTATATAATTTATTAAATATTTTATTAATCATGTTAGATTTTTTATAGCATGTTTATTGAATGCTGTTTCAAACAAAAGAAATAATGTCCCGTAAATTATAATTGAGTATTCTTCCACTTCCACTACCCCTCTAATAATAATAATTCTCACTACGTATTGTAATACTAATAATAATAATAATAATAATAATAATAATAATAATAATAATAATAATAATAATAATAATAATAATAATAATAATAATAATAATAATAATAATAATAATAATAATAATAATAATAATAATAATAATAATAATAATAATAATAATAATAATAATAATAATAATAATAATAATAATAATAATGACATCATTGGCCAACTTTGGTGGTATATTTATTTTTACAGCTCAGCTTAACATCCACTATTTTAATAAAAGGGAGCAAAATTCCATTCAATAATTTAATGACACCTTCACCCTATTTGGCCATATAGGAACGTACGAATATGAAATTATTATCAAATAAACTCCAATGAGTATTTGGATAACTATGATCTTTAATAGATAAGATTTATGCACATTGCTCTACCCTATCTACAATTACAAGGTATTATGTAAAGATAACTTTTATTTACTATGTGAAAAAAACGTACTATTTATTATATGATTGTATTTAACTGCAACTATACTACTATTAATTAAGTAAAGATAATGTCAAATGAAAAGAGAGATCAACTACAATTCTATCACGTTCCTATATATACCTACATAATACCATGTTGTATATTCATAATTAACAAGCACACCACGTATAAATTAAGATGGTGTTTCTTTCATATTCCTTTACTATCACCTTTGGTTAACAAATGGATATTATGAACGCTTGCTCCGGAAATATAATACTTCACGGATGGTCTGAATGACTACATGACCAACCTTCCTCCCTTGGCCTGCGGTAATAATATGTTAAGTGTCGGTTTTGATCCTATGCTTCAAGGCTTATACTTTTGCTCGGCCGTTTTCACTCCAATCATTCAGTGCTTTTATATTATAAGGTTAGTAACACTGACTTGGTTTGTATATAATTGCTTTTTTGTACTACCATTGTTGGCGGACCAAAAGTTAATTTATTATAAACAAAATTGAACTCTGTATACTTTAATTCATAGTTGAATTTTTATTCACTACCAAAAAAACACGGCATTGGCAGGAATTTTGGCAGGGATTACACCAAATCTGTCCCAAAAACACTTGGCACGAAAAATCAATAATTCTGTGCCAATCTCGTGTTTTTTAGTGATAATAATATAAAAAAAAACACTTATTTGATAGTGCTGTTATGAGATATTTAACGAAATATTTTTCTTCACTTAGACCTCATATTTAACTAACATGTGGTAGTTATCTATTATGTCATATGTGATTAGTGCAATTTAGCTTTGTAATTCACCTTCTTTAACTTTTTTTCCCACAATCTATGCTATCAAAATCCTTTTTTTTAAACTTACTTAACATGTATTCCATCATCAGTTGTAGGTATATTAACTTCGAAACTCAATTAGTAATAACTCAATTATAATGGCACACTAAAACACTACAATACCTTCATTAATTATTATACAATAATTAAAGAACAACAAAGAGTTGTATCTCACGTTTTCATATCCTATACACGCCTATCCAAAATAATACGTAATAATAGATGATTGCAGTATCCTTAATCTAATTGTATCTATAACATTGATATTTATGTATATTTGAAGTATAATTGACACTCAAAGTTCCTTATATACTCTTAATAATTAATTATATTTATACCGCCAATTAAAATTTTTGACATATATATACGCCGTTTCTATTATTTTCGGAAAATTGTTAATATTGTTATCATAAAACTTTATCCTTCAATTATTAAGTTGTACTAATCACATTTGTCATTGACCATTACTCCATAAACACATTAAATCATAAATAAAATAATTAAAACAATATAAAATTTAAGAAAAATTGAAAATAATAATCCCAACCATTGATTATTTTTTTATAATCCCAACTATATAGACCATCTGCCAATAATGGTCCATGACCAAATATTACATCCTATAATAAGTGAATTTAAAATATAAATAGAAATTAAGTGTAAAAATTAAAAGTTGGGATTATTATAGGGATTATTTGCTATATCTCATCTCATCCACTTTAGAAACTACAAGAATTTATTTAAAGGAACCATTATTGGCAGAAGGTACCTAAAGTTGGGATTATTCTGTAATAATCAATAGTTGTAATTATTATGAGCGGACCTCCAATAGTTGGGATTATTACTATCAATTTTTCCAAGTATTTATAACAAAAAAAAAGTAGCATTACATTTTAGACTCATAGTAAATGCATACTTTTGAGTGGACAAGCTACTATTAAAAAACAACAATGTGTGTGTTTTGTGTATGAACTTGCATTAGGAGTTAGATGCAGAAAGCCACGGAAATAATAAATGTCAACGGAAAACGACCACTTGTGAGTGAGCAGTCAACATTTGATGAAGATGTAGCTGGATCTAGCAATTTTGACACTCTTGATTCCGGCATAGACCTAGATAATGAAGGTAAGATATTTCATTAAATAATTTCACCTGCATCTATAAATAGTTAAGAGCCCGTTTGGTAACACTAAAATTGGCTGTATTGGCTGATTCTGCTGAAATTTATGAAGTTCTGGCTGAAGTGACTGTATTGGCTGATTTTGCTGATTCATGAAAAAATTATATTTAAAATATTCGTTATTAATAAATAAAATAAAATAAAAAATTATATGAAAAAATAGCTAAAATGATCCTCTACAGTAACTTCAGCCAATCCAGCCAGAAAAGTAACTCCAATCTTGCTTTTTCTGCTTATTACACAATTTAGCGCGCGAAATCAAAAGTTACACGTTTGGTGAAAAAGCTGGCTGATAAGCCTCATAAGCCGAAAACAGGAGTCACCAAACGGGCTCTAAATGTCTTTAATTTATTCTGAGAGAGTATACTTCGTTTATTGGAGAGACATTGTAAAAGAACATATTAGAACTCACTATAATTAAAAATCTTCTAATAATTCAGTAAATCTAAAATTCAAAGTTTTTTTAATAAAGTATAGAAAAGTGGTAAACTAATATGTGTACCATAAACTCGGTACATTATATATTGTTATTGTATTTTGGTATTATACTACTACTCCGTATATAATAATAACAAACAATCAAATTTAAATATTATTTCACACAAACATATAACAACTTTGGCACAATAAAGATGTACATATAATTTTTCATGTTTCCAGAGTTTGAAGATGAAGGAATGTTTGATGAGTCAATTGATGTTGACTTGGGTGACTTTGAAGATTACCGTACGTAACAATACATTTACATACTGTGAATAAATATGTTCTTTTGGTGTGAAATGTCTTCGTAACCTAAAGTGTTGAATTGTTTTTAACTTAATTTTTAATTATTCATTTTTGAACAGATGACAATGCTGAATACTTGTGTTTCAATACACAAGGTACTCACCCCTACAAGCATTTTTAATTCTATTTCTAACTACATTTAAATAGTTGAAAAACATCTTTATTTTTTATATTTATTAAGAATCATTTTTGTAGCATATGTTGATCTTGGAGATGCTATTCATGAGTGCGAGTATTGTGGAGCCTTATTCTGGTATGCCGAAAGGGTAAAGAGACATTCAGTCAAGCAACGTCCAAAATTTTCAATGTGTTGCAATCAAGAAAATGTTGTTCTCCCTAAAATGCAGCAACCCCCTAAACTTTTAAATGATCTCATATTTCGCTCTGAGCATCGAAGTAAGCACTTTCTGGATAACATCCGTTCTTACAATTCTATGTTTGCATTCACTTCGATGGGTGGAAAAACGGATACAGATATAAATAAGGGTAGAACACCTCCAATATTCAGATTGAATGGTCAAAATTACCACAAGATCGGTAGTCTTATACCAAATGAAGGACAACGTCCAAAATTCTTACAAATGTATTTGACCGATCCAGAAGAAGAGGTTGCATCTAGAATCTCATCTGTGAGGTTAGTTAATAATTACTATACAATTCTTAGAAAGTTACTCTACTTTTTTTGGAATTAAAAAAAAACAAATGTTACCTTTAATATTTGAATTGTTTTCTACATTAAAATTTCAATTTCAATAGTAACAATTTTTACTATATTCATTTTAGGCGCTCTGGTGGAACTGCATTACATGATACATTAGTATCCGATTTGCGAGATATGTTAGATGCGTACAATGTTCACGCACAATCATTTAGGATGGCTCGTGATAGGTTTAATGAAACTAACTCTATCTCTTTGAAGATGAAGCTTATTGGTAAAAGGAATTCAGATGGACGGACTTACAATACCCCTACCACTCGTGAGGTAGCCGCACTTATAGAAGGGGACTTTAGTTTAGATCGAAAAGAGAGAGATGTTGTTCTTCAGAAGAAATCCGGAAAGTTTCAAATTATATCGGAACTGAATCCTTCTTTTCTTGGATTACAATATCCGTTGCTTTTTCCCTATGGTCAGGATGGTTTTAGAGAGGATGTTAAACTGACACGTGCATCTGAAGATACCACAAAAGGCAGGAAACATGTTACAATGAAAGAATTCTTCTCATACAGGTTGCAAGAAAGGAAAGGCGAATCCCCTTACATATTGAGATCGAAGAGATTATTCCAGCAATTTATTGTTGACGGATATACCATGATTGAGTCATGTCGCTTGGCATACATTAGACTACATCAAAAGGACTTGCGAAGTGAACTGTATACAGGATTGGCTGATGCTGTAAGTCGTGGTGAAACTGACGGTTCACGGTTGGGACAACTCATCGTACTTCCTAACTCATTCACGGGAAGTGCACGTTACATGATTCAAAACTACCAGGACGCGATGAGCATCTGTAGGTGGACAGGATACCCACAGCTCTTCATCACGTTTACATGTAACCCAAAGTGGCCTGAGATTGTTCGTTACGTCGAGTGTAGAGGACTTGCTCTGGAAGATCGTCCAGATATCATTTGTAGAATCTTCAAGATCAAACTTGAAATGCTTATCAAAGATTTGAAACAAAATAGGTTATTCGGTGAAGTCAAAGCAGGTATGAGCTGATTCTATTTATTAGTTAGTGAAGTTTTATTTAATAATTACATTACTATTAATACTTTTTTCTAATATAAACAACTATAATTTCATCTGATAACAAAATAACACATAATTAATTTTATCCAATGTAGTTGTATACACTGTGGAGTTTCAGAAACGTGGATTGCCACATGCTCATATTGTTTTATGGTTGACACGAAGAGACACATTTATATTGGCATCACACATTGACAGCATTATCTCAGCTGAGATTCCGGATGAGAAACATGACCATGATTATTATGTCGCTGTCAAAGAGTTAATGGTGCACGGGCCTTGTGGGTCTCTGAACAAATCTTCACCGTGTATGGAGAATGGTCGTTGCACGAAACACTTTCCGAAGAAATTTGTCAGACGTACCACAATTGATGGAAGTGGATTTCCTATTTACAGGAGAAGAGAAAATGGAAGTAGTGTAATGAAGAATGAGATTCCACTTGACAATAGATTTGTCATCCCTCATAACCGTACACTATTGCTGAAGTATGGGGCTCACATCAATGTTGAGTGGTGTAACCAAACTCGGGCGGTGAAATACCTCTTCAAGTACATTAATAAGGGTAATGATCGGATCACAGTAGCATTCTCTGAGGCATCCGACAATCGCAAGCCAGAAAAGGTCGATGAGATCAAAATGTATTACGATTGTAGATATATCTCTGCATGTGAAGCGGCTTGGAGAATCTTTGGATTCCACATTCATTATAGGGACGTTGCAGTTGAACGTCTAAGCTTTCATCTCCCGGGGCAACATAGTGTGTGCTATAATCCTAAAGAGTCTGTCAGTTCTGTTCTTAGACGTCCTACCATCCACAATACTAAGTTTCTAGCTTGGATGCATGCAAACAATGTGTATCCTCAAGCTAGGAGCTTGACTTATGCCGAATTTCCTACCAAGTTCACTTGGAAAGCCAAAACGAGAGAGTGGGTACCAAGACAAAGAAGCACCACAATTGGAAGACTGTACTTCATGCGACCTGGAGCTGGAGAGAAATATTATTTAAGGATGCTCCTTGGTGTCGTGAAGGGGGCTCGGAGTTTTGAAGAACTCAGGACAGTTGATGGAATCGTACACTCAACGTTCAGAGAAGCTTGCTGTGCCCGCAGTATGTTAAATGATGATAAAGATTATATAGATGGACTCATAGAACAAAGCCATTGGGCAACAGGGCATGAACTTCGCATCACATTTGTCCATCTTTTACTACAAGAGTCATTATCTCTGCCCAGTATGGTTTGGGAGAAGTGTTGGCCCTATCTGTCTGATGATATACTCTACACTATTAGGAAGAATCTCAATGATCAAGGTATGTTTACTATTTAATGACATTCCTTAAATTTAGATTAATTTAATAAATGCCAATATATTAAGAGTGATGTAGATGTATAATAAGCAAGATATTTTGAAATTAAAAATTACCTATTCATATATATTATATTTAAAGATAATTATTCGTTGATATCAAATATTTGACTTTTTATCGTAATAAATTGCATATTAAAATTTACTCTTATATATGTCATAGATAATTTTTAAATACGAAGGACTTCTCTTTAAAAGTATTCATAAATAGTTCAATATATATAATTTAATAAACTATTTTTTAAGATAGTATTTGGTTTAATAATTTGTTTCTTACAACATCACATTTACAGATGTGTTGATTGTTTAACCATATAGAAATTTTAAAAAATATTCTAATTACTTCTTAAATTTATTAATAATAGAATTTGAATTGACCCATTTTTTAACAGAACTGCAGCTGGATGAGGAGCAAATAAAGAATTACTGTTTGCTGGAAATTGAAAAACTTCTACAACATCGTGGGAAGTCTCTATTCTACTATGACGGAATGCCTAGAGTAACGGCTCTTGAAATTCCTTCTCTTGATGATGTTTTGATACACGAGGAATTGAGATATGACAGGAATGCTTTGGCGGAGGAACATGCTAAATTAATTTCCGCCTTGACGGAGGATCAAAAGCGTGTTTACGAGACAATAGTGAGTTCTATAGAGGCCAACCGTGGAGGCGTGTTCTTCTTATACGGGCACGGTGGTACAGGGAAAACATATCTGTGGAAGACCTTATCAGCATATATAAGGCATCAAGGAAATATTGTGTTGAACGTAGCTTCAAGTGCGATAGCATCATTGCTACTTCCAGGTGGAAGAACGGCACATTCCAGGTTAGTTTTTTTTTTCAACCTTATAATCTTAAATAAATACTAAGACATTATTGTAACTTTCAGGTTTAAAATCCCACTCACAGCAGCGGAAGATTCAACTTGCAACATAAAACCAGGAAGTGCGCTTGCGAAGCTAATTCAAATGACAAAATTGATAATTTGGGACGAGGCACCCATGACCAATAAGTACTGCTATGAAGCTCTTGATCGGACTATGCGCGATATTCTTCGACATTCGTACGGTTGTGATGGAATGAAACCTTTTGGTGGAAAGACAATTGTCTTTGGCGGAGACTTTAGACAGATTTTACCGGTAATTCCAAAGGGTAGCAGGCAAGACATTGTACAGGCAACTTTAAACTCATCTTTCATTTGGCCGTTTTGCAATGTGCTAAGGCTAACAAAGAACATGAGAGTGCGAAGTGGATCAGACGATCTTAATTCTGCATACATACAGAGATTCATTGATTGGATATTGAAGATAGGGGACGGGGTTCTCGGTGACAATGGGGATGGAGAATCATATATTGACATACCCAAAGAATTCCTCGTGCCTTGGATTTCTGATCCAGTTACTTCTATTGTCCAGAGTACATATCCCGATTTCTTGGCACACTGCACATCCCCTTCATATTTAATGTCAAGAGCAATACTTGCACCAACAATCGATGAGGTGGACAAGGTTAATGATTACATGCTCGCACAACTACCATCAGAGATGAAGACATATTTCAGCACCGATTCCGCATCATTATCTGATTCTGATAGTAGTTTGTTGCAAGAGATCCATTCTCCAGAATTCCTTAATGGAATCAAATGTTCCGGAGTACCTTGCCACGAGCTCAAATTAAAAGTGGGTGCCCCTGTGATGCTTATGAGGAATCTTGATCAATCATTGGGTTTGTGTAATGGCACTCGACTTTTAGTCACTAAACTTGGAAAGAATGTTATTGAGGCCCAAATGTTGTCAGGGCCAACTGCCGGACAAAAACATTTCATTCCCCGTCTTACCTTGACTCCTTCGGATGTCAGACTGCCATTCACCTTCCAGCGCAGGCAATTCCCTCTAATGGTTAGTTATGCGATGACTATAAATAAGAGCCAGGGCCAATCATTGGAAAATGTGGGGGTATTCTTACAGCGACCGGTTTTCACCCATGGGCAGCTTTATGTTGCTGTATCAAGAGTCACGAGTCTAGCTGGTTTGAAGTTTTTGATATGTGACGATAATGGTAGACCGACAAACTCTACATTAAATGTTGTATACAAAGAGGTCTTTACCAGTTTGTAATATTACATTTCGTCGTGAATAAAATTGAGAGTTCAACTCAAAAGACAAATGCTATCCATTGATTTAGGAAAATAATTAAATTACTAAATAATACAAACTAATGTTTTAGTCCATGCTCAGGAAAAATTTATATTACATTCAAATAAATAAAGACGACCTTTTCACCCCCGTGCAACGCACGGGTGAAAAGACTAGTAGTAGTAATAGCACTACAATAACTTTTAAAAACTAGCTTTACCCTCAAAGTGTAGCCCATATATATACATTTACGTATACACATTCCTAGTCAATTTATCATAAATCAGAAGTATCATAAGGAGAAAAGGTTAGCAAAGGAAACAAATAATTTTATTTTACACATTAATGTTAGTGTTTATTTCAAACCTAGCTTTGAATATATTTATTTATAGTAATAATTATAAAACTAATTCGCTTAAATACATTGTGCACAACCTAAAAATGCGTCGATCCATTAAACTTTAATGAAAAATGTAATATTACAAATTAAATTCTAAAACACATTTTTATATGTGCTTTTAGAATATGTGTTTTAAAGTGATATTTGACTAAACTTAACTTATGATCAAATCGGTTCGATATTCATTCGTATAGGATTCGTTAAGTATTCGTATTGTTAAACAAATACAAATACAAATCGAAAATAATATTCGTTTCATATTTGAATTCGAATTCGTATTCGGAAAAATTAAACAAATACAAATACAAAAGGAAAAATTGATAGTAATAATCCCAACTATTGGTGGTTCGCTTATAATAATCCCAACTATCAATTATTTCAGAATAATCCCAACTTTAGGGACCTTCCGCCAATAATGGTCCCCATAAATAAATTCTTGTAGTTTCTGAAGTGGATGAGGAGAGATATAGCAAGTAATCCCTATAAATAATCTCAACTTTTAAATTTTACACTTACTTTCTATTTAAAATTCATTTTTTAGGAGGTAATATCTGGTCATGGACGATTATTGGCGGACGGTCCATATAGTTGGGATTATACAAAAATAATCAATAGTTGGGATTATTATCAGCGGACCGGCAATAGTTGGGATTATTATTTTCAATTTTTCCAATACAAAATCACATTATTCGAGCCGATTCGATTCGTATACAACCCTATTTATTACTGTGTGTGGAATGTACATTTAAAATAAATCTTTAACCTTATGCTATCTTCATGGCCATTAAACATTATAAATTTTAAATTAGACAAAGAATAAAAAATTAAAATTGTATGTTGATGTGTAAAAGAGATAAATATCGAATCACAAATTAATTATTTCAATGAAAAACTAAAAATATTTCAAATTAATGAAAAAAGTAGCAAAGTAAAATGAGATAGGAGAGTATCAAATCAACCGAAAAGATCAAGTCAGACGAGAACTGCCATTCAAACTCTTCTATTTAAGGTCAAGCGTTTATAATACACATTTTTGCCATCATTTTTTTCAATAATTTATATAACTGATTTCACAATTGAATTTTAAATTGAAATTTTATAGACAATTTGCATATCATGAAGAACATGCTTTCATCCAAAAGCACCTCAAATAGGAGAGTTCAGACGGCGGTTTCCGCAAAAACTACCTGACAGGATCATTGCTCAACAAATAAGGAGAGTTCAGACGGCAATTTCCGCAAAAACTACCTGACAAGATCATTGCTCAACAAATAAATACCTGAACACGAGTAAGTATATTATACACCCGGTTGTACGGTGAGCACCGTACAGCCGGCCCAATATCAGGCCCAAGGGAAAATAGCAAAATAATTCGGTGGCATTTTTGTAATTAATGTGAAAATCACGGTTTCTGCTAAATGAGTATTAGTATACTATTAATGAGCAATAGTTCAATTTTGATGAGTATTAACCGTCTAATAATGAGTACCATGTTATTACAATAAAGCTGATATCACAAATAAAAAACGGTGACATTTTCGTAATTTGAGTGAAAATCGTGGTTTTCGTTAGATGAGCATTAATACACTTTTAATGAACATCAAACACATTCTACTAAGTATTAAGAGTCGAATAATGAGTATTGTGATATCAATTTCACTAGGCCTACTAGTCATCTAACCCGTGCGTTGCACGGGATGAAAAGTTGATTATTTTAACAATAATTAAATTATTTTTACAAATGAGCGCATAATATTGTAATATGGAATTAAAATTAAAATGTTCTCAAATTTATTCAAGGCAAAATGTAAAACTACAAATTGGTAAAGACCTCTTTGTATACAACATTTAATGTGGAGTTTGTCGGTCTACCATTATCGTCACATATCAAAAACTTCAAACCAGCTGGACTCGTGACTCTTGATACAGCAACGTAAAGCTGCCCATGGCTAAAAACCGGTCACCGTAAGAATATCCCAACATTTTCCAATGACTGACCCTGACTCTTATTTATAGTCATCGCATAACTAACCATAAGAGGAAATTGCCTACGCTGAAAGGTGAATGGCAGGTTGACATCAGAAGGAGTCAACATTTGGCCCTCAATAACATTTGGGCCGGCAGTTGGCCCTGACAACATTTGGGCCTCAATAACATTTTTTCCAAGTCGGGTCACTAAAAGTCGAGTGCCATTACACCCATCGAAGTGAATGCAAACATAGAATTGTAGGACCGAATGTTATTCAAGAAGTGCTTACTTCTAGGCTCAGAGTGAAATATGAGGTCATTCAAAATTTTAGGTGGCTGCTGCATAGCAGGAAGAACGATATTTCCTTTATTACAACACATTGAAAATTTTGGGCGTTGCTTTACAGAATGTCTCTTTACCCTCTCAGCATACCAGAAAAGGGCTCCACAATACTCACACTCGTGATTAGCATCTCCAAGATCCACATATGCTACAAAATATTATTCATAATAAATGTTAAAAAAATAAAGACATTTCTCAACCGACTAAATGTCTTAAGAATAGAGTTAAAACATATTAAGGAGTAAGTACCTTGTGTATGGAAACACTCTTGGTCAAAATTAGCATCTGTTAAAAATTGAATGACAAAGAATTAAGGTTATCACAATTCGACCAATTAGGATAAGAAGACATTTCAAACCAGAAGTAAATAGTCGTTTCTCGTGTTTAAACTTATTGTTACGTACCATTATCTTCAAAGTTGCCCGAGTCAAAATCAAGTGACTCATCGAGCATTCCTTCATTTTCAGACTCTGGAAAATGAAAAATATGCAAACATGTTTATTCTGTATAAGTTTATGGACGTGTTTGTGTATAATGTATATGCTATTAGTTTATGATACTTTATTTTAAAATTTTGAAGTTTAGATTTATTACAAAATTAGAGGTGAAATATTGTGAACTAATATTTTTTTTTTTCAAATAAATGAGGTAAATATACAGTATCGAAATAAAATAAAAGACATTTAATAATGTGTCATTAATGTGAAAATTAATTAATCAAACATTTTACCTTCGCTGTCTAGGTCTATGTCACAATCAAGAGTGTCAAAATTGCTAGACCCAGCTACATCTTCATCATATGTTGACGGGTCACTCACAAGTGGCCGTTTTCCATTGGCATTTAATAACTTCGTGGCTTTCGACATCTAATGCCTAAGGGCATCCCCATTGGCAGGATTATTAAGAGATTAAGTAAGTGACATGGCTGATTTTTTAAAGGAGCATCATTGAGAGACATAAATTATTTAATGAGATTATTTGCTATAATAATCCGGGATCAAAATATGAATCCAGATTATTTTAAGATTATTTAAAAAGTATATGTAATAGAAGTTAATGCAGGAACGAAAAAATCTGATTATTTGAAGATGATGGTTGGGAGACATAAACCAATATTGAGATTATTTAAACATTAATTATATAACAAAATTTAAAAGGTAAGAATCATAGAAAAATTGATTATTAGAGATCATGAATGGAGATGCTCTAATGTATGTACACATATATACACAATGGGAGTGAGAAATTAAAGACACACATTGATTCGTACTTTAAAGCCATTTTTTATAGTAACATAGAAATGCCTAAAATACAATGCTTATTGTAATTGTTATAATTGAATTGTAAATAAAAATAAGTATACCAATGAAAAATCATTTTTAAGCCTTGAATTTATTAATTTGTTAATTATTTTATTTGTAAATTAATGTGTAAAGTTTTTGGTAGATAAAATGGAAAATCAAAATTGTAATTATTAACCTTTATAATTCTAAAGTATAACCTTTAGAATGTTCATTGCTCATTTCCAGGCTCTTTTAATCAGTCTACCTATTGAACTTTGCAATTGAGATTGATGGTTTCACAGAAGAAACACAACCTGAGACTCTGAGCTAAATTTATACATATCACAAGCTTCTCAATCTAAGCTTTAGGAAATCATTGTTATCTATATCAAGTGTGTTAATGTTCCGGTTCCTTTGTATTTACCCATTTAATGACATATATATAGTCCTCAAATTGTATTCTGGTACACCCCAATAATCATACTACGTGTATTAATCTATACCTTTACCTTATACTTGCCTGATCAATCATGTATGATAAAAATGCCAGCAAATTTAATTGATTATTTTCATTGTTCTGATAAATAAGTTTTTCATAACAAATAAAGGTAGTAATAATGATATAATAACTAACTAACTTTTTTCTTGGGTAGGCGTGTATTCAAGTGGAGTTGAGGGCTAATCTAGGTCTTGGTCCACCCAAATTAATAAAAATTAAATATTTCCTATATAAGAGTTCTTTAATAATAAAAATTCTTCTCTAATATTAAAACGGAGAGTTCATTCTTTATAATAAAACAACTTCTACCTATTTCATTAGCAATTTAGTACAAAAATCAATTGTATCAATTATATACAAATGAAGTCACTATAACTAACCTTGTAATATTAAAGCACAGAATGAGTCGGATGAAGATAGCGGAGTAGAGTCTACGCACTGGATCATCAAGCGAAATGACATGTAGCATATGAGCAAAAACAACCATCATCTTATTACCGCACAAGACTGAGATTGGTCATTTAGTCATTGAGAGTTGAGACTAAACATGAAGTGTTAATTTGTAGGAGCAAATTATACTTTCATAATATTTCTTTTTAACGAAAGTTGGTAACAAAGAAATATGAAAGAAAGATAACACTTTTGATGTGCTTGTTATGAACACACGAACATGGTATATATAGGAGTTTGGTTGAATAATGATAGAGGTCTAACCTAATTTAAAATTATCTAAGAATTACGTTTGAGAATTGTAGTTGAAATGAAACACATTCCTTAGCCCTAACAAACATTATCTCTTTTTTCACACATTTAATAAAAAAATCTACGCATGTAACATGTCATGTACTTCGTATATTGTAGAGTAGGATGCCTTAATCTTATCACTCCAAGATGATAATCATTCAAATTAGTTTTGAAGTTTATATAATATTAACTTCATATACGGTGCTTTTTATTAGCATAATTGATGGAAAGTTATTCAAATAAAAACTCCAAAAGTTGGCTGAGGTTATTTTTATAATAATTATTATTATTATTATTATTATTATTATTATTAATATTATTATACACTACAAAAAAAAGGCGGGATTGACACGGAATTTGGCACGGACTTATCAATTTTTCGTGCCAAATAGCTCTGCCAAGGTCTTTTTGGCACCGATTTGGCGTATCCGTGCCAAAATCTGTGCCAAATCCGTTCCAAAATCCCTGTCAATCCCGTGTCTTTTTTGTAATGTTATTATTATTATTTAAATATTGAGTATGAAAAAGAGATTATATTTGAAGTATAAATGGTATAAAGAGGAGTGGGAGATGAAAATAATAGTAGATCTTTAATGTCATTTAACACTATCTATAGATTGAATTACAATAGTTGAAATGAAATACTCCGTACAATTCTATAAGAAACATTAACTAATTTTTTCACAAATTTATCAGAAATTATTTATAAAACTACAGTGGCAGCTTAATTAGTGTAGAAGAAATTATAAGATATTTTTAATGTGCCATGATGATAATTATTAAATATATAAAAGTAAAAGATTGAAGTTTTCAAACCTAACTTGAAATTTATTCAATGGAAAATTTGGTCAAAACAATCCGACGTGTTTAAAATAGCAAATTAGTATGCTATTTTTTAGAGCGGCCGAGAGGTTCATAATACAGTATATGTCATCAATTTAGAGTAGTTGAAGACTTGAAGTGGAATGCAACCTTATGAACGGCCATTATATTTTGTAATGCCTTCACTAAAAAAAAATTAATACGTCAAGGCAGTAAAACGAAATTGCCGGTTATTCACTTCTTGGTTTTCCAATTTTAATATTTTAGGAAAACAGTCTCGGATGTAGAGGAAAGGAGCAGATGGATGAAGGTTTATTTTCTAAGACATTTGAGAAGTTAAAGGTCTTTGAAAGGTGCCGATCTTTTAAAGTGAACGGTTAAGATGTATTTGTACAGAGCGAAATAGAAAAGGAAATAGAAAGGAAACCAATACGCAATACTCGTAGATGATATTTTAATGGAAAGGTCGAGATTTTGAAATGAACGGTGAGATGAAATATAAATGAACGGTGCAGATGGATTTGTATCGCTATTAAGTATAAGGATTCTATCGATTATTAGGAGTCTAATATTGAGCATCATAATCTATATTATGCTTTATATCTTCTAATTCACTTTCTTTTTTTCTTTTATAAAAACTTATTAAATTATATCTATTATCAATTTCTATAAAGTTCAATATGTGAATCTAATGTAATATAATACTTTTGAAATATGCATTAATATGATATTTTAAAAATGAGCATAACATCAGTATCAATTGAGCATATATAACTAGTGCTGGACACGGGCCGGGCGGCCCGGCCCGGAACCGGCCCGGCCCAGAACCGGCCCGGCCCGGTTACTGTTTGGCCCGGCCCGGCCCGGGGCCCGGTGGGTCCACCGGTTCGGTTCGGCCCGGCCCGGCTGCTGGGCGGTTCGGGCTCGGGCCCAGGTTTTGGTGAACCGGCCCGGCTGGTTCGGGCTCGGTCCGGGCCGGATTTTAATTTATTTTTTTTTTTTGAAATTTTTTTAAGTTTTAGGTTGGATTAGGTATTTTGGGCCATTTGAGGTGGTTTGGGATGGTTTGGGGTTGAGGGGGAGGGGTAGGGGATTAAATAGGAGAACAAAAAAAAATTAATTGGGCCGGTTCGGCCCGGCCCGGTTTGGCCCGGAACCGGCCACCGGCGGTTCGGGCTCGGGCCTCCCCTTTCCTGGCCCGAGGCCCGGCCGGGCCCGAACCGGCCCGAGTCCAGCCCTATATATAACTTACAAAATAAACATTGATATGAAAACAATAAGCATCTTTAGTTGAGCATCAAACATTTTTCATTGAGCATCAACACCTCTCTATTGAGTATTAAAAGTGTGCAATTGAGTATCATGATCTCTCCTTTTTTTTTCCTTTCAAATATGCAAGTTTTATTCGCTTATACTAAATTAAACATTACAATAATTGAATTCAAAATATTCATCCTAAACTAAATGCACGAGTAAAAACGCATAAAATGAGACCGGACTAAAACAGGGTGGTAAAATCACATGACACCACTACTCATGGGGTGAACAAAACCTCCTCTGATCTATTGACTAAAATAGTACAACACACTACACACTGCAGTAGAAGCACACTTCATGATCTCTCATCTTTTGTCTATAATCAACTCTCATGTGAATACAATGTAATGTGATAGTTTTGAAATATGCATTGATATGTCATTTTATAATGAGCATAAAACTAATACCAGTTGAGTGTACATAACCTACAAAATGAGCATACCAAATTAGAAAGCTCATTTGAACTCTTTAATATGTTCTAATATATTTATTCATTTATGTATGCTCATTTGATTTTTCTAATGTGCTCAAATATTTAAATATGGATGTTCAATTCTTTTAACAATAATGCATATTCATTATATACATTGTGCTCATTCTAATTATAACATAAAGTTTAGTAATTAATAAGATGAAAATATTATCACATAATATTAAAATATAATATTAAAATAGAATAGAAATGTGTCAGATTCCAGAACTAAAGTAAGGAACACGACACTTTGTCTTTTGATAGAGTTGGAGGCCACAACGAATTCTTCCTTCATCGGAAATCCCAGCTAGCAGCGAGCCAGCACCATCTCAGTAGCATCGATCGACGATCGGAACTCCAGACTTCAGCCGGCGAGCAGCATGCCAGCATCATATCAACCGGCGCCTCCTTCCGATCCCCAACTCCCAGGACATCAGTGAGAAGCACAACAGGGAAAAATCTTTACCATTGGAATTGTAATTAATTGCAAAAATACCCAGTTGTACGGTGAGCACCGTACAACCGGGTGTACGGTAAAATTTACCCCTGAACACTTAATGATTGGACACTAAATGTAAGAACACGTTAAAGCATTAAAGGGTCACAATGAGAACAGCCCAATAAGGCAATAATGCAGAAAGATGACAGCAATATACACACAGAATTTACATACGTATACAATGAGAAACACGAAAAAGAATCGTACGCAAGTAATTTCCATGAAGTGAAAAATCCCACAAATAGCTCGAAGTTTTAGTTTATACAAGGCAATTCCAGAAGCCCAAGCACGGGAAATTTCACTATCATCGAGCGTAACTGTATAAGCATGGAAAAAGTAGGACAAGAAAGTTGGATGGTATCAACTCTGTGTGCACTCGAACGGTTGAGGGCCACCTTCTGCAAACTCACGCATCCTGAACCGTTCCAGAAATTCGAAAGGCCTGCAGCAAAATTGAACCCATATCCTGATTACCCTTGAGCAAGTCAAAGTATATGATGCATCCACAAAGACATATGTATGCATGTATCGTATATGTATGCACCAATGAATGTATGGGTGGTTGGGTGAATAATGATCTCATCGGACTAGGTTGAAACAATTCAATTTATGTACATATATATGCCAAGGAGGCCCAGAATCTCGGTTTCTCTGGTAATCTTCTAATCACACTGTCAGCTTGGATACAAGGGTGAAAAGGGGTATCCTTCATCTAAATTTGCATCACTGATTTGTTTCAGCTGTGCTGGGTTGACAAACTGATTGGGGTAATAAACTAACAATGTAATTTATAACCTTTGATCTGATCTAATGATAGGGACGCATTGGTTAGCTCAACTGTGGCACAGTTGGTTTGAGGTCTCAAAATTCGATCCCCAGCAGCAGTAATGACTCTCAATAATACGATGCAACATGTAACTTCATAAATGTGATTACATTATTTAAACATTCACGAGTAAACTTTTAGGTAAATGCCATCACACGGTATGATAAAATCTTGTACGTTACAGTTTCAAATATACATAACTTTTCATTTTTCATGAAAAGACTTTGTTTTCATTTGAACCTGATCTTATATACGTAGTATATTTTTTTTTTATTTTTTTTAACCTAATCTTATATATATACATACATACATATATATACATATATATAGGAGAATGTTCTTCTAAGGTAGGCCTAAAACTTAAAAGTTTTAGGCCTCTTTCATTTGAGGTACTTTTGGGTCGAATTTTTTTATGAAATTTTGTGAGCATGTTCTACATGAAGTTTATATTATCTCCACCAAATTTCAGATTAAAATGCAAACGAGAAGTCAGCTAAATAAATTATTGAAAAAAACTGCATTTTATATATATATATATATATATAACTGCACAATTTTCAATAATTTATTTGACTTCTGGATTGAATTTAAAACTGAAATTTGGTAGGCATAGTCTACCCTTTATTGAGAACATGCTCACAAAATTTCATCAAAAAACTGTGTATACATGAAAGAGGCCTAAAACTTGAAGTTTTAGGCCTACCTTAGAAGAACACTACCCTATATATACACACACACACACACGCATGCAGATGCATGCACATTGCACGTACACACCTCCACAAAGGCCCATACATGTATTGAAGACACAAATTTTGCTATTGTGCAACCAAACATAACCGGCACACTTAATCTACAGGCCCCAACCATAAAAGGTCCAATAATATCCTCCAATCATCAAGACGTTAGGTTTATCTCATATTTTAGTAGAGAACAGAGGTAGGATACTAAACCTATCCCCCTCAAGGGAATGAGGGATGTTAATATGGGGAGTCCAAACCAACCCCCAAACCAGGCGCCCATGTTAATTGGACCTAACTCATCCTAAAAAGGATCATCAAGATATAACTCTCAACATGCTCCAATCGAATAACCAGTCTTTGAATGCAAAGGTATGATGGATCTTTTACGTGATTGGGTTTAAGACTCAAGAGTGGGGTTAAGGTTGAGTGCACAGTAGAACTATTCAACAATCATGAATCAAACATATGCTCAGCAGCAGCAGGATAAAGGACTTACAAAACTGTTTCACGATTACTACATAATCTGCGCTGATTGCTTTCCATTGCATCCAGAAAATCTGAAGTCTCCGGTTCTACTTCCCCATTAGCTACATTGGATGATGGCAAATCACTTGGATTCCAGATCTGAAGCCACAAATAAATTAGTAGTTTTTTTAAATCACTTATATTTTTATTTTTTACAAAGCACGAGTTCTTTAGAGTTCTCACTTTTATGGTATTGTCAATCCCACTTGTAGCCACAGCACAATCATATGGATGGCTTTGTACACAATTTACAACTGAAAGATAAAAAAGGTGAGTTAATAGGCATGCGGGGAAATTGCAAGTGTCAGAATATGTGATCTATCCAACAGCAAAGAAAACAAATTGCATTACCAGTTCCATCTCCATGAAGCATTTTTACGAGCCTGCCAGTTTTCTTTTCCCAAATGAACCATCTACCATCATCACTCCCGCTGGCAATGTAATCACCTGTAATGTATCAAGTGAGGAATTTGTTTTGAAAGTTAACTGTACTTGCAGAAGAGCGAAGCAAAAAATCCAAAGCGTACCTCTTTGGCCAAGAAAACTAGCCTGTTTTATATCAGTGCCTACATTACGGTGACCGATGTACCTCTGTTTCATATCTATAGCAGCCTCAGGCTGCAACAAGGGTAAGCTACAAAAACATTAGATAAAGCTAAAGTATAGCAGTTGTGAAACACAGTTACAGAATAAAGTAGTGGATTCAAGATAGGCAATTTTTTCCCAACAATACTTCGACTATAAATATTAACTTTATCAGATTATGATGTGGTTTTCTTCACCAGTGTAATGAAGAAAAACAGATTAATGTAGTACGTAGAAACACACTTGTAATGTGGCAAAAACATTACATGAGCAGTAAATCACTTGTAGTTGTTTCTTTTCCTTTCTTCCCCTCTTTTTTTGGAGGGGGGGGGGGTGAAGCTGGATAGTAGGACTTAGAAGACAAAGTGGATGATAAAAAAAATTCAATTCATATTTCTTCCTCTGTCACTCTGTGTATATAATTACAGACATACACACACATCCATTATAGGCAAATCATGACCTGGTAAGATGATTTATCTTCTTGACATACTGATGATGGTGACCCACACGATCCATTTGTTCTTGTATCCATACTTGAATCATCTCTCCTATAAATCCTCACATTCAAGCTTCCTTCAATAACATTGGGCTCGGTATTATCAAGTGACTCATCCCCACTTAGTGATGTTTCAAAAGCCAATTCCATGTCCTCATCAGAATCTTCTCTCTCAGACCTCACACCATCTTGTGAAGAATCACTATTTGCATTTGAGTGATAGAGTATATCACTCAACGAAAACACCTGCCCAACCTCACTCTCAGATTTAGATCGTCCATCATGTTCATTCTTAGCTTTCTCCGCTTCTGCTGTTCTTTCGGGAAACAAAAAAATGTTATAAGATGATAAGACAAAATCAACCACAGAATTTAAGTCGTTGGTCAAAACGTGAATCGTGAGTTGTGGACTTGTGGGTCATACCATAGAGTGGAAATCAAGCAAAACTTGAAAACAATAGAAAATGTGCTTCACTATTAGAGTTAGTGATCCAGAGCACTTCAGTATTATTTTGCGGGCTAGTATGGAAATTTTACTTGGTATCTTAAATCTCTGTTAGCATTTATCATGGTTTTAGACATAGCACATAGTTTGCTGTAACAGTGTTTTAGATAAGTTATCATTAAATATTATCGTAATTTGTTGAGTACTACCTCAATCTAGGTATAAGAAGCATATAAAGACTAAATAGACCCGAGTTTCAAACAATATATTTTTTGATATTGTTCATAAACAGACCCAAATTTTAGATGAGTTCATTGTCAATATTATTTGTTTGAGAAAAGGGTCAGATTGTTACTCGAAGTTGCATAAAAAGGGTCAAATAAGTCCTTATATAGGAGGCTCTGTCCGGCCGTCGCCATTTGGGGCGGTTCCCGGTGGAATTTTTTGACGAAGTTTTTTGAGCATCTTATTCATTAAGTCTAGTTTACTCATACCAAATTTCAACTAAAACTTCAATCGGGAAGGCATTCAAATAAATTCTTGAAGGTAACTGCGCTTTTGATTGCGCAGTTATCTTCAAGAATTCATTTGAATGCCTTCCCGATTGAAGTTTTAAATGAAATTTGGTATGAGTAAACTAGACTTACTAAATAAGATGCTCAAAAACTTTCGTCAACAAATTCCACCGGGAACCACCCCAAATGGCGACGGCCGGACGATAAGGACTTATTTGACCCTTTTTATGCAATTCCGAGGACCAATCTGACCCTTCACTCTTATTTGTTTGTTGATTCTTAAATTTTAAATATTGAATTACACTGTCCTTCATTTTATCACATTTGATGTCATTTTAATCTACATGTGAAACCTTTCTAAAGCTGAAGACTAACAGTGGAGGTAACCATAACTGAGGACAGAAATAAGAGATGCCACCGTAGATGGGGAGCAAAGTGAAATTTACTATAAAAAACAGAACCCCTCTTTATTATAATTCTTATTATATTCTGGAATATATTTTCAACAAAAATAATTGCAGAATTATTGTTTAGGTTATAATAATAATAGTAATAATCTAGTTGAGCCTTATGTGCAGTGCTTCACTAGAAGGATGCTAATCAGAACTGCATTCACTAACCTGCATTAATATGCTTTATTAAATTCTCCACCTTCTCTGCAGCTTCTGTACCAAAAGGGACCAATGCTTGGGCACATGTAGCAAACTCCATAGCATCTCTGTGTTTCCCTAACTGCAAAGAATGCCAAGAGCGAATAAGAAATTTCTAAACTTCTTGTGAGTGTTCAGTGTCCAGTATCATGCAGGTTATGAGGATATATTTAACCGTACTCGATTTTTCAGAGGTTCGGACTTGAATATATGATCTACAGGTCAAATTTTCACTACTTGGTAGTGAAGCAGGTTAGGATCAGTTGAGCGCAGGTCATATGAATACATATGACAAGTTCTGAAGTCAGAAAGGTGTTGTAATTAAGACAAGTTCTTATGCCGCAAAAGGTGTTGTAATTGTCAGATTAAGTACCTGCAGTAGAGCTTCGGCTGTCAAAACTAGTGCCCCAAATGAAGTTGGGTCAATCTTTCTAGCTTTATGACAATCTCTTATAGCCATGTGCACATCATTTTTCCACTTCCTCTGAGAAAAGCGGGTTAAGACACCAACAGTTAGAATAGATTCAACAAACAAATCCAATTAAAACAAAAGAAATAAAGTATCCATCAGATACCTTGAGCAATAAGGCCGCTCGAATGCATAAACAGTCATAAGTTAGGGTAGGCCCTATTTCATCCCCATAACCATGTAAGACATCGTTACAGGCTTCAATACCGTAATAATAATTTTTTTCTTCTTGTATCGATATTTCAGCAATCTGAATCAATTTTTTGCACTTATCCAGCTGTAAAAAGGAGAGGAAACCAAGAGGTAAAAAATACTAAACTTGAAGCTTTCTCTTGTAGAATAAATAAGCTGTATCTTAGAGCCAAAATAGAATAACCTTAGTATTGGCATGGCTTTTTAATAAAGAACCACTTAAAAAGATATCAGTTATTGATGACTGCAATTCCACTTCCTTGACAACGGCACTGAAGTTCATAAGCCTAGCTACATCACTGGAGGAATATCGCATAGCGCTTCGTGCTTCAACAAAAAGAAAAGCCTCATAACTTTCTTGAATGCATGAATTGTGAAAAATGAACAAAAAAAAAAGATTTTTTTTGTGAAATGCTTAGATAGTTAGATTGTTTTGATTGAATGAATAAAGAGTTTTTAGTGAGATCAAGCATACATAGTTTAATAGTTACATACTAGGAATTACATCCATCAAGTACACATGCTCCCCGCTGTAGCTAAGTAGAACCTCCTCACCATTGGGACTAAATGCGACATGAGTTAAAAGCAAGCTAGAATGGCCCTGAAAGAGAGTATAAGAATCAGGGTCATAGTTCCCACTTACCGCAGTAGGTAATACACAGGCTTGGCTCAGATTTTATTTTTCGCTTCTATGTAAAATAATCTTAAGATACAAGAATTCCACCAATCTTCATCCAGCACACCATGGCACATGTTCCCTTTAAATTACAATATATGATATAATGCAATATATTCCAAAGATAAGATCAAATAAGCACCCGAACTTTAATACAAAATTCCTACCAACAAAATTGGAGGAGAATCAGTGTAGCAATTGGTAAATAAATGAGCAATCAATCAAGAACCTAATCAGCATAAGTTTACAGGGATTAATATCACCATCTTTGGGTTATTACTAATTTACTTCATACCTTATTTACATGGTGCATTAGAATATAAATGAGTCCTCTTTTAGATGTAGAGAATTAATATAGCTTTATAGAATCGTACAACATAGTTGACTGTGGGCAAGAACTTCCACATTTCTAGAGTTTCCTCCGGGGGCTCTTGGAGAGTTTTCTCTTTAAGTTTCTTGATTTAATTAATATGTATACTTCATTTTATTTGTCGGTGCATCTTTACTTTTAATTATAAAATGATATGTATACACACACATATACATACACGCACACATATATAAATTAAAGGAGTCCCGGACAAATAAAGAAGCAGGGAGCAGAAGCACATAGGAGAGAAATTGAAACACGTTGTAGAATTCAGCATGTCAAGAGCATGACACTTGACAAGAATAACTGTAATGAAAAACATCTAGAATGAACAGTTCAGAACTTCAATGCTCCAGGAGAAAAGTTGAGTACTTAAGTATGTAGCAACTAAAATATCTGATATTCTGACAATAAAAGCATTAAAAGTTCGGAACTTGCATGGTCGGATAGATGCATTGGACAGAAGTAATTGACACATGAAGGAGGTTTCAACTTTGTTTGACTAGAGGACAACGGTGGCAACATGCGCCTATCGTATAAACGTGCAAAAACATCACTGCAACAATTAATATAAAAATTAGCAGAGAGTTGGAACATAAAAAACTGCAAGGACAATAAACTACGAGACATACCTCCCACCAACAAGGAGCAAATGTGGCCTAGTTGAGCTGATATCACAAGATTTTAAGGCAAAAAAATGATTAGGACGATCAGCCAATGACGTCTTAGCTCCACAGCGCAAGTCAAGCTGTTACATTCACAATTGTCTTTCTTAATTTATGACTCTACACAGGGATAGGGTGAGTAACATAGGGGGGAACAAGGTAATAGGAAATCATGGAAATGACATAATTGAAACGAAAAGATTGAAATGAGCAAGATGAATAAAACTAATTACATATAATTACTTCAGCTTGATGTTTTTCTGAGAAAAAATAAGGTAGACGAATTTTCATGATGAATTTGAATAGCAAAATCAGAAATTTCCACAAAAAGGAATTAAAAAATGTGAAATTCAAAAATAGGAGTACTGTGTTTTTCCCTAAAGAGTACTCCCCCCGTTCTAGCTTAAGCTTCTCAATTTCTTTTTTTGGACGTTCAAGCTAAAGCTTCATATTTCTATTTTAGTAAATAATTAGCACTCTTAGATGACAAATTAATCATCAAATATTTAAAACAATACACATGTAATATCGCAGTTATCATCAATGACCTCAAAATATACCCGACTTAACTTATTTAATTATTTTCTAAATAAACGTTTCATTTTTCAATGAGAAGCTTAAACCGGGACGGAGACAAGAAATAACTTATTTACTGCCATGATTGAAAAAATGTTGCAAACTATGGCATTGATACTGCCATATTAATGCCTTTCCAAACACTTTCGGGATTTAAGGCTTGATAATATTAATGCCATATTTAATGTCAGGTAATGCCAAAATGTGGCAGTCTGACTTCAACATGGCAGTAATTTACTCTTGTTTCGAGAGAGAAAACATAGTATCCATATTTTTTAATTTTATAGTGTTTTTACTCTTATTTCGGGAAATTTCCCTAACAAATTTACAGAGAATAAATACCTTGTGTTCTAACACAAAAAAAACAATGAGAGTGATTAGCACTTACGAGAATATTACGGCATTCTTGATGAGAAGCACCCGCCGGAGGGCAGGATGCACGTTCTCGAAAATCATACTGCCTCAAAGTTCCATCTTCACTTGCACTCCATACAACATTTGGGTTTCCAATCTCAACCTACAGCAAAAAATAATGTGACATAAAAAACTGGGAGAACCCATCCATATGAGCAATATTTAAGTTCCAAAAATTATAGATCCCGTCTCAATCAGATCATACAGCTAATTTTTTGACCCTCCGTGTATGACACTGATACACTGATGATGGACTGATAACATTCTCATCAAGTCTTCTTCCCCGTAAACGAGATAGGCGAAAAAGCCGAACCTACAACAAAGAAAGCATTGGACGAGTCCAAGTACTGAGAACCAGTAAGAACATGTTGACAGCATCCACTCATTAATGAGTATATGCATTTATAATTGACCGATGGAGAAATTACTTCAGCATCCCCAGCTCCAGAAACAACAAGCTCGTCCGATGTTTCAGGAACAAATTTTGTGCAGAATATATTTGCTGAATGACCAGTCTCTATAGAGTGCAGTAGCTTCCGGTTAGAATAGTTCCATATATTGATCTGCACCAAATTGAACAAATATCTGAATGCAGTCCACTTCCAAGCTAAAACCAAGTATCATTAGAAGGCAAATAGTTACACATATAAGATTAAGAACACACAAGTGCAAAGTAGATGCAAATTTTCCCAATGCAAGCCACAAGTGGGTAAAAGCACCATAATTTCTACCGTTGATATAGCTATTTAGAACACTTTTCTAAAATCATGATTTGAGAAAATGGACCTTTTTTGGGTAAATAGTAAAAATTCTCAAATGGTTTTATACATTTAGAAAAGGGATAGGATAAGGTGCCTAGGAAACTACTACAGTGTGCTATAACAAAGAAGGGCGTATCATGCAAATATAATTCCATGATCAAGATATGTATGAAAAGTGAGCAAATGTTACACTCGGTGGGAATGACAGAATTTCCCCGACACTATCAGGCTAAATCAGTAGTAGTATTAGGCTCTTTTGCTTCCAATCAACATGGATGAGTTAACTAAGCCCATCCAAGATGAGTTACTATAATGTGTTGGACCTGTTGGTTGAGAAGTCCAGACCAGGATAAGTGAAAATAATGCTGAGTTTTCAAGGTCAACTTTAGAACCATCAGAATATGGATCAAAGTGGCACGAATGTACAATGGTATAGTGGACACCATTAACTACAAGTGAGTGTTTCAAAATTTGAGACTAACCCAAAAGAATAGAGACATTGGTCTGCATGTGGCATACAAGATAATTGCAATTTGGTTCAAATGGGAAAGGATCGCCAGGAGAGTTGTTTTATCAAATCGTCTCACTGGTTGAAGGAAATATTTCATGATTTCTATTAGACTGTGTTTTCTACATGGATCACAATATTGGGCTATTAAAAAGCGGAAGAAGTTTGTACAGCAGAGATGCATATGTTAAGATAAATGTGAAATGGTACTAGAAAAGGTAATGTACAATAAAATTTGAATAGCAAGGAATTCAATATAACATATTTGTAAATTGTTGTGCATGGGAAATGACATGTAATGGATTTCTTGCTTCTTATAAATTGAGACTTAAGATTTACACTAACCAAGTGACCATACTTCCAGAACAGGTAGATTCATTCAAATGTGGGAGTACAGACCATTTTGGACTTATTTCTCTTTGATAGATAGGTGCTCTTTACGGAGGATAGAGTATTAAAATCACGAAAATTGAAAAAGAAGGCAGTAAAATTGAAAATGAAGTGGGTTTAGGGTGTTAAATGGGACATTAGGGGTGTGGACCATTACGAAGATTATGTTGCTGAACAAATAAAACATGAGGATACTTGGGGATGGCACCGTGAGATTATTGTTGAATAATGTAGCTGGCCCATTGAATTAATGTTAAGACTCTACAATGTTGTTGGTCTTTCATATAGACATATATTACTGAACATTTACTGATATTCACAATTCATATTTGGAAATTAAATTTTGTTTTGGTACACATGATAAAAGAAAGTAGGACAAATAAAGTGGGACAAGAGAAAGTACATATAGTCTGCAGTCTAGTCTGTACAGTTTAAACTTTGAACAAAATTAAGAACAAGATATTGCCCATTTGCCCATAAAGCCTAAGACGACATATACGCACAACTTTGCTTAATCTAAGACACTGGTAACTTGTTTGTCCAAAATTTAAATAGGACCTAACATAAAGAAATATGTCAAAGTCCATGTCCAGGATTAAAAGGGTCTAAAACCATTGGGTTCATGTGAGGTCCAACGGAATGACAGTGTACACCGACCCATAAATAGCCTTAAACTAAGATAGTACTGGTAATAAGAAAAATATTAGTCTTTTAATATTGTACAATAAAAGGGTTCTAGCCTTCTAGGCCCAGAAACTTAGGGCTGAGGGCCGTCCCTTTAGGAGGTAATATAATAATGAGCAGGTAAAGTGAAAAGAGATAAGCAGAAATTTAGTTGGGACTGGGACTGGGACTTTGGAGTGCATGACTACTCGAAGTGTCTCAATTGTATCTTTCTCTTTTCAGTTTTCAACAATTTCCATCTTATTCTACATCAGTTTACCGTCAAATTCTGGAGTCTCTATCATTGGTATCAGAGCAGTCGACCCCGGAAGCTTCGATTGACATTCACATGATAATAAAATGGAGCAGCGCAGGGAACAACGACGTTCAGAACAAAAGGTGGCCGCCTCTGGTTCGCACGCGAACATGGAGAAGGGCATGACTATGCAAGGGAGGAGGGAACCGCGCATGCAGCATCGAAGATCCGATCAGGATGTCTCACGCGGAAAGGTGGAGAAGCGCTCAAACCTGGAGAACTGCTTGAACAGGGAGAAGCGCCCAAAGAGCAAGGAAAAGGTAGAAAGTGATTGGGTGAAGGAGATGAGGATTTGGTTGGACCAAATGCGCACCAAACTGCATCAACAACGTCGCTGGCGAGGACGATCGAAGACCATTCGTCCTTAACGGAATTCTGTAAGTATGGTCTCAGCTGCGTCGTTCATCGTTTCTTCCAGTTCGCCATCTTCACCGCGAGCAGAGTTCGCCGGTTTGCAAGCTTAGTCGTTCTCAGCGCTGCCACGAACAGATCTCCCTTGTTCGCAGGTTTCATCGCAGATTTCCGCTTCTCACAGTGCGCAAGTTGAGTCAGTGCCGTTCCGTCAGCAATATGTAAGTCAGGGACAACCTTCATATGAAGATATGTTCACCAATGGCAAGGTTCTATGGCATTCTTCAACTCGGTTGAGGGTAGAGTTGAGAGTTCAGCCGGTAACTTCTGAAAATGGTAATAACCGAATGCTTTACGTGATCAAAATCTTCCCTAAATTGCACAGGCTATGTTTTCTGGTGAGTCAAGTATTGTAGAGAGGTCTGCTGCCTTGCTGAAGGCTGTTGTTACTAGAAATCCAAAAACAATGTTAAAACTTAACAATACTGGAGCTTTCTATTTTTCCTTATGAAATCTGGGATCGAAGCTCCTTTCAATTGCTCAACTCCTCTCAATTAATCATGTCCATCAAGCTTTTCAGGGTGGGGATGAGGCAGCATTGTCTTCGTCTTTGCCTTCGGCAAAAGGGAGTGTTTGGGGTGGACTCTTGCCTGAATCTTTGCTTATGTGTTGGAATGTAGTGGCCCAGCTGCAATTTCTGTAACCATGGTTTCATATTCTGATATTCCTAAAATCCCCTGGACACACATAATGTGGGCTGAAATCAATAGGGAAAGTTGAAAGAGAAAAGAGATTACAAACTTTGAGTACTTGATGACTTTCAACACACTTGCAGGAAGATCTTATAATGAGTTAAGTGAGTGTCCGGTGTCTCATTGGGTTCTGGCTGATTATCCATCAGAAACTCTGGAATTGATCAAGTCGTCTACTTACCGGGATCTTGCAAAACCAGTTGGAGCACCAAGTCCAAAACAATATGGAGAGCCAATAGGTGATGTTGTGCTCCCTCGATGGATTAACGGTTTTCTACTTTTCTTGAAGAAGCCATATGCAAGCACAAGGAGACCCTTGAATGTGAATATGTAAGATCAAATCTTCACCATGGGATTGATATGGTCATTGATTATAAACGGGCCGGGAAGCCAGCAATTGAGGCAGCAAACATATTTTACTATTTAAGGAACGAAGGCGCTGTAGATCATGAGACAATGGAAGAGGGGGAAGAGACAAGGTTGCTGGGAGATTCTAACTTTTGCAACATAAGGGAGCACTCTGCCACCAGGTCTTTGTTTCTGCTCCTTCTTGCAGTGAGGAACATGAAGATGCATGCAGCATGCTCAAGTACTGAAGCTAATGGTCCAGAAATCAGGGAGGTGCTGGGAAGGAAGAGGCGCCGAGGATGAAGCTGAATGGCATAGCTGTTTCTTACTCCCCACCTTGAGGACAAGGTGGTTGTCAAAGGGGAGAGTGATGATAGGGACCTAGATAGTACTAGTAATAAGAATAATACTACCTCCGTCCTAGTAACATTGGGACATGAGGAGGTAGAACAGTTATTAAGAAAAGTAAGTTTATGTGATTGATATTGAATTGATAAAGTAAGAATAAAGTAAGAATGATTTAGAACCACACAATTTTACCAAAATTGATAGGGGAAAATCTTAGTGGGACGATCGGAAAAAGAAAGATGAGACAATCTTAGCTATGGAATACTTTTGCATTTTGTGGTGTGGGTGGAAAGGGTCTCAGGCTGTCAGCACAAATTTATATTAGCCTATGGAGTAGTAGATTCAAAATAAAAGACCATATACTCTTGTATCATCAGATCCAGATATCAAAAGTGACCCTCTAGAATTCCAAGAAATTGTGTTGACGCAGCCCTGATGCCCCTGAAACATATAAGACAGAGTTAATATAGTACCTCACTACCTCTGAGTACACCAATAGAATTACTTAGCTTTCATATAAATTATAATACTATGAAATTACTAGTCCTCTAAAGGAATCAGCTTCAGGGAAGAATTCAAGAAATCACTTTGTGCATTTTAGGTGTCAATTGGAGAGCATCTCTCTCTAAAAGTTTGCAGCTCCAAGTTCCAAATTATCTTAACGTTAATGCATTCAATCTTTTCTCGAGAAGGCTGATAACAAACTTATTCCATGACTATTTTGGGAGGAAATCTCAGAAGCCTAGATATAACTTTACTCCAAAGAACACTTGGAAAGTCAAAGAGTGGACCCATCTAGATTTAGAACAGATTATTTAAGTCTATCTTGAGCTCAACTTACAAAAAAAAACAAGTTGCATTGAACCAAAAGTTCAAAAAGGTGAGTTCAATTTCATATCCAGTTATCCACCCAGGTATATCTCTTGACAGACTACTGACCTCTAACTCCCTTTCTAATGACAGCCTCCGTACCATAGAGGAGTGCATTTGAAATCTATGAACATTGTCCTGTAAGCAAGATAAAGAAGAAAAGATTATAATTAACAAATAAAATGGAAACAGCAATATACTTGCTACATATCCCCTCCCCCGATAAATTAAGCAAAAATTTGGACAACACTTGGTCAGGTTACATGGGAAAGGAACAACCAATAGATGATCTGAAGATCATTAGCATTTCACATTTTGTTGCATTTAATTAAGATGACTAAGAAGTTGAGAATTAAGATATATTCTTTTTTTTATAATCAGTGGCATATCTACTATGGCAGCGGTGGGGGAAGCTGTCCCCACTGGATTTTTTTCAACAACACACTAAACAACGTTGTTTTGGTGATTGTTTAAAAAATCTTCAACACGGTCTTAGAGGAGCACACAACATGTTCCGAATTTAGAAATACAAATTAAAATCACCTACAAATACAAAATGATTGATAGTATTTCAAAGGAGACAAATAGACAATCTTGCAAAGGTTAAAAAATCTGAAAGAGCATAGCATAAATTATCTTACAATGGAGTACTTTCTAGTAAATTGTCTTATATATTTTAGGTTGGTTTTAGTATGTTTGTTCAAAACTTTTTATCGAATTAAATTAATTACTGGTATTATTTATATCTTAAAAACATATCTTGGTGGAATGATGAGGCAAAATAAGCCATAAGACATAAAAGAGAATTCTACAAAAAAATTGGGAAAAATTGGAGTGATGAGAATATAACGGAGTACAAGGAGGCTTAGAGGAAAGCTAAGAAAGCCGTGACGGAAACACGAGAAAAAGATATTTATGACTTGATCGTCTTCATGAATGTATTACTCAAGATATCGGAAAAGTTAAGTGTGTGAATGATGTCGATGGGGTAGTAATGGAGGATGAGAAAATATAAGAGAGGCAGAGATCATACTTCGATACATTATTCAATGAGAAGCACAAGATATCGACGATCATACTATACCAAGTTGTATGGTAGATCATGACTTTATGAGAAGGATCCAAACGACAGAAGTTAAAAAGGCTCTGAAGAAGATGGGGCGAAAGAATGCAGTGGGTCTAGATGGCATACTGATCGAGGCTTGGAGAAGTTTGGGAGGGAGAGGCGTCCAGTGATTTACACGTTTCTTGAACAAGAAGTTGAGAAACAGCAAAATGTTAGCGAGTTTGCGGAATCGTACTCTTATCCCCTTATTTAAGAATAAGAGTGATTTACAATAATGTGCCAACTATCAGGAAATTAAGCTTATAAGTTACACCATGAAACTTTGGGAGTGAGTGATTAAGCAAAGGCTCTAAAAAGTGTGAAGATTTCAAAGGATCCATTCGCTTTTATATTTAGTCGCTTAACAATTGAGGTTATTCACCTTATTAAGCAACTTGTGACGAAGTATAGAGACTAGAACAAGGATTTATATTTGGTATTCATTGATTTAGAAATGGTGTAAGATAAGGTACCTCGAGAAGTCCTTTGGTGGACCTTAACTAGAAACAGCATATTAGGTAAGTACTAAGTATGTCAACATCATCATAGATATATGTGATGGTTCTATTAGAGTAGTGAGGGATGAAGAGTTTTCCATACTATGGGAGTGCCCCAAGGATCAGCTATGAGTCCTTTCTTATTTGTGATAATCATGGATGAACTCACAAAATCAATTCAAGAAGATATACCATGATGCATTATGTTTGTCGATAACATGGTGTTGATTAATGAGACAATATCGGATATTAACACGAAGTTAGAAGCATGACGACAAACTATGGAGAACAGGGGTTTTAAGTTGAGTCAAAGCAAGACTGATTATATGGAGTGAAGGTTTGGTAGAGGTAGAAGCAATGTTAGCGGCGGGAATACCTTAGGTGGTAAGGAGATACCGATTAGTGATATGATTCATTACTTGGGATCCATAATTCAGAAGGATGATGAACTATTTGAAAATGTATTCAATAGAATTGGAACAACAAACTGGATGAAATAGAAGAGTGTGTCGGGATTTCTTTGAGATCGACA
The DNA here is from genome assembly GCA_945859915.1 of Cuscuta epithymum. Classification (NCBI taxonomy): domain Eukaryota; kingdom Viridiplantae; phylum Streptophyta; class Magnoliopsida; order Solanales; family Convolvulaceae; genus Cuscuta; species Cuscuta epithymum. The sequence continues at coordinate 528,480 of CAMAPF010000958.1, forward strand.
TATGTTGACTAGAGTAAAGGGTATATTTTATCGTACATCAATTAAACTTGAATTATTGTATGGTGTAGAGTTGAATTACTGTATGGCGTAGAGTGTTGGGCAGGGGAAACAATGTCACATTCAAAGTATGAGTGTGGCTGAGATGCATATCTTGTGTTGAATTTGTGAACATACTAGAAAAAGCCACTTGAGAAAATGAGACAATTAGACAAAAGGTTAGAGTAGCACCTATTGAAGATAAGATGTGAGAGTCTCAATTGCGATGGTTTGGCCGTGTGTGTAGAAAACCGAGTGATACACATGATAGATGAGTTGAGACTTGAGAGGTGGGGGAGAGAGGGAGAGGAAGACTGGTAAAGAATGATATAATACATTCTTGATTATGATGGGAGTATGACTTTAGGAAGACCAAAGTGGAGGGAGAATATATGTGTGGAGAATTGATCTCGTTTTATCTTTTTACCTCCAATTCATATGTTGATTCATGTTAGCGGACCCCAAACACTTTGGGAACTAAAGCTTGGGTGTTGGTATAATAGTCCGTGTTTTTTTTCGGACCGTCTCTAAATAAAAGTCCTCTTTCCTTTTTTGGTTAACAAAACGGTGCAAAACAGTACAAAAAAGTGTCAAACAGTATCAAAACAGTGTCATGTAGTGCTAAATAAAGTATATGTTAAACAATTAGTACTGTGATTAGACATGTAAGAGTATCATTCTGCAATCCAATAGATAGTTCAAATTGCATGAGGCAAATAGTAAATACAAAATGCAGTGTATAAACTTTCTGTAGGCATTCAAAAGTTCAAGTTTCTGCTGAATAGAACGCACGGTAGCTAACTCATCAAAAGATTGTATTTTGATTTTCACCCGTTAATAGAAGGTCAATAGTTTGTATATTCATAACGACGCTACTGTAGAGTAAAGAAACCATAGAAAATCATAAGCAGAACGGAACTTCAACTAGACAAATATCTATTAGAAGCACGAAAAATTTCCGGGTGAATTCAGTCATAATCAGGTTATTTGACTTAGCAGAATTCATACAAAATGACTAATAAGGAGCATACATGGCGGGTGTCCACGGTACGGCTATTGATCAAGTCGGTGATGTTGCCATCGTGAAAGCACAGTGACTCCATTTCGAGAAAATTCTTTCAGAAACCTTTTAGCTCCTATGGGACGAGAGAGGTAGAGCCAAGCAATCCCAGTACGATCAGGGGAAATCGACGAAGATGATGATAAACTTCAGTATCCGAGTGATCACCAGACAACTTGTGTGCTCTCTGAGTGCTGGCCTGCTTGGGCAATACGAAGCAAACACGGCTCCCTGTCTTGGAGTACAAATTGAGCCTGTTCACTTTATTTACCGCTCGTGAAACCCAATGGGCCTTTGGTCCACATTTCCCCTCCTTGCCTATCAATCCAAACTATGGACCCGTTTACTTTGCCGTTAAGGATGTTTTTACTTGGACTAAAATTTGTTGATCTAATTTTGTCTGTTTAAGTCTAAACTGATCTGGTTTGGTCTCTGTATATTTTATACCTATAGAAGTCTGGCATGGAAGATTAAGTCTGATCTGATTTGGGACTAAAAACAGTCCAGATTATACTGCTAGTTTGATAAGGCTTGTGAAGTAAACGTTTTTACGTCTAATTTCATGGTTAGTAAGTAGGAAAACTTCTTAAAGCGTCGGGTACTAAACTGATGCCCCCCCATGTATTATTTAATCATTATATTATTGACCGGTGTATTCCTGCTTTTCTCAATATCCAATTGTTTATTTACATCCATATCTCCTCTAATCCTAAGCCCTGGCATCTCTCATAGGTGAAGAACACCATCCCCAAACCACTGATCTTTCTCCAAGCTCCATTGCCAACCTTCCTATAGTTGATTATGTTGCAACCATTGTAGGTAAACTGCACTTCTATTTGCGAAGAGATTTTTAAGTTATGCTTATTTCATATTGTGATTTCCTCTCTTAGATTTCGGTTTGAAAGAGGTCAAAATTTCTCGATCCCTACTTCTGGCTTGGCAAAAGTGGCGGAGATAACGGGTTAAGAATCTGCCGCACCCATTCTCCGGCGGATGATTCATGATGTTGTAAAATTTTGTGACGTGCTTCTTCCCCTTACCTATTTGTCGTCGATGTTTTTGCTGCTATTTATATGCTCTATGCGTACTGCTATTTCTAATAACTTTGTATGGAATATGTTTCTTCATGGGGCAGTCCAGTCCGATAGAAGTTCTTTACTTACTTGACAACATTTTCTTTGCTTTGTATGTGCTACTCATGTTTTCCTTGCTATTTTCAATTTTCAAATCATAAAAACGCTTGTTTATTCATTGTTTTATGTGTTTCTTATGTATATTTTAGACATATACCCACTGTAAATTTTATAAGGGTACAATCTCAACCAAGGTTTTATACTTTAAACAAATCTTGTCAATTATTATAGCAAGTCCATGTTCATATACATTTAATTGAAGAAGTTTAGGGCCGTTTTGCTATGTTAAGGGTTCTTTTCTACGTTTATCTCTTCCTGGAGATGGGTATAGCTTGTTTTGGATAGTATGAGCAGGACAATGACCAAGGGACTACTGGCTCACCTCGGCTTTGATGTAACAACTGTCTATTTCGGAGATGAATGCTTGAGCATTGTTAACTATGAGCACTAGATAGCTATAATAGAGATGTCCATGGCAGGTGTAGAGATCTCTATATTTGACGAACTTCATCTATTGTCTGGAAATGAACTTTATCTATTATCTAGAGAAGAACTTATTAACTTTAATTATTAATTAAATGTTGACTTTAAATGTTAATTAAAGGCTACAAAGAAATGAAAATTGATTTTAAAGAGCTTGTTTGTAGAGTTGATAAATGGCTACATGAGGTTCAAACTTCCAGAGTTGCACTATGAACATTTAAATATCTGAGTCTTCTTATCATCACAAAAAATAGAAAAGAAAAGACAAAGTGAAAAGTAAACTATGTACTACTATTTGTCTTAAAAGTGCATGCACCCCTTAGTATCAATTATGTGCATATTAGTATGACTACTTAATTGATTAGTCTTATACCCCCCCCCCCCCCCCCCCCCCTAAATGTCCATTTTTATTTGTCACATATGCCATGTGTTGAAAAATCAACTAGAAGAAAATGGAGTGCACAAGAAGACCAAACTCTTGTTGCTTGTATGGTCGAATTGCATAACTGTGACACATATAGTGGGAAAGAATGAGGTTTTGAAGCTAGATATTTAAGCATGCTTGCAAAAATGATGTCATAGAAGTTACCTCATTCTCAATTGGATGTTAAGCCACGTATTGAATCCCGTATCAGAACGATGAAACAAGTTTGGCAAGAGTTCTATGACTTATTGAATGGGTGCACTACTTCATTAAGTGGGTCTCGATGGGATCCTCTAATAGATATGGTCATTAAGGTAATGCAATTATATATATTTTTGCTTTAATGTATGAAAACTTTCTCATTGTGCATTTTTTCAAACTAAACCAAAGGTTGCAGTTTTAAGACGAAAAGGTATGTGGTATTATGAAGAGTTTTGTATTCTTTACTCAGAGGATCAAGCTACCGCAACAATAGGGATGGAGTGTGAAGATATGATTCGTCATATCGAACCTGACCCATTGGTTGAATCACTACACATGGAAGACACATATGACCTCTCCATATATGGTATATATAGAAAATCAAAACACATCAAAGAGACCAGCCCTGGATAGTGACACTACACAAAGTATTGTTAGTTTCTCAACTTATGCGGAGGCGGCTTCTATTTGACTTGAAAAGGAAGGATTGGATATGTCAAGGGTGGATATATATGTAGCAGATAAGACATCCAGTCTCCCAACTACTTTAGATGAACTCAAAGGTAGACTTCAAATATGAAATACAAGGTGATGAAGAAAATGAGAAAAAATTAGAGTGAGTTGTTGTTCTTGTATGGATTGCTAGATGCAGAAAAGATGGATCGGTGCAAATGGTATTTGTCAGATGACTCGTGATTTTCATTTTATTGTAGTTGTCAGGAAAATATAATCCGCTAATGTTGGTACTAATTATCTCTGGTTTGGCATTGAACATGTGCTCCTGGATGATTTAAAAACTATGATTTTGTGATCTAAATTGATATAAATTGTTGTTTTGGTGTTGTAGGTGTGAGATTTCAAGTAGTCGGACCATATTTCAAACTATGATTTCAAATTGTTGTTTTGGCTATTGACTAGCCAAGTCTCCCATATTTTTCCACATTTCAGAATATGCATATATATGCATTTAGATCTAGCAATAGATGTTTTTTTTCTTCACATACAACTGACTTCAGAGGGTACCAATTATGAGAAGCATCTTTAAAAAATATATTAAAATGATAAGGAAAATTGTCAAAATATATCAAGTGATGTCACTCGTAAGTCAACCTCACTTAAACATACAAGGCGTTCGAGAACATAATCCATATATTCTCAGTAGTAAACATACATAACAACATCACATTCAAACCAATGAATAGCGGAAATATTCAACGGTAGTTCGTGGGTCACATCCGGCCAAAACATGGGCACGCAACCCCAAAATAGTTTATAACAAATCAAATATCCATGAGCAAGTGTTTGTAGTTTGAAAGAAAATAAGGAAGCACGAACCACGTCTTCCTTGAATTGGCTTCACTCGTAAGAAGGTGCAAGTAGCAAGTCCTAGCTTCAACCTGAAAATGCGGGGGGGGGGGGGGGTCAATACGCGAATACCGAGCCAACAGTAGGTTGAGTGTAGCATAACTAATGTTTCAAGTATAGACCCAAACATAGGGTGATACACATACTTATATTCCTTCCTCCCAAGTCTTGAAATACATATTGGTATATACACTTGGAAAATACCCGGCCCGTAGGTCTTTGTTTATTTGGGAAATATTAATAGTCAAGTGCTTCATATTAAAATATTCACGTGCATTTTGTGGCGGACAATTGTTTTGCCATTCAGATAAATGGTACATTCGCCCTCTATAAGATGCAAGAAATCCTTCACAATTAGCATAACCTTCGATCCATCAACTAAATAGCAACGCCCTGTAATACCAACAGATTGTTTTACTGCATTTATATATTTTATATTTATATTGACTAATATACATTTTAGTATTAGCAAATTATATAATATCACCAAATTATATACATTTACATATACCTTGTAGAACTCATAGCCTTCTTGTGAAAGCATCTCGCAAAACTCTACCAATTTCAGTTTATCCCTCCTATCCAGGAAAGACATTGATGAATTGCATTTGTGGACTGCACACACCAAGGACATTTATAGCAATCTTTCCTTTTCGAGAAAGAAAGCTATTATGCTCATTTGGTGATACATGGACATCGATGTAAGTTCCATCTCATGCACCCACACAATTCTGCAAAATTGTTGTTATTAATATTACAAACATATATCATCGAGCAGTTATACATAGAATTGTGGATAGAATAATTGTGAATAAAATAATTAAGATAATCACTTGAAATGTTCTCCATCAATCATCATCATAATCATCAAATTCCATCGTAATTGATTGAGGTTTAGCATACAAAGTAGAATAGAGTTGTAGCACCGCATGTATTACGGTAGAAAAACATTTGCTCACTGTTCTCCCAGATCTTTGGAATTCAGTTATTAATGTTCTATTTTTCTAATGATGGGATAATACAAGTAGAAATATAGCTATTTGTTCTTCTACTATCAAATGTCGGTTTGATCTCAAACCATTTTTTGTAACCAACATATCACACAACTTGAAAAAGGCAACTCATTCTTAACAGGGAAATGCAGTTTGCTTCGGGTCCGTGTACTAATCTTGTAAAATATCTCTTCCTTTTGGAATGATTGTCTATTATATATTGAATACCTTTTGTTCACCTACGCCTTGTGGATAATGAAAAACATCCAAAATATAGTAGTCATAAATCATGATTGAGTGTTCAACCACCAGTTTAACGTCTTTCTCCTCATAAATCATGATTGAGTGTTCAATCACCGGTTTAATGCCTTTCTCCATAGGGCACGATTTGAATTTAAAGCACTTTGCACTAATACGTGGTTGTTTGATGTTTCATTACCTTACATTCTAAAAAATATAAGAAAACAGAAATGAGAATGCAATGCATTGAAAAGGCAAAAGCGTTGATAATTTGATACAAATGTAAGAGCAACAAATTGCCATATAAACAAAGAGCATAACTTATTGAAAATAAGCATAGCTGCAATTAAAATGGAGGAATCAAATGTTGATTACCATCACAATGACATTTTTCATAATCTTGACACAAACACCACAACAAACTAATTGTGATTGGCAAATAAATAGTCAAATTAACAGCAATTATTGGGCATGAAAACGCAGAAAAGAAGCGGGCGTAGTCACGGGTAGTGCATGCTTTATAAACTATATATATATATATATATATATATATATATATATATATATATATATATATATATATATATATATATATATAGTTTATATATATAGGGAGTGATTCTAATGAGAACCATGTTTAACGTGAGAACCATGCGCTTTTAACACTACTTGATGCACTATAAGCCTCATGTGTTACACTTTTTGAACTTTAGTCAAAACATGCCAACATCAAATAAATGTGGTGGTGGATCCGTAAATATTTTATCAACACGAAAATGTGCAACGTATACGTGTTATAGTGCATCACAATTGCTTTAAAATGGAGTTCTCATGTTCTCACGTTAAGCATGGTTCTCATTTGATGCTAACTATATGTGTGTGTGTGTGTGTGTAATCACACACACATATATATGTAATTTCGAATAGAGGGAAGAGATTTCTTGTTTGAATTGAGGTTGCTTTTTTAATCGGACTGAACAAGTTCTTGTTTTTACCTATATATATATATATATATATATATATATATATATCCTTATTGAGGATCAAAACATGGAAGAAGAAAGTATATACCTGGATGGCTAAAGATGGCCAACACTTGTGACTTGACAGATGGTGTTCTTCGATGGAGATAGGAATGGGCCTGCCTGTCACTAGTAAAGCAGGAGCCATGAATATAAAAACTCTTTTAAGCCTAATGAAGTAAACATGTTTTAGGCTATTTAAGCCCATGCTCATTTTGAAGTAAACGTACTTAATATGCTTCTTAGTTAGAAGTGGCTTAGTAAGACATGGTTTAATAAGCACTATTTATTAAGCAACGAAGTAAACATGTCCTATGTCTTTTTTAAATCGGACTACAAATAAAATATGACTAAACAACATTATTTTATCAAAATAACTTTACTTTATATTTTAGCATTGTACTTTTGTACAACTTTCACTACATGATAGCAATGCTACTGGGCCTCTGTTCACTGGCCACCAAAAATTGACTGGGCCTTTGGCCTCTGCCAGAAAGTCGATAGACAATGGTCGGACTTGGACATCTGGCCATCGTCTCTACCGAGAGCCACTCTACCACCATCAAATCAAAAGAGGGATTAAAAGGCCCTATAAATGCTAGCATACGAGAACTACGTGCACAAATCCTAAAGATAAAGTAAAGAGTTTTCATCTAAAATTCTCGTCCTTCAGATTGATAAATCCTAAAGTTAAACTTTGAGGATTTAATAAGTCCTACTTAAGAAATGAAACTTACGCAGCCATATTTTTGGAATAGTGCTGAATTTTTCATGAAGAGCAATATTCTCATAATAAAACTCTGAGATGAGAAGAGTATAATGAAAAGATGTAGTTAGACACATTGCAATGAGGGGTTTTTGTATATTTTGAATTGTGAATTGGGATCATTCCATTTAATGATATTAAAAAACGTGCCATGATATGTCCTTTTTTCTCACATGACTTTTTTCATAGGATCTTTTTGCATAGATTGGTTTGAGTCTCAAACCAGACCAGACTACGACAATTGTAAAACACACCTGGACAAGACATCTATCACACTAGTTAAGCCCCCCCACTCTCCAACTCAGCTCTTATCATTAAGTTTGTGGTTTGCAGCACAATGGAGTGGTGAAATTTTAAAAGTGAGTGTAATATGAAGATGGCAGCCCTAGCCACAAGTATCTCTTCTCCCTGCATAGCCATAGCCCATAGGTCACTTGTGGTTCGCTCCTTTCCGCTAGAGTTCTTCGTTAAAGTTTCTATGTATCCAGATTTGATTTTCCATCAATTTAACCATCACCTTTTTAAGAATTTCTTTATCATTAATAAACATAACTTTGTCCATAACCATTTTTCATTGTTATGTTCGTGGTTGTATTGCTCCTCTCAAGCTATCTGAGGTGGCTCCTATGTTCCTCAACTTTAAATTTAAGGCTCCACATCTACTCTAGAGTGGTGTTGATAGCTCTTTACCTAGATGAATTGATAGCCATGTTTTCATCGAAGCCATTATGGATTTATGGTCAAGTACTGGATGATTGAACGGGTTAAGTCAGCGTTTGTTTGTTGGGTTGACTTAATATCATATTTGTTGGCATGCTTTATCATTTGATTAGAAGTATGAGGGTCTTATGGTCGGTGAGAACCTTAATGTAGTTTGCGATTCAAGTTGGTTTTATTAGTTGATCGTGTCAATGTCTTATTTTTGGGTATGTTTGAGCTACTGTAGCTTGTCTCTGTCCATTATACTCACCACGCTACTATATTGTTTCAATTGATAAAAGTTTGGTATTTTCTATCAAAAATATCTAAATTGAGTTTTAAATTCCTACATATAAATATTTAATAATTACAGAGTAATTTATATATATAACATAAAATAGTATTATCTTAAAGTAAATCATTGATGTTACATACACACACATTATATCAATAAGAATCCAACCAACCTCAATAAAACTATGAACTTTCTCATGAGGAGAGGTATTGCGTTGTGTATAGAAATGTGAAGGAGTAAAGGGTTCAAATCACTTTCAAAATTCTTCACTTTAGTAAGATCCCCGGATTCTCACTTAATGGTGTATGAAGTTCAGTTCAAAACTTTCCCAATCTAGTTTTATGAATGGTGGGATACTTTTGAACATCAAGTAGTCATTCAAGTTTGAAATTAGGTAAAACCCGTCTACAATTTCTACTGTACGACCATGTGGTGGACAGTTCGAAGGACCATGTCTTCAACGATCGACTGGCTGCATATGGTAAGTATTTGGTTAGTACGCTTTGCAACGGTCTCTAATATGAGCATGTTTAAGACAGGTGGTCCTACAAAATGATTCACCTACAATACCTGTAACTGGATCATTTGATTAAAATATCTTGAACATCAATTAAATGGCCAAGCTAACCAGTGGCGGATCCAGGAATAAATGTTATTGGGGGCATCATTTAAAAGGTTTAGTTAGTCAAATATTAGGGTGTTTTTACTTGGACTGTTTTCAGTTCCAGACCAGATCAGAATAAGCTTAAACATACTAGACCTGACTTTTCTAGTTATAAAATACACAAAGACCAGGCATTTAGCAGACTAGACCAGATCAGATCACACTTAAACAGACTAGACCAGACCAGACCAACAAATTTTAGTCCAAGTAAAAACATCCTTATTCAAATAAAACTTTTTTTAGTTAATACGGAGTACTTTTTATATTTTAAATATTAAGCTCAATATACACACACACACATATGCATTTATTTACAAAATAATTATGTATTTATGACTAAAATAAATGTACTTTACAAAAATGTGACATCTTAATTATATTGACTATAATAGTAGCTTTAGTCATAGTAACAAATGGTCATTTTTTACACTTAAGTAACCATGACTTTATATACTCATAGTAATGTTTTTAAGGAGGAAAGTTACTCTTAAAGCTTATTTCCCAACTAACAAGAGTTAGAAAAAATATTCCTTCGATCATTTAGGATATATGTTTATAAGTATATTTAATTTAAAAATAAAAATCAAGAGTATAATCTCCTAAATAATTCCCATAGCAATTTTAGTGCCATACTATATGCAAATATTAAACACTAAAGAGGAAAGAGTCAAAGGCTAATAAAAACGAAGCCCAACAAAAAATGAAAATTCTTTAATTCACTCGCTTCTTTTGGATAATTGGTTTGATGAGCTGTTTTTCATTTCTTTGTAAAATAAGAGTTGGGGGCACTTTCATTTTTTAATTGGGGGCACTTCTTTTTTTTTGTATTAAAGTATAGCTTATTATAATTAAATTTCAGACTCTTATTGGGGGCAGGTGCCCCCATTGTGTTATGTGTACATCCGCCCCTGAAGCTAACATTACAGATCACTAAGGCCACAACGGGCCGTAAATGGTTGATACATAACAACTTAGCGAATCATTTTAGCTACAATGTGTTTGTCTAATTTTCAGAGTTTGGTTTGAGAAAATATTTAAGTGTCGTATGATTTTCTATCAAGATATGCATGCACATTTCGAGCTTGAATTACTTAGTTTTTTTTACAATAGCTTGAATTGCTTAGTTAAATGAGTATATTGTACTATCTTTACAGAATAAGTTTAAAACCTCAAATAATTCATTATTTGGTCTTCGGTCAATGTTTTGATATTCGAAAGAATAATGGATTTTGATTCATTTAACCATGCTTAAGATATTATCAGTAACATTGAGTATATTATTTGTTAACAACATTGTTAACAACAAAACATAAAGTATATGAGTTGTGGCATATCAAGAATAACAATCTTCTCCTTTTTATGCTGACAAGAAATAAATATATACCAAAGAAGGGAGATGTGATAAATATTATAGCACATAACTCCCCTTTTGAAAAACAATTTACGTATATAACAACTTAACAAGCAAGTATTTCTTTAGCCCTTTGTGTGTTTTGATCTCCCTTATTATAAGTCATAAACTTATCCAAAGTATATTTTCTCTCTCTCATTGGTAACATAAAAAAGTGAAAGTAAAATACTGAAGTATATAGGATGTTTTTACTTGGACTGAAATTTGTTGGTCTGGTCTGTTAAAATCTTGTCTGGTCTGAACTGGTCTGGTATGGTCAATGTATGATCTCTGTGTATTTTATAACTAGAGAAGTCAAGTCCGGTCTGATCTGAACTGATCTGGTGTCGTCTGGTCTGGTCTGGGGTTGAAAACACTCCAAGTAAAAACATCCATAGATTTATGATATGAAGATATGAATGTGATTATTCAAACTTTAATTCAGCTAAACAATGATTCAACACTATAATATCATGAGCACTCTCTAGGTCATGTTGTCATTAGCTCGAGGAAAGGGCTTTCAGGTCATTTATATTGCAATAATATTTAGCACATATTTTTGTGAAAATAATTAATAACAATAACAATAATGATGGTGATGATATTAATAATAATAATAATAATAATATATAGTATTTAGATACACCGATTTAATTACACCTATTTGAGTCAATAACAATAAGAAAAATAATAATACTAATTCCAATAATAATAATAATAATAGTAATTAAAAATAGTATGAGTAGTGCACAAAATAAGAAAGAGATACGTATGAGTAGCAGTGTGACGCTAAATGACAGTGACCATTTTATTGACTCACTTGTGTTGTTAGTTAACTTTAGATATCTAATATTACCCGTCCGAGAGTTAAACATCACATGAGAACATGATATGAAGCAAAATTAGAACTAATGTGTTAGATTTGAAAAATTGTGCATTGTATGAACCATAAATGTGCACTACTATGTATGAGAAAATGAGGTGGCTTGTTTCATGTTTGCAAATAGGTTCAACCTTTTTCTGCCTATTTGAATTGTGCAATATCTTAACCATGAAAGTGCAACTCCATGAACTATAACGAGCATAGTTTCAGATCGTTCTCATTTCCCACGTGAAAAAGTGCTTTCACCGAATCGAACCCCCTCGTCCCATTGCACATTGTTAATTTAAAGTTAATTGTGAAATATAAAAAAAATATTGTGTGGCTGAGATTGTGAAGAAGCGGGAGAAAGAAATAAGTCTGGAAGTTATTTACTTTAAAAGAAAAGTGGCAAAACTTATGGACAAATATCAAAGGAAAGTTGATAAAGTTCAATAAGACGGATGGAGTACGAAATATAATACAAGTATATGATGTTTATCATATCTATTCTTCAAAATTTGCAATGTAAGAAAACTTGTAATACAATTTATGAATATCTAAATTTTGATTTTGAAGTTAATTAGAATGTTATTAGAAAAAATGACACATACATTATTAATAGAGTTTCCGCGGACAAAAATGTGACTAGTTATATTTTTGGACAAAAACATGTCTTGTTACTGTGAGTCATTATAGTGTATTTCGGAGTGACAAGTAAATAGTAGATGATGAGTCACTAGAAACTAGTCACTTTTTGGATAACTTTAAAGTAAATCACATTTTCAGTCTTTCGAATTAAATTTAGTGATATTCATGGAAAAAGACCATGTACGTGTTATTAACGACCAGGTTATTAACGAGACATTTGCTTTGCATTCGGTCATATATGAAAGAGAAACACTAATTTGTTCTATCAATAAACACTCTTTCCTCGCAACAATACGAAAGAGAAACATGTCAAATCCATCGAATTATTAGGGACTGTACAATTAAACTTGTGAAACACGTGATTTTAAAAATGCAACACTCAAACAATTGAACCATTTTTACGTATTGTACCTATAAGATGGTGGTTTTGAGTTACTGGAATTTACCGACACAAGAGCGGGGGAGTGGGCTCAATTACCTCTTTCAATTGTCTGACTCTTCCAATGCTTTACCAGTTGAGTTGTCTGTGCGGGTCACTTGCCTTTTTCAATGTGTTAAGTGTTGCATTTACAAGGTCATTCATTTATATTGGTACTGTTGAGGTTAATCCAACAAGATATAGTAAATATATTGATGGATAATCGATACTCATATTGTATAATAAGGAGAGATTGAACAAAGAATATAGAGAAGGAGATAATGTGTATTGTGAATGAACTATGAGTTATCTATGACTTATGTTTACAAGTCTCCTGTAAGGAGTATATATAGGGAAAATCCGGGTCTAGGCCTCTAATATGGGTCTGACAGGCCCGGTTACATAAATGGACTAATAGTATAAAAAGCTAATCTAGAACATCTGAATAATAATAATAATAATAATAATAATAATAATAATAATAATAATAATAATAATAATAATAATAATAATAATAATAATAATAATAATAATAATAATAATAATAATAATAATAATAATAATAATAATAATAATAATAATAATAATAATAATAATAATAATAATAATAATAATAATAATAATAATAATAATAATAATAATAATAATAATAATAATAATAATAATAATAATAATAATAATAATAATAATAATAATAATAATAATAATAATAATAATAATAATAATAATAATAATAATAATAATAATAATAATAATAATAATAATAATAATAATAATAATAATAATAATAATAATAATAATAATAATAATAATAATAATAATAATAATAATAATAATAATAATAATAATAATAATAATAATAATAATAATAATAATAATAATAATAATAATAATAATAATAATAATAATAATAATAATAATAATAATAATAATAATAATAATAATAATAATAATAATAATAATAATAATAATAATAATAATAATAATAATAATAATAATAATAATAATAATAATAATAATAATAATAATAATAATAATAATAATAATAATAATAATAATAATAATAATAATAATAATAATAATAATAATAATAATAATAATAATAATAATAATAATAATAATAATAATAATAATAATAATAATAATAATAATAATAATAATAATAATAATAATAATAATAATAATAATAATAATAATAATAATAATAATAATAATAATAATAATAATAATAATAATAATAATAATAATAATAATAATAATAATAATAATAATAATAATAATAATAATAATAATAATAATAATAATAATAATAATAATAATAATAATAATAATAATAATAATAATAATAATAATAATAATAATAATAATAATAATAATAATAATAATAATAATAATAATAATAATAATAATAATAATAATAATAATAATAATAATAATAATAATAATAATAATAATAATAATAATAATAATAATAATAATAATAATAATAATAATAATAATAATAATAATAATAATAATAATAATAATAATAATAATAATAATAATAATAATAATAATAATAATAATAATAATAATAATAATAATAATAATAATAATAATGTACAATAATATGAATCTGTTAAACATGTGTGGGTCACTGTCCAGGCCCAATAGTCGGCAGACCGGGGGGTCGGAGTCCATATACTCCATCATTCGGGGATGACGACATTGGAGTAGAAAAAATTGGTGTTCAAGAAGTGGAGATCCCAGATGATTTGCTCCCAAGGTAAAAGATAATCACACTGCAGCTATAGTTGACAGCACATATTCTGACTTCTTTAATAGATTCAGCGATCACGCATATTTACAAGAAAGAGTGGTCTTTACACCTACATTGGACACTGTCTATAACATAAATAACTACATGCTCTCATTGATCGCTGGCGATGAAGTTACATACTTCATTTCAGATAGTATTATCCTATCAGACATAGATCTCTTCCATGCTGAAATGTACACAATTGAGTTTCTTAATAGCATATCTATGTTCAGATTGCCTAATCATGTTCTCCTTTAAAAATTGGAGCACCTATAATGTTATTGAGAAATATTGATCAGGCAGCAGGATTATGCAATGGAACGAGGTTGGTCATAACCAAACTGGGAAAGTACGTCTTGGAAGCCAAAGTAGTAACTGGAAAAGCTATGGGAGATAAGTTTATATACCCGGAATCCCATTGTCACCATCCGATATGACACTGCCATTCAATTTTCAGAGGAAGCAATTCTTTGTAATGATATGCTTCGGGATGACAATAAATAAAAGTCAAGGTCAAACTTTATCACAGATCGGTTTATACCTTGAGCGACAAGATTTCACTTCACTCATGGTCAATTGTACGTGACAATATCAAGGGTGAAGAGCAAAGAAGTTTTGAAGATATTCATTCGTTCAAAAGAAAAAGGGTTCTCCAACAAGATGGTCATTGTTATTTATAAAGAGATTTTCCAAAACCTAACAATGTGATATTTTATGTCTCTAGTGTTACACAACTCACGTGTATTGTACAGTGTCAATTTTCATTGTTTCTCTTTAATTAAAATACTATTTGCATTTCCTCTCTGCTTTTAAGTGTGTGTGTGTGTGTTTTAACAGTTCTAACAACCTCAATATACACCCCGGGGCAACGCTCGAGTAAAACACTAGTCAAGTAAGTAATATTGTTACTTTTCTTAATGAATTTACTGAAATTATTGTAGAGGACGACTTTAGTTATTTTTATAAAAGTTTTTTGTTATTTTATTTATAGAACATACTTTGATGCGGAATATATGTTTTTCATAACTCAACAGATTCAGTCAATTCAATCGGAATTTAATCAATTTCAGCAAAATTGGATGATTTAACCAATTTCAATGCTATTAAAGTGACTCCTAGAGCCTGTTTGGTAGCACGAAAATCGGCTGATTTGGCTGATTCTGCTGAAATTTATGAAGTTCTGACTGAAGTGGTTGCATTGGCTGATTCTGCTGATTTAAGAAAAAATTATTTTTAAAATATATTTTATTAATAAAATAAAGAAAAATTATATGTAAAAATAGCTCAAATGATCATTTACAATAACTTCAGCCAATACATCCAGAAAAGTAACTCAAACCTTAGTTTTTCTGCTTATTACATAATTCAGCGTGTGAAAAATTGATCGGTAAACCTGATAAGCCGAAAAAAACGTTGTTAAACAGTATCTCCGATCCACTGAATTATACATTTATACATAGTGATGGACAGAGAGGTGAGTTGAGCTATAAAAAAAGGAAGCTCCCAATTCCCACTACAGTACCATTATTTGTTTCTTAATAAATAATGATGTCTGTATAGAGAGAGCATTGATGGGAAGTGAAAGAAAATCAGAGGTTAGCAAAGCTTCTGGGTTAGCTTGCTTTCTCCACTCTCAATGCTCCGCACACTATTTCCGTGACACCTTTTAATTGTTTATCGGACCTTTTCTAATTCATTACGGAGTATCAATTACGGAGTATGTTCCATCTATATCACTTTAGTTTTCTGGTTTGTTTTTCACACAATTTAAGATAATTACCATAAAGTGATACGAAGGGGTAATACAAACTGTGTATTCATTCTATCCATTTACATTTTACAAATAATTCAGTACAGCTAATATATTTATTCATTACGTAGCACAATTTTTTTAATTCAATTCTTACCTTTTGTTTTACATCAATTTTTTTCGATCTTTTACTGAATAAATATTATTAGAAAAGTCAAACATTTTGATGAAAAAATAAACTTAGAGCCTATCTGATAACTTAAATTGGCTTGAACGGTCGATTCTGTTGAAATTAATGAAGTACTGGCTAAAACGTCTGAATATGTTGAATTAAAAAAAAAAACTATTTAAAATATATGTTATTAAAATATATGAGAAAATAGCTAAAATAGTCTTCTACAATAACTTCATCCATATCAGTTAGAAAAGTAACTTCAACCTTACTTATTTTTATTAGTGCGCGAAATAAAAAATTGCATGTTTGGTGATAAAATGACTAGTAAGGTTGATTATATGTGGGTTTGGTCTAGTCTAGACCGAGTTTTTTTGCTAAACCCATAAATTACTCGTAAGATCTCGATTTACGAACACTAGATACCGGAACAAGATCAATTATATTCGGTCTGAGTCGGATTTTTATAGACAAGGTTAATGTACGCAAAAGAAACCATCACCTTATCCTTTCATACTTTAAAACCCATTTTCAAATAAAATTACTCAAAATACGAAATTTAAATGATATGAAAAATATTAGTCTCTAAAATCACCAACCACTCAAATCCAAACAAAATAATGTATCTTAATTTTGCGCTTAAGATACATAAAAATGTGACTAAAGTTATTGAGAATGTATTTCCATGGTCACTACAGTATACAAATTAAACATGATTGTAGTTACTAAAAGTTAGTGAGTCACTTTTTTTCCAACATGCTTATTCTTATACGGGGTAATATATTACAGATGATTTCTAAACAATATTGGTATATTATATTAATTTTATATTAAAGGTAATTGTTTCCGGTTTTGACCAATCCAGACCGGGTTATAGATTAAGGATTGCTAGTGAACTCGAATTTTCGAGTTCGATCCGGGTATTTTTATTTCCGTCCATCCAAAAATAAGATAACCCACATTGTTCACATTTTCGATCAGAGCTAGGCTTGATTTTTGGGTTTTGGTTCGGTTTTTCCCACCCTACAGTTGATAAGCCGAAAAGGGTATCAAACGGATTCTTAGATTTTAACGTTTTGTAGTTACTCCAGACTTATTGTTGATAAAATAACTGAAAGATATAAATAAAATATTTTAACCATGAAATTTTAATTTTAGCACTTGTATCTCTACTTAAGACAAATTTTGGACAAAAAAGTTTCAGCGATTGGATCTTCATGTTGTTTTTTAAACTTTATATATTAAAATGAAATATAATAATTAAAAGTTATGAAATTTGATACTCCCTCAGTATTTTTTTGTTTGCTACACTTTCCTTTTTTGGATGTATTCAAAAATTAGCTACACTTTTCTTTTTTGGTAAGTTTTTCCTTTAAAAATAATCAACAACCTTTACTTTTTCTACTTTTTACCTGCTGTTTCATACTTTTTCACCACCTCTCCTACTTTTTCTGTACTATTCATTACCCCATACCTATTGTAGCAAACAAAAAAAATACGGAGGGAGTATATTTTTGTAAAAATTGGAGTTACAAATAAAAAATTTATTTTATATTTTTTTTGTCTCATCTTAAACTTCTCGTTGAAAATGGCACAGTCACTTAGACAATAAGTAAATAAGATAATTCAAGTATGTTTTCAGAAATATATAACTTTGATGGGCATATAGCATAATGATGTCATTGTTGATAATTTTGATGTTATTGATGTATTATTTTTAATATTTGATGATTAATTTATCATTTTATAGTGTTAATTATCTTCTAAAATAAAAAGAGGTTTTTCTTTAAATATTACCAAAATATAACTAATGGGAAAAAATATTACTACAATTACTAATTTACTATGCGTAGTCAATATAGTGATAGAGTTGAACACAATCATGATCACTAAAGTTACTATGATGGTTACTAAGACATATTTTTAGCCACTACCTTTGTTTCGGTCATATATTTGTCATTATTTCAAATAAAAATGAGAAGCTTAAGTGAGGACTTTTCTAAATATTCTTACAAATACACTAGTACAAATACTGGCTCAGATCGGGATTTTTCTAAATATTCTACCCATTAGTGTGGATGAACCTAACCGCATGTTCATACCCGTCCGTAAGAACGGCGCGAAGTAGTCCACCAGGGCACCCTGGGCAGGAAAACCATTTGTTTTCAAAAATATCAAAACGATTGAGAACACTTCTAAATTAATATTTTAACATTTTAAAGTTTTATGATTTTCATAGGCCTCCTCTCACTACATAGATAAAAAAAATAGACAAAAATAATGCTATAACTAAAATTCAATTGAAGCACTATTACTCTATTCGTTTGTGCTTAAGGTTGTCATTTTTTTGGACGTTCCAACTAAATGTTCATATTTCTATTTCAAGAAACAATTAACACTATTAAATGTCAACTCAATCATAAAATATTTAAGATAATAACATATAACATCACATCAATGGTATGACTCCGTTATATTATACACCCATCAAATTTACTTTTTAAAATATAGTCGATTTACCTTGTTTAATTGTTGTTTAAATAACTGTATCATTCTCTAATGGTATCCTTAGCCCGAGATGAAGGTAGTATCTTTATGTGTAAGAACAGATATTAAATTAGGTTGCGCTAGTAGTTAACTAAAAACTTAAAACAAAACATAATGAATCATAAATATATATAAAGATGGTGGGTCACATAAAAAATACATTTAAATAAATAAAATATATAAGTGTGTGTAAAGAGAGAGTAATGGTCTAGTCCGATGGACAGCACCCTCCGTACGGCCGCCGCCTTTTAAGGTGGTTTGCGGTGGAATTGTTTTATAAAACTTTTTGAGCATATTCTTTATAAAGTGTAGATTATTCATAAAAAAATCAGCTTAAAATTCAATCGGGAAGTCAGTTAAATAAAGTATAGAAACATATTGTGTCAAACTATACATATCAAAGCGCAGTGTTTTTCAATAATTTATTTATCTGTCTTCCCAATTTCATTTTAAGCCGGATTCGGTAGACATATTCTACATTCATAAAGAACATTGTTGGATAATTGATACCCATATTGTATAAACAGGAGAAATTGAACAAGAGTGAAGAAGAAATGATGAAGAAGAAGGAAATGTGTATAGAATGAGTATTGGTTATATGAGTTACAAGCCTCCTATAAGGAGTATATAGGGAAAATCCGGGTCTGGGCCTCTAATATGGGCCTGACAGACCCGGTTACATAAATGGACTGATATTATAAAAAGCTAATCTAGAACATCTGAATAATAATAATAATGTACAATAATATTAATGATATCTGCTAAACGTGTGTGGGCCGCTGTCCAGGCCTAGTAGTCGGCATACCGGGGGGTCGGAGTCCATATAATCCATCAAGAGTCCCCCACTCCCTGAGTCGAGAGTACTCGAGGCGAAAGGGAGTAGTCTAAATTGTATCTGCAACGTTCTTCCTCTTCGGCCGGGGGACCACCACCCTTGTCCACTATGGGGAGGTGCCTCGTTAAAAACCTTTACTAGGAAAAACCCAGTGGGAAAAAATCCTAATAAAGGGAAAAAGAGTACACCTAGCGCCCCCAACATGAAACAAGGAAGGTAAATCCCCTCCGGCATAATCAATCTAGCTCAGCTCCTCTTCAACTGACTCAGCTCTCGTTCCTGCTCTTACGTGATATTTTCTGCTCATCTAAAAACTCTGACCCCTCAGGCCCCCAGTCCCCACTCCTTGAGGCGAGTGGAGACGAGGTGAAAATGAGTAAAGTCATCTTCGTACCTACACATTTATCATACATATAAAAAAAATTTCTTGGGATTTATGTTCCCGATCGGGAGTTCATCACTTGAAACAAATGGAGATGTCAATACTTAGTAGAATGGATGTGTGAGCCATTCGTAAGCAACGGTCGCCACTCGAGGAATGACTAAGACCGGTCTTCGTACCCGACCTGGTCGGGGTTTTGTCTTCATGCCCGACTTGGTCGGGGCTTTGTGCCTGAGGAGACAGGGCTTTGTGCCTGAGGAGTCAGGGCTTTAAATCCTAGTGATGGGTCTCAATCCACACTCTACTAGGCATTTGATCATAAGTGCATGATAGTGTGATATTTAACCGACAAAAAAAATGATTTAATTAAATATAAATAATAATAAAATTAAAGTGTACTTATCTTTTTAAAGTGGGCTGAAATATTGGACTGCTTGGGTTGAAATATGTTGCTTAAATTGAGGCCCTTATTCCCCATTGGGCTGCTCCACCAGATTTGGACCATCCCTCCACTGCCTTAAATTTGACATTCGAACAGATTAGTCTCCCCCAGCACAATGCTCTTACTGCCAGCTTTCACTTTTGGCAAAGGGGACAGCCACAACGTGACCGACCTTAAGCAGCACACCAGTACTGTACCCGTCCAGGGGACCAGCCCAACAGCTACTGAGGTGACGCATATGTACTCGTCCTGGCGGTTCCGATTGAGTAGCGCAGTGAGTAGGGCAATTCCGATTTGCTGCTCCTGGAGTTCCGGCGGCCATTAATGGTGGATACTTGAGGTCAAAATCCGGAAACTGAGCCCAACGACCATGGAGATGGCAACGTGGCCCCTGTTCCGACCTTCGAGCTGCTGTGGAGACCAGCGGAGTGCTGGAGGTCGCGCATGGGTTTCAACACCACTGCGGACAGTTGGGAGGACGCAGATCCGGACAGGAACGGCCAGCCCGTATCCCTAACTAGGCCTGGAGCGGCGGCGAGTTTGAGGACAATCTGTCCTTCCCTGAGCTTTGAGGGCGTCTGAGCTTGGACAACGGCCATTAATGACCGGAGAGACTACTGGGAAGATGGCAACCGTCATTCCGTCAACCGTGGTTTTGACTCAGGCATAGGTGTTGACAGAGGGGCTGAAACACGAGGAGGCAGACTCTCTGGCTGACAACATCCACCGCCGGAAACAGAGGTTACGAACGTGATGACTGTGAAGAGAGCTTGGACTTCCTAATGTCGACCGTGAGCTGCCATATCTCATAGTCCTTCTGATTTTTTATTTTTGAGAACACTTTTGACTAGATTTTTGTTCGAATCAATTTTCAAGGTGTTTTTTTTATAGGATTTCTTACTTGATGGAGCCCAGGCTGTGGTGCAGGTGTGTTGCCGTATGCTGAGGTCCGGTGGAGGAGATATCTGGAGCCTGGTGTACAGCGGTGGTGTTTACGACGGACGGCAACATAGATCTTAGGTTTCCCGATTTCTTCTCGACGTTGACCTTCACAAATCTGTTTTTGCTGGGATTTCAGAACAGTTTTTTTTTTGTTTTTCCAGAACATTCCTCGGTCGAATTTTGTGATTGGGAAGAATTTTGTGTGATTTTGGTAGATTTTTTGGTTAAGCGGGGAGGGTTTCTCACTTGATTGTGTTCAATCTCTCAACGAGAGCACCAAATGATGGATAGTCTACCCGGGGGGTATCTTATCCGAAGGGTTATTGCGGGAATAACTTAGAAAGAAGTCAGAGTAAAATAGGAGGAGAGAGAGTCGATTTATTAAATGAACTCAGCGTGGTTTACAAGGTGAATAAGAGCTGCTATTTATAGCAGCAATAAATGCGATGAGAGTACACGTGTCGGCAATCCAACGGCCGAAGGGTCACATCAGCCGGGTGGCACCGGCAGTGGTACGTCCACCGCATTGAATGCGGTTGGCGGATGTGACGTGGCATTAAATGCGGTGGTTGGCTGTCTCTAAAAGGAATCTTCGATGATTTAGCGTTTTTGGCCGTAGGCTCCTTGTGTAGCCGAGGGCTCCATGTAACCAAGGACCCCTGTGTAGCCGAAGGCCTTGTGTGACCGAAGGCTTGGTTCAGCCGAAGGCCTCTCCGATGCCGAGGGCTTGATAGTGCCGAAGGCTCATGTTTTTCGCCGTTTTCTCCCAGTAGCTTCTTATGCCAGAGAAGGCTATTCTGTGAGTTTTGGAGCCTTCGGCCAAGGAGGCCGAAGGCACCCCAGTATGCATTTTGGGCTGTTTTGGGGCTTGGGCCGTTGCATTTGGGCCTGAGTTGTTCTCTGGGCTCAATGGATTTGTGTAGGAGAAGTGGGAGTCTCTGGACCGGGGGTTCCTGGGCCATATACTCCATCAAACATGTTCAAACAAATAAACTATTAAAAATGAACTCAAGTTTTTCTTAATAAACTTTTAAACAAATATTCGAATCCAATTCGAATATCAAATACCTTCACCAATGAAATTGAAGTTTAACTTACTATTAAATTTGATTTATCAACAATCCTAGACTCCTGGTCATTAGTTAGGTTGCCAATGGGAGAGGAAAATCAAGACGGGTTAGCAAATGTCGTGTTCCGGAGGGAGGAGGAGGTTTGGCTAAGGGCCACATTCTTGAATGGTACCCACTTTTAGTTGATTTTAAATGCTTATTCCTAAAATGTTTTTTTTTTCATATGCTAGTATTATACATAGTATGTAGTATACTCGCTCCATATTTTAAAGTTTGTTACAATTTTTTTGGAATGTATTTAAAAGTGTGCTACACTTCCGTTTTTGGTAAGATCATCACTTTATCTTTTATAGAATACTCAATTACCCTTATGTTTCCTACCTTTTATCTTCTTTTTCCTACGTTTACATTTTCTCTCATATTTTTTCTACATTATTCATTACCCCTACTACTTTACTCCTAGAATAATTTGTCAAACCTAATGTAGCATTCTTTAAAATACGGAGGGAGTAATAAAGAATACAATGAAATGAGAAAAGTTCAGGTCCGAAATTCCGGACCAAAACCTCCGCCTGGCCGCTGCCTTTTCAAGTGATTTCCGATGGAATTTTTTGACCATATTCTTCATGAAGTGTAAACTATGTCCACCAAATTTCAGCTAAAAATTCAATAGAGAAGGCAGACAAATAAAATTTTGAAAATAACTGTGTTTTATAAGTATATTTTGGACTAGTTATCTTCAAACAATTATTTGACTACCTTCTTGATTGAATTTTTAGCTTAAATTCAGTGGGCATAAAATAGACTTAATGAAGAGCATGTTCAAAATCTTTCATCAAAAAATTACACCGTGAAGTCGTGAACCACCTCAAAGGCTCAAATGGTGGCGGCCAAACGGCAGTTCACATCAAAAAGTCCTGACCGGAAGATTACTCATAATGAATTTTTCCACTGGATTGATTATACGATAGTATATGAGCTAATGAGCATGAATTTTTAATATGCTTTTCCTTTAATAGTATATCAACCTAAAATAACTTACCAAATGTATAATAAATTGGTATTTGAGATTGAACCATTTGAATTGCCATATGGAGGGAATGAGACTTTGGTAAAATTCAAGACTAGTGTCTTGTGATCCATCTATTTGTTTGTTTTCATTACTATCTGTTGCTAAAAGATGCAATGCAATTTTGTACAATGATAGTACAAAGGATGTTGCTATGCTTTTCCTCTTTAGACACCTTGACAAAACATCTAAAATTTCTCTACGAACTAATTTGCAGCTTTTTAATCTATCATCCATAAAGGGAAAAATATTCCAATTAACATAAAACAATTCCAATTAACTCTGCTCAATGTGAAGTATTCCTCAAAAAAGTGAAATGACCATTAACCTTATTATTGGAGAAAACCTTCTATACGCATTTTACTGTTGTACACACTTTTACACGCGTCTGAGAATTTTTTTGTCTGCGAATAATCTATTCACAAACGAATCATGTTTATAAAAGTGTGTACCATAGTAAAATGTGTACAAAAAGAATTTATGTTTTCTTTAATCTTCTCCCTCCCCCACAGCTTGGTAGCACTTTAGCAGACTGTAAAAACCTTTAACAAGTAAAAAAGAAGTGAGAATTTAAATTGTTGCTATTTTAAAATATTGAATTCAAATGCTGAGGAATGAATTGCATTCCCAAAAGGCCAAAAGAGTCCAATAGGAGTCAGTCATTGTGGCAGGGAGTAGCCAGTTGATTATTAAGTGTATTGCACCAAACCCCATAGTCCTACCAGACATACAGTCAAACTGAGAGCCTCATCAATGTGCTCCACAGCCAGGCAGATCACACACAAGACATTGCATATCAACCACAACAACCAAACAAGCCTTAGTCAGAAAAAGCCAACATTAGAGAGGCCATCCCCTCTAAATTCACTGGATTAACTGTCAAACCTTCACAAATCCCAATATATATACACAAAACAGTGCTATGTAAACCACAACACCACTAGGAGGTAACAATTCCTAAAAAAAGTTCCCTTCCTCTTTTTCTCTGTTTCTGCATTTTTTCCACAAAAATGACCTCACAATGTAAAAAATAAACATCAAATATATCTAACATAATAATACTCATAGGAAAGAAAAAAACAAACAAAAAAACAACTATGTTCTGATCATCTTCATCATCATCATCATCATGTTTTTCCTAAAAAATTCACCTTCAAAGAGTTGTCAAGAAGTCTTAAAACATTTATAACAGCCGACGGCTTCTCCTCAATGCTAATAAGCATACAAACCACTTCTTGATCATATCATTGAAACCATCCAATTCGTTTTGCACCGGCAGATTTTCTTTTTTCAATCTTCCAGCTTCCTCCTCTTTGCAATGGGATTCTCATGAGAGGATTCATCTTCACATGACCCAACTCCCAAATCATCAGCAGTTGAATAGCTCAAGCAGGAGGCAGCCTCTAGAACACCGATAGGACTGTTTGGTACACTTACATGTGATGTTCTTTGAATCGTTAGAAAATTGCTAGGAGAAGAAAATTCTTGCATTGCTTCCACACATCTCATCACTCTCTCCTGAAGATTTATACACAAATTTGAAGCGTTGGTTAAATATTTCATGATATAGAGCAATCTACCTTTTCTATTAAATCCTATCTGGACTAAGATGTAGTCCATATTCAGATGTCTATTTGGAT
This sequence comes from Cuscuta epithymum, assembly GCA_945859915.1. Lineage (NCBI taxonomy): Eukaryota > Viridiplantae > Streptophyta > Magnoliopsida > Solanales > Convolvulaceae > Cuscuta > Cuscuta epithymum. Next base: position 553,825 of record CAMAPF010000958.1, read on the forward strand.
CAAGTGATATTTGTATGAGAACATTTACTTTGTGTTCTCTACAAAACAGTCCAAATTGAGTAAAATAATCAATATAATATTATTGGGTGTATATTAAAGCTTAACGATTAAGTCGGTTTTTTGAATGAATGAGGTCCTACTTTCAAATAGTTGCAAGTTAAATGACTTAATGGTTGAACGATTGATTAACCATTGAAGTTATAATGCTATACCAAAGAACGCCAGGATCCGTTTGGAACCCGAAAATGCTACACAGTATGTCATGAAAATAAAGTGGAAGTTTAAGGATGGAAAACATTGGGAAGTAACTATAGTAATAATATATTTCATTCAAACTAAACAAATACGTAGTACCTTTTACACTTATGCGGGAACATTTCTTTCATATAACTCTATTACATAATGAGCATTAATTATACATGAAAGAAAATCTTTTAAAAAGTTAGAGAAAATTTGATTTATCCGTGGCATTTCCCTAGTTAAACTTTTTTTCAATAAAAAAATAGTAGGGCTTTACTCTCATTCCCTACAGTTTTCCACCCTTCCAAACATAGCCATAAGATATTTTACCTTTTGTATTTGGGGAGTAAATGAACAAATTGCTTTCTCAATGTCTACAGCCTCAGTTTCTACTGCAACAGATATAGCCACTGCAGCTGCTGCAATCTCAGATGGCTTGAATTCTATGAAGTTAATCCCTGTCATTAATTACCACCTAAATATTAGTCTAGGAAATGATAAAGCATTCAATCAAGATCACAAATGTACATCTGAACAAATTTACCCTTAAGTGTGCTCAGTATGAGTTCTGTGCATTTGACAATGGATGAACATGAAGCAATTTGATCACTGTTTATCTTCGTGAGGTAGTAATCCATGAACGAGAATGGAGTGACTGCCTGCATTCTCCATTTAAGTGTGGTCAACACAAGAAGCTCCATTCTTTGAATGGTTCTACCTTCAAAAACATATTTGCTATCCCCAGTCTAGTAAAACAAAAACCATCACATGTTAACAACAAAATCTTGATTTAGGCCACTATTAGAAAGTATAATTAGTTAATTTCCTAAAATATTCACCTGTAAATCTAGAGAGAGGGGGACATCAGTTTCCTCCATTTTGGCTGCTATAGACAAACAAGCAACAGCTAAAAGCTGCATCATCCAGCTCTTGCTCTCCTATATAACAAGTTAAAAGTTCATTATAATGTGATTCATTTAGAGTAACTATATTGATTAGAGACACATTAAAGCTCAATGACATTGAGTAATAATAATAGTATACTTACAGGAAAATCATATGCAGACAGAAACCTATCAAGGTAACTCACAGCCAAATATGCACAGAGTGGTCCAAAATTGAAATGTGAGTGAACCTATTAAGCGAAACCACCATCATAATAAGATACATAATTAGATTAACCATAAACATCAATAATCATACTGCAGGAAAAAAAGTGAATGAACCAGTTTAGCAACAACAACAAAAAACAAATACACATAAAGCCAGACAAGAAAAAGAAACTTTTATCAAAGTCGCCCAAAAAAGAGCCTTAACACAGACCGTACTAATCGAGCATTAATTTATCATTATGTTCGATCAGTAAACAAAGTTCAAAAAAAGAATCTTGAGAACGAGATCATTATTAAGATCGAATCGAGGGTTAAAGAAACAAACCTTTGCAATCCAGTCAAGAACCTCATCTCTGGAGGCAACATCCACCTCCCCATTCCTCAATCTCTTCAGGTAATCGCATGTAGGCAAGTTTTCACTCTCCTTCCGAATCATCAGAGCCAAACACTCCTCACTCTGAACCGGCAACTTAACCAAACTCCGACGATTCCTACGAACCCCTGACCCATGCCCAACAACCCCATCGTCTCCCTCCTCACAGAGAAGGCTCGAAATCCCACAGTCCATACTTGGTCCCATCACAATCAACACCTTAAAAATTCGATCTTTAACTTAAACAAAAGCTATTCACAGCCAAACAACTTGTTTTGATATTTTTCTTTAAATAAACATCTGAAAGACTGACTGCTAAGAAGATAATGATTCCTTGATGATGAAATACTGGGGACGGCTAAGATCAGTGAATAGATGTGCAAGAAACCGAGTTTGGGAGCTCAAAAGGGCATCTTTGGGATGGGGGAGGAGGGTGAAGAACAAGGGGAGCGGCTTGGAGAGAATGGAGAAATGAGGGTTGGGTTGTATATATACTGGCCTTAGGTTAGATTATGGAAGGAGAAGGGATAGGAGGGCGAGTAGAAAACATCCCTAGTAGTGTATATACACAGTACTTACTCGAGACTGGAAGAAATGAAAATTGGGAAGGTTAATAATGGGGAATGACGGAGAGAGAGAAACAGTGAGGGGTAGTTTGGGCATTTAAGAGGTTAGCATCATGGGTCTTTTGGCGATGGCCGTATATACGGAGTCAATTTTTAATGATTCTCACTCTCTTTTTGGTATTTCGAATCGAATTTTGTACACTTTCATAAAGCGAGACACAAAGCAGAATGATTAGTTTTTACACTTTTATAACTTGGATTGGTTTATCATATATTCTCATCTTCCCTAAATAAACTTCTCGTTTTTTCTTATTGGCGTCGTCCCTAAATAAATGTGAGATTTTCCGAATATGAGCAAATAGGTTTGGATTTTCAAACTAGAATTGATATATTTTTTTCCCGAAATAATAGTAAATTAGTATTTATTGTCATTTTCTAGTATTATTGTCAAATAGTTGCGGTAGAAGGCATTCAACATGGCAGTATTCACTATCATTAATGACAATATTTTCAATTATGTCAGTATTTTTCAACCATGATAACGACTCTTATTTCGGAAAGAAAAACATAGCATTCCTTATTTTGGAATTCCAAAATCTATTGTATTCTATTTATTGCAATTTCCCTAAATAAATCCATCTTTCTCTATTTGGTAAATAAATTAGGTAGATTCTATGGTACTCATACATTTGTCCACATGGATCAATGAGAATGTAGCAGTTGAATTATTTAAATCTAAATTTAAATAGATAAAGTGATGTGGTCCAATCAAATGAATAGTAGGTACGATACCCCATTATTTAGAAGGGTACCGGAGTTGTCACCAATAAATTATATCGATTTATTTAATTACCTTTAAATAATAATGATAATACAATTTCAAATAGTGCCAGACAATGTAATTTTACAGTGAAATTTATCCCACACTGAAAAGAGGATTCAATAAATCAAAGGAAACAAAATATTTCTTTAATATGGAAGCTGAGATCTTTGTATGGGGAATGGAAGAGGTAGTTCTTTCACCCCAAATTAAATACAATTTGCGTTTTATTGACAATAAAATTAGGTCATTCGTGTAAATAATTAAATTGGTTTTAATAATTAAGAATATAAGTCACAAAATTGAAATTAAAATATAATTAAAAATGATACGCTAACAAAGAAAATTAAGTGAAACTATGCTAATTTAAAAAGATGTTAACTTTGTAAATCATTTTCCAAAAAGAGAGTACTACATCTATAAACAACTAGTGGAGGACCTAGGGGGCATGCCCCCCCCCCCCCCCCCCAAAAAAAACAGTATTAACACTAAAGTCGTGGACTGCTGCACCCGCATTTGATCTACTTGGACAATATTAGTTTTAAATTTTGTTACATTTTCCATTTTAGGGTTTATTAAAAAGTTGGGAAAAGGACAAATAAGTCCTTTTACTGTTGTTGACGCATCATCTAAACTCATGTAATGAAAAATGATCACATAGATGCATTTATTGCTCAAAACACATCGCATAGGTCCCCTGACCGGAAATCAACCTGCTTAGCAATTTTTATTTATATATTTATATTTAGGCTTTATGTCTTTTATTTTCTTCCTCTTCTTGCCATTCATTTATTCCACTTTTTTGTTTTTTATTTTTCACCTTTGTTTTTTCTCGATCTTTGAAAAACAAGGAGATTGTTACTAATTGGAATGAACACTGTTAACTTCTAACTTTGCAACGTTGACACATTTACGTTTGTTAAAAAATACAAAAATTTATATAAATTTTCAAAACTATTTGCATCTAAAGATTTTGTCTCTGAACTTGGGCCATAGACAAAAAAATGTCAGTTGAAAATTTTCAATTTGATAGAAAATAAATACCGGTCGGAAAATCTAATTCAAAGACAATAAATGTCTAGGAGAGACAAAAATTGTGACAAGGCAAATAAAAATAAAAATTTACAAACAACAATTTTTTTTTGCATAAAATGAATCTATAGATTTAGACTACTGATAAATAATGTTGATTGAAGAAATATGATTTTACAAACAATAAATGTCTGGTACAAAAAAATCATATAATCTAAGAAACTATATTTTATATATCCTATTTTTCAAAAAATTGTACTGATAATTTTTATATATAGTTAGAGCAACAAAAACAACTTGATTGGGTGGTTTTGTCTATGGCAAACAATTATTATCTATAAAATTAGAATTTTCTGAACGATGTATTTTTTTTTCTTTGACACAATTTTGCAGAAAAAAATTTGGTTACGAAGGTTTTTAAAAATGTGAATAAATAGTATATAAGATTATCTAGTCCAGAGCTTTTTTCTATGCTCGAGACTATTATTGTCTATAAACTATGTTTTTGCGATCAAATTTTTCGTCTTTGACCTAAGTGTAGAGAGAAAAACTCCAGGTGCAAATGATTTTGAAAATGTCTAAAAGAGTGTATACTTTTTTATCAAACATAACTGTGTCAAAGGTACATAAATTAAAAATTAACAGTGTTCGTTCAAATTTAACAACAAAATTCACATTTATAAAAAATTCAAAAAACTTGGGATGATATTTATGAGTAAAATATTAAATAAATGAAAATTACATTCAATATAAATAATAGCTTAGGGACTAAAAGTGTGATTCTACAAATATATATAAAAAACAACAATCCCCTCTATTTTTCAAAGATCAAGAAAAAAGCACAAAGAATAAAAAACAAAACAAAACATTGGGATAGCTAGAGGGTGAAACAAGAAAAGAGGAGAACAAAAAAACTCAAAAAATATTAAAAAAAAAAACCTGCAATAACAGGTAGATTTTTGGCCAGGGGGCTATGTGATGTGTTTTAAGGAATAAATGCATGTATATGATTGTTTTTTAGTATAGGGGTTTAGATGATAGTTTCGCAATAATAGAAAGGCTTATTTGACCAATTTTTCTTAAATGTTTGCTACATTTTTTATATAAGTTTTCACTTTAAACACATACAATTATTCTTACTTTTTCTGATTTTATCTTTTCTTACATATTTTCAACGCTCTCTCCTAATTTTTCTACACTGTTCATTTTCTCTAAAATTTCTTGCTTAAGTAATGTGCTAAAGTCGTAGAAATCTTTAAAATAGGGTTACATTATTATTACTTAAAACTAGATCTCAAAGCAATACTATTTTGATATCAAGTTCTTTTATACTTGTATTACATTACAACTTTACCTCTGGTATAAATATTGAAATAAGCGTCACACAACTGAGCATTCCAGTCCACTAGGTGCAAGGTTACCGTGTCTAGTTAAGGTCTCGGGTTCGAAACCCGCTAGACACACTTAGGGGAGAGGAGGGAGGTCTTTCTCCCAATGATTCTTCCTACCTCCACAGAGTTGCTCAGCGGCTAAGAAGGGAGATGATAGAAATTCAGGCTCAAGTTCGCGTGGTGGGAGGACCCTTCTGGATTCAGTTGCAAGGTTATGGCCCTTCTGGATTTAGTTGTACGGGAACAATCCTTCCGGTTTCGTCCTGTACTACCAGTACCAATGAGGGTGACAATGATCATATCCGAATTTAACTATCTAGAGGCTTTGGAGGGTAGGCAATAGACTCCAGGGTTAGGGGAGCGCAAGCACCGACACCTGAATCATAAAAAAAAGCGTCACACTGTCATTAGTACATTCAATGAGCAATTCTATGACTACTTTTTACATCATTTATCATTAAAGAGATCCTCATTTTAATTTAAGATGCTTATTTGATTTTTTACCCGAGGGGGGGGGGGTCAGGGACTGGAGGGTGGGAGAGTCTGAAGTAAACAGGACTGAAACTCCTCTAGTGAGTTGGCGACAAGTTGATAATAATAATAATAATAATAATAATAATAATAATAATAATAATAATAATAATAACAATAATAATAATAATAATAATAATAATAATAATAATAATAATAATAATAATAACAATAACAATAACAATAACAACAACAACAACAACAACAACAACAACAACAATAACAATAACAATAACAATAACAATAACAATAACAATAACAATAACATAACAATAACAATAACAATAACAATAACAATAACAATAACAATAACAATAACAATAACAATAACAATAACAATAACAATAACAATAACAATAACAATAACAATAACAATAACAATAACAATAACAATAACAATAACAATAACAATAACAATAACAATAACAATAACAATAACAATAACAATAACAATAACAATAACAATAACAATAACAATAACAATAACAATAACAATAACAATAACAATAACAATAACAATAACAATAACAATAACAATAACAATAACAATAACAATAACAATAACAATAACAATAACAATAACAATAACAATAACAATAACAATAACAATAACAATAACAATAACAATAACAACAACAACAACAATAATAATAATTTCTTAATAAATTATCAAATTATTGTGAATACTTGAAATTACATACTACTACGTAACAAACTAGACTAACGTAATTTCAAATTGAATAACCAAACTTATATACTAACACACTAGACTAAAGTAATTTCAAATTGAATAACTAAACTTACAAAAACTATCAATTTGGTCCTTGTTTATCATGATAACATCAATTAAGTCCTCATACTTTAAAACAAAATCAATCAAATCCATGAATTTTGAAGAACATTCAATTGAGTCAATTAGCGGGTTAACTACCATGTCGGCAGGTTACCCGCTAATGTGGTGGTCCATATGTGTGAACATCATCGGGGGGAAATGCTGATAGGGCTTCCACACGTTCGCCACATCAGCAAAATCACTGCTGATTGGGATGTCACATGTGTGCCACGTCAGTAAGTTGACGTGGCAGATAACATGCTAATCTACTTATAAATAAAAGGAAGACAACGATGAGAAATTAAAATAGATACAAAGAAATCATATAAAATTGGAAACATGTACTCTATATATCTTTTGTAATACAAAAAAATAAAAAGACTACTTTTGATAACATGTCCTTCCGTTTTTGCTTTCTGAAGTGCATAATTTGTTAATTTTAACACAATTAAAGGTAAATAAAACATTTTTTTTCAATTAATAGCATAGCTCGCCTACTTATCTATTTAAGGGATACCCTCTCCTTCCTAGGTAAAGGTTGTCATTTCAGTTTATAATGTTTGACTGACCATAAAATTAACTAATCTCTGCCAATAATAAGATTATATTTAATAAATAAAATTTGCATATAAAGAATTTACATTAAAAGTTATATACAGTCACAAAAAACTCAAATTTTATCAAAACTAGGATATAGAAGGCGAAAGAATAAGAATTTTAGTTGATCGGATGAATATTGCACGTGAACCTTACTGGGACGCAAGTAGTATTATTGAAGATTTTGTTATCAAAATAATTTCTAGCAAAATTTATAGATAAAAATAGCAATAATGTAGTACGTAGTACTCAATTATAATTAGTTGCATTACAAACTTCTCAATACACATAAAACACAATTTTTAATTAATAAATCTAAGAATGTAAGAGCCCGTTTGGTGGCCCATTTTTCGACTTATAGTCAACTTCTTCACCAAACACGTAACTTTTGATTCCGCGCGCTGTATTTTGTAATAAGCAGAAAAGTAAGGTTAGAGTTACTTTTGTGGACTTTGCCATGTGAAAAATAGATGAAAAATAAGAATAGTAAAAACTGTGTGATTGAGATTTGTGCAGAGGAGAGATAAATATGTGGATCCACAAATTAGCTGCTTTAATAGGAAAGTGATAAAGTTTTTTGGAACAACCAAAAATGGAAATTTGGCAAAGTCCAATGAGACGGAGGGAATATAATTTTTCATGAATAAGCAGAATCATCCAATACAGACACTTCAGCCAGAACTTCATAAATTTCAGCAGAATCAGCTAATTCAGTCAGGTTTAGTGTTCTCAAATGAGTTCTAAAACACAAATATATAGCAATAATAATTTTATTTTTAAAATTTGGTGCTCCACATGATAGTGGTGTTCTAGACATATGCCTAGTCAATAGGGTTGTTAACGAACCGAGCTTTTATCGAATTATTCGAGTTCGAGCTCAGTTTCGAACCTAACGAGCCGAGCATAACGAGCTTTCGAACTTGAAGCCGAGTAGAGTTTTAAGTTCGAAAAAATAATTGAGCCGAGCTCGAACTTAGTAATATTCGGCTCAGTTCGAACTCGAGCCTATCGAACACCCTGAAATTATAAATATAATTTATATATATGTCAAAATTTAAATATAATTAGTATGATTTTATGAATTTAAATATGATTATTAGCGAATCGAATACTTGTCGAATCATTCGAGCACGAGCCTATTAACGAGCATCACCTAAAATTTTAAATTCGGGCATATATATTGAGATTATCGAGTGCTCGGTTCGCATATCAAACGCCTATCGAGCCGAATACGAGCTTTGGGTGTTCGGGCTCGACTCGGTTCATTAACAGCCCTGCCTAGATCCCTCCCCACTATAGCCGGCCCTGGAATAATCTAAAAATGTATGCACCAAACATTTATGTAGATAAAATTAAAACAAATTCCTTAACAAATTAGAATAACAGTATAAGAAGCTAGTATTCGTATATTGCATGTATTAATGGGTAGGGGCAATTACGTCTATCGATATATTTGAATCGTAGGACTACATAAGCTGTAATCTTTGTCTTGTTCCTGGGGTAGCAACACGTGGCGAGGTAATACGGTGTCAGTGGGACATGCCAAGGAGCGGTTTTAGTCTTTTTATCCTTTCTTCCTTTTTCCTTTTCTTTTTAGCTTGGTATATTATTTAACGATTACCACTATAATAAGGGGTTCCCGTATTGTAAGATATATACGTAGTATATACGATATTCCCCTTCCAAAAAAATCTCGAGATGTTTGCATTTTGATTGATTTTTTAAATCTAATATGGTTTGATTGTTTTAAGTTTGACGTAACTCTTTAATGAAGATGCAAATATAATCGGATTCTGGTACGAAAAGATGTGTGAGCCTGAATCAATTAAATTGATAACATTCTAATATAAACATTTTTTTAAGAACATAAAAAAATGGGAAAGGCTAAAACATTCCTTTTCATCATGATGAAAAGCAAGAAAAGAAAATATTTTTTTTTTACTTTGATTAATTTTCTAACCTTGCTTTCCTTGAGCAAGAAAAGCAAATATTTTTTTTACTTTGATTAATTTTCTAACCTTAATACCCCTAACTTAATAAATTCTAAAATATGATTTATTTGTTCCTATTAAAATATAAAAAATATTTATTTTAAAAATAAAAAACTTTAAAAATAATTTTAAAAAAGATAAACCACATTAAAAAATATAAAAAATTATGCAACCTTTCTCGCAGCCTCGGACATCACCCAAGAATGGCACCTCCGATCGGCTAAAAAATTTCATCTTACAAAAAAATGTCATTTTTCTTTGAAAATGTCATAAAGATGATAATTTTACCCTTTGAAAATGCAAAAAAATTCTAGAAAATGTCATCATGATGACATTTCGGACAAATGTTGGCATTTTTTTCGGTGATCGGGCTGGTGGTGCTGGGAGGTTGTTTAGGCGGCGGCATGTGCTAATGCTCCTACATTTTTTTTATATTTTTTATTTTATTATTTTTATTTTATTTAGTTTTTATTTAATAATTTTTTATTTTTATTAATTTTATTTAATACTGAGTATAATTTATTTATTACTACCTCCGTCCCATTTATATTGGGATGGAAGAGGCTGGCACGGTTATTAAGAAAAGTGAGTTTATGTGGTTGATATTAATTGATAAAGTAAGAATAAAGTAAGAATGATTTAGAGCCACACAAACTTTGTCAAATATGGTATGAGACAATTTAAGTGAGACTTCTCGAAAAGGTAAAACAGGACAATATAAATGGGACGGAGGGAGTATTTTTTTTTTATTTTTTTACAATTTTATTAGAAATTAATTAATGTTATTTCTTTTATGTTTTAATTATTAATGGAAGTTGTACGTTGGGGCTTGGGGTATACTTGTTCAAGCACTAAAGTTACTCCTATGATCCTATTCAAAACATGATACTTCTATTTTTGCATTTTATCTATGATTTACTCCTATTTGGAACCTATTTGGAGAATTCATTCAAAAAATAAAGAGATATTACCCGAAATGGGACTAAATATGTTTGAAAATTCCAAACATGGGACTGTCATGTTTTTATTCTCAAAATATGACTAATTACTGTCATGTTTTGGCAGTACCAGACTTAAAACATGACAGTATTTTCCAAACTTGACAGTAATTACTCCTATGTTGGGAATAAAAACGTGACAGTCCTATTTTGGAATTTTCAAACTGTTTTAGTCCCATTTCGGGAACTTTCCCAAAAATAAATCAACCTTACTTTGAATGACTTAAATCGGTTTTGATCAAAAGTCGAGAGTTATGTTGTTGAGACAATTGGATTATCCTGCTAGTAAATTTTAATAAGAGGTTATTCGATAACTCTGTTTTTTGGTTTTGGTCTTAATAGTCGATTTTTAATCAAATACATATTTTTTGATTTCACAAGCTAAATTTTGTAATAATCAAAATAAATAAGGTGAAGTTATCTTTTTGGCTCAATTGGCTGACGTTACTATACATGATCATTTTAGCTATTTTTATATAACGTTTTCCTTAATTTGTTAATAATATATATTTTAAATTTTTTTTCCCCACAATTCAGCAGAATTGGCTAATCTAGCCACTTCATCAAAAACATCATAAATTTTAGTAGAATTGCCGTTTTCAACCAATTTCAGTGTTACCAAACAGACTAAAAACGTACTACCTATATAATTTGAAAACATATTTTTGACACTTCATGCATGAGACACCCATACATTTCAACATTTCACATTTTAATTGATGAGAATAGTTAAGTATTTACCTCTTTTGGGAGTCACTCAACCTAATCGGGCTCATTTAGCGACCATCTCACGCTCTATATTTGAATGAGTACTACTGACTAGGGGTGAGTATATCGGTTTGGTTTAACTGAATCGAATCGTACCAAATCGAACTAAACTGAATCGAAAATCGGACTATAGGCAAAGTGGTTTGAGTTTGATAGTATTTCTTTCAAACCATATTAAACCAAATCAAATCGAACTAAACCGAACCGAACCAAATTAAAAAATAAAATGGTTTTTTTTGTAATAATTCTTTCATTCCGTTCCAAACCGATCAATTGACATGCCCACCCTTACTACTGACAACATGTGAGACATAATAAGCCATTCAAGTTTTACACCAAATGGCATCGTGAAGCGAAATGCTTGATGTTGCGGAAGCAGGCTTGTGGTGGCGGTGGTGAACTTGCACTTTGGTGGAGAATTGTGTTGTCGAGATGTGACTAGAGCAAAGGCCGACATAGCATATATGTATGCGTTAATAGCCCGTTTACTAATACAGAAGTTGACATAATAGACTGAATTTAACTAAATTGATGAAACTCTAACAGTCTAACTAAACCAGTTGAATTCCTTTAAAAAAAAAAACTAAACCAGTTGAATTTGTTGAATTGTAAAAAAATATTTTAAATGTATTTGATTAATGAAATAAATAAAAGTTTATATGAAAAATTAATTGCTATAATGATTTTCTAAAGTATCTTTAGTCAATACAACTAGAAAAATAAATTCAACCTTACATTAATACACAATTCAACACTTGAAGTCAATAATTGAAAATAGAGGTTGCTGAATGGGCTCCTAAGTAATACACTTATTATACTTATCTAACAAAATTATAATTGTGAATTAAGGTTGACACCCTTAATTTATGTCAACACATTTTATGCATAAAATGTTGTACATTACTCTTACAAAATCGAACCTACTTTTAATATGACTTATTAACCCTCACTCTTCTCTGCTAACGTTAACATTCCGTCAAGTGAACTTTTCAAAACCTAAAACTGCATAGCCTCTTCCGTCACAGCTAATTTAAGCCTTTAAGGTTGGTTATTAAGAGAAGGATATGCCACCTTGCTAAAAACTTGAATAGGCCAGCCCCATGTGGCCACGTAGGAGATCAGAAAAAATTATCTTGCTCTTAGGTCTTAGCTTGTAGAACATTCTAGTTGGATTTTTTTAAAACTTTGAAACTCACCCAACACCTACACACCTATACTTCTACAAGCTCAACATGCACATAATTTAGAGCCTATTTGGTAAACTTGTTTTTTCAGCTTATCAGACTTATCAACCAATTTTTTTACCAAACATGTAACTTTTGGTTAAGTCTTAGAATTGCATACGTTTAAGAAATGTAGGCAATTTTCCACAATGTAGTTGGTGGACTAGAAATATAATTGTTCCGATTATTTACAAAAAGAGACAATTTCGCAAACTATTTGAAAGTTCTTATAACAATCTCACATGCTATGTATAATAGTTATTTATAAAAGAAATTGTTGTTGGGCAAAAACTTTCGCGCCTTGCGCGATCAAACGCTAGTACATATATAAATGTTAGAGGAGAGGGGGGTAATCTTGATAGAAGAGGATTAGAACGACAAAACATTATATGATACACTTGAGTTAGATGGAAGTATGACTATGTACGCGATAGATCTTACTTCTTCTGTGTCTTTTTAGTTGGAACACTCACATTTTTACATTAGTCAATTCACAATTTTGACTGTCAAATATTGATAAATAAATTGTAGTTAAAGTAGAACTTATAAATAAATAATGTAAAATTAAACATGTTAAACCTAACAAAACAAAGATATTATATTCGTTGTATACTTCTTTACTATGTCTGTTCATGTTACCAACGTAACCCAAATTCTTTTGGGAAATATATAACCAAAGCTTTATGGACGTCTTTCTTACTCTCTTATTCTCTAAAAATAATGATGTTTGCACTCGCTCTCTTATGCTCACCATGTATTTGAACGGTTTCTTTTTGTCTGTGAACATGATTTATAGAGAAAGAGCCTTCACAGATGTGTGTATATCTAAAAATCTAAACACTTATAAACAGCGGTGATGGTTATGGCATTTTAGGAATGATAAAAATGTTGATGTAACACTAAAGCAAATTGCACTTGTACAAGTTATTGTAAACATTGTATCATTCATCATTAACCCTATGACTTCTCATTTACCTTAACTCCATGACTTCTCATTTACCTCCATTAAATCCCAACGGTAGAGTTTCCAACGTTATACTCCATATCATCTATGTGTGCCCTTGACCCTTCAAATTATAATTATACTATTCATTTGATTGCTTTAGTTTCCATTCATGTTTTTTTTTGTTTTGCATTTTAAACTTTTTCCCTACGTTGTAGCAGATAAAAAAATTGAAACTTACGCAATTTTTTTTATCTTTTCTCATTAGAATGAAGCGATTTGACAAGTGACACTCGGTAAATAGTTACTCCTCAATTATTAACCTCTTGTTGCCACAAAGATTTGGATGCATATCTTCCTTGTAAGAGCTGTTCTTTTCATATTATTCTAATTGATTATTGCGTGCAATTATTTCATTTAGATCTAATAAAAAAATTAGATTAGATCAGATCAAAAAAATTCCTCTCACATCAGAAAGATTTGGATCATATCAGATCAAAAAGATACGGACCAGATTAGAAAATTCCAGACATGATTTATTATTATTATTATGAGAAGAAGATTTTTATTTATTTTTATTGAGGAGAAGATTATTTTTAAGAGCCTCTTTGGTGATCCTGTTATTGGCTTAATTGGCTTAAGTTATGAATAAAAGCTCTAAATAATTTAAGAATGTAAAACGTAATATTTAAGCATTTTTTGAATAATTTATATATTCTACATTTTTTGTAGAAGTTTTTATATATTAATTTTATACTTTTTACGGTTTCATTTTTTTGATCTTTTTTTACAACTTCTAAAATTATTTATCTTTATTTTATGATTGAATATATTATTATTACTATTTTTCAAATTTATATGAATATTTACAAGAATATATTTATCTTTTTTTACAACTTCTAAAATTATTTATCTTTATTTTATGATTGAATATATTATTATTACTATTTTTCAAATTTTTACAACACTACTATTCAATAATATATTGAATATATGATTGAATATGATTGAACATATTTATGTAATTATTTCATTTTTATAAGACTTATTCATTTTCCTAATTATTTTTTCAAAAATAACCTGCTATAGCATGTCAAAATGGCTTGAGCGATTGTGTTTCCAAAATAAGCGTAGTCATATGATACTTTTTTAGTATAGAGGTTCACGTGATAGATTTGAAATAGTAAAAGATTTTATTTGACTCTTCTCCCCAAAAATGGGGTGATATTCTGCCCATTTTTAAATGAAGTGATACTCTTGAGTGATATTTAACTTACACTCCATTTTCAAAATCACTAATAGTATGCACTCCAAGTGTGCATACATTAATGATTTTTAATATAGGGTGCAAGGTCAAATACTCCCTTAAAAATGGTGTGATATTCTTAATTGCAGCTACCATTTTTTAAAGAGGAGTAAAGTGTGGATCATTGCACTTACCGTTACACTAACAACAAATCAACAATTGTTGATAGTGCAACATGCCTTCCCCTAGACCTGTCAAACGGGCCAACCCAACCCAACCCAACCTGTAACGGGTTATGCTTTATGTGGGTTGGGTCGGGCCAACCCGTTTACTGACGGGCCAGGATTTCTACAACCCTAACCCAACCCACCTAACCCGTGGGTTAAACGGGTTGGCCCGCGGGCCAATGTAAAAAACATAAGAAAAAATTCTTTAAAATTAATTACTCGGTCATAGAAAATATTTTGGGCATTTTCTCTATTGCGCAACGCGCGTTAAAAAAACTAGTGGATGAGTATAAGAGTGAGTATAATAGTGGGTACAACAAGAATGATTGGTCTCTCAAACTATTCAAGTTGTTGCAATTGTTCGAGCTATCGTCATTACAATTCCAAATTTCCAATCAACTTCTAAGAGTCCATTTGGTGATCTCTGTTTTCACCTTATGAGTTTTATTACTTATTTTTTCTTCTTCTGAAAGTCCTCAACTTTTTTATAAAACACATAATTTTTAATTTCACGCGTTGTATTGTGTAATAAACAAAATAAGCAAGATTATAATTATTTTTCTGGTTGAATCGATTGAAGTTATTGTAAAAGACCATTCATCTATTTTTTTATATGATTTTTCTTTTTATTTTCTTTTTTTCTTTTGGAAGGAGGGGGCTTATATTGATAACACAACATTCAGATAGGGGTTAAAATAACAAAAGAATCACATGTAACCATCCGCCATTGAACCAGACTCAGAGTGAATCACCTTTGACAAAACAATATAACTCGTTGATCCTAAATTGAGCATAACTGAGCCAAAGACGGTTACCGCAGAACTCTCATCACCCAATCCTAATACTAAAGTCTTACAACACCAAATAAAATAAAAAACAAAAAACAACAATCTCAACATGGAAATTAAAATGCAAAACAACAATAAAATAAAAGCCAAAGTTTGTCTTCTTCAGCAGGAGCACCACTCGCATGGTCGGCATGACCGGCGGGTCTAGAATTCAGGACCCGCCGCCTCCCCAGTTTTTGCTTCATCTAGAGACACTCTCGCCTACTGGATCCTCTTGTGGCTGCTCTTCCCAGATCCTTCTGCGTTTCTGGTCCACTGACACCTCCTCAGCATTGCCTATGCCTCCTTCTTTGGTGACACTATTATATGTACCAGCTGTAGACAATCGTCCTCTTTGTTCCCCAGTACCTTCACTCTCTTGACCTGTACTCCTCTGTTGTCCGACCACCCTTGAACTTGAAGATTTTTCCACTAGCCACTTATAACCCCCTGTTGGGCTTGTCTTCCCCCCACCTTCTGCTCGAAGTTCTACCCCAAAAGATTTTTCCAAAACTATATCATCCTCATATTTCAAGGGACATAATTTATCAGAATGCCCAATCACCCCACAAATGAAACAAAAATTAGGGAGTTTTTTATATTTAAAATCCACTCGATGTCCAATACCACCTCCCTTAAGGGTAGAACCCTTCTTTAGAGGCTGTCCCACATCCATTCTCATCCTAATTCTCAAATATGACTCTCACTTCTCATCAAAGTGGCTCTCATCAAAACTAATAAACTCATCAATATAGTTTCCCACCCTTCTAGCGGTTCCTATATTCATAAAGATGTAAGAGACATTATGCACCTGTACCCAGAACTCAGCTTCACACAAATTCATTTTATAGGGTATATCATATGGCCTAACTTCCTTAAGAAACAATAAGTTTCTCTCAAACAACCAAGGACCACCTTCAAGAACACGATTCATATCAACAATGTGATAAAATGTAAGCAAATACCTTTTGTCGTCTATCTCCTAGATTTATCATATATGATATGATTTTTTCTTTATATAACTAATTATTAATAAAGTGTATTTTAAATTTAATGTTTCCGTAATTCAGCCAATTCAATCTCATTTTTTTTGAATTCCAGCCGATTTCAATTCATCCCATTTGAAAGTTATAAATGGACTCTAAGGATAACTTGCTTGCAACCTTCTTGACACAACCAATGAAGCTTACGTAATGAGCAGCAAAATTTGAGCACATTGGGCATTGATTTTGAATTGTATGTACTATTTATATAGACATGTAGTCATATATGTTGCTTTCAGTTTAATTTGTAAGAGAGATGAAGAACGAAAACTCAAAGATGTAACAAACATTGTCAAAAACTCAAAGATGTAACAAACATTGTCAAAAACTCAAAGATCGATTTCTTCCTCCTACTAAACTATGTCATAAAGCTCTATGACCAAACATATTCATTACCAAAGCCATTTCCGGTCAACATCAAAACCTCCAATTGGAGCAAACCGATTAGTCTATGTGTATTCCATGTATATTTTGTAGTGAAATTTAACGTCCTATTTGACTAAACATTAATTTTTTTATGATGCGTCTCGTGGGGAGACCATATTGAGTATTATAATTATTTGTTTTTTAATCTTTATCATAACTTTATGAATTGAATACCAACTTTGAAATAACAAAAAAACGTCATGACTAAATTTGAAATAAGCACATGACTAAAGCTTTAGTTTTGAAACTAGCTTAGCTCCCTACACACTGCATACAATCAATTCGATCAACAGGGCGTAGGAGTGTAGGACACTAGGACGTACGTACGTACGAAGTATATAGGACACCACCTTCTACTACTTTATCAAAAAAGAGTAACCCGCACGAGTAGCTCAGTTGATTGAGTGGTGGAAAAGTTGAAAGAATGATCAAATATTGAATTCCGAGATCCCGTAGCGACTGTGTGGAGGTTACAACTTCTGCGTGCTGGGCTGGACTTCTGGTGCACAAGGGTACAAGGTCCCTTGACCCTTGTACCCTTGTGCACAAAAAAAACAGGAAAAAAAACAGAAAAAAAACAGAAAAAAAAACAGAAAAAGAAGACAGAAAAAAAAGGGGGTACAAGGTCCACCATAATTGGATCGACTGAATCATCATGACTAACATCCTCCCAAAGTCTTATCGGGTCGGGGCGTGACTGCGTGAGGGGCCTTGACGTTTGGGGATTCAACCTTTTGGAAGAATAAAAGAGTAGATAAAAAGAACATTTAAGCTAGAAAAAAATGACCTAATTCAATTCGCAGCACAAAGAATGAGCATAATATATTCTGTATGAGCTAGTAGAAAACTGAAAGAGTGGAAGAGAGAATAAGTATAAGGTGAAATGAAAGGGGTCCTCTTCCATCTGTATAGATAGATAATTTGCAGTCACAGAAAAGAAATGCCCTTTTGCTTTTTGTTGCTTTTGGGGAGCGTCTCCATTTGGGAGGGAGGGACCTTATTCATCAGCTTATGAATTTGTTTATGCAACATAGGAATTGAAATATATCAAAAAGTACTTTTCTTTTCTTTTCTTTTTGGTCATTCTGCAAAGTCTCTTTCAATTGATTTTGACATTTATCAAAATCTGATTATGCGGACCTAATATTGAAGAGGGTAATTTAATTTAATGGTTAGCGAACTGTGCATATTTAGAAGCAGTAATATAATACTACTAAATAGTTCTAAATAGAATTAAATTAATCCCTAAATGCACAAATAGGATTATATTATTTATTTTTCCCAAATAGGTCTAAAGTATACTGTATCTTCCTATTCTAACTTTACCTCAACTCAATATGATAATCATATTTTAATTTGTAATAAATACAAAAGTAATAAAAAATAATTTAACTTATACAAAAATTCATAAAAAAATATAAAAAATTATAAAATATTTTTTAAAAAATACCAAAATCTTAAATATATTTTTTTTTAAATGAAAAACTTTAAAAATAAAGAAAAAAGATAAAACACCTTAAAAAATATTAACAAAAATATGGAGGCCTTTCCCACGGTCTCGGCTACTGCCCAAGGCAGCAACTTTATCTCCGATCGGCTAAAAATTTCCATTTTGTGTAAAAAAAATATCCATTTTTTCTCTGAAAATGTCACGAAGATGTCATTTTTACTCTTGAAAATGCCAATTTTTTCCCTCTAAAACTGCCATCAAGATGACATTTCTAACACATATTGGTATTTTTTTGGGTGATCAGAGCTAGTGGTGTCGGGAGGTTGCTGATGCGGCAACATAGGCCTGGATATTTTTTAAATGTTTTTACATTATTTATTTATTTTATATTATTTTTTAAGTTTTTTATTTTAAAAATTTTTATTTTTTGATTTTTTTTATTTTTATTAATTTTAATATTTTTATTTCATGTTTTTTTTACATTCTTATTATAAATGAAATTATGTTTATTACTTTATGGTTTAATAATTAATGAAATATGAATTGTATTAAAACAAAGAAAGAGTAGAATTGGAAAGCCAGTCCTATTTATGAAAATCTTAAGTTACGATCCTATTTTGGCAATTAAAGATCATATCATTTAATCCTATTTGGTGAATTATTCTCTAATACATACTCCGTAATAATAATTATAATAGTAATAATAGAAATATTGTGTATAGTAGACTAGTAATACCATATTACCATCCCCATTGTGGTGATGATAAAAAGGCACAGTAGTAGTCTCACACGGATCTTGACTTGAGTCAAAAAAATATCAACTCGTTAAGAAGCATGAAAAAAGTAAGTTTTTCTTCAAAAGTATAATTATTACAAAAGTATGAATCTTGACTCAACAGTAATGTTGTTATTGTAATGATCCTCTACATAAAATTCAAAACTTTTTGTGCATAAAACAAGACTTTAGTATTTTGTTTTAGAAAACGAACAATTTTTTAGTAGGGGTTTTTACAACAATATTACTAAAATAAAACTTATTTACATAAATATGACTATTCATTACTACAACGTAGTGTTGTAGTAACTTAAGTTCAGAACTTGAACATGAATTACTATGATTTCATTACTACTCTAGTAACTAATCATATTTTTGTAAATCATTTTGGTCAATGTAATTATTTCTTTTTAGTATAATAGGAGTACAACATAGTTGTTTTTAAAATAAAATTGATAATCTCGAAACAACTACTTTATGAAAACAGACTATACTACGTTACAAAGTAATCGTAAAATTTGAAATATGTGAAATTAGTATTTCGATCTTAATATACAAATAATATATCTGGTAATTAAAGAACTATTTTGTATAAACAATATATAAAGGAAATGACATTTTATTATTTTTGGACTGGGTATCAATAAATTATACCGTACACCCGGTTGTACAGTGCTCACCCAGTATTTTTGCAATTACTCCATCCATTCCTAAAAATCTTTCCCAGTTTGACCCAGACCGCTTTTTAATGCAAGGCTAAAAAGCCTTTGACTTTCCAATTAAACCCTTGGGGGGTTGGCCGAAAAGGGGAGGGGTAAAAATAAAGTTACTCCAATGTAGAATGATTAAATAAAGTGGGATTTCGCAGATATGATGTGATAAAAAAGGTGAATAATACACCCCCAAATATTTTCGGATACAACTTCCCTCCTATTTTTGGAGGGACTTTCAATTTTTTCCTTCTACAAATACTCCCATTTCCCCATTGTTTCTCGTAACCTCCCATTACAACACTTAACACTTCACACACACGCACACAATAAATGACAACACTTCTTTTTCCATGAATGGCACCTGCCATAAATGTGGATTCCCCTTCACATTCCATTAATGCTCCTCTTTCATCTTCTTCACCAACCAACCTGCACATAATAACAAATGAGGGTGAATCACAAGAAGCAATCAACAACAAAAAAAGTAGGAGATTGTCTAATATGGAAAAGGGACATTATCATTAATCAAATCGTACTCAGTGCAAAAACATACTGTTTTGGGGCGTTGGTAGCTCAGAAAGATGTGTTCAGTAAGTGTATACAGGTAAAACCAATAGACTCATAGGAGTAGCAAGCCCTATATGTAGGAGAGGCCTAGATTTTTGTCATTTTGTAGAGGCCTAATTTTTGTCAAATTGTAGAGGACTAGTTTTTGTCATTTTGTAGCCCTAACATTGGTCACAATGGTCAGATTTAAGTATTCATCATAGCAGCCTCTTACAAACATGGTTCAGACCAATATGGTTATCCCAACAGACAAAATTACTTTGCTCAGAATGAAATTGACTTCATAGCAGCCTCATAGCAAAGCTCAGACTTATTTAGTCATCACAGCCCTCATACAAGCATTGATCAGACTATATGGTCAACACAGCACCCATACAAGCATTGGTCAGACCTATATGGTCATCACATCACCCATACAAGCAAAGCTCAGACCTATTTGGTCATCACAACCCTCATACAAGCATTGATCAGACCTATATGGTCAACACAACACCCATACAAGCATTAGTCAGACCTATATGGTCATCACAGCACTCATACAAGCAAAGCTCAGACCTATTTGGTCATCACAGCCCTCATACAAGCATTGATCAGACCTATATGGTCAACACAGCACCCATACAAGCATTGGTCAGACCTATATGGTCATCACAACACCCATACAAGCAAAGCTCAGACCTATTTGGTCATCACAGCCCTCATACAAGCATTGATCAGACCTATATGGTCAACACAGCACCCATACAAGCATTGGTCAGACCTATATGGTCATCACAGCACCCATACAAGCAAAGCTCAGACCTATTTGGTCATCACATCCCTCATACAAGAATTGATCAGACCTATATGGTCAACACAATATCCATACAAGCATTGGTCAAACCTATATAGTCATCACATCACCCATACAAGCAAAGCTCAGACCTATTTGATCATCACAACACACAAACACCAACCTTAGTCAGTCCACACATATATGCCTTACACAGTGCACATCAAGCATTCCATAACCAGCCCACGCATTCATCATTACCAATCAAACATCACACATTCCTTAAGCAGCCATCATTTTGTTCATTACCAACAATTTCCAAAAAACCAAACACTATATTTTCATCATTGCTTCCCCAAAACAAACACTGCACTACACACACAACGTATATGTAAGCCAAGGCAGACAAATAAGTCCACAACAATAGCCATACACGATGTCACACACAGACTAACAACATAGAGGAGTCAAACATAGGAAAAGAGATTAAAAGAGTAACTTCATTGATTGGGAAAGAAGTCATACATCCACGTCCCACATCCTAGATTCCCAGCCGGGTAGGATGATTTTTAGGAAGGCTTCTAGACGAGGATTTGTGCGTAGTGGGTGCATTTCCACCTCTTTCTGTCTTTTCTCCTTAGCCTCTTCATTATCCGGAACCACAACCTGCTTGGCCCGTTGAACATCCTCCTCCTCTTCATTGTCGGGAACCACTACCTCCATCGGAGCTTCATCATCGTCCTCATCTGATGCCTCTTCACTATTCGGAACCACTAGCTCCATCGGACCTTCATCATCGTCCCCATCTAATGCCTCTTCACTATCCAGAACCACTAGCTCCATTGGACCTTCATCATCGTCCCCATTCGATGCCTCTTCGGTGTCCGGAACCACAAGGTCCACCGAAGTTTTACCGTCGTCCACATCGAGGTCATCATCTAGCTCGACTTCACTATCCGGCACCATTAGGACGCCCATGCAAGCATAGTATGGACCTAGATCTTCACATAGGGTTTCAGAGGTTGATTCTAGGTCCATGGAGGTCGAATGTTAGGTTTACAAATTTCAATCAAGGACAGACGATTAGATCAACAAATAAGCTAGGGTTGTTGTGGATTTTGGTTCAGAGAAGGAGGGGAGGCGATGCATCAGAAACGGATGGATGAGAGGATGAGGGGAGGCGGTGCATCGGAACTGTGAGAGACAAGGAGAGAGGGGGTGAGATAATGCGAGAGAGAGAATGGAACGAACAAAGTGGGGCAGAGTGTAAGTGGGAAAGAGAGTAAGTGGGGAGGGTAAATATCTGAAGGGGTAAGATAGGGATTTTAGTAGTAGGAACTTTCCTTATTTAGTAAGTGGGAAGTATTTTTGGGAACAACGGAAAGTGGGAAGAATTTTTGGGAACGGAGGGAGTAATTACAACCGCAATGGTAAGGGTTATGTAGTCTTCTTCTTGTGTTGTTCACTGATGTCTTGGGAGTTGGTGAAGGAGGAGCGATGGATGTCTGCGTGTTGCTCGCTCGCTGGAGTCTGGGAGCCGATGATTTCTGATGCTCCTGCTTGCTGGGAGTTACGACTTAGCTTACGATGTAGAGTACATGGTTGCCTTCTAGGCAAAGTCATGTACTCCGTATTTTAGTTGTGATATGCAAACTCCGTATTTTAATATTATATTTTATTATTATATTTTGTTATTATATTCTATTATTGTGTGTTAATACTAGATGAGCTTTTGAATTTTTTTATACTCATTTTGTAAGCTACGTGTGCTCATCTAGTATTGGTTGTATGCTCATTTTAAAATGTTATATCAATGTATATTTTAAAAGTATCATATTGCATTAGATTCATGTGGAAATTGGTTATAGGTACAGGAGCACAGACCATGATACTCATTGCATGTTCTAATACTCAATAGAAGAGATTTGATGCTCAGTGAAAATATTTGATGCTCAACTAAAAAAACTTATGATTTTTATATTAATTCTCATTTTGTAAGTTATGTTTACTCAATTGGTACTCATGTTATGCTCATTTTAAAAGTGTCATATCAATGCACATTTCAAAAGTACAATATTACATTAGATTCACATATTGAAGTTCATGAAAATGATTATAGATATAATTTAATAAATTTTTATAAAATAAAAAATAAGAAAAAGAAAGTAAATAAGAAAATATGAAGTAAAGATCGCGATACTCATTGTTAGACTCCTAATGCTCAATAGAATATAATTCATGCTCAGTGAACCTATCATAACGTTTTAATATGAACACTATTGCGTTTTAAAAGAAAGTGGATTACAATATATGAAGTTGATATCACAATACTCATTATTCGACTCTTGATGCTCAATAAAATACGTTTGATGTTCATACAAGTGTATTAATGCTCATCTAACGAAAACCGCAATTTTCACTGAAATTACGAAAATGCCACCTTTTTAGTTGTGATATCAATTTTCTTGTAATAACACAGTGCTCATTAATAGACTTTTTAGGGCTCATTAAAATTGGACTATTGATCTTTAACCGTACACTAATGCTCATTTAGCAGAAACCGCGACTTTAACATTTAATACAAAGATGTCATCAAATTTTTTGCTTGTTGGGCCGGCTGTACGGTGCTCACCGTACAAGCGCGTATGTATAATATACGTACTCATCAATTTGGGTAATGAAAAAGCATTACGGCAAGGATGACTGATTCTTCATAATAATGGAAACACAATATTATTAGGGGAAAAGTAAGATATTTAAAGTTTCTAATTTAATATATCCTAAAACCATATCAAAATTAACAGAAATTGTCCTAAATAGGAGTATAAACATTTTGAAATTCTAAAATAAGACTATTATGTCTTTTATTCACTAAATAAGAGTAATCTGCGAAGTTTGAAAAAATGTAATGTTTAAAGCTCAGAAATGCCAAAATTGGCAGAAATTTACTCCTATTCTGAGAATAAAAAACATGATGATCCTATTTTGGAATTTCAAAACGTTTTTACTCCAATTTAAAGAATTCTCTCCAAAATTAATTATTCGACCTCAAATTTGCAACTGCAAATACCCCATAAAAATTTAAACGGAACATGAGTTGGTCCTAGGAAAAACCCTAGGAGGCGAACTCCTGAACGACCGAATAATCTGGCTTCAATTCTTCTCTCAGATTTGCAAGAATTTTGATGATTGTAATGTTCTCAGGACATTAATGAATCAAAAGTTTTGCTATGATGTCTCTTTTTTTTTATCCTCTAGGGTTTTGGTCTTGGTCTGACATCTTTGATCGAGAGTTATATCCGCTTCAGGTGAGCGTGTATTTTATTCTACATTCTCCTAGCAATGTTTAGAGGTTGTGTGTTCCTCGTCGGTTTAACCGATCAAGTGGTTCATTATTCATGGTCGGCAAGATAGGTTCAACCTAGCTCTTCTGAAGCTTCGATTACTCGCCCTCCTCTTGAACCACACCACTACCTCACTCGAATAAAAAGTTAGCGCTCAACTGGATTTCCTTTTTTGTGGCGGGTAAATCTGATAATCCGGACAATTTCTACTCAATTGAGTTTCTTTTGTTGGTTGCTGGTCAAATCAATTATCCATTTCCGGTGGCCGATGAAATCGGATGTTTTAGTTGTAATTTTTTATTTTCTCTTTGTGGTAGCAAGAAAACCACCAAGATTGTTAGACTAGACTATATTATTGCGGGGTTAGCGATCTGAAAAGATTCATCGGATCTTTTATGTTCTATGTCTTATCCCGTCGTAGTCTTAAACTATTCATTCTCTTGTATCGTTGTTATCTTTTAATAATAAAATCGTTATTTGATTTTTTTTTAAACGCAACTGCAAAACTCAACTTAGATGTGGACTTGAAAAGGAAACTTATACTCCATATATGAGTAAAATTATGTGAAATTATCTTAAATATGAGTAAAAAGTGTGTGAATTTAAGAAAATGAACTATTTGTATTCGCTAAATATGAGAAATTATGGACATGATTGGAAATGACTGATAATATATATAGTGAAAATTAAGAATGACCGTAAATTAGTTCTATTTACAAGAACACACACTAATTCTATTTTAGAATCTTATACGTAGTACTACGTATTATTTTACGTAACTCTTATTTCATGAATTTTCAATAATTTTTTATTCAAATTATTGGAGTTAGAACTTAAAACTATGATAATATGTTACGGAGTGTGTAAATTATAGGCTACAAATAGGTCAAATTCTATGATACATAACTCATCCATAATATGTTAATGGAGTACGCTATCGTATTGGAAGGGGTAATGAAGTAAGAGTGTGGACTGATTCTTGGGTTCCCGGATCATCAACTGGGAGACCGACCTCATGCATACCACAGGGATTAGAAGAAATTCGTGTTAATTCACTCTTGACTATGTGGTGCTGATCGAGAAACAATAATGCATGTATTTCGTGATTGCACGTTGGCAAGAGAGGTGTGGAGAATTAAACGAATTGGCTACCGGAACACAGCTACGTTCGTTGAATGGGCGAACTTGATATTTAGCAATTGCTCAAAAGAGCTTGTTTGTGAGTTTGTTATGATATGTCGGAGCCTATGGAAAGCAAGGAATGATGCCGATCATTTGGAGCAGGCTGAAATCAAATTGGCAGGGCGTGATGAGTGTTGCTGAGGCCGTGCTTCAAGGATGGAGAAAGGTTCAAAACGAAGAGCAGGAGAAGGAAAATAGAGAAGAAAATGGGAGATGGAAGAGACCGGAGGTGGGCTGCATCAAGATAAATGTAGATGGTACACTGGACCCAAATAGCTACACATGTGGGCTTGGCATGGTCGCCCGAGATGAATTCGGGTCTTTTGTAGCGAGGCTGAGGCGACAGTGTAGAGGTAATTTTGTAGCAAGCTCTACAGAACTGATAGCCATACGGGAAGCGACACAATGGGCAAAGGATAATGGTTGGGAAAATGTTATCATTGAATCAGATGCTCAAAAGGCCGTGCATAGTGTAAATCTCCCGGGTAGATGTTATGTTCCTACGATACCACTTTGTCAGATGATATTAGACACATGATGGCGTCTTTTGTTAATATTTCTGTCCAATTTGTCCACTTTGTTAGACACATGGTTGCTCATGCTCTAGTTAGGCAAGCTATTTCTGAGTCTGATTGTTCCTGGTTTGAGATTCCACCTTTTTGTATTAGTGACATTCTTTTTTGAGGGATAATTATTAATGAAAGTTACTTTCCTTTAAAAAAACTCATCCACATAAAGATGTTCATGTACACACCAAATTACGTACATTAATTTTAGACTCGAAACTGTTCACCAGAATGTATAGAACATTCTAATTTTCATAAATGCATTACACCATGCATGCATGTTTTGAACACGTAATACGAAGTATACCACATCTCTCTAAGCTAGCGCGCCATAGATAATGTAAAATTGCATTAACATGAACTTTAAGCTATGCAATAATGTTAGCATGCAAAATCTTAAAATCTTAATACTGAGTGTGGTTCGATTTAGCAATAATAATTTTCGGATTCAAGCTCGAAATATATGAGCTCAAAGTATGATGCTCAAATTTGGCTCATTAAATGTTGAACGTTCAACTCGAGTGCTAGGCAAGCTTAATAAACTATAAGTCAATCTAATTTAATCTAATTTACAACTCGAGTGCGTGCTAGGCAAGCTTAATAAACTATAAGTCAATCTAATTTAATATAATTTACAACTCGAGCTTATGCATTTCAGCATTTGCATTAGTTGGTGCTTGAGTTATTCTATAAATGCTCGATCTTTTGTAATAACATTTTAACACACACACACATGTAGCTAGTTTAAATTATACTCCGTAGGTGTTTGATAAACACATAAAATTTTCGAATCGAATACTATATTATGCTCTTGCGTGACTCGTATAAACATTCAAACCTTATTAATAAGTTCTTATATATTGTATTGGAATACGAAGGAAGTTTGGATCAAATTGTTAAGATGGGATCGAGCTGTATATGGTTAGCCCTTGTTGCATGTATATCCTATATATCAATTCCCAACTCAACAAAGCTAGTGCATGTGCATATATAGGCATATAGCTTGCAATAGGTATTACTTATTCCCCGTCCCAAAAAATACTTCAAACTTTGACTTGGCACGCTTGTTAAAAGAGTTGAATAAAGTGAAAATGTATGTTTGTGGTTGGTAATAAGAAAAAGGTAAATGAATGTTAGCAAAACAAAACTTTCCAAAAATGGTAAGTGAGAAGAATTTTTGGGACCCCAAAATGCTAAGTGAGAAGATTTTTTATTTTGGGACGGAGGGAGTATCTAAGAAAAAGGTTAACAATATGATTAATAGAGACGGTGATTCCTAAAATATGACTAATTTAACTAGTTTTCTATTCTTGAATTAATGATATCATGCACACCTATTTTAAATGATACTACGTATAACTCACATTTTTTAATTTAATATTTTTTTTACTCCAGGGGGTCTGGGGGAGAGGGGCTGGGGGGAGCCTGGAGTAATCAGGGTTGAAACTCACTCCATTGAGTTTCCAACCCTTGTGTGCCTAGCGAGATTCGAACTCGAGACCTCCCACTAGGCACGATAACCTCACAACCAGTTGGGCTGAAACTCACTCCATTAAGTTTCCAACGCTTGTTTGCCTAGCGGGATTCGAACCCTTATATTATTACTCATATAAAGGCACACTCAAGTTTGATAGTCATATATTAGGAATCCCTCAATGTTTAAGTTAATATACAAAATTTACCTACTTATATTGATGGATTACTGACCCTGGGGGTAGCCGAAATCCGGGAAAATAAGGGAGAAGATCGGAAAATTGCTAAGTAAAATTGGGTATCAAATTCAGCATAATAATAACAAGAGGGTTCTATTGCGGATCCCTTTCCACATGTTGAAAGATGATATTTATACTAAAAAGGTAATACTTGGTGCGCAAGTAAAAAGATGTTATTCTATTGTGGAGTGGACACGTGTCCCGCATGTCTAACAGAATAATCAGACTGATCTAATGGTGTGCTGACACGTGTAAAGGTGATTGGAGAGATAACTAGTACAACTGGCTGATTGGAATTGTGCGACGTAACAAACTTATACCAGAATACACATGCGGGTATATATACTACGTATCATCTGGAATATTCTTCACCTAATCCACTTTGAGTGATGTGGCGCTTCCTACCATATTGGTGACATGGCGGTAGCTTGTGTGGTGCTTGATTTCGTGAGCTCCCAAGTCCATACAATGTTGGAGAGACCCCGAGCTCCCGGAGGTCAGAGTTCGGATGCTTGAGCTCATTACTGGAGGATTTATCTCTGGTCTTCGGTCTTGTCTAGTGGCGTTGACTCTCTTGTTGACTTTGTTTGACTTTGGTTGACCTTGTATCAGTATCAAAGGTCCGAGTTGGTACCAACCTTGGCGTGCCCGAGGTCGGCCTCATATTTTGTCTAATCCAAGCGATTCCTGAGCTCCGGCCTTGGGAGATCGAGGTCGGCCTCGGCGGGAGTTCTGGCCTTTGTCGATTCACCGTCTTATGTTTTTTCCCGACCTTGGGTGTCGAGGTCGGAGGTCGACTGGAGCCTCTATCCTTAATTATCTGAGATGTCTTGGGAGCTTAGTTGGTCTGCCGATCGTGGTACCCTGGGGTTTATGGGAATATACTCCATCATATATACCGAATATTATATACGGAGTGTATGGCTAATAATGAATGGATTTTGTTTGGTTATCTCCATTTGAAATTTGAATCCATCGGCACTTAAATGCCAATATAACATGTATCACGTGTTAGTTCTATTTATCATCCGTTAGTCCATGACCCACTATACCCCTTATCAAAATTATACGTAGCATATGCAAATCCATAACATATGACTACTAAAATAAATACATATATACAAATGGTTAAAACACAATTTTAGTCTATCAGACGGTTATTTAAGGGTTGAATGTGCATGCAACAAATTGTATCCTGCCCGCAAAATGATCATTAGAATTATGTTAATTTTGTCAGTATTACCTTAATTTCCTTCTTAGGTAGTTGTCTTTTTCTGTTAGGTTCTAAGTTTGACCCCAGAATTATTACGGTATTGACTAGACATAATGACCCGATACAACTGCAATAAAATAAAATAAATAAATAAATAATCCGCAGAGGTGATTTGGAAAATGGACCAAATCCATGTGGAGAAAATTATTATCGATACTTTGGGATGCTGCATGTTGGTACACAGGCAAACATAAGGTTTACATATGTCACCATATGAATGAACTGTCTAGCTACTACTACATATGGAGTAAAATAAAATAATAAGTTACAAAAGTTGCTTTTACTACTTATTTTAAACACCACTTAATACCGTATTTCTTGTAAACTTTGAGATGAGTTATTTTTTGAGAATATTATTCCAAATTTGAAAATTCCAAAATAGAACTGTCATGTTTTTATTCCCAAAATATGATTAATTATGGTCATGTTTTGGCAGTACCAGACTTCAAACATGACATTATTTTTTAAACTTGGAAGTAACTATTCTTATTTTCGGAATAAAAATATGGCAGTCTTATTTTGGAATTTTCAAACTTTTTTACTTCTATTTCGGGAACTTTCCCTTATTTTTGTTTCCTTTTTATTGCTCGCTCTGTCATAAAATGATTTGGGCTACTTCTGTTAGATCTTTTAGGATGAAATCACAAGTTATGAAATCTGCATTAATGATCTCATCAATAATAATATTTTTTGAAAGGCTACTATTCTACTATTATTTCAAATTCATCACTTGAGCCTATATACTAAAAATATATCATAAAAGCACGTTTATTTTAAAATTAAAATCCAGCGTATAATTTTCAAAATATAGAAATATTAACACAGTAAAATTGTCAAACTAGATAAATAATTTTAAAACGTTAAAGTAAAAAATTAAAAACAAAGTACGAAATTGAAATCTATCGATTTAAAATAAAATTTCAAAAATATTGAAAATTTAGAATATACAAATATCCACAAACACAAAAATATAGATTTTGATGTTTCAATATTTCGATTTTTTTTAATATTGTTAGTCTCTTTATTTTTTTCAAAAACTAACTTTTTATAGAAAGTAAAAGTCGGTAAAATGATCATATGATGCTATCCATTTCTCATTCATGTTCTTATTCACCTTCATTTTAATTTAAATCAATTAAAACCGAATTGAATGAAAGCGAAACCGACTAACTCATTGGGGGTAAATTTACTGTTTATACTTTTGGGTTAAAACTATGTTTTACCCGGGCGTTGCCCCGGGCGTATTTAGAGAATGTTCGAATACTTTGTAACATATATATTTTTACAACATATATATAGATTATTATTTTACTTTAAATAGGTGTTTGTTCGTTGTGGGTAACAAATTAATTAAAAGGAATATACAAATTAATTTTTTCATGGGGACCTTTAAACGGGATGATTATTTACACAATAATTAAATAAGGTAATTTGAGTATATTTTTAATTTAGAGTTGTTTATATATATATATATATATATATATATATATTAATACTCCCTCTGTCCCACTAAAATTGTCTCATCCTTTCTTTTCGGTCTCTTCCACTAAGAATGTCTCATACTAAATTTGGTAAGGATTGATGATTTTAAATCATTCTTACTTTATTCTTATTTTATCAATTCAATATAATATCAACCACATAAACTAACTCACTTTTCTAAATAATCGCACCACCCTTTTTGTCACATTATTAAGTAGGACGGAGGTAGTATAGTGAGATTAGTAGTGATAACTGTGATGTTATAAATATGTTATTTTTAATATTTAATGAGTAAATTATCATTTAAGAGTGTTAATTATTTCCTAAAATATAAATGAGAACCTTTATATGAGACATTCCAAAAACAAAAGTGAGAATCTGTCTATGGGACGAAACAAGTACTGAATAGTGACATTGTAATGTAAAACACCGCAAACACCATATATCACATTGTTAGGTTTTGGAAAACCTCCTTATAAACCAAATTCACCGCCTCGGTGAAGAAATTTATTTCTTTTGAATATATAAATATATTAAGATGCCTTTCTTCATTGCTTTTTGTATTGCAATGTAAAATTAGTCATTATTGAAACTTATCTCTCAAGGTATGAATCAAACTTTAGGAAGCAATTATTTCACAATCCAAACATATTGCTTGAGTAAATGATAAAAAAAATTATTTATAAAATAGATGTAGTGAGAGAAGTACCTCTTCAAAAATTACTAATTCAGCAACTGTTTTAGAGGCATAAACATCTAAAAATAACTCTTCAGTGCTCTTTCTCTTGTAAGAAACATGGGTAAGACTTAGTGATTGAGTTGAGGTTGTGTGCTCTTTTAAGATACTAAATAATTGACAAAACGTAGTGTTAGCTCTTTAAAGTATTATTATATGTTTTATAACGGACATAATTGTTTTGTTCTCCATACCTCTCTCGAAATTGAGTGCACCACTTGTCCTTTCCATTCAAAACAACTATGCTATTTTCGAAAAACGTAGCGACGTATGATTCACCTTGTAAAAAAATTAAAGCATGTATCATTAAATATGTCATATATTACAATTCTCAAATAAGTAATGTATTGATTTAAGTTACCATTAAATGTGTCAATAAGTCCCAATCGGATAGCAATTATAAAAGGTGGCCTGGGATTGTTTTGAATTTCTTCCCCGACATACTTGGCCTTTTCACCCCACAACACGCATGGTAGAGTCGTCCCTCTACACCAAAAAATTTGCAAATTTTTAAAATAAGATGTAGTGAGTCATGCATACACACATAAGTAATATAAAAAAAAATTACTTACTCGGTGTCTTGTACTAGCATGCGTAATTTTAGCCTCTCCTCACCAGTTTTCAGAGGTACTGTTTCTAAATTGGGATCAAACACCTGACCAATGACATCTACTAAATGGGCACGGTCAAATGATGGATTCAAAATAGATTTGAAAGGCGAAAAATTGTAAAAAGTGGATGGGATATCTAAATCCTTTATTTCATTGACAATAGTAGCAGTTGTAAAATTTAGACGATATTTATGTTGGGTAGCCAAAAAGCGTCCACGATTAACCCCAACATAAAATATACACATTTTGTAGCACTTGTCTTCAACCAATAAATCCTCAAATCGTTGAATAAATTTTATGCCGACTGTGCACTGCATGGAATCACCTTGCATAGCATATTAAATAAATCAATTTCATGTTAATACTAAATAAAAAACAATGTTAATAGCAAAATATTGAAACATTCTCAAATGTAAAATGAAATCATATAAAACATACTATAAAAACTAAAAAAACTAAAAATTAAAGTATTTACACATTCATCTAGAAGGACCAGCTCTATTGTTTTTTTCGTAGTAGGTGAGTCCTTGTCGAAAATTGTCTATCTTCTCATAAGTCGGACTTGGAGTCTCCGACTTTAACGGCCAAGAGATCGATACGGTTTTTATAAAATCACACATTTTAGAAGAGACAACTTAACCCTGAAAGGGAATAAAACAGCTCGTGTGATCTTAATTGTTTGGTAATGAACATTATATATATACTCCGTATTTAAATGTTAATAAAGTGCAACTCCATGTATATATGTAAAGATAATAAGTGTGACATGAAGTACGCTTGTATACGTACTACATAATTTGACCATCAAGTACAAAAATATATTTAAATTGATTAACATATTGGTGTAAGTTTAATATGGCAAGGGAATACGTTTGTTTGGTCAAGCGTACACCAATATGTAAGTTTAATATGGCAAGGAAATACGTTTTTTTGGTCAAGCGTACACCAATATTATATATGTAAGTTTAATATGGCAAGGGAATACATTTTTTTTATATATTGAATCCATGAAGTATGCTTGTATACATACTACATAATTTGTACAAAACTTTATACACACGTTTGTTATAGTTTATACACTATATATATACTCCGTATCTACTTTCCTGAAATGTAACCCCATATACATATGGAAAGACAATAAGTATGATATGAAGTTGATTTCATTATTGAAAGAAATTTGAATCCATAAATCCTGAACACGTTTCTTTCATTCAAATTAAGTACTGAAAGCAATGATTTTATATATTGAAAAAATATATATAAAATTAAGTACTGAAAGGAATGATTCTATATATTGAAAACAATATATAAAATTCAGTACTGAATCCTGAACACGTTCATAATTTTCTTTATCAAATGCTTCCCCCGTTCTTTTTTAAATGCAACATTGGACTTTTTCAACTATTCACGTGTTCTACTTTGACTTTATTTTATTTATGAATGTATTATAAATTAAATTTAAACAAAAATATTTTTAAATCCTTATCATTTCAAATTTTCAAAATCTATTTTTTTAATTTTTTTCTAATAAGGAATGAAAGATATGAATGGTCAAACTTGTGCGTTGGCAAACGCGAAAAATGGACCGTTGCATTTAAAAAATAACGGAGGAAGTATATAAAATGAACTCGTTTGTATCCGTACTTTATTCTATACACACGTTTGTTAAAATTTTCTGTCTTCCCTTCTTTTATTGAAAGAAACGTATGAAAACATTAATTGTCTTACTCTTTTTTTTTTTAATTTATTGATTTCATTAATTTTTGTTGGTAGAATATTCAAACAATAATTAAAAAAGGAAAGGATAATCTTCCTTTACTCCTTTGTTTTCCTACGTAGGTATAATAGCAAATTGTAATTAATAGCCTGAGTTAGATAATTTACATTACATGCCTTAAGATTCTATTACTTGCAAATATGTCCTGAATTAATTGGACTCAACAGCAATTTTAATATTCATAATTGTACTCAATAGCAAATACTTGAGAAATCAATTTCAATTTCAAGGTTGAACTTTATTAGTAAGAAAGTAGATATGACCTAATCAATAGTGACCGAAAAATCTGGCAAAATGTGTTAAAATTGATCGAAACCAATACAATCTGATTGAAACCCAACAAGTTTTGCGATATAGTTCCCAGTTTCTCCTTTTCTAAAAAGAACTGAAAAAATTGAAATGGATAAAACCGAAACTAGTGAAGCCGAGCTGACAAATATCCCTACACCAGTGGCAGAGTACATTATAAACCATTGTTAATTAATCCATTTTTTTCAAGATAAAGTGCAGATCGAAGATATATTGTTCTTTGATTCGGAAATGCAAACAGAGTTCCCATTAAAAACTGTTTATTAATCCATATAATGTTTAATTGTTTATCAAAAAATTCACAGTTTTCATTAAAAGAAATTAGTGGCACGACTGAGACCCCTCATTCTGCTCAGTCTTTTTATACAGTACTTTATTTTCTGGGTCAAAAGATGGATCTATATAGTAGTGAAACTGTTGTAATTCAGCTCCACTGTGTCATTCATTTATATATACCCATGCAGGCCGCAGGAGTGGCTTTCTTTTACAACTTTTCTGTCTTCATTCATACCCCTTCACTGTTTTATGATAAAGTGTATCATTGTAGGTTTCACCAAACTGCAAGAAAAATAAAAATACGGAGTATTCAAAACAATTTTCTTTGCTTAATAGCTTGTGCATTTTCTTTGTAGAGTATCTTTAAGAGTCGGTTTGATAACATTTACACAGGCTGAGATCCCTCATTCTGTTGAAATTTATGAAGTTCTGGTTGAAGTGGTTGGATTGGCTCATTGGCTGATTCTTAGTGACTTTACAGCGGAAGTCTGGTAGTCTCAGATCTCAATAACTACCTGGAAGTCCGAAGTTCCTTAAGAGTCAACAACTCACCTTTACAGTGGGTTGCTGACTCTTCTTCCTCATTGCACAACCCACATCCTCCTGTCATTACTATTTTTTGCTTCCTCAATTTGTTCGTCGTTGATAGAAGATCTGCCATTTCCCGCAAGAAAAAATATTTTATTTTTGGTTGCATAAAAAATCGCACAATCTAGTCCAATATGGTCAATTGTCCTCAACCTCGCCAATAAGCTTCTTATACAACGTTTTTACCGTACTGTCCTTGAGAGTCTCAAGTTCACTAATATTCATCCCGTATCTCCCTGTGGCTGAGAGAAATATTTAATATAGCCTTTCCAAATTCCAACATGGCCGGTCCTCTTTAATTAAAGCTGTTACATTCATATATAAAAATTTATTCGATTTGGCTGATAAAACCAACTTGTCCGCCAGCGAGTCTGGATCAATGGTATGTCGTCGGGCTTGTTTACCCTGCATGACAATATTAAAATCCCTCACTGATTGGTACGCCAAACCACCTTTGGATTTGGGAATACATAAGACTTTCTAGGACTTCAATTGAATGCCCCCCCCCCCCCCAATTCCTCCACGAGCAACTAGTAACCATTCATTACTCTCTTAGTATGCGATCAAAAATCCAACGGTAGTAAAAAAACACATTCATTGCGTAGGAAGGCATTGCTTTAACGATCGTCTTTAATAGTACCTCCCCACCAACTTTGAACAAAAATATACTATTCCAGCTAGTAATGCACTTCAAAATTCTTTCTCTCGAGTATCCAATGATCTCCAACTTTCGTCACCTCACTAGTAACGGTTGCACATCTCCCCAATAGAGACATAAAGTGAATTACATATCATGTCCTTCACCCAACCTTAAACATTTGGACTAAATGAAATCGATCAAAGATTTAGCAAAGCTTTAACTTTTTGTCTCCAGACTCGTACATAATTTTGCAAAATTCCTATGATCACGGAGCATTCCTCTTCTATTGCCTTGAAAAAGGAAACTATCATTTGTCAAAAAAAGGACATTCTCGATGCCCCTTTAGCCACTTAAACACCATGAATCTTCCCCAAATTTTCATTCTTCCAAATTAAAAGGCTCGATCCTTCCGTTACTAGAATGAATAAATATGGGGGGGAGATGGCCCCTTGACAAAGTCTCCTTTGAGGTCAAATTGGCCCGATCGTCACACCATCAAACAGGATGCTATACTCCACCGCTACCACGCAAACCTGGATAAGATTAATCCATTTGGGAACAAAACTCATAGCCCCCATTAACTTATAAAGAAAATTTCACTCCACTCTATCATAAGCTTTATTCATATACAATTTAAGGGCCACAAAACCTTCTTTGCTTTGGGTTTTCATTTTTAGATAGTTATGGGTTTCGAAAACTATCATAATATTATCAACAACAGAATTGATATAAGATATTTTGAGCATCCTTATAACCGGTTAGTCATGAGCTTAGCCAAATTCTTATAAACAACCCAACATAAAGTTATGGGTCTCCTGCCACCCATATTTTCGGGACTGTTTTTTGTATAAGAACTAGATTTGAACACTTAACACCATTGGGTAAATAGTCTTCCTCAAAGATTTTGTTTGGAGTACTTAAAGACATCTTGTCCCATCATTTCCAAGAAATTTTGGACAAAACCTGAATTGAGCACATTAGGGTACGGTGCCTTATCTGGATGCATTGCAAAGATCATTTTCTTTACCTCTCCATCGTGATCGGCTAGGGTAGAAGAGCATTATCACTACTTGAGACTTGCTTTAATCCCTATAGACCCCCTTGCCTCACCATAGTACCATCAAACATAAATAGTTCTTGAAAATATGCTTCTATCATGTACTCACCTCTTGTTGGGAGTGTTAAGTCCCTTCATTGTATTTTTCCGCTCCCTTTGTTTAATCGAGTTGTGAAAAAACTTTGTATTGATCTCTCCTTCCTTCAACCATAATTCATTTGTTGTTGTCTCCAAAAATCATTTTGTTTTTTTAAGGAGATCAATCAAAATAATTTCCACCCTGATAAAATCATATGTAATTCTCATGTCATGCATATATCGCAGATAACCCATCATTGTCTACATTGATCAATCCTCGCATGAAATCCCAATTTCCCCTTCGTACCTCAGCTTTTAAGAGCCTTTCCACAGTTGCTAATGCGCTGCCAGATACTACCTCCGTCCCACTAAGATTGGGACGAGAGAAAGTGGCACGATTATTAAGAAAAGTAAGTTTGTGTGGTTGATATTAAATTGATAAAGTAAGAATAAAGTTAGAATGATTTAGAGCCACACAATCTTTACCAAATATGGTATGAGACAATCTTAGTGGGACGTCCCGAAAAGGTAAAATGATACAATCTTAGCGGGACGGAGAGAGTATGCCATAGTGCGTTTTGCCTTCCCCGCTTTGCCTCACGACCAAACGGGGCAAAGCGGGTATAAGGTCGCCGCCCAATGGTCCATTTTTATATCTCTTTGAAGGTGTCCATCCAGCATCTGTTAGCACTAATTTGGTCCAATTTTTCTTCAATCCTCTACCCCTCTCCTATGGCCAATCATAACCATCAAAAGGTATATTGTTGAGTCCACTCCCCCAAATAGCCACTCGAAAACCATTAATGAGCCACTTGTAAGTGTGGCTTCTTCGTTCAGTATTGTGAAGAAGATCGTTGAAATATCCCATCATAAGCCATGGCATATCACTCTGTCACGACAATGTTTGAATGAGATATCATGATTCCTTTAGCCTACTTTTTAACGGAAACCAATATAAACCACTAAACCTCCATTCTACTTCATCCTCCAGATAAAATTTACACCCCAAGACCGAATTTGGAGTCGGATTCTATCACACCACCAAAAACAATGCCCTTGTTTTGTCCTTGACTGGCGATAGAGAAATTATATGAAATCCGACCGCCCGTCGCACAGAATCACAACAGCTCGTCTAGGCTTTGGTTTCCACCAAGAATACAATCTTAGGGCTTCGTTCGCGAACCATATTCAATTGAACCTGGACCGTTGCCAAATTCTCCATACCCCTGCAGTCCCAAGTGGCGACGCTCATCTTCAAATTATTTTCCTTCCAACGCCAGCAAAAGTGAGTGGTATCTCCCTTCAAACACCGACAAAGGAAATGTTGCGGCCTCCTTCAACCCTAGACGACACTAGGATCGACCGTTGCCTGTTTAGAACTAGTGATCCAAATTCAAAATTGTTCTGTCTTTCATTTGGCCGGCTCCAACTTTAATGTAAATACATTTATTCCTTTAATTTTTTATTCTTTTATTGTGAGGTTAAAAATTATTGTGAAGAGCCCATATGGTAACACTGAAATCAGCAAAATTGACCGATTCTGTTGAAATTTCTGAAGTTCTGGCTGAAATGGCTGTATTGACTTATTCTGTTGATTTATAAAAAAAGTATATTTAAAATAACTTTTTATTAATAAAATAGAGAAAAAAAATATGAAAAATAGCTAAAATAGTCATCTACAGTAACTTAAACCAATACTGCCAAAAAAGTAACTTCAACCTTACTTTTTCTTATTATTACAAAATTCAGCGCACAGAATCAAAAGTTATGTGTTTGATTAAAAAGGTGACTGATAAGCTTGATAAGCCGAAAAATTGAGTCACCAAACGGGCTCTAACTTGATAATGTTCAATAGTACCGCCAGAAAAAATATACAACAGTGATTAAGCTATTCGCGAGAAAAGTACCGAACTGATGAGACCACTATTTTTGTATAAGGGCGGAAACGATTAGAAATTGTTTAATATAAGGCTAAAACATACATAAAGTTCAAAAATGAGACTAAATATGTTTTATTTTTCAAATAAGATTTATGTAGTTCTGCCAAAAGAATAAGTTGATTAAAACATGAATGAATGAATCATGTTTTGAGAATAGAACAAAGAGAATCCTATTTATAAACTTAATGTTTGTTTTATCCTATTTCGGAAATTTTCTTAAAAACGATCACCCCATCCTGAAGGCATCAATACTGACAGGACAATACAATTGTGGGAAGATACAGCAGGAAAGGAACTGAGTTGAGCAGGCCGCTAGAATCCCTTTTAATAAGGGAGTGCTTGGATCTGATTCTTAAAACTACTTCTGCTCCTTCATGGAGCATAAGCAGAAGTTGGAGTATTT
This sequence comes from Cuscuta epithymum, assembly GCA_945859915.1. NCBI lineage: Eukaryota > Viridiplantae > Streptophyta > Magnoliopsida > Solanales > Convolvulaceae > Cuscuta > Cuscuta epithymum. Next base: position 593,265 of record CAMAPF010000958.1, read on the forward strand.
GGGTGAAAGTGCAGAAGTACTTCTGGTGCTCTAATTTAGTCTTAGAAGTAGTTTTTTTAGAAGCTAAGGAGACCAGCTTCTGAAAACTGATTTTGATTCTGCTTCTACTTTAAAAAAGAAGCAGAAACAGAATCGCTTCCAAACACCCCTAAGTCGACTTCCTAAATTGGACCAAAGTATGTAAACAAATTAGCCAAGTTAGGACCAAGTTACTTTTTGGGGTCGTTTGCTTTTCGGCGGTTTCTCCCTAAACGCTACTAAATGCAGCGGTTTCATATGTAAAAAGGAACAGCGGATTGGACAAAACGCTTATATCCAAAGCACCCTTTAACCCGAAGTAGCAAAGTGGATTTCGCGAGAGGGGAGCTCTTCGCCATTTTCTCCATTGTGTTTCTCCATTAATGTCACCAGACCCATTTGTTAGAGAACAAACGGAGTAACCACTTCTACACGTAATTCATCTGAGGTCTGTCTTTCCTCAAGTAGGGTTTCGTTTTCCGTCAACGTTTGCTATAGTCAAGGGTTTGTGCTCCATGGTTTTTTTGTTCTAGATTTTTGTTTGATTGAAAGAGAACAAGATCTCCATATCTATGGATACCACAAATATCTTGTTTCCTGTTGGTTGTGCACCCCTAGCAGTAGGCCGGTGGAGAGTTTTGAGGACGTCGTTCATGGCTGAGATCAGAAGGTCATGGCGAAGATTGGGACTAAAGACTTGAAAAAATTTAGATTCGAGGTCATCTGTGTTTGGTGACTAAAGACTTGGCAGAGAACATGATGAATAGGAGGCAGGGTGATGGAGAAGCTACGGTACTGCTGGCTCATCCCCCACCTGAACCACCACCATGAAGTGCATGAGAGATTAATGTTTGGAAGAAGACGAGTGAACTCTGTTTTAATTCCATTTTGTTTTGTTTGTGTTTTTATTTCAGACTGTTTGCTGTTTTGGTTGTATTTTCATTTCCTAGAAGAAAATTTTCGAGTTTAAGACATGTATGGGAAATCTGAGTTGTCTGTCATTGGTTCAGTTAAGCCCAGGAGATCACTGAATCTTATTACTACTACAAAAGTAATAGATTCTAAATCTGGTTCAAGAACAAATGATAGACAGAAAACTTTTTGTCGTTTTAAATCTAACTTAATTTCCTGTCATTTAAATATAAGTCGCTTTCTTCGGGGGGGTGGGGGGAAGGATCGAGTTGTGGGTAGTAGTGATTAAAAAAATGTTCCTACCAATAAAACCGATATAAAATGCAAACAAGTAAATTTCAATATCAAAATACTCCCTCCGTTCTTTAATATTAGTCCTCTTAGGCTTTGACACGAGTTTTAAGAGGAAAGTAATAGGGGTAGTGTAAAAGGTGTAATGAGTAAGGGGTAAATGAAAAAGTAGGAAAGAGAAAGGGGTAATGGTAATAAAAGTGGGGGTATAAAGGTATATTGATTGTAAAAACTTTCCTTAAATGGAAAGTAGGACAAATAATAAAAAACAGCCCAAAATGGAATGGAGGACTAATAATAAAGAACGGAGGGAGTATCATTTATTGATTCTATAAAAATTAAGATAGGTGATGAATGAAAAATGACACGTATACTACAAGCATAATTTTCTCGGACAAAAAAATGACTAGCTATATTTCCAAACAATATTATGACTACACTATGTACAGGTAATTGGACAAAAGTCATTATAATATACTCCCTCCATCCTGAAAAGGTTCGCCAACTTTGACTTTCACGTGGATTAATAAAGTAAAAACTGTGTGGTTGAAATTTGTGCAGAGGAGAGAGAATTAACTTTAGCCACATATTCCTTACTTTAAATGGAAGTGAGAAGTCTTTTTGAGACATCCAAAAAAGAAAATTTGGCAAACTTTTTCGGGACGGAAGGAGTATTTCAGAGTCACAACTCACAAGTCACTGGTAGATTATGAATCACTGGGAACTAATTACTGAATATAAGTACTCAACATAAAAAAGACATAATTACACATTTATGACTAAAATAAATACGATTTACAAAAATATAATTAATGACTAGGTATCAATGTAATCATAGTAACTTATGTTCAATTTTTGAACGTAAGTGAACATGATTACATTGTAGTACTATGTAAATAAATTTTAATCTAGTGATATTTAAAAAAACATATTAAAAGCAGCAAAGTCGAAGCCTTGGATTTTGGTCCCAAATATTCGGGGTTGCTTTTTCATATAAACGTTGGTTAAGATGACCAAAACTAAAATTGGTATTATCTAGGCTTGGACCCGGTCCGGGCCACCCGGCCTGGGAACCGGCCCGGCCCAGTACTGTTTGGGCCCGGCCCGGCCCGGGAACCGGGTACCGAGTCTAGGCCCGGTTTGAAGGGGAAACCGAGGGCGGGTACGGGCTTAGGGAATTGAGAACCGGCCCGGCCGATTTCAGGCCCGGTTCGGGCTTTTTCATTTTTTTTTTTTGTTTTTTTTTGTTTGGGGCTTTGGGATGGGTTTAAATGGGATGCAATGGGTGTTTCAGATGGCTTTGTGGGATGGGGATGGGGGTAGGAGATAAAATAATCAAGAAAACAAAAAAAAATAGAACCGGGCCCGGTTCTCAAAGAATTTTTTTTTGGGCCCGGCCGGGCCTAGGCCTGACCCGGAAGTCCGGAACCGGGCCCGGTTCAGTCCATGACTAGTATTATCATAAACGTCTCGTTTTACAAACTAAGATGCAAAGCTTAAACTTTTAGATCAACTCAAACATCCCATGCCCATTTCAATCTAACAAAAAAGAATCAAGCAATAGCCGACCTAAATTACTCGTTTGGATTTTTTGTTTATTTGAAGAATCTAATCAGAGACTGAGTTGTAGCATTCAGAAATCAACCACTACTAGATTGCCATTTCGGAACAAGAATTCTCCAATTTGGCAACACTGACCTGCTTGCCAACAAAATAGTTTTTAAAAAATAAGCATTTAAATATTTAATCCATCCTGCCAGACGCTTTTCCTTTTCAAACATTTGGCAAAATGAGCCATTTAAATCGAATAAACCTCGCCAAACAAGCACTATATCAATTAACACATTCATCATTCTCACAGATCATTACTCAGTCTTATATAATCTGATAATCACAATACCATTACAGTATAACATATGTTGCCCATGTGTATTCTCTTCCATCCCTCCATCACAAATACTATGTATATTAATACGAAGGTTTCATACTTTCATCATTGGAAAAGTATATAAGTATATTATTTGCCGCTGAAAATAAGGGTTCATCGAATTTTGCTGTTTTGGAACTATGATAATATGCCTGAAGAATAATATGCCCAGACAAGAACCGTTTGAAAGGGAACCAGACTAAGGGTTGATTTGCAACTTAAAAAAAGCACTTCTCAGCTTTTGGCTTAAAAAAACACTTATTTACTAAACACTGCCAATTTTTACTTTTCTCGGCTTTCATGTGAAAAATGCTTTTCCCTTTTATATTACACAAAAAGCACTTATTTTACCAAACACTACTAACTTTTACTTTTCAAAATAATTTTTTTCTCAAACACTATCAACTTTTACTACTAATCACTTTTTCCAAATCACTTCAAAAGTGTTTTTTTAAGCAGAAGGTGTTACAAACACTCCCTAAAACTATAATCCAAACAAGTCTAATCCGGGGCAGACCAGTTCTGGCCCCAAGTGGATTATCCTTATTTATATTTTGTTTTTGGTTTTGAAGGACTAGTGCAAAATTGTAAACATTATTGGTGCAATGTTTATATTTGTATGCTACATCTACAAGTAGTTTAGTCCCTCAGTATGCCACATATTGAAATTGTGCACTATTTATCACATGCATTGTGCATATAAACATTTTTTTCCAACTCATATATGATAAAGAAATTAAAGAGAAGGATTTGAACCTACCTAGAACTAGACTGGCCATATGGACCAAAAGTCCAAAACCAGACCATATCCCGCCCTTATCCAAAATAAGTTAAATAACTAGTCTGAGAGCAGGAACCAGGCAATTTAAAACGAGACCATATCCCGACTGTGTCCAGCCTTAATTGAAAATGTCTGCCATGTTTAGGTGCAGTAGTCATAGATCTTCAAAAATACAAAGAAAAACAGACCAAATTTTTGCAATGGTATAGAAGGCCGGCCGTTCAAGTCTTCAACAACAAATATAGATCCTGATAACACTCAACCTCCTGCGTAGTTCAAAACTCACTAGCAATACCCCAACGAATTACCATGTGACCATTTGGTAATCACTTCTTTCGACTTATCAAACTTATTGGCTGGGCTTTTTGTAATACCAAATACAGGGTTTTTTACCATGCACGTTGAAATGGTAAATGATGAAAAAAAGCAGGATCGGTGGGAGATACTTTGTTAGCTAAAATTGAATAACGGAGTGCTATATACCAAATACATTTAGCGTCCTTTTCCTAATTTTGTTTTATTTTATCAATGAAATGGAGTATGACTTTTTTATAATCCAGCAAATTAGACCGACTAAGCCATTTGCAACAAACACTTCAAGCAATTTAAACCTTACCAAACAGGGTACTAAATACATGAGCGCCAAAAACTCCCAAATGACTACTTTCATATTTCAATTCCCAATCCCAACCAGCCAATACTGTTTAGAGTTCAGACGAAAAGTTTCCGCCATTAGACTAATTACTAACCAATAAAAGGAAAGATAGCAACTTGCACAGCAAGCAAAGAGTTGAAGAAAATACACAAATAGCAAGGGGCCATGCATGATATTCAGCCCACAACCCAAACTGATTCAAGAGTCATCCAACTGATCCTGTGAGTGAACAAAAAATGCAAAGAGAGGCACACCTCACTAGTCTGTGATGTAAACAATTGAGAGAGAATATACTTGTATATAAAGGGCAACTCCAGAGAGAGAGAGAGAGCGATCTGATCACTTATGTCGCGGACTAACCTGAGCATCTGAAGTCCAGAGGGTGAGATTGTCTCGTAGGAGTTGCATTATGAGGGTGCTGTCCTTGTATGACTCCTCTCCCAGCGTATCTAATTCAGCTATTGCTTCCTCAAACGCCTGGACAAAACACCAAGTCAATTGCAACAGACATATGCTACACATGAATCAATTTCAAGGCCCCCCACCCTAGTCCCTACACCTATACACACAAAGGTTGTAGTATATAGCATAGAAATTACATGTCAGGCATATAAAACTTGGACACCCGAGAGTCTTTTTATATAGTATACAGTATGTAGGCATATGGAAAGGAAGCTGCTTGGGTCCACAACAATAATATTATTAATAATAATAAATCTATAATAGAGTGATACAATAGGTTCGGAACATAAAGCATTTACCTGTTTTGCCATGACACATGCCTTGTCAGACGAGTTGAGGATCTCATAGTAGAAAACTGAGAAATTCAAGGCTAGACCAAGCCTTATCGGATGTGTTGAAGAAAGATCAACCAGAGCAATTTCCTTCAATAACGAAATATAAAATATCAGCAAATTTAAAGAAAACAGAGGTCAAAGAGATAGTAAAATTGCATAGCAAAGAAATAGCAGAATACTCCACAAAAGAATGCTAACACGAGGCATATGAACTATAATGCCACTCCAGATCATGACCACAAGTTACTCCAAAAAAACCAATCCCTATGTGTTACAATAAATACATAATTTGTAGATGAATTAACTAGTGAGATAAACAAGAAAACATAGTTCCACACACCTTCCTACTTTTATTTCAGGGAAACACAATTAAAAGGCACCACAGATTGATTTCTAGTTACAAAATCATTAACCCTAATTCCTTTGGGTGGTCTGTAGAATATACATACTAAGTATATATGTACACCAACTTTAATATCCAAACTACATCAGGATCTCAATCCATAAACGTTAGTTGCTCCAATTAGTCACCATTCGCTACACATCAATGCAAGCATACGCTTTTAACATAAAAAATGCTTTATAGCACCAACCTTTGGACTCAAATCCAAAGCCTCAAAACAAATCTAATTGACACAACAACTAGGAAAGGCGATCTACAATATAACTCACCTAAAGAGCAATCTTAAACACATATAAACAACAGATGAACAAGTGCTGAGTTTAAAGCCCTAATTTTGTAATTAGATTGAACAATCATAAACCAGTGGAGCTAGAAACAAGAAAATAGAACTGAAATGAAATAAGTCAACCTGAGCAGCCTTGTAGGAGTTCATAGTATCATCAGCGGCCTGCTTCCGCTCGTCCCCAACCTTGAACTCGGCGAGGTAGCGGTGGTAATCGCCCTTCATCTTGAGGTAAAACACCTTCGATTCGCTGGTACTCGCAGAGGGAACAAGGTTAGATTGAAGCAGATTGAGGATCCCGGCACAGACCTGGGAGAGTTCGGCCTCGACCTTGCCTCGGTAGTCCTTAATGAGCGATACGTGCTCCTCGTTCTTCCGAGACTCCTCCTTCTGCTCGATGGAGGAGACGATGCGCCACGCCGCACGGAGCGAGCCGATGACGTTTTTGTAGGCCACAGAGAGAAGGTTGCGCTCTTCGATTGTGAGTTCGGCGGCCGGGGTTGAGCTAAGGACCAGCTTGTCCATGAACTGCACCATCTCCTCGTAGCGCTCGGCTTGCTCGGCGAGCTTAGCCATGTACAGGTACTGCTCGCGCGACATGTTTTCTCCGGCGGCGGCCGCCATTTACTGTTTCAGAGAGGAAAAAAACGGCTGGGAGAAAGGGCGAAGACTCCAACAAGAGAAAAAATGACTGGCTGCTCTATTGACTGGCTGGAGAAGAGTTAATAGAGGCAGATTCAGATTAGCTGTCCGTTACTTTTGGGAAACACTGACTTTTGTCCTTGCTTTCCAATGAAGATATGTGTTTGGTAATAATCCGACTATGATTTTGAGTAGTTGTGAATCAAAAATTGATTTTACACCCAAATCTGACGGGTTTAATGCACCAAACCCCCCTGTGGTTTGGAAATTCGGCGCATTAGTCCCCTGTGATTTAAAAAATGCGTCAAACCCCCCTGTGTTTTAATAAATCATGCACAGAACCCCCTTTATGAATAAATTTAACGATTTGAAAATCACTTTTCCTAATATTTTGATTGAATATGCAAATAAATATGTCAAAATATCTGAATCATAAAAAATGTTAATCATTTTTCTTTTATTTGACAATTGAATTTGTTCACATAAGGGATTTGACGCATGATTAATTAAAACACAGGGGGGTTTGACGCATTTTTTAAATCACAGGGGCTAATGCGCCGAATTTCAAAATCACAGGGGGGTTTGGCGCATTAAACTCCAAATCTGACATATCTTCACGTGTCACATCTCTAATAATGATCATGAATGAGTCAAATTCAACAAGGACTAAAATTAATGACGTTTACTAAATATTAATGACGCACTTAACATATTACTCCACTAAAAATAAAGTATTACTTCATTCGTCTCATTTTGTAACATACATTTTCATTTTTGAATAGTTCTGAAAATATAAACATTTTCTTAATAATTTGTACTTCGTCAACATTTTATGTCTTACTTTACCCTTTTATCTATTATTCAACGTTTTTTGGTGGAAATAAGATTTTATTAAATTAATGAAAAAGTACAAGCGCTAATGAAGGAAGAAAATTAAAGAACAACTAAGCTAGTGAAAGATGAATCAGTGAAACAAAGAAATGAAAATTCTATTCATCGAGCATCTGTATATCTAAAATGATCCAAGCGTTCAAGGCCAGCTTCCCAATTTCCGTGAAAAGGATCCCTGCACAACATTACTGACCCGAACAAAATTGCTCCTCCTAAATAGCCCCATCAACCCATGCATGACCAACCATCCAAATACTTTTAACCCGTTACAGCTAAAATCTTGGCTTGAAGTCGAGCACTTCTTCTTGGCAATATTTGAGATCTTAATTTCCAATTTGGGTCACTTAGTCGATCAAGCAACTCTTGATCAGAGTCATATCCCGAAGATTCATCCTCCTCCGAGCTTTCAACAACAGCGTCTTGAGAGGCACCCTTTATAACCACAATGTTCTTGTTCTGTTCTTGATCCGGAAAGGAGTCCTGAAGCCAGGGCTGGACTCGGGCCGGTTCGGGCCCAACCGGGCCAGCGGTTCTGGAATGAGGGGGCCGGAACCGGCCCGGGTAATCCCCGGTTCCGGTTCGGGCTGGGCCTCGGGCCCTTGTTAATTTTTTTTTGCCTTTCCCTAGTTACCCCCCACCCCCCCCACCCCCAAACCACCCCCAAATGGCCCAAAATACCCAGCCCAACCCGAAAAGTAAAAAAAATTGAAAAACAAGATTAAAAAGGCCCGGAACCGGGCCCGAACCGGCCGGGCCGGTTCATGATTTGGGGTTCCCGAGCCCGGACCGGAACCCACGCTGGTCGGGCCTACCCTGACCGGTCACTGACCGGGCCACCGGGCCGGGCCGGAACAGTGCCGGTTCGGGCCGGTCCCGGGTTGGGCCACCGGCCCGAGTCCAGGCCTACCTGAAGCTCTTATTTTTGGAATTGTAAACCAATCACATCATTCATTCATTCTTAAATTTCTTAAAACTCACACCAAATGACATACATCTTATATTATGAATTAGAGATAATACGATTTTATGAATAATAAAATATACTCCCTCCGGTTTTTAATAAACTTCACACTTTCTTTTTTGGAACGGTCTAAAATAAACTTCACACTTCCTTATTTCCTTTTTTGGCAAAGAAATCTACATCAAAACAGTGTCAAACAGTGCCAAACAGTGTCTCTACAGTGTCTCTACAGTGCCAAACAGTGTCAAACAGTGCCTCAACAGTGTACTCTACAGTAAAGTCAAATTTCTTTCCTTATTTTGTGTGAAGTCAAAGTGTGAAGATTAAATAAAACCGAAGGGAGTATTATAAAGGGAGGGTTATTGTTTAGGGGTGGACTCGGGCCGGGCGGCCCGCCCCGGAACCGGCCCGAACCGGTTACTGTTTGAACCGGCCCGAACCGCCGGCCCGACCAGGGCCGGTCCGGGTAGGCCCGACCCGCTGGGGTTCCGGGCCGGGCTCGGGCCCCTCAGAAAGTGAACCGGCCCGGGTCAATTTATTTATTTATTTTTTTTTTTAAATTTTTTAAGTTTTTGGGCTGGGCTGGGTATTTTGGCCATTTGAGGTGGTTTGGGGGTGAGGGGGAGGGTTGGGGGTTAATTAGGAAAAGCCAAAAAAAATATAAATTGAACTGAGGCCCGACCCGGCCCGACCCGGCCCGACCCAGACCCGGAGGTTAAGCGGGCCGGTTCCGGGCCTCCCCTTTCATGAACCGAGGCCCGGCCGGGGCCAGGCCCGAACCGGGCTCGAACCGGCCCGAGCCCACCCCTATTATTGTTAGGGCAGCAAATGAACAGAGCCTCTCGATCAAATCTTTACTTTTAATTATTGAAAACCTCACACACATGCAATTAGCAAATGCTGTAAGATTAAAAATAAGCATATTTTCTGTGCTTTCTTAAAAAGAAGATTATAATCAAATTTAATATGGTCTTAATTGATTTTTAAAAAATAGGATTCAAAATATGTCAGTTTATAAATCAATGTTGGCATGCACTTTGCCATAACATTATTTTATCTCAACAGCTATATCTTGGACAACCACATATATTGCTTGAAATGTAATTCCGTCATTCATAGTGTAATTGTGTAAAACACAATGACGCATTAAAATATTTTCCTAAAAGTCTTTGACCAAACACTAAAAGTGGTTAACTTTTGAGTGGCAAACATTCATAACATGATAACAGAGTATAAAATTAATTGATAACCATACAAAAACACAGTATAAAACACATAAGTTAACAGCATGAAACTATGGTGCAACAAGCCAGCACGATTTTATTTATAAAGGAATTATTCCAGCGAGAATTGAACCAACATCCCAAATACAAGCACACATCAGTACATCACTCTACTATACCAACATGACACTTGTGTGGCTGTGCCTAAAATCTTCACATAATAAATCAATAGTTTACGTGCACGTGATTCTCGGAGTAGTATCCTCATGGTACATAGCTTGTAACTTAGGACTTGCTGTTTATTTATGGAGGAAAGTAATGCACATAAACTCTTGGGAGGCATTATTTCATAAACCTCTAGGAAACGCATTCAAAAAATAATCCAGAAAAGGATTACACTACCCTGTGGCATGCTTACTGTTTCTTGCATTTCCTTTTCCATGCAGCAGCATAGGCAGATGAAAACAACAGCAGGAGGAGGGTATCGGGCTTCAAGACATTTGTTCTACCAGAAGTGAAAGAACTTATGCAGACAAGCCTCGCATATACACCGATCATATAGTGGGTCGGGTGGGGGTATTAGTAGATTAACATAGTCACATACGATACTACATACAAAAAGAAAACGGCTATGGTGGTAGAGATGTACTCCCTAAAAAAGGAGGATTCATTGCTGCTGGCAAGCATCTCCCATGAATCTTTTGTTGGTTTTTTACAATATCGAGTTCTTCATGCCAAGACCGTTGCACGTCAAAATAAGTCCCTTGTTACGGTTTAGATAATCCTTCGATCATCACAACCAAAGATTCTATGAGTTATCTATCATAACATGCTTTGGTGTTTTCTTACCTTACACATTCATAAAACAAAATAAAGAAAGAAAGAGGAGGCCATATATTACCATTATGTTGTGGTCATAGGCACAGAGCATCCCCTTTTTATCATATTCCTGGCGTTTTTCTGGATCGATCAAAACTGTTGCACCATCATTAATTAAATATATCAGTAACAAAGTGAATTGCCAATAATTAGAATCTTCCACACAAACAATCGCCATCACACATTCATAGCCCTTTTACATTATAGATAGAATCTGTAACTTTGTAAAGTACTAGAGAGAGTATAGTGACAACTGACAACTCAATATAGGAGGATGCAAGTGTAGATCATGTGGTAACAGAATTAACCTAGGGGCAGGTAAGGGTTATGTGAAAAGCAAATTCAAAGATGGAACGCTATGGAGTTGGCAAAAAGGGGCCTTTATGTGGGGAGCTACGCTCATTAATGTAACCCATCCAATTAGAAACTGCAATACAATTAACGTAGGGACTTAGCTATTTAGAGTTTTACTCTTTAGAATAAACAAGTATTCAGAGACATATAGAGAGGGTTACATGGACAGTAAAATACTTGGTGTTATTATTATAATTGTTATTGTTGTTGACTTGTTGTTGAGCACTAATATGAAGAGTGTCATCTACATGAAAGTGCTCATGTATTGAGCAAGCATTAATAACTGTAAAAAAGAAAAACAGGGCATGTCAATAGTTTTGGACAAACCCAGCCACAAATCATAAAGTTTTAACCATGAATTTAGATACATGCTTAAAATAATCAACTTCTGTAATGGGGTAAGACAAGGGTTTGCCAAACATGGAAAAGACATTCTCATCCATAAAACTTTCTGAAATTATATATACTTTAGTTGTTGATTACTTGATATTCAGATCAATTTAAATACAATGATCATTCTTATGTTTTCAAATTCAATTCAATGGTCCTACCCATCTCTTTAATTTGCAGGAATTAAGCTCGGGTATCAATATCAAGGAAGGTCTATAAAAGCTTGCTCGGTTTAAGAATGCAGGAACTCTTAATAGTTCAAATTATTGTTAATGGGACTGATCTGAAATTGATGTACTAGAGAGTAGAGACATACAGAATTGATCTCAAATTCATTTTATTATTATAATTATTATTATTATTGTTATTGTTGTTGTATTTAGTATCATCATCACATTGTTGTCATTAATGCTTGATAGAAAATATAACTGGTTTGTCCAGTAATCACACTCTTAGAAAATCAATACATCATGAATTAATTCATCCTCATAACCGGACCTTCTTACATTGACAAAATTGATGTTATACAATGTCATCATCATCATCATCATCATTACCCCAGTGCCGCAAAGGTACTAGGGTTAACTCGAAACCCTAATCTTGCATGTGCGGGATAAATATCATGAATTCTATTTTATACTCCCTCCGTCCCAGAAAATTCTTCCAACTTTGAGTTGGATCGCATATTTAGGTAGTGGAATAAAGTAGTAATGTATGGTTGTAGTTGTGTAAGAAAAAGGTGAAATGAATGTGAGCCACACAAATAATCAAAAAGGTGAAGTTGGAAGAATTTTCTGGGACGTCCCAAAAAGGAAAGTTGGAAGAATTTTCTGGGACGGAGGGAGTACTATATAAGTGATCTCACGAGTCATGACTATGAATGCAGAATATTTGTTTCAAAAATGAAAGTTGTGGATATTATGTGCTCACTCCCGATTGTTCAGACTTCAGAGTATTGTATTTATGCACTTAGCACCCTAAAGTTACAATTTTGAAAGAATAAATTATCTCCACGGCGATGAATTTCATTCTCAATAACTAGTCCTATCCATGCTAGACAAATGCAATATATAATATCTGGCTGGTAGAGTGGTAGTAGGCAACAAATCTAGATTAATAACGGATAGAAACTTGCCACCTGTAATAATGTAAGAAGTATAGTGGTCAGCGAGTAGAAGAAGAGGATTAACCTTGATAAGCTTCGTTTATCGCTTGAAATTTTGAGGTGGCATTATCCTCATCTTTTACCTTATCCGGATGCCATTTCTATACAATAAACAAGAAAAAGAAAGGGAGAATTGAGATAATTGCTGAATAAGCTCAACCATACTTGCAGAGTGAAAACTCACTAAATAAAAAATGGATGGGTGGAGCAAAAATACAAACCAGAGCTAGACGGATAAAGTTGGACCGAATAGCCTCCTCCGTAGCATCATAGTCCACTTCCAGTATCTGATAATAATCCTATCAACATCGCCATATAACACAAGTCAAATTATTTTAACAGTACACAAACTTATAGAGCCCATTTGGCAAGTTTTAGGTTGACTGGCTGAATTTCCGAAAAGAAAAAGTGTTAGGTTAAAATGTTAAATCAATTTTGGCCAAATAGTGAGTCATAATATACTTATTCTGCTGAGGCACAAAAACCAGATAAATGCTGCCAAATGGGCCATAAAAGTTGAAGATGATAATATCAACAAGTATTTGTATCATTATTGTTATCCAATATTCATGTGAGGAAAACTTCTAATTTTATGAATTCCAAGAAGCCAACATTATATACAAGAGGCTACAGGAGTATGAGTCTTATCATTATCATCACCCAAGTGCCCCAAAGGCTCCCACCTACGGTGGAATAACAGGTCAGATGTACGCAGTCTTACCCCTGTACAGTCTTACCCCTTTACCCCTGTACAGAGAGACTTTTCCGAATGACCCAGGAGTATGAGTCTTATAAATTTTAAATTTAAACAAGAGCCCGATTAAGCACCTTGCCCTTAAAACCTAGTCGATAAGATATTAAGGATAGGGAGAAAGTATGGATAATTTGCAAAGTGATCACATGTGTAAAGAAGTTTTTTTTTCTTTTTCAACTTCAGTGAAGGAAAATAATATCTTCCTGATAATAATACTACCTCCATTAAAGAAAGTCAGATTTCAACCAAAGAAAGTTAACTTCCATTGAAACTAATGTCGTTTAGAAAATGGTGTACCACACCAAATTAAAAAGTTGGAACGGGGATTAGTAAATTCCCTATAAACCCTAAAAGCAGGCGGCAGGCGGAGAAATCCACAATCAAGAACACATTCCTTGAGAACGGAAAGCGAAAATGATACCTTCGGGTTAGAAATGAGAGATGATAAATCAAAGTTAATGTGAGAGGAATCGTCGTGTTCCTCTTCATCGTCTCGCCGGCGTGGTTCTTCCTGGTGCCGAGCATCGTGGCCGTTTTCTTCTCCAAGTCGTACATCGTCATCCCAATCATCCCACATCATTTCTTCCAGAAAAAAGCTGTGAGCTTCTTGTTAAATCCAACGATAAAAAAAAAGATGGAAACTTCGCCGTCTGGAGCGGCGAGGCAGGTTAGCAGAGTGAGTACCAACTGACTGGTTTATCCTATTAACAAGAAATTAGTGGCAATTTTCCCCATTTATGTCCACTCGGGAGCTCAACAAAATCTGCGGCGAGCAGCAAAGGAAAACAATAGTGATAGGAATACAGAGGGGAATAATAAACAAGCGGAAAAGGAACTGCTTTTCCTCCGTGATAGAATTAGAATGGGTTACACATGGTGTGTACCTCAATCTTTTTTCTTAGAATTGAAGGATCATTTGGAGTTCTTGACTGCTCAAGATTTTATTTGGGGATGATGTGTCGCGACGTATAGTGTTGGACCAGGAAACCTACATTTATGGCCTTATCTCATCCAAAGAAAATTTATGGATTACTTCCATTTTATCACATATTGCATTTTCATCTTGTCTTGATTCTTCAAATGTTTATTCTCTATTTTTTTTATTAAATTAGTCAAATACAAACTCGTTAGGAATTAGTAGCAGGCCCAATTTTCTTTAGCTTGCATGTCACATTTGTTTACCCGTGTATAAGATAGAATTATTGTTGTAAATGAATAGACAATTTTGAATTGATTCACGGTTTGAATTTGAAATTTGGATTCAAATTTAAATAAATAAAATATAAATATGAATATAAAGATGTTTTTCGGATTGAATGGTTTTTTAATACGGATATAAATACTTATTGGGGTACATGGCCTAACATTGGTAGGACTGCACAAGAACAACCTGAACCCGCATAACCCGCCCGACCCGACCCTATTTAATTGAGTATTTGATTTTAAAAAATATTCATGAGTTAAATATGTACGAACTCGCACCTAATGGATAGGGTTGCGGAATTGAATTCTCAAACCCGATAGTAACCGATCCGGCAGAATGTTCCTTTTGCTATTCTTATGCTACAAGATTTTCTTGGATATTTCAATTTAAGGCCAATGTGCTCTATCTAAGATTTTATGATATTAGAAATAGAATTAAATATTTACCATTTTGACTAGGTGATTATTACATATTTATGTTTGCTTCTAAATGAACTTCCTTTATGGAGGAAGTTTTAATATTTTTACCTGATGTTTTAGCTTATAAAAGATATTTGTATTTGTTTGTGTGTTTTGGAAATAAGTTAATCAAGTTTCAAATTGCTTACATTGATTTCCCACAATAAAGATGCAACCCGAAGTGGTTTTTTTCAATGTCCGACCCTACCCAACACGTTCATGTATGGTTTACCAACTTATATTGCATATTGTGGGTTGATTAATAGCCAACCCAAACAAATTGGGTAGGCTTAAAAAATATAGCAAACCCGACCCAACCCCCGGTGTGCAACCCAAAGCACAGGGCAGGCTCAATCCCCCGTAAGTAAGCAAATCCAGAAGGCCTATGAAGGGTCAAACCTCGAACGGCTTTGCCCACTCGACGTAAGCCGCACAACACAGGATCCTTGAACAATCATCAAATTGCTATGAAAGGGCCCTTGTCTTACTACTCCAGGATAATTGGCGGAAAAGTAAGAATTTAGTGGGAAGGCAAGGATTTGGCGAGAACCGCATTTAATGCATCAGATATGAAAAATTTGATGGTTCGGGCTTGACCATCCAGGACTCGTTACGTCATCACCACCATCTATCACATTGGTAGTATATATTGTAGCATTTATGCCATTGTAAGAGCACCTCAATGCTAGAATGTGTACGATACACATGTGACATGAGAGAGATAGACACAAAAGATTACATGTATGAAATTTTCTTTTCTTATTCACGTTCTTATGTGTTTTTAGTAAGTTTTTGTCAATAACGTCAACTACAATGTCTACATCTAGACATTGTGTTTGACATCTTGGAGAAAATTTTATCAAAAAACATATAAGACCTTTCAAATGAGAAGAGAAATATTCTATTTGTTGTTTTTTAATTGACTATATCTCATGTCATGTATGCACTGAACATGTTTTTGCATTGGAAATGCTCTAAGGGTTGGCAACTTGTCTTCAATAGCACTAGCTTATCTCTCCACTTCTTCTGCATACTCTCAGCTTAATTATAATAAAGGGTCGAGACTCGGCTCAGTAAAAGTGCACTGCAATCGTTCTAAATCATTAATAGAACTTGGCATACGCACTTTACCTTTTATACTCTTTCTTGCTATTATATGTGCCTCGTTACTATCTAGATTCTAGATAGCTCACTAAAACAGAACCGACCCATTAAAATCCAATGGAAGTCCAAGGGAAAGTGTCGGATCCTTGGACCGAGAGGAATAAACCCCACCAATGGTGTCGTCTGTGGGAATCGAGCTCATGACCATGTGGTTTATTATCTATTATTTTGGGCTACTATTATTCCAAAAGCTCAATACTCATTTATCCTATGATTTTCAAGAAATTGATTGAAACACAACGAAAAATTACTCTAGGACTTGGGAGTTTCCCTATAAAAAAGTATCACTAAATCAATGATTAGAGCAAGCTTGGAAATGTTCATGCATACCATGTTCCAAAACATACTACAAAAATATTTTCGAAAATCAAACTAGAAACAAGGCCAATCCATTTTGGTGCCTGAACGATGCAGTTAACAAAAGCACTACATCGAGCGTTGAGCGCTCTATTTAGCCTTGGCGTTTCTGGATTAAGACATAAGTCATAGGCCAGACAAACGACCCACATATCGTAGAAGGGGAGAGTCATTGGACCTTTATTGGACCACACACATTCAAACAGAGAAGGGAGAGAGTCATTGGA